>CM062816.1:1310516066-1311118937 GCA_031772625.1 Pinus tabuliformis | reverse complement strand
GTAAGAATAATCCCAAAAAAAAAAAAAAAAATTAGTTAAAATTTTTAAAAGTAATAAGGGACCATTCCTTATAATAAACAAATAAAAGGGTTATTAAGATGAAAGAATGATGGAAATAATAAATAAATAAAAGTAATAACCAAAATAATAATAGAAATAAGTTATTAATAATAATAATAATAATAGAATTAAGTTATAGAAAATAAATAAATAAAAATAATAATTAAAATAAACAAATAAATATTAATAATAATAAAAATAAAGTAAAGTGAGAGAAAAAACGATTACCAAATAATAGTATTTCGTAATTGTTTATTATATTACTAAATAATAGTATTTAGTAATAGATTAAAAATAAATAAAAACAAATAAAATAGTTAATAATTAAGTTATTAAATAAATAAATAATAAAAATAATAGTAATAGTAATAATAATATAATAAAATAAACAAATAAATAAATAAACAAATAATAATAATAAATAAAAATAAAATAAGAGACCAGACCAAATAATAGTATATAGTAATCGTTTTATTATAAAATAGTATATAGTAATAGTTTATTATAGTACTGTTTAATAAGTAAAGTAATTGTTAAAAGTTTTTTATTTGCAATTTTTAATAGTAATTGTTTAATAAGTAATGGATTAATAACTCATAATAAAAATATAAATAAAAGTAAGAGACAAGAAAAACGATCAAGAAGAAAGTGCTGGGACCCAGCACCTACTGATTTTCCAACCATCATCTCTATTGAGATTGTCGGGTCTCTTTTCAATCTCAATAGCTTCCCTAAATTTCCGATGATGAAAATGCGAAACCTTAGCGATAACACTAGCTTCCTCAATGCAAACATGATGATTAGTTTTTTCTACATGTTCAGCTAAAGCGGAAGACTTAGCTCTTCTATGCTTAAGGTGAACAGCGTGCTCACTAATCCTCTGATTAATGGAGCGACCGGTTTCACCAATATAAGGGGTCCCACAGGAGCAGGGGATAATATAAACCCCTTTCATATCTTTGGGGTCAATAGGATCCTTAACTGATCTGAGGGACGAACGGATGGTGCTAAGGGGCCTAAAGGTTACGGGGACACTATGCATCCTGAGAATCCTTGCAACCTTATCAGTGGTCCCTTGAACGTAAGGAAGATGGACACCTGGAATCCGTTCCTTCGGTTCCTTTTTAGCTAGAGAATTCTTGGCGGCTTTTCTGAAAGCCTTCTGTCCCAAGTATCTACTATAACCATTCTCAACAAAGACATCAAGGAGATGGGATTTTTCTTTCTCAAAACTCTTATTATCTGAGATCCTTAGGGCCCGAGTGGCAAGGGTATTGAGGACACCCATGAGCAGTATCTTCATGCCAGTTCTCACCATTTCCCGGCTCAAAAGATGGGTGTTCTCAATACCCTTGCCACTCGGGCCCTAAGGATCTCGGATAATAAGAGTTTTGAGAAAGAAAAATCCCATCTCCTTGATGTCTTTGTTGAGAATGGTTATAGTAGATACTTGGGACAGAAGGCTTTCAGAAAAGCCGCCAAGAATTCTCTAGCTAAAAAGGAACCGAAGGAACGGATTCCAGGTGTCCATCTTCCTTACGTTCAAGGGACCACTGATAAGGTTGCAAGGATTCTCAGGATGCACAGTGTCCCCGTAACCTTTAGGCCCCTTCGCACCATCCGTTCGTCCCTCAGATCAGTTAAGGATCCTATTGACCCCAAAGATATGAAAGGGGTTTATATTATCCCCTGCTCCTGTGGGACCCCTTATATTGGTGAAACCGGTCGCTCCATTAATCAGAGGATTAGTGAGCACGCTGCTGACCTTAAGCATAGAAGAGCTAAGTCTTCCGCTTTAGCTGAACATGTAGAAAAAACTAATCATCATGTTTGCATTGAGGAAGCTAGTGTTATCGCTAAGGTTTCGCATTTTCATCATCGGAAATTTAGGGAAGCTATTGAGATTGAAAAGAGACCCGACAATCTCAATAGAGATGATGGTTGGAAAATCAGTAGGTGCTGGGTCCCAGCACTTTCTTCTTGATCGTTTTTCCTGTCTCTTACTTTTATTTATATTTTTATTATGAGTTATTAATCCATTACTTATTAAACAATTACTATTAAAAATTGCAAATAAGAAACTTTTAACAATTACTTTACTTATTAAACAGTACTATAATAAACTATTACTATATACTATTTTATAATAAAACGATTACTATATACTATTATTTGGTCTTGTCTCTTATTTTATTTTTATTTATTACTATTACTATTATTTTTATTATTTATTTATTTAATAACTTAATTATTAACTATTTTATTTGTTTTTATTTATTTTTAATCTATTACTAAATACTATTATTTAGTAATATAATAAACAATTACGCAATACTATTATTTGGTAATCGTTTTTTCTCTCACTTTACTTTATTTTTATTATTATTATTATTTATTTGTTTATTTTAATTATTATTTTTATTTATTTATTTTCTATAACTTAATTCTATTATTATTATTAATAACTTATTTCTATTATTATTTTGGTTATTACTTTTATTTATTTATTATTTCCATCATTCTTTCATCTTAATAACCCTTTTATTTGTTTATTATAAGGAATGGTCCCTTATTACCTTTAAAATTTTTAACTAATTATTTTTTTTTTTGAATTATTCTTACATTTTTATTTTTATCCATTATATAACCTCTAACCAACTATAATTATTTTATTTTATTTCCAATCCCTATTTCCTCTTTTATTGGAATATTTAATTTATTTATTCTTTGGTTCTAATTTATTTATTTATTAATTCTAAATCTAATTTACCTATTAATTTGTTTACATATTTATATATTATAAGAGATGGTCCCTTACGTAACTACTTCCCTTTAGTTTTACCTAACTAATGTTACCATTTATATTTTATTATTTTTTATTTTATTTTTCATTTATATATTTATATATTTATTTATTTATTTACTTTTTACCTAATATAACTAAATTTGACCTTGCTCCTTAAGTCAACTTTTTAGGTAACTGTTGGTGTCTCTGCTCTAGCTATTTAAACAGGCTAAGCTTGATCTGTTTTTCAACTTGTCCTGACGATGAACCACACTGGTTGGTTCGAAACGCGTCGACAAATGGTTTCTCATGTGATTTTCGCCGAAAAATCTATCATTAACTTGTTATGGATCACAGAAGCCTCAACTCTACAATTAAACTATACTGTGACTGAAAAAGAGTTCTTAGCTGTTGTTCATGCAATCAATAAGTTTAGACACTATATAACAGGCTATGAAACTTTTGTCCATACTGATCATTCTGCAATTAGATATCTCATGAATAAACCTGTTACTAATGGCAGAGTTACAAGATGGCTCTTACTTTTACAATAATTCAATATTACTGTGTTGGATAGACCAGGGAAACAAAATACAATAGCTGATTTCTTGTCTAGAATCCAAAATACTAATGAAGATTCTCCTGTCGAGGATAAGTTTCCAGATGAGTATTTATTTACAATAACTACTAAGACTCCTTGATATGCAGATATTGCTAACTATTTGGTTACAGGAAAGTTACCTCCACATTTATTTCCTGGTGAAAAAAGAAGAATTATTCAGGAGAGTTCAAGTTATTCATGGATTTCTAATGAATTGTTTAAAACAGGGCTAGATTGTGTGATCAGAAGATGTGTTCGGGAAGATGAAATGCCTGACATCCTCAAGGAATGTCATGATGAACCATGCGGTGGACACTTTGCTGACAAAAGGACGGCCTATAAAATCCTCTCTTTAGGATATTATTGGCCTTCCCTTTTCAAAGATGCAAAACAATATGTCAGAAGGTGTGACAGCTGCCAAAGAGTTGGGAGACCGACTCTTTCAAATGAAATGCCATTACAACCACAGGTACTCATCGAACCCTTTGAAAAATGGGCTTTAGATTTCATTGGACCTATTAATCCACCATCTAAACAGAAAAAGTATATATTAGTATGCACTGATTATGTCACTAAATGGGTAGAATCCAAAGCATTGCCTTCTGCCACTGAAAATTCAGTTGTTCAATTTCTTTTTGAGGATATTTTTACTCGTTTTGGTGTCCCAAGAGAAATTGTGACAGATCAGGGAAGTCAATTTACATCTAACTTGATGGAGAAGCTGATGGAAGAATACAAAATCAAGCACAGAAAATCTACTCCTTACCATCCGCAAGAAAATGACCAAGTGGAGTCTACAAACAAAGTTCTTGAGAGCATCATCACCAAAATTGTTCATCTACACAAAAAAGATTGGGAAGAAAGGCTTCCTGAAGCCTTATGGGTCTACAGAACTACATGGAGAAATACAACAGGACATTCTCCCTATGAACTTGTTTATGGGAAAGAAGTCCTGCTCCCCATTGAGTTTCAAGTCAAAACTTTCAAGATGGCAGTCCAGTTGGGGATGAATCTATCAGAAGCCCAAAAGTACAGAATGGAGCAGTTGAACAAGCTAGATAAGATTAGACAAGAAGCAATTTTAAAGACTGATCTAGTTCAACATCAAAGAGCTAAGTGGCATGACAGATACATCAAAGAGAGAAAGTTTCAAGAGGGAGATTGGGCATTACTGTTTGATTCCAAGTTCAAAGACTTTAAAGGTAAATTTCAGACCCATTGGCTTAGGCCATATGAAATTGACAATGTCTTTAACAATGGAGCGGTAAGAATCAAGACCATTGATGAATTTCAGATTTCTTTTACTGTGAATGGCCACCGATTGAAAATTTATCATAAGCCACTCTCAAAAGAAGAATTTGTCAAGATGTTCCAAGAGAATTCTGCAATAAGGCTAGTGGAGAAGAATCCTTCTTCCCCACCAGCCTAGCCTTTGATTCTTTCAGTTAAAAATAAAAAAATAAAAATAAAAATTGTATAAGCCTGAAAACCAATCATAGATTGGCAGTCTTATACAAAAAATATAGAGTGAAAATCAAGGACACTTGACACTCTATATTTTCCAAAAAAAAATCTCCTCTCCTTCTCTTTCCATCTTCACTCCACCTCATTTGCCATTCCACTCCATCTCCATCTCATTCACATTTTCTCTTCACTTCACTCCGCTTCATTTTCATTCCATTCCACTCATTTCATTTTCATTTCATCAATAAAAGTTCCTTTCAGGACTATTTTCACTCAGTTAGTTCTTTTCTAACCATATTTGTTCAGCTAAGTGGGTGTTGTCCCAGTTTCCGCAGCTGGAAGCAGTTTCCGCAGCCAGAAACAGTTTCCGCAGCCAGAAACGATTTCCGCAGCTACCACCACTCTGTTTTTAAAATTCATAGTCAAAATGTTAGTACAAAAATCATGAAAATGTAGGTGTAAGTGAGAAAATGTCATGAAGACATGGAGCATCTCCAAGACATCAAGAAAGAACAGTTGGTTAAAAGCTATGGGCAAGAAATGATAAAGTTTCCAAAGGTATGAGCAAATTTTTTTATCAAATAGCAATTAAAGTCATGATTATGCATAGTTATCAAACCATGAAAAGTTCTACTATGTGCAATAATTCGATATGATAGCTCCATTGCCCACTCCTATCCCACGATATTACTCCATACACCATGCATTCATTTCTTAATGATCTCATGATGGGCTTTCGGGTTTAAACTCAAGTTGACTGCACTTTCATTTGCCACCTGCGCTCATAAGATATGACCAATCCCTTTACAGCTCTTCTCCACCGTGTTTTCCGCAGCCATCTATCAAAACGTGTAATCTCCTGTACGCAGCCGTTAATTCAAATAAAAAGATCTCACCTCCACTACCGTTCACTTACCATTTCATTTAAGACCTTCCTTTTCATACACACTCATTTCAATTTGTGAACTCATTCACTACTGTTTATCCTCTGTTCCGCCTATAATTTGAAGCATTCCCGTTACCTGCTATCGACTGTAACCATTTCCTTTTACCATAAACCCTGCAACCGAGCTACTTTCCTCTGCTAAAATTCTCATACGCAATTGCATCCTCAGTTGAAATTTAAAACAGAGAAAGAAATGGGAAAACTACTAAGGGCAGAGCCAGAAGGACCGAAATATCTAGAAGGTTATCCTCAAGCCAAGGATTTACTGAAGAAAGCCAAATGGTTACGGTTCATTCAAAGATTTAAAGGCTATAACAAAGAAGTAACCAAGGCTTTTGCACGGTCATTTGATGGTCAGAAAGTGGAGATTGGAGATTTGAAGCTCATGGTGACCGAAGCAACAGTAGCAGCTGCCACAGGCTTACCTCAGGAAGGTGAGAGATGGTTCAAAAATAAAAGCGTGGATGAACAGGCATGGAGAATTATGCTAAGAAACCCAGGTATGGACACCACCGTGTTTACTAAAGGAATTCATGTTCATGCATTGAAGGAAGAATGGGCTAGTCTGCTATTAGTTATCCAAAAATTTGTCACTTGTGAAGGATGCTTTGGTTCGATGTATATGTATCATGCTAGAATGTTGATGAATTTCTTAGAAAATCAGACTCTTAATTTGCCTTATTTCTTACTCTTGAGTTTGAAGAAGATGAGCATTACAGTCCAAAAACACATAGGCAATATAGACCCTCATCTATACCATCATGGACTTATAAAAATTCTTATTGAAGACCACTTAAAGAAAAAAAAAGATACATGGGAGCAATTCTTGATAAGAAACTACTTCCAAGAGCCATCTGAGGCCTCTGAAAGTAGCACACCAAAGACACCAAGAAAAAGTAGGAGAAGAGAAAAGAGCACTACAGTCCAAGACTCCCCTACTATAGAAACTCAAGAAATTGGTCAAAAAGAAGAAGAAGATAGAACTAAAGACAAGAAACAGAAGAAAGAAAAAGGCAAAAGGACCATCCAAGAAGTCTACCAATCACCTGAGCAATCCATAGAGGAGGATTATCAACCACTGTCAGAAATATTAGTACATCTTCAGGTTGCTGCTATAGCAAAGAAAAAGGCAAAAGGAAAACAGAGTATACAAGAAAAGAGTAATAGTCCACCATACTTAAGGAGAAGCACAAGGTTAAGAGGAAAAGGGAGTAAAACACAAATAAAATGGCCCCACTTCATTGACTTGGGTGGAGAGACACCTGCGAAAACTCCAGCTGGCCGTAGTCCACCTCATCCTCAGCCAAGCATTGAAATCAGTCCTCCACATGATGAAATCCCTTCTCGGCCAGAGCTAGAGAGCAGTCCTCCTCCTCCACCAGATTTTGAACTCAGTCCAAGAAAGACACCTGAAGTAGACCCCAATCAACAGGAAGTATATGACTACTTGGAATCATTAGAAAAATCAGCTGCAGGTCCAAGTACCACTCTGCCACTAGATGCACAAGTTCAGTCCTTAAAACAGGAGGTATTTGAATTAGAAGTCCTAAACAGGCATATCAAGCCGGAAAATGAAGCACTCAAAGAGCAGAGAAAAGTAGATAAAATTATTCATGATAACACTATGCTCCATTTAGGACTATGGCAAAAGAAAAACAAGCAACTGAAGAAAAAGTGAAAAAAGTTGAGCAGAGCATTGATTAATCTCAAGTTCAGATGTCTAATAAGGAAACCAAGAATGGTGGTAGCACCAAAGAAGAAGAAAAAAGGGCTAGATGTCCTAGAAGAAGCATCAGAACATATGTATTAGAAAGGGGTGACTAAATTTTGGTTGCATGAGGACATGCAACACCTTCACAGTGGGGGTATGTTGAGTCCCAAACCTGCACTTCCCTATATACCCTTTCAGCCTTCTTTTTCCATTTACTTCATCAATGTTAGGATATTCCGACACATAGAATATAGTTAAGTTCAACTTGGTCTAGTATAGAGTTAGGTTAGAGTTAGGTAAAGTGTGTTTCTTTACCGTTGTACATTTTGTAACTTACAATCCGACGGTCACGATATGTAGTGATCCGACGGTTCACTCTCACCTCGGTATTACCGACACTTGATCCGTGGCTTGACACCCGATTGGTCCATGAGTTCTATTTAAAGCGCATGGAGGGTCATTGTTCGGGTAATCCATGCATGAGAGAAGCTTATGTAAATTTTCATTCTTTGATTAATAAATTGCCTGTACTACCCACGTTGGGACAGGCCGTGGACTGTTTCCCTCCTTGCACTTTGAGGGTTTTAACCACGTCAAAAATACTGGTGTATTGATTTGAGATCTGGTTGTGAGCGGTGTCCTTTTGGTGTTCTTTCTGAGGAACTTACCCTGTAAATTCCTACATGGTATCAGAGCTATTTGAGGGCCGCGTCCGTTGGTGATCCAAATCTGAAGCCGGTAGAACTGCATGCGGCTGTCGTTTCCTAGATCTGCTGTTTCTGACTGCTTTCGGGCCGAGAGGACTGCTCTGTTGCGTTCGGAGCATCTGTTCCAGTGAGGAACCCCTTTCGTTTCACGCGAAAAGGTTTCCGGTAGCCCTAGCTGCGTCATTTTTCAGATCGGGAGGTATACAATGTTTTTTTTTGCAGTTTACTGTTATTTTCTCTCTGCTTATTTCGGTTTCGGTTTATTTAGCCCTTTTTTAAACCGAATCTATACCTTTCATTTCTGCATATGCTCTTTGCCCTGCGACTCTATGCGATCTGGGCAAATCAGAAATAGAAAGGAAGGATTTTTCTCATGCGTATGCTCTTTTCCCTGCACCTTAGTGTGATCTCGGAAAATCAGAAACATTGAGAAAAATATTTAGTTTTTCGGCTAAAGCTAACTTTGAGATTTTTTTTAAAAATTTCTAGTTTTTTGGCTAAAGCTAACTTCGAGCCGCAAGGTTCGTTTTTCTTTGCATATTCGTGTTGGGTTTTGTGTTTTGTGTTTTGTGTTTTGTAGGGAAAAAGAGCTTTCTCAAGGCAAGCACGCAAACCAAGGCCCCCCCCCCTCCCCCCCTCTCTCTCTCTCTCTCTCTCTCTCTCTCTCAAATTTTTTGTATAGATCAATTGGTTCAAAGCTATTTTAAGAGAGTAGAGGTCTTGGGTTCAAGTCTCCATTTTGTGGGGGCGGATTTTTTCATTCCCGCACATTCGCGCACTTTGCCGGCAACTTCAACAATTTTTTTTCAAAAAGCCATAACTTCTTCATCCGGAAGCCTTTTTCAGAACCGTTTTTTTTTAAAACCGCCTATTTTTTCGAGATCTATCCATTGGAACACTTACTTTCAGCATCTTCAGCTTCAGTTTTTTTTTTAAATGGAAAGTCCATGCCAAGTCATTCTTGACAGCACTAACTACTTCCAATGGGTAGCCTACATGGAAGATTTACTTAGAAGTAAAGGTCTCTTCAGAATAGCCACAGACCAAGAGAAGAAACCAAAAGATGAAGACAAGGTTGCAAAATGGGAAAATAGACAAGATCAAGCACGTGGTTTGATAGGGATGTCTATTTCTCCTGATCTTAGATTCCACATTGCAGACCTTGAGACTCCTCATGAAGCATTAGAAAAACTCGCTAAAGTTTTTGGGATTAAAAATGAAATTAGAGCCCATCAACTTGAAAATGAGCTGCTTACTTTGGATCCTAATAATTTTTCTTGCATTGAAGATTTCTTGTCCAAATTCAAGACCCTTAGATATCTCTTGGAAGGTGTTAAAGTTAAGAAAGAAGATGGTAACCTTATTTATTCCATCCTTACTAAGTTGGGACCAGCCTACTCTGTATTTGTTTCCACTTTCCATTCTACAAGGGAAGCTTTCATTTGTCAAGGAAAAGACTACAAGGCCCCTTCCTTTGACTCCTTTTGTGATTCCTTAATAAGAGAACAAGAAAAACTCTTACACCTTGGTCTTCTTAATCTTGGAAACTCTTCCACGAAAGCGTTAGCCGCCCAGCAGCAACCAAATTCAAAGAATCCTAAGAAGTCATATCCTCAAAAGAATGGTCCTAAACCATCTCAGCCTCAAAATGAAAGATCATTTCAGCAAAATGATAAGACCAATAAAAACAAATGGAAGAAGACTGATAGACATTGTAACTTTTGTAATCGAGATGGCCACTTAGAATCTAAATGCTTTAAGAAGATGGAAGCCTTGGAAGCCGCAATGAAGAAACATAACATCCATGTGGAGCCTACTTCAACTTCAACTTCCGGAATGGCACTTTCTGCATGTCATTGTCAATCATCTCAGTCTGGTTATGCATTAAATGTATCTTCTTCTTCTTCTCATTCTCATGAGTGGCTCATTGATTCTGGAGCCTCTTGTCACATGGCCAAAAACCAAGCCATGTTTTCTTCTTTAAATGATTGTAACACCAAAAATATATATGTTGGTGATGATAGATCTCTTAATGTTGTAGGGACTGGAACTGTTCATCTAGACAATGGTCAGTTTAATGATGTATTATGTGTTCCAACCTTATCCTGCAACCTTATATCTGTCTATCAGATAACTCATTCAGGTGAAGGTAAAATTGTTGAATTTTCACCTCATGATGTTGTAATCAAGGATCTAAAAGATCCTAAACAGATTCTAGCTACTGGTCTTGCTGATGATTCCAAAAGGTTGTATAAGTTTCACAACTTTGGGTCATCAAATCTTCCCTCAGTATTTATTTCTCATAATGATGAAGTGAGCAAACTTTGGCATGAGCGATTTGGTCACTTAAACTATCGCTCCCTTCAGCATCTATGTAAAGAAAATATGGTGACAGGTCTTCCTATGGTATCTTGCAGAGATGGTGTTTGTTCCAGATGTGTACTCGGAAAACATCATCGGGACAATTTTGACAAACGTGCCTCTTGGCATGCCTCAGCCCCTTTACAGCTTGTGCACAGTGATTTATGTGGTCCTCTTCCTGTTGCTTCATTCTCTGGCTGCAAGTACTTCTTAACTTTCATTGATGATTTCTCCAGACGCACTTGGGTATACTTCTTAAAACTCAAGAGCGAAGTATTTAACACCTTTTTGGCCTTCAAAGCCTTTGTTGAAAAACAATCTGGACATCAAATTCTTAAGCTAAGAACTGATAATGGTGGAGAATATGTTAAAAACACATTCATCAACTTTTGCACCGAAAATGGAATTCAAATGCAACATACTGTTCCATACACTCCACAACAAAATGGTGTAGCTGAAAGGAAAAATCGCACCTTAAAGGAAATGGCTAATTGTATGCTGCAATCTAAAGGACTCAGTCTTAGTTTTTGGGCCAAAGCAATTAATTGTGCAAATTATATAATCAATCGCACTCCTACTAAGGTTCTAGAGAATATCACTCCAGAAGAAGCTTGGAGTTCCATTAAACCAGATGTAAGTCACTTTCGTGTGTTTGGAAGTGAAGCATGGGCCCATATTCCAGATGAAAAGCATAAAGCTTTAGAACCTAAGAGTGAGAAATGTACTTTTGTTGGATATTCTGAAGATGTAAAAGGATATAGACTTATTCCATTTAAGTCCAAAAATGTTATCATTAGAAGAGATGTAAAGTTTGATGAAAATAAATCGGCCTGCGAGCCTAGTCCGGCGGATGTGCCACCTCTTCCTATCTCTTCTACTTTTGAAAACATTTCTTCTTCAGATGATGAAAGCAAGGATGATAATCCTCCCCCACCTTCTCAGGATCCTCAACTTCCACGATGGGTCCGTGCTACTCGGGATGCAGCAGGTGATCTTGCCGGTGATCCTACAGATCAGCGACGTACACGTTCTCAGTTTGAAAGAGCCTCTTCTTTACTGGTTCAAGCTCCAGTAAATCATGATCCTGACACTTTTGCAGAAGCTTCAGGCCATCCACATTGGGAAGCAGCTATGAATGAAGAATATCATTCATTAATGACAAATGATACATGGGATCTTGTTCCTCTACCAAAGGGACGCAAACTTGTTAGATGTAAATGGGTTTACATAACCAAGTATGGACCAGATGGGAAAGTTGATAAACATAAAGCTCGTCTCGTTGCTAAGGGCTTTTCACAGGTTGAAGGCATTGACTACACTGAAACCTTCTCCCCTGTTGCCAAAATGAACTCTATCCGCCTTGTTCTTTCCCTTGCTGCCTCTTTAAAATGGGAAGTCCATCAGATGGATGTTAAATCTGCCTTCTTACATGGGGACTTGCAGGAAGAAATCTATATGGAACAACCCATTGGCTTCATACAAACAGACTCCAGCCTTGTTTGTCAACTTAAGAAATCCCTTTATGGCCTCAAGCAAGCTCCTCGGGCTTGGTATGCCAAAATGGATAGCTTTCTTTTAGAATCTGGCTTTTCTAGGTGACATTCTGACAATACTGTCTACACCAAGAAAGTGGGCAACTCTCTTATCATCCTTGTTCTTTATGTTGATGATCTTATTCTTACTGGTAGTGATCCCAACCTTATAAACCATGTGAAGTCCAGCCTTAAAAATAAATTTGAAATGACAGACTTAGGACACTTACACTATTTTCTCGGTCTTCAAGTCTTGCAATCCCAAGAGGGTATTTTCCTTTCCCAGTCCAAGTATGCTTGTGATATTCTTCGTCATTTTCACATGGAAGACTGTAAGCCAGCCCCTTCTCCCTTTCAGTCTGGAGTCAAACTTTCAGTCTCTTGTACTTCTCCTGAAGTTGATGCTACCTTATACCGTCAACTTGTCGGAAAACTCTTGTATTTAACCCATACTCGTCCTGATCTTTCCTTTGTTGTTGGCCTTGTTGCTCGTTTTATGCAAAACCCCCGTGAAAGTCATTGGAAAGCAGCTAAAAGAATACTTTGTTATGTTCGAGGTACAGTACAGTTTGGGATTCATTACAGTGCCAAAGCAGCTCCTCTGTTAGTTGGTTTCACTGATTCTGATTGGGCTGGTGACCCTGATGATCGGAAGTCTACTGCCGGTTATGTCTTCACTCTTGGTTCAGGACCTATTACATGGGCTTGTAAGAAACAGGCTGCCATTTCTCTTTCGTCAGTAGAAGCAGAGTATCGTGGTGCCGTGGAAGCTAGTAAGGAAGCCTTGTGGCTTCGTCAGATCCTATCAGAGTTTGGCTTTGAGCAGCAGCATCCAACCACACTTTGGTGTGATAATCAAAGTGCCATTCAGCTATGCAAAGATCCAGTCCAGCATCAGCACAGCAAACACATTGAACTACACATGCACTTCATCAGAAAGCTCATTCATGACCATGTTCTTGAAGTGCAATATTGTCCAACAGATGATCAGGTTGCAGACATCTTCACAAAGGCTCTCACAGAGGCGAAGTTCACTAAACTTCGATATATGCTTGGAGTTCAGGAAGTTGTCACTAAGGGGGGATAGGCTCTAGTGCCTCCTTCCTTCTCCTATTGTGTCATATTTGTAAATCATTCAATCCTATCCCAAGTTGTTCTTAAGGGGGGATGTTAGGATATTCCGACACATAGAATATAGTTAAGTTCAACTTGGTCTAGTATAGAGTTAGGTTAGAGTTAGGTAAAGTGTGTTTCTTTACCGTTGTACATTTTGTAACTTACAATCCGACGGTCACGATATGTAGTGATCCGACGGTTCACTCTCACCTCGGTATTACCGACACTTGATCCGTGGCTTGACACCCGATTGGTCCATGAGTTCTATTTAAAGCGCATGGAGGGTCATTGTTCGGGTAATCCGTGCATGAGAGAAGCTTATGTAAATTTTCATTCTTTGATTAATAAATTGCCTGTAGTACCCACGTTGGGACAGGCCGTGGACTGTTTCCCTCCTTGCACTTTGAGGGTTTTAACCACGTCAAAAATACTGGTGTATTGATTTGAGATCTGGTTGTGAGCGGTGTCCTTTTGGTGTTCTTTCTGAGGAACTTACCCTGTAAATTCCTACAATCAACCAAGCTGTCAAATCGTTGCATATTAGTCTAAAAAGAGCTTATGAAATGGTTTCCTAACTATGTTTATGACTGTTGTTTGATTTAGATTTTTGTTCAAGCAGCTGCGGAAACTTGTCACTTTCTGCAGCCAGCCCAAGTTTCCGCAGCCATTTTGTTAAAGGCTATGCTACAGGTGTCCAATGGAGAAACCAGCCACATGGGTAAGCTGCAAGTGACGTGTACATGGAGTGTGTCCCCTCAGATCAGCCAAATCACTCATAAACGGCCGCAGTCAACGATGGTCAAAGGAAGGGCCAAATGAGGAATTTTATGGTGGCACGGCTCTGTTTTTCCCATGTGAAGGTTTGCGTGGCACGATCCTTAGTTTCCGGAGGTTCTGGCACACCTGGAGAGCAGCCCGTGAACTGAATCGAGCAGCCACCACTCCATGAATTCAACTGTCATGATGACCATCACGCTAGATCTCGGGTCAAGGAGATTTACGTGTCTCTTGGCGGCATAAATCTAGGAATTAGTTGCAGCACCTTTTCTTATAAATAACACGTTGATATACCCTGAATAACTAGCTTTTGAAATGTAATTTTGATTGTTGTCGCCCACTGTACTATGTTTCACTTTGTTTTATTACTCCACTTTAAATACATGAGAAGACAGCTTTCTTGAATCTGATTTGTGACTAAGTGATTGATTGGCCGAGGTTGCAGAGGGCCCCTGTACACCAAAGCTTTGTATAGTTTCTTACTTGCTTTCATTTACTGTTTTTAAATCATTGTTTGTATATATATTATGTTGTTCTGATGTTCATTGCTGTCTATATTTCCTTTATGTTTTCTTTTATAACTATTAGATGATCAGTGCTTCTTTTACAGGTTTTGTTGTAGGTAGCCCGGGCAGATTTACATATTTTTTTGATAACTACTGACATGAGATCATCTTGTCCTTTCTGCTGATTTTCATTTCCTGAGTTTAATTCCAGCACTGTCATTTTTCAATTTGCGTTTTTGCTTATTTACTTTTCTGCTACTTAGACATCATATTACTCATCTGTTTATGATTTCCTTTCTATAGTCAAGTGACTCTATTAGTAAGGAATTAGAATATTACTTATTGTAGTATGATTTAGTTTGCTTTCCTACAAGTTAGAGATTGAATTACTTATGTCATTTTAAAGAGTTGAAATATGAATGAGTAGTTAAATCTTAGTTTCCTTTTATGCAATTTAATTTCCTGCAATTTAGATATCATATTACTCATCTTGTTCATGATTACTTCCTATAGACAGATTGAGTTGAAAGGTGAAGGATCAGAACAGGGGTTGAAGTAGTGTGATTTAGTTGCTTTGCTTTCAGTCTTTGAGTTGCCTTAAGTTCAATTTTTACTTTCTTTTTCATACAGCAGTAAGGATACTGGGCCATTGTCACTAGTTCAATGTTTTGGTACATTTACTTCCTTTTGAGAATTGATTTCATTACAGTCAGTTTAGAGATTTCTTTTTGAAAAACTTTTAAGTTTGGAGAATCACTGTAAAAATCACCATTACCATCCATACTTAACTTTCAATTTCGCCATCACACACTAGGGAATCCATAGAAGATAAACCCAAAAACAAACTAAAAAAAAACACTCAAAAACGACAAAAGACTAAGAAAATGGTTATCTTGCACATATAGTACACCTCACTTCGTCAGTTCGAATCCTGGATTGACATTTAAATTAGCAATTTAGAACACACTAAATTGACCAAACAGTGAGGCAAGTCGCTAAATCGGCAACCGTTCGTGAAAACCAATTTCATGCATGTGACAATAGTGGGATGTTAACGAAAACTGAAACGGTGTTGGTACAAGCTAGTATGTATCAAAACAATAGCAAACGCTCATTGAAATCAAGCAGACAGCATTCATACAAAGCGAAACACAAAAGGCACCAGAAATGAAACACAAGACATGGAACGGGCTTACCCAAAAAAAATGAGTTGAATGTGTCGATGACTCCTAAATGTGATGTGGGATGTTAGAGTTGCAAGGTTGATGTGAGAAATGAGCTCTGTAGAGTCTGATTAATGAGTTTTGATAAAATTGAAGATGTGATGCGCATGCCACAAATCTAGGAAGAGCGAAACTTGGTGGGAGGTTTCCAAAATGATCCTTGCATGCAACCTAAAGGTGCTAAAAGTAGATCCCTGAATCAAGGAATGCTTTTGCATGCTGCCTTGGGAGAAGCAACCCATGCATGCAAATCAGTTTTGCTCAATCCTAGAGGGAACCTGTCAACTCAACTGCACATACAAGAGCCTGCTCAACTACTGGGAGAAAATATGCATTTCTAGAAGGGAGATGGGTTAGTTTCCCAGGATATTTGTGCAATTTTTGGGCAGAGCAGCTGATTGTTGCCCAGGATTGTGCAATTCCAGGATGAGCAGCCCTGTTGGGAAGAATTGTGCAATTTTCTTGATGAAGCCTGACTGATAGAATTACGAAATTATGGAGCCTAGCAGGCTTCCAAACTGAATTGCGCAATTTCTGGAGGGAAGGTTGGTTGCCCTCCAGAATTGTGCAATTTCTTTAAGGAGCTTCTCAACTTACAGCTGGACCAAGTCCAAAAGAATGGCCTGTGAGGGGGATGCAACAAGATCTTATGGACAGGTTGTCATTCTACAAGAAAAACACTGAAGCTTTTGTACTTGACGAGGCAAGACATGCTGCTGTGAAAGGTTGGTAGGGAGGCTCCAAAACAAAGCTAAGGCAAAATTTTGGAGGGTGTTTGTAGCCGCAACAACACTTGGAGACACATTGGTAGAACTCCAACTCTCTGAATGGACCTTGTTCATGAAAATCAAGTCTAAAACCTTCGGAAGTATTGTTCAATTCTTAGTTCGTCTTGGTTTCCACACTAGCTTGATTGTAAGATGTAGCATTTGCCAAGCTCTTAGTCAATTGACACACATTCCAAGCCAAGGCAACATAGTTGTTTTGATTGGGATTGAGGGGTATATTGATGCACAAGTAGTATAGTCATAAGAGTCTTAGTTTCATCTCTAGTGTTGCTCCGCTGCTAGTAGGCCTAGACAGTACCTCGACAGAGTCGCATAGGAACACAAGCATGGATCCACTACCAATGAGCCTATTCAGTACCCTAGCGGAGTTACTTCCATCACCTCTCTGCGCAGGAATCCTTTCTCTTCTTTCACCTTATTCATTTTTCATTTGTTCATTTTTTCATAATTGTGATAAAACTTATTCATTTCAGAGGCGGAAGAGGGATCCCAACTTATTGAGAGCATAAGAGGTTGTTCCTGTAGAGAATTAGTTTATTATACCTCTTAAGTTCCTGTTAAGGTTTTCCCCCTCACCTTACTCTACTTGATTGAGCTGACAAGGGTTAACCCAAAAAGCAACTAACTAGAGTAGGTGACATTAGTTAGCGTGCAAGATTTGTGCTTTCACCAAGGTTCACTTCGAACAGTACATATTTTCCATCAACGTCTCATGGACTAAATGTAACAATTCCTTCATACAGAGGTAGGATGGCAGATAACCAAGTAGTGATATTTGCACAAGACCTCTTGTACTTTACCCAGCTTGTTTCAAGAGTCATGCATGGTTTCATGCGAAACTAACCTACGAACAAAAACAAGCAAACAAACATGCAAAGAAAGAAAGAAAACAAGCATGCAAGCAAGCAAATTGAAAGCAAACGCTACTCCTACTCCTAAGCTAACGGTGCATGGGCCTGATCACATGAATTGATACTTCCAATGTAGCCACCGGTGCATTGGTTGACCCATTTTGGTGAAGGCATGGTCCACAAGCAACATGGTCGTGCGGACCAGCAACTAAAGATACAACAATGAAGACAGACACACTCCGAGCTTACAAGCATCCACAAAAAAATAAATCGAGTGAAAGTGCATGACATGCAGTCTATGGACATACCATGATGTTGTATGACACTACGTGCAGATGTTAATCAGTTTCACACTCTTGACTGTGATATGCAAGCACACGTGATGAAGGTAGACCACCTACGTTGCGCAAGTGTGCTTGCTGAGTAAGATTCCTCCAATGCATGAGCGATGGGATCGTGTAGTTCGAGTGGAGGAAGTGAAATTTGAGTGTTAGATTGATCTTCAATGAATACAGATGAGTGATGAGGAGCCTTGCATGTTCGAACAATTTCCTGATCAGAAGTGAAACCAACCTCAAGACAGTGAGGACCTGACATAACCATCAACTTGGGCTCAAGTGCCTCGACAATCTGGGGGGTTTTGTCTTTGTTTACAGATGGATCATCATAGACCAGTGTCTTAGATGGATTAACAAGGAGTGAATCAACATCATGATTGGATGATGGGATAAAGAGATCACGACAACTAAGATCAGAAAATGCAGGATGTTGGTCGACATCCTCATGATTCGATGAATCGCACAGAGGGGTAGATGATAAGCAAGAATGTTCATCCTCTGCATTTCTAGAAAAGATAGGTGAAAAATCAAGTGGATGTTCAAAGAATGATAGGTACTCTCCATTGTCAGATGATGGACTGACATCTGGTGTGTCCTGCAAATGATCAACAATGGGTGCTTCCGTGGACGGAGATACACATGAAAAATCAGGGATGGAAGGATTACCATGGAGGTCAAGAAAAAATAGAGGAGTTATGGATAGACAGGGATGGTCCTCTATTGTCGGTGGATGTTCAAGCTCCCAGTCGTGCTCTTCATGAATGTCAGCGCATGTTAGTTGTGCAAAACCAACTCCGTTGATAAATCGATCCTCGTTCAAAACAGGTGTAGAGTTCGGAATGGAAAAACATAAGACAGTGTCATCCGGAGGATTGTCCCAGTTCAAGTACAAAGGTTGAGGTACAAAATATATGTGACAAGGTATGGGACTCACAACCAACTCTACGCAAAAATCGGAAGGAGCGATGTTGGGAGGATGTGATGGTTGAACAAATGTGTGTGCATGCTCTCCCACATCCCTCTGCGATGGTCGAGTTGTTTGATGAGGGGACGGCAGACAATCACTTGTGACAGTGACTGTATCCGTTTGTGATTGCGCAGCTCCATCACCGAAGTGTGCTCAACGGGGTTTATGCTTGAACTTCTTCTTGGGATTGACAGATTGGACAAGGCAGTATTTGAATTTGTCCATGAGATACTGAAATTTCATTTGAATTTTGAGGCCTCAAACATGAATAGATAGAAGCGCTCCGAAAACTCCATAGGTGATTCATGCGGGGCCTTCCGTTGTTTTAACATTTTTTTATCAAACACTTCAGGATCAAAATGGTGGAAAACAAATCTGATTAGATCGTTGAACTGCTTGAATGAGTGCACAGATTTATGAGGTAGTGTGCCACACCATTGTGATGGGTGGTCATGAAGTGTGTGTGCGAGCAACGAACAGACCTCTATTTCATTAAAATCTTCCATGCCCTGCATGAGCGCATGGAAGTCATCTAAGTGCTCAGGCCAGGCCACTTCACCTTCACCATCATACGTGAGTTGTGACAAGTGATCCCAGAACTCCCTCTCAACGTGAAAGATATGTCCATTGGACAGACATTTCGGAGGGTGAACTATAACAAACTCCATGATAGATGTGTGAAGATTCAAAACAAATGATGAGGGCTCAGCTTGTCATCTAGCCCTCCTTCTAGTGCCAAAATGTTGATGGTGTTGGACCCACCAACATGTAAGGGGATCTCCCTGGTAAGAAGTCCCAATTAGACCTCAGACCGTTTGGTGTAGGAGTCCCAGCAGTGGATCGTACGGTAATGCCTTGACCGCGATTTCTCACAGAGGAAAGATGTCTCTGTTGGTAGCAAGGGTGTGACAGCTACAACAAGCCAAGGAAGGTGCATGAGAGGCTCAAACACATGGGGGTTGAGATGAGCGTGCCCCTTGGAAACCTGTGATAGCACGGAGTTAAGAAGAGAACACGCAAGAAAAGATGCATCACAACATGGAAGGTAAGTTAGCTAGTAATCCAAAGTGATGGTTAAACCAACAGCACGTTTTAGAAATATTCATACATACATACACAGAAAATTCCATACATGCATGCGTAAGAAACCATATACATATATCATTTAGAGTAAACCAGATAACATAGAATACAATACACCATATGCATGAAACGTGTTGGCTCTATTATATTAAGAATTGTAATTTCCAGTCATACAATAGATCCATGTCCAACCACTAGTACTGATAGCAGAACGTTAAGCCACAACTGCCTGCTCCTCCAAAGAGATATACTAGCTTTGCGCAGTGGAGAATCCAAGGCTAGTTACAATATTGTCCAAGCTCTCTCTAAGATAGTCCTATCAGAAGCTTGGCTGACCAAAAGCCTATACAATGAGTTATGAGGTACTATTTATAGCAAAGGGTGGGGTGACCCTTGACATTCCCCTTTGAGATTGTTCATCTATCCTCATGACTCTTCAACTACTCTATGACTGTTACATTCAACTATCAACACTTGAACTTCCACTTGACAATACATTACATCACAATGCACATGTGCGCATGTGAGACAAAATGGCTTGAGAAAGCCATGAAAGAAATCACTGACATTGGTCCGTTGTGGTGAGACCAATTCTTTGACATGCTTGTGATGGTGAAGGTAGTGAACTAATGCCAAGCTTGGTCGTCCATGATGGTGTGCATTCACTCCATGGTGACATCTTGCTGAAGCGAACTCTTGCCTTCGTTGCATCCAGGTGCATTGGTATGGATCCTCCATCCAACTCATCTGCTAGCATGCGCATGGTCTTCTTGGGTGTTGTCGAGCCAGCAACACACTAATGCATAGTGTCCGTGCTGATCTTCCAGTGTATGCGCATCAATTGTCAACTACATGTTGTGCTCCAGTTAGACTTGCTTCTTGTCTTTGCCTCGGTGAGTGTGCTAAATGGGTTAGATCACATGCGTGTGCACAATGACATGCATGCTTCTGAATTCCCTTACATGCAATCAACAACATCACTCGCCATGTCTACTCTATGCCAGCTACTCGGATGAATCTATAACTTGTACGGGCACAACTTCATCTGTATGTGCATATTGCGCCCCCTGTTGTACCTATTCATGCTGCAACTTGTTCTCTCGTATGTGCAGCTCTTGTTCTTCCTTGAGTTGCTGCTTGAGCACATGCAACTCCTTCTTTGTTTCGTTCTCTGCCTTCGTGTGAACTTCATGTCGCACCGTCACCTCATACCCTGAGTCTACAAAGTTTCTTTCACCACAAGTAGATCTTCTTGAGATTGCAACTTTGTTCCTCCTCTGTGTTGTCAACAACCTTCCTCTTTCATTCGTTGCATCCAATATGTTTCCTTCAGCTGTTGTTCATGGTGATGCTTGTTGTGATGTTGTTGTCATCATATCTTGATGTCCTTGTCTACGAACAACTTGATGTCTTCGTGGGTAGGCAAGCTCATAGACACTTGATCGACGACATTCCCAAGTGTGCTCTGAATGGTGTCTTCGACTCTGCTCTCCTAGAAACCATCTTACCTGTGCTGTTGAGAGGCAGATGAACACCTATGATACCTAGAGACATGGCAACACTCATGGCAAGCAATTTGTCAGTCGAAAACCAAAATGAACTTGAGAACTAACTTGCAACATACCTGTGTGACTAATCATGAAGGTTACGCAATTTTAGCCGAGAGGTTGAGAGACTGACTACCAAGACTGCACAAGGCACAGTCTGAGCTATCAAGAGGCTGACTAGCTGTTGTAACTGTGCAATGCACAGTCCAACCCAGCGGTTGATTGCTGGAATTATGCAATGCGCAATCTCAGCTAGCAATGTCTGCAGGATCAGTGACTACATTGCGCAATTTTCTGGGCCAGCAGTCATTGTTCCTCATAATTGCGCAATGCAAGACTGTAGGAAAGTCACTAGGAAGAAATGTGCATTTCTTGAGAGGAAGACAGAGCCGTCCCTTTCAGGATTGTGCAATGTTGTCTTGGTGAGGCAGAGTCTGAGCCAAGGCTTCCCAGACCCACCAACAGGCAACTGAAAGCGAATGTGAATGTGAATGCATGGTGATACTGAGTGTAAGCATAAGTGAATGATCGTGCATGCAAACAGTGAATGACAGATTCAGAAAATGGAACAACATGCATGTGGGTGAGGTGAGTCGCTGAATCGGGGACTGTTCGTGAAAAATAGTTTCATGCATGCAACAGCAGTGAGGTGTTAACGAAAACTAAAAAGATGTTGGTACAAGCTAGTATGTAACAAAATGATAGCAAGCGCTCACTGAAATCAAGTAGACAGCATTCATACAAAGTGAAACACAAAAAGTGCTAGAAATGCAACACAGAACATGGAAGGTGGGCTTACCCCAAAACAATTGAGTTGAATGTGCCGACGACTCCTAGATGTGGTGTAGGATGCTAGAGATACAAGGTTGATGTGAGAAATGATCTCTGTAGTGTAGGGTTCATGAGTTTTGATAAAATCGAAGATGTCACGCACATGCCACAATCTAGGCAGAGCGACGCTTGGTGGGAGGTTTCTGAAATGATCCTTGCATGCAACCTCTAGCTACTAAAAGCATATCCCTTAATCAAGGGATGCATTTGCATGCTACCTTGGGAGAAGCATCCCATGCATCCAAATCAGTTTTGCTCAGTCCCGGAGGGAACCATTCAACTCAACTGCACATGCAAGAGGTTGCTCAGCTGTTGGGAGAAAATGCACATTTCTGGAAGGGAGCTGGGCTGGCTACCCAGGAGATTTGTGCAATTTCTGGGCAGAGCAGCTAACTATTGCCCAAGATTGTGCAATTCCTGGGCTGAGCAGCCCTGCTGGGAAGAATTGCGTAATTTTCTGGATGAAGCCTGATTGGCAAAATTGCGCAATTCTAGAGTTCAGTAGGCTGCCAGACTGAATTGCACAATTTCTAGAGGGAAGGTTGGTTTCCCTCCAGAATTGCACAATTTCTTGAGGGAGTTGCTCAGCCTACAACTAGACCAAGTACGGAAGAATAGCCTACGAGGGGGATGCAACAAGCTCTGATGGACAGGCTGTCATTCTGCAAGAAAAACACTGAAGCCTATGTACTTGACGAGGCAAGACATGCTGTTGTGAAAGGTTGGTAGGGAGGCTCCAAAACAAAGCTAAGGAAAAAATTTTGAGGGTGGTTATAGCTGCTACAACATATTGATAATAGCCAAACACCTTGTAATGTTGTATGAATACCTCCCTAGTTAAGAGAGAGTGTTGAAGGAAATGTAACTAGGTTCGGTCTTCATAAATGTACTTTTGATATTTGTATTTATTGAAGAAAAGAAATATTATTTTTATAATATATGTCAATGAGTTTCTTGCTCCTTGAAGTAGTTCTAGCACATGTTAAAGTGTTATAGGTCAGTCAAAGAGTCAAAAGAATTATGTTTAAGACCTTAAGGGTATGTTACATTATGTATATTTATGTATAAGAGTCAAAGAATACACCTCCAAGTAAAGTCAAGTCTCCTCCTAACAAAGACACCGTCAAAAGAAGCAATGTCACCATTAGAAGCACCCATTGAAACAAATGAAGTCAAGTCGGCCTACAAGTCATCCTAAAGGAGGGACATTCCTCTATATATAGAGGTTGTCTACTCCCTCAAATGACAAGTAACTCACTCTGAAATCAGTGAAGATAAAGGACCAAAAAAAAGACAAGAAAGGGACGAAGAAGGAACCTCTAGTGCAGTGAAGAAGCAAGAAGGAAGAGTTAAGGTTTTGGGACTTTTTTAGGGCCAATACCAACCACATGTGTGAATAAAAGAAAGGGTTATTTGCGGTTAGGACAGCAGCAAATCACTTCCCAACATACCTCATCATTTGGGCTAGAAACTAGGCCTACTAGGCCTCCTATCCAAGTGAAGAAGGAAGGACCTCAAGCGAAGAAAAGAGGACCGTATAACATCAATAATACCTCTCACACATGTGAGAATTAGGGTTGTAGTGCTGTCACACAAAGGCTACAACTATACATCAAGAAGGAACTATATTGGTCAAGAGAAGGAAGGAGTATCTTTAGGTGAAGGATCTCACTAAGTACAAAAGATAAGTGTCTCTTCTAGAAGGACTACTAACAATGGAAGGAAGAACGAAGTGTCAGAAGGAGGACGAAGTGCCAGGGAATGAAGTGCTGGAAGAAATTGGACAAAGTGGCGGGGAGACTTAGTGCGGAGAAAAGGAAGGACTTGACTTGTGCTTGGAGGATCTTCTAGTCAAGGGTCTAGGGTTTGGCATTAATCAAGAAAGAAGCTTCAATAAGAGAAAACTTACCAAAGGTTTTCCTCTCAAGAGAAGAGAGGTTTTGGACCTAGCAGAGTGCCATTATCTTGTGTTCTTGTTTTATGTTTTTTATAGCAGTTTGATGAAGTACACACACATGCATTAATAAGAGAAGAAGAAGATCAAGATAACAAATACAAATTGTAAAAATACTTCACAAATTGTTATCTAGTCTCGAAGAATCACTATACATATCATTGCCTTATATTCTTCACAAAAACATCTTAAAAATGTTACAAAATAGGATACTTCTTTATAGAGTCATCATCCTCAACATCCTTCCCTTTGTCACTGTAAATATGAACATAAAACAATACACATCATTTCCGTCAACTACGCTTTTCCTGCATAATTGTAACCATTCTCACGTATATAGGCTTCTTCTTTCCCTACAAGATTCTCCTTTCCCCGTCATCATCCAAACACTCAGTAGCCTTCTCATAGCATTCCACTTTAGTCCTGTGAATGAAAAACCAATCCATGCCCAGGAGCATACTATATGAACCCAAAGGAAGCACGTTTATATGTTGATGTAGGCATACAATTCAGCTCAAATGCACAAGATCTTACCCAATCGTGAACTCTTCTCTTGGACCCTGTAGCCAACTGCACCAACCAAGATTTTCCATGCACTTCTTTATTCAAGCAACACTTATCCACTAGGTAAGGATGGATATAACTATGATTAGATCTAGGATCAATTAAAATTTAAACAAATTGATCATGAAGCTTACCTTCCATCTCAATAATGAATGCCTGATGATCAGCCTCCCCGTTATCCACTGATGCATAAATCCAAGGAATGCTCTGCCCAACATATCCAACTTTTCATGCCTCCTGAGCACTATAAATTTTAGGCCTGCCACCCTGGTGCGTTGGACAATCTCTCCTATGATGCTCTCCACCACAATTCCAACACTGCAAAGGCTTCCTTCCATCACTCTTATTCTACTCCTTAGGCTAAAATCCACGTCATTTTTCAACTACATTAAACAACTTATAAGGTGCTATGTTCTCCTTATCACTTGCATCCTGAGGTATTCCTCACTTCTTAGCCCACTTTTCTTTAGTATTCTCACTACCTTTCCAATATTGCTTAGGCTCATACTTGTGCTTAGACTGCTCATAACAATGCTTCAGCTTCCCAATGACTTCCTCCAATGACCGAGGCTCATCATACTCAATATGGTCTTTAAATGCTAGAGGTGATCCATTGATGAACTTTTGGACATTTTTCTTCTCATCCTTGAGGTAGGGAACATGCCTCAACAACTCCTGAAACTTAGTCGTTTATTATTCATTTATCATAGAACCCATCTTCAACTCATAGAACTCCTTGGCCTTTTTGTCATAATACCTCTTAGACAAGTACTTCTCCCTGAAAAGTCTTTTAAACTCATGCCAACTAAGATCTGCTACCCTGATACCTCTAACACACTTCACATTTCCCACCAAATATATGTTCTTCCCTTGAGACCAAAGATCGCTATCATGGCTTTCATATTCTTTGAATAATCATGCAATCTAAAGAACTTCTTCATCCTAAGCAGTCATGCTTCTGCATCCTCTAGTTTCTTCACTTCCCCATCAAAAGTAGGAGGCTTGTCTTTCTTAAACTCTTCTAGAAAATATTGCTTCTCACTCCTCCTATAAGGATGTTGGTGGTAATGATGATGATGTCTTTCAAAACCAAATCTAGAATAGAATCCATGAGTTATGGCCCACCTATCAGGTGTATCCAAGGACCTTCCCCCTCTGACTGTGTCATCATTGTCCAACCTATATCATGATCGAGACCTACTACCATATGCCCCATTAGTCTTTTCCTCCTTTCCATGACTAATCGTCAATTTTCCCTACTTCTGCAAATATGAAAGACTCTTAAAGATGAATGCATTAACCTCTTCTTTCTTTTCCTGAGCTCTGGAAATATTTTCCTATGCCTCAATTAACCTATTATTATTTTCCTTGCAACTTCTGATTTTTTTCCTTTAAACTTCTCAGTGTATCAACTAAATTAGGAGAGTACTCTTCTCCTTTTTTCTCAATTGACCTATCCCATTCTGTAGAATTCACATCAGGCCTTTAAGGGGAGTCATGTGAAGTGTAATCCACCATTCTGCTCTTCATCTTTGATATTTTATTTCCTGCAAACATGTCATGTTAGATAAACCAAATAGAAACTTAATAAAAATCATACCTCATTGTATTTCGAGGGAAGTTATCATATTTCCACAAGTCAATCTAGATTATTATGATAACATCAATCATATCAACGAATCAACATCTCAACATCATGCATGATAACACAAACTGTAAAACTGACTATACACATGACAACCATAGCCACTACAATGCATGCAATTGGACACACATACGACTGGAATGCATGCATAAAAATATAAATCTAGCCCATCTAGTCCAATTGTTTGAACATGGAAGCTCTGGTACCACCCTATGGTATCATATATCACCCTAAAAGAATGGAACCCGCTATGATACCACCCTGTAAACCTCCACCCCACATTTACCCATTTCTACAAGCTCGTTAGGGTAAACATGAAACGAGTGTCACTATGATATGACATGGCCTCCAAGATCCAATTATGGAAGTGGGGTCAACACACTGAAAACTTAAAGACATCCCTTGGGGACTACAGGCCACTCAAGAGCCTGCAAACCACTCTAGATGGTCAATCCCTTGGCTACAGCTCTTTTCACCATGCAAACTCCCCAACCACACGCATAGCATAGCATCAGTGTGATTATGAGGTCACAACCTCATGCATAGGCCTACTTCTATGTGGTTATCACCCAAAAACTCCATTTATGTGCCAGCAGTTCTGAGATCTGAGACACTTTTTTAGGCTAGCCTCTAGACCACTGCCCATAGCTACCTATACCTTTCTAGAAACATAAACAAGATGATGACAAGGCAAACTAATCAAAACTCAAGCAATAACTTGACCTAGACATGTCTAATCCATGAGAGACATTTTGTTAAACATATGGTAAACATAGAATCTACAGGTCATGAATGCATATCAGATCATAAACTTTTGAACTTCATCTAAAAATCACCAAGAGGGCTTCAAGCCATCTCTAACATAACACTTGTTAGCCCATGAATTCATCAACCATTCAGTAACTTATAAAAACAAGCCAAGAGCCATAGATAAAATACATGATATAACTAGTATATAACAACAAATAACTAGAATAGAAACCATGGAAAATCAGCCAAAATGTCAACATGATAACCGATACAAGTGCTTATAGATCATAATAGGAAAATAGCTCTTATCAACATATGAAAATACCAACTAGGTCAGGGACTTCCAGATACCACTTGACCCTAGATTGGGCTGAACCAAATCTCTCTTTCAGCCAATCACCCCGGTGCCATATTCCAAGCATAAATTTGGGATCATAAGGGTTAAACCAAAACAAAACCAACGAGGCTTCTAGAGGCCAACCCACCTAAACCCTCAAGCACATTGATCTCACCTATACAATCCAGAAATCACTAACATCAACCAAATCAGTCTCTATCTTAGTTTTCCAAGGCTCCAGGAACTAGTAACTCAATCCACAGCTAAATCAAGGCTCCAAAGAATTTATTCCAACTCGCGGCTCTAGGGACTAATAACTCAACCCATAAGGCTCCAGAGAATTTGTCCCAAACTGCAGGCTCCAGGAACTAGTAACTCAACCCAAGATTTTCCATGGCTCCATGGCATTTGTTCCAACCCACAGCCATAGAGAACCTGAGAACCAATCAAAAAAACAAGTGGGAAACCCCCACAACACCATACCTATCCAAGAAACAGAAAGGCAAGGCTAAAACCATTGTCAATCTAGGCAAATCTCCATGCCAATGACAACACATAACCAAGGAACCACATGCATATACCAAGCATCAAAAAATCAAAAAGGAATCACACATGAAACCGATTACCTGCAAAGTACCCCTATTGTATCTATTGATCCAACTTTTCCCTTGTGCTCCTTTTCTTTCCTTTGCTTTCTTTTTCCAAGCCAAGTGAATGCTAGAATACTACAAACGTGCTCCAAGAATGCTCTAAGTTTGCAAGAGTATGAGAGAATGAGAGTGAAAATGATAGTGTGAATTGTATCTTTGATGCATTTTTATTATTGATGTCTCATTTTTTCTTCACTTTCCTCTAATTTCCCTTGCATTCAAATTTGTGTCTCTTCACCTTCCTTTTCTCCTATTTTCCTTTATTTTCATAATTAAATTCCATTGATTGCCTCTTTGCCTTTACCAATGTCTTTTCCAATTTCCATAGCCATTATTAATCCACACATGATGCCCACTATAATGTTTTCCCAACATTAAAGTTGAAATATGTGTCCCATGACCTTGGTATTATTTTATTTACATAGAAAATCTACCAAAGGTTGTTACAAAATGCAAGATCCATACTTTGAATTATCCTATTTAAAATTAGGTGATCCTTTAACCAGACCTTGTTTTAATAGTCGAGGGAGACTATCAAAGTCTAAATGCAGATATATTACATGCCATAATCTAATGGGTGAAATATCTGAATTACTACTCTTGCAAAATCTTCCTTCCTAGGAATGACTTTGCCTTTCAATCTTAGAAGCTTGCCATCTTTATAACTTGTCATAATTGTTTAAAAAAAATTATGGAGGTGATTTTTAGTAGTCCATCTTCCATGATAATTCTATGCAATATTTGAAAAATCACCACTAAGAACAATAAATTATTTTTTAATGTTCACACATAGCAAACATTTGAAATCCTTCTCTCTCTAATCTCAAAGAGAAAGATTTTTAGAGTACCCTTTCCATAAGGTGTATGTTTAGCATCATCAACCAGGAAGATTGAGTTGAGCTTACATTCTTGAAATGTCTAAAATAAGTCCTTTTTTAATTTAATGTGTTGATTTGCCCCTATATCCTATCGTCGAAGGTCAAATTCTTGGCCTCAATCATAGACTTAGTGGGAAGTTGTTAATGTTTGAGAGGAAGAAAATATAGAAAAAGGACCTGCTTATGTGATAGAGGGAGTAGTAATAACAAAAGGAAATGCTTACATGATAGTGGGAGCAATAATAGCATAAGGAATTTCTTACGTGACAACCAATAAGTAATAGTAGAAGGACTTGCTTACATAATGAAGGAAGCAGCTAGAAGTACATGGCCATGTCACTTCATCCGAGATATGGTGCAAAGAGGAGAAATAGATCTCCAATAAATATCCACAAATAAGAATATTATGGACATACTTCATAGACAAGCTTAGTATGATACTAAATGTATCCCTCATTAAGAAGGAATTAGGAGGTCTTTGCAAGATTGGGCGGGCCATCTCCTGAAACCATAAAGGACTTTGGCTAGGTCATAAAGGAATTTGACCAAGGGAGATGGATAAATTCACCTTTGAAGCTAGAAGGACTTTGTTAGGTCATAAAGGATTTTTACCAGAAAGGTGAATGACCCAAGGAAATTACAGGGGCAATTATATGGATACATTCACCTTTGAAGATAAAAGGAATTAGCTAGATCAACCAAGAGTTGAATGACCTAGGGAAATTATGGAGCTGGACAGATTTTCTCCTAAGAAGCCAAAAGGACTTCGCTACCAGAAAGACTTGGCTAGGTCATAAAGGGCTTTAACCAGAAAAGTGACTGGTCCAAAGGCAAATTCTCTCTTGTGAAGCTAGAAGGAATTGGTTGGGTCATAAAAGACTCTAGCCAGAGGAGATTGATACATTTCCCTAAGGGGCCATAAATACTTTGGAAAAAATACTTGGATAATCATTTTCATATGAGGAGTTACATTTCCCACTCCATGATGGAATTATCTATAGACATGCATCAACATGACAAGCTCATAAAATTTTCTTAAGGAAGGAGAAATTTCTGCTAAAGAAAAATATGTTGTGGACAAGGAGAATACCTCCCTCGCTAAGAGGGAGTGTTGATTTTTGTGCAGCATTGGGAAGTAGTCCCACATTCCAAGAGGCCTCCTAAGTTAACTTATAAAAAAAAAAACAAAAAACAAAACAAAAAACAAAAATATTGGGTTTCATGTAGGCTCAAAAAGGACAAGTTGGCCCCACCATGAAAGGGTGTGTCCCTTGGGGTAAATGCACCCATTCGACTTGTATATATACACATGATGTGACACTTTATTTGATCACTCACTCACTATCACATCTCTTTTATATTAGCCACTTGTAGGAGTAGAAAAATGATGAAGTGACTGAAGTTTGGACTTGGTTTTTAACACAGATTTCTAGACATTTTATTGTAAACCTTATTGAAGAATAATTTCCCCTGAAAGAATAGTTGTTGGGTTTTCTCCCAAGTTTTGGATTCCTAGGGAAAATTGTGTTGTCTCTATTGTGCATGGTTGTCTCTTTATGATCTTACTATTTTCATTGCATTATTGTTGAAATCTTTTGTGCATAATTTCTCAATAATAACAGTGGCATAATATAAATTGTATAAAGAATATTAGGTAGTAATTATCAGATCAGAAGATTAGTTTCTATTGTGTTTATTGTAGAAAAATCAATAGTAATAACTCTTGAAAGATAAATTGGAGGCTAATAAAGAATTTAATTTAGTATTTTGAAGAGCGGTGAATACCTTGCATATTGTGCTAAAGTCAAAGGTTGCTTGAATTTTCATATCTTTTCAGTTGGAGTTAGATAACTTTCTACATAATGACCAACTCTACTGCAACGTCTCCATAAAAATTGACATAAGTCTCAACCCCGTGCATATTACTGATTACTATTACGAGGCCTCTTCCTAATCCTTTTTCTTGACTATGTCCTCTTCCATGATTATTTCTTCTTCCTTGAATACATCCTCTTCCATAGTCACTTTCTCTCCCTTCACTTTGGCCTCTACCTTGTCCTCTATAAAACTATTAATTTTGATTTGCTCGTCCTCTGTTATTCACCTAAGTTCCTCTTCCTCTTGAACTTCTAGTTCAGTGACTTAGTTGAGCTCGCACTTGTAAGGAATTTTTTATCATGTTGAGCTAACATGTCACATAATTGATCAAATTATGTCTTGTCCAACTTTCTTGTCAACTGTAAAGTCTCCAAAATTTGTTTATAAGAGGATGGCAATCCTGCAACTAAGATTTTTTCCATCAAACTTTCTTATATAGGAGTAAATCCTGAATTATCGATTTCTTGTCTTATGTTTTTAAGCCTTGAAATGTATTCAAGTACATATCCTCCTTCAAAAAAATTGTGTTGAAGCAACTTTAATTGAAGATCCACTTGTTTTGTTTTAGGTTATGTATCAAAGAGATATCTGAAAGTTTTATAAGCATTTGACGTGTTCTTTATATGAACACACATTTCTTTATTTATAGGGGATTTTATTAATTCCAATGATTTTTCATCTTTAAGTTCCCACTTAGTTAGAGAATTATCATTGATAGGTTTATTAGGTTTACATCACCACTACATATGGATTTCCATAAATCATTATAAATTGGAATGTTTTCCATATTATGTTTCCATGTTTTGTAGTTCTTTGAGCCTTCAAGCTTCTCAATTTAATAAAATAAATTAACAATCTTTGACATTGTGAATGATTTACTTGATGAGAAAAAAATATATGTGCGTGAAATCAAGAAAAGAGGCAAGTAGCACACAAAGAAAAGAATATGAGCACACCAAACACTACACAAAAAAGGACTAATTGGGCTTTCCCTCATATAGTCTCTTGAAAAAGGAACTGATTGAGCTTTGTATTTAGCCTTTTGAGAGTTTCACTATGATTTCACTTCTTAAATATTTCAAAACTTGACCTTCAAACCATTATTTCACCCTTTAAATACAACAATTTTGATCATTCTCTTGGTCTTTGATTATACCCCCCCCAACCCGCACAAATTATAAAATTTCTTTGATATTACAAAATACATAAATTTTAATTTCCCTTATTTGTGCATGGTTCTCAATGACGCCTCTTACTTTTCCAAACTTCAACTTGAATTATATACTCTTTTAATAATGACAATATGATCTAATCATACTCCATGTTTAAAAATTGAATGAATTATTGTAATTAAGCATTCTAAGATACCTAGAAAGGTGTGTGAAAACGGTGGAGATGTCCTTGATATTTTTCCCAAAAAATGGATCTCATTTACCACCCAAATTTGAGCCATGTTGAATATGGTGCCTTTCTAGGCTCGAACTGAGTCTAGTATATTTCAAGTTGTTTTGAAGGCCAATCCAACTTTTGAGGAAGTTCCTTGGCCCGTTGTGTCTTTTAAATCTTCTAAAGCATGAATCTTGGAAAACATTTAGTAAATCAAGGATTAAAGTTTTGAGGATTTTGATGGCTATGTCATATCCTTGAAGATATGAGAATGGTGTAGATTTTATAGAATATCTATGAGAATATCAAGTGTACAATTATGATTTTGCACTACAATATTGAAGGAATGTCCTTCTTAAAAACCTTGACATAATAGTTATTGCTCCCTAGATCATTGAAGCCAATGCAATATTTGTGTCGTTATATGTAATTTACAAGATTTTTGTTCATATATGTAGTTGCAAGTAATCTTCAAGCAATTCATGATGGTCGATCACTCATCCTCGATCCTTGATTTGAATTCAAATCTTATATGTTGGTTAAATTGTCCGTTGCCTATGACCACCTCACATATTACATGTGTAAATTGTAAACACAATTTAGAGATGACACATTTTAGATCAGTCCATTTTTTAAGAGGATGAATGTATCTAGAAATTTCCCATGCTCTTGGATATTATTGCATGAAGTGCAATGATCAATTCGTGTTCATCCTTAGACTTATTTCTATTCAATGTATCATATGCATATCGAACAAGAACTCGTTATGAGGCAGGATACAAGATTTTCTAATCCTCTTCCACCCTCGTTCAAGAGTGCAATGGTTTTAAAAGGTTCCTCCAATGGATCTCTTAACTGAATTTAGAAGAAGTTCTAAAATAGATGAAAATTTTCTATGATCACCTAGACTATATTAGCAATTTTAGAGGATCGATGCTACACCAAACTATTCCAATATTTATAGACAACCCACTTAAAATCAAAGTCATTATTGCAACCAAAAGCAGAGACTTTATGTTTGTGTTGTAGCAGCTAAAACCACCCTCCAAAATTTTGGCTCGCATACAAATTTCAGAGCCTAACTTGGATCCTAAGATCGATAATCCTTGGTCACTTATTGGTAAGTTGGTGATTTCAAACTCCCCTGCTTGATCCTAAGAGTTGTCCTCATTCTCATATTTATACAGCATGTGTCATTTTCGGGCAAAGGGATTATTGTTTGTGTGTGTATGAGTGGTTGTCAACACATAGACATGTTTCACACTCACTTCACGCACTTTTGTCACGAAGGTTTTTCCATCAAGAAAATTATGTCTTATGCATTCTGGATGGTCTACGTTGTGTCACTAGGTGTTTGTGTGTGATCACAATCAAGTCCTATCAATGTTTACATATGTTTCACCGATCTCACACTTAGCCATTTTCCCGAGCAACCTAGCCTCATCAAGCTTCTCAGAACTATGCGCTTTTCTTCTGCAACCATCAAGCTTCCTCCTTTTCCTATTGAAACCCCACAATGCATAGAGAAACAAACCTCTCTTTCCTGTTGAAACCTCGCAATGCGCAGAGACACCAACCTCCCTTGCCTACTGAAACCCCACAGCCCGCAGAGACACCAATCTCCCTTGTCTGCTAAAACCCTGCAGCCCATAGAGACCCTAGCTAGCACTACTCTCCAAAAATACGTAGAGCAGTCAAGTAGACAACATTTCTCTACAGAAATGCATAGAGCAGTCCAGCTGCATCGCACTCAGAATTGCGTAGAGGTGTCCTCCCAGGATCCCTATCCCGCACCAATGCCCTGAGCCTCAAAACTGTGCAATGTTGTCCAAGTTGCCATGTTTGTCTTGCATGCAGAAACTACGCAGACGAAACTCCCAGGGCTTCATTCCGGCAGCAATCATTGTCCGCTAAAATTGTGCAGATCTACCTCTCAGTGACTATAGGAAAAGGTGACATGCTAAAATCGATTCCAAGGAGTTGAGGAGAAGGACCAAGGAACCAAGTAATGGAAAATATCAAGACCACATGCAAACTCCATCGGATGCATGATCATCTTGAGGGTAAGTATGGTAAGTAAAGAACATCTTTCGAAGTGCACCTCTTAGTTGAGTTTGCAGGACTGCTTATCATTGGCATATCATCTTGTCCTCAGTAACATGCATGTGCACAAACACAAAAGTCATTTTATGTGTTTCTTCTATATGTCTTGCTTCCTTTTCACTTGTTTGACCAACTATCATCTGCGGTATGTTGATTGTTATGTCATGCTTGTGACCTCATTCTAGTGATGTTGAAGGTTGTTTCTGAGTTGTACTCGCTATGTAAACATCTACCGCACTCACACATGATGTTGTAATCACTGTCGTGCAAGTGTCGTCGCGGTCGTCCGAACGTCTATCACAAGTGTCGCGCTTGTCGCTCGCACCTATCGGTCAGTCATACTGAGTGCATGTTGTCTTGATGGTTCGAGGTGTCATGTTGTCAAGTCGTGTTGAGTGTGTGTTCATAAGGTCATACATGTATGAAGTCACTCGTTCACACACTTAGTCATTCTTTCGAAACCCTGTTGACCGGACCACCCTGAACAATCGAACCTCCGCTGAGTTGCACTGTGTAGTCTCAGCCCTCAGTGATCATGTACTCATGCCCAGAATTGCGTAAAGCTTGAGGTTGTCTCCCAGGCAGTCTACACTACGCAATCCTAGAATTAACCCAACTAACTATCACCCAGAACAACACAGAATTTGCTCAGGAATTCATCCTAAACTATGTTTCCCATAAGCAGATTCATCAAGCCTCCAGCTGGTCAACCAAAGAGTTTGACCGATAGTGACCCTGGACCTCCCTCCTCCAAAAAATTATGCAGAAGCTACCAAGCATGCTCGCTTACGCTGACTGATGAAACTGCATAGACATGTCGGATAGACACCTGCTGCATGTCACTACACTGCCCTCAAAAATTACGCAATTTTTTCAACCAGTCACCCTGTCAGCCGACCTTCTGCTCCTCCTGAAAACTGCGTAGCTTTCATGGGTAGTCTCGCGGTTGCCTAGCATCTCGCTCAGCCCAGAAACTGCGCAAGGATGTCCAGCATGCCAACCTCCCAGCTCTGCATAGTTTTGGCCAGCAGTCTCCCGCAGCCTGCTGCCAGCCTCCCTGGAGAATCTACGCAATTCTCACTACCAATCTCCCCTTGTTGCCTGCATTGTCTCCCTAGAAAAATTAGGCAGATCTGCCCTCCAACTGAGCTAGATCCCGCGAACAGTCACTGTTGATCTGGATTTCCCATATCATCCTCCCAGTGACATCAACGTTATTTTTACTGAGAGTTCCCGAAGCTTGCATCCCAGCTCGAAATGCGCTTTGCACAGTACCAGGGCCTTATCCTCTCTCCCGATCACCTTCACCCCAAATCAAAATATAATGCATCATGGTATACTAGGAGATTTATGGATTTGATGTCGTCTCGTCAAGAGTGATTGTAGATATAGGTACATGGATGATACATGGTGCTACGACGAATGGGATGAACAAGGAGCACATGCTAGGAGACTTATTCGTGAACGGACGAACACATGAAGTGTACCAAGTAGCAAGTGAAGGAGAAACATATGCATGCATGAACTATCAATCGAACACCAAGACCATCGAAGACTTCACACACCTTGTCATGCAGAGGTGAATCTATGATACACCAAGAGCACTCTCATCACTTAGCAGCACTGCGTTCGACATGGACACCACCATCAACATGGACATACCAGCACTGTCGTGTCGAGTCATATCATGAGTCATCTCGGCCACATCACTAATGTGAGCCATACTATTGTAATCAATGTAATGTAACGTGGAAGTCCAAGAGACCCACATGTAAAGCTAGAGAGCCATGTAAAGTTGAAGAGTCATGTAAGTCAAACAATCATGAGAGAAGTCGAACAGTCACAATGGTCAGTTTCACCCTTAGCTATATATACACCTCATTTGTACATGCAAAGGACTTTTCACCTTGGCTCCTCTCGCATAGCCTTGAGAGTCTGTAATATTTTCCTTGAGGAGCGAGCAGTGGATCCAACACTCTGTTATTGGGGCTAGTGATGTAATGGTGTACAAATGTGTCTTGGAACTTTCGCTTAATTCAGAATCTTGTTAATAGGCCAACACGTTTTCACACATGTATTGTATTCATTTGTAAGACTATTATTTGGATGCTTGTAATGCATGTTTCTTTAACCTATATTAAGAAAATTGAACTATTTCAGTTGTTTTAGTACATATACTATTGGAAATGTGTTGTATTAGTTGTTAACGTTGTCTCACTCGTGTGGGCTATCCCACTGGACACTTGACAGATTCATTCTTCTAAACTTTTTATAACACCTATTGCATTTGTGTGGACTATTCTATTGGGTGTTGTACATGTTATCTGTTCATCTTGTGTTTGTGACTGTCACATCTGTGTGGACTACTCTGCCAGAATTTGTGCATGTCCTATTGTGTTGTGTGTCTCTAGCAGAGTTGGGACTATTCCCTTTCAACCTAAGACTCACTTCCACCCTCTCCCTCTGCAGTGAAATAACTTTGACACAAGCAACACTAATCACTCACCAGGCACACGAACCTCGTTGTTCGAAGACAAAGAAAACCACTCTCACGTGCTAACAAGCAAGAGCTAAGGCATATCTTTAAGATAATGGAAATCAGGCCATCATATTGGATGGGACTCCTACACTAAATGGTGTGAGGTCTAGTTGGGACTTCATACCAGGGAGATCCCCTAAATGTTGGTGGGTCCAACACCATCAACATTTATGGCACTAGGAGGAGGACTATCTAACAAGATGAGTCCTCACAATCTATTTGGAATCTCTGCATATTTATCATGACTAAACACAAAATTTCTCTTCCGGATTGTATGTCTTATGGAAACAACTTTGAAATCTCAGAAGAGCTCTGGAATAACTTGTCACGTAAAACATATGATGGTGGAGGCCAAGTATCCTTGGTTAGACATACGGTTGGCATTGTAGGCTCCCGTGAAAGGCATGAAATCTTTGAAGATTACATGACCTGCACGTTGTTCCCATACACAGGGCACCCACTGCATTGGTATGCCACGCTGCCTAAAAACTTTATTCACTCTTTCCACCATTTGATCATGGAGGTAGACCATGATTTCAATCATTTTGACCATAAAGCGCTCAATAAAGAAATTTTGAAATTACGAAAAGCACCTAATGAATCCGTTGAACAATTAGACATGTGATTTTATAATCTAGCATATTGATTTCCTGAAGATGAAATTGATTGGGAATTCCTCAATGGAAGATTTAACCATCTTCTTTAAATCTCCAAAAATCCGAAATTCTTAGAATCATTCGAACCCCGCTTAGCATACTTTGGTGATGGAGTTGCACAATCTCAAGCAGACATAGTTGTTGTCACAAGTGACTGTGTGCCTCCCCCTCATAAAACAACTCCACCACTACAGAGTGATGTGGGAGAGCATGCACACACATTTGTTGAAATGTCACATCCTCCTACCCCACTTGCTCTTGATATATGTGCAGATTTTGCTTGCAAGCCTACTAGTTGTCATGTGGACTTGTTACCTCAACCTCCGTCCCTGCATTCTGCTAATTCTTTGGATTGTGTTGTCCTGCGTTCTGCTAATTCTTTGGATTGTGTTGTCCTGCGTTCTTCCCTTCCAGACTCCACACTTGTTGTGAACGAGGATCAATTTGTTGACGGAATCGATGTTGTGTAGTGAACCTATGCTATCATTCATGATGAGTGTGTGCAGGAATCTGAAGAACCTACAGTGAAGGATGACTTCCTTCTATTTGCACCTCATCTACTCTATCTTGACATCCCTTGTGATTCTCCCACTTCACATTGCCCCTGTGAAAACTCATTTCCGGATGTTTCTACTTTTGATTGTTCACAGGACACGTCAGATGTCAGTCTGTCATTACATTACGGAGAGGACACATCTTCCTCTGAAAATCCGTCCCATCTTTCATCTATCATTTATAAAAACACATAGGGTGAACATCCTTGTTTCTCATCTACCCTCTACATGATCCATCAAATCATGAGGATGCCGACGAACATCCTGAATTTTCTGATCATGGCTGTCGTGATCTTTGTACTTCTTAATTTGACCATGATGTTGATTCACTCGTTGTTAATCTATCTAAGCCACTAGTCTCTGTTGATCTACATATTGATGGAGTAGAAACCCCGTAGGCTGTCAAGGCACTTTAGTCTAGGCTGATGGTTATGTCAAGCCCTCGTTGTCCTGAGGTTAGTTCCACTTTCGATCAGAAAATTTTCGAAACACCCAAGGCTCCTCATCACTCTCTGCTTTGCATTGAAGATCAACCAAACACCCAGATTTCGCTTCCTCCACTCGAATCACATGATCCCATCGCTCAAGCTTTGGAGGAATCTTACACAACAAGCGTGCTTGCAAAGCATAAGTTGTTGGTATTTCTCATGTTCGCTCGTATGTCATAGTCCAAAGAGTGTGTATGTTTACCATCTGCACACAGTGCGTCGCAACACCATGGTACGTCTGCAGAATGTTTGTTTTGTGCATTCGCTCTTTTCTATTCTGTGGATGTTTTAGAACTCGAAGCGTGTTGGTATTTGTTGATCTATCTTTCTTGTTCGTTGGTTTACATGCATATCTTTCTTGTTAACCATGCCTTCACCAACATGGGCCAGCCAATGCATTGGTGGCTGCATTGGAAATATCACTTCACATGAGTAGGCCCATGCACTGTTTAGCGTAGGAGTAGGAGTAGTCTTTGTGTATTTCTTTGCTTTACTTTTTGGTTTTCATGTTTGTTTTATTTATTATTTGGTTTGGTTTGCTTGATTACTTTATTTTCTTACTTATTTTTCTCTTGCTTTACTTTTGCTTTTGCTTTTTTCTTTCTTTTCTTTCTTGTACATGTAGGTTAGCCTCTCGTGAAACCATGTTTGGCTCTCGAGACAAGCTGGGAAAATCTAAGAGGAATTGTACATCTATCAACATCTGGCTATTTGTTTTCCTCTCTCTTTATGAAGAACTTGTTGTCTTAAGTCAATGATGCCTTGATGGAAAATGCATTCTGTTCAGAGTGAGTCTTGGTGAAAACATAAAGCTTGCACTGTTAACTAGTAGCGCCTACTCTAATCAGTTATTTTGGGTTAACCCTTGTCAACTCAGTCAAGTAGAGTAGGATGAAGGGTAAAACCTTAACAAGTATGTCAAAAGTATACATAACATACTTCTTTGAATGAACAACCTCTTCTTTTCTCAATAAGTCGGGATCGTTCTTCTACCTATGAAATATATAAGTGCCTACACACAGTTAAAAAAAAAAAAGGTGAAAGAAGAGAAAGGCTTCCTGCGCAGAGAGCTAATGCAAGTAACTTCATCGTGGTACTGACCAGGCTCACTGGCAGCGGAGCGATGCTTGTGTTCCTACGTGAGTCCGTCGGGGTACTATCCAAGCTTGCTGGTAGCGGAGCAACACCAGATATAAAATTAAACTTTGACAGTTATATTACTTGTGTATCAATATACCCCTCATCCCCAACCAAATTAACTAAGTTGACTTGGCTTGGAATATGTGATGACCGATCAAGAGAATGGTAGGGACTAAATCTTTTAACCAAGCTAGTGTGGAAACTATTCTGATTAAAGAATCAAGTAATACTTCCGAAAGGGTTATTCTCGTTTTTCATGAAACAAGGTCCATTCAGAGAGCTAGAGTTCTACCAGTGTGTCGCTAAGTGTTGTAGCGACTACAACCACCCTCCAAAATTTTGGCTCGCATGCAAATTTCAAAGCATACATTGGATCTTTCAATCGATCATCCTTGGTCACTTATTGGTAAGATGATGATTTCAAGTTGCCCTCCTTGATCCTAAGAGTTGGCCACGTTCTCATCTTTATACAGCATGTGTCATTTTCGGGCATATGGTTTGTCGTTTTTCATGTAAAGGGAATGTTGTCTTGATTCAAAGGAATTGTGTGTGTATGAGTGGTTGTCATCACATAGAGATATTTCACAAGCACTTCATGCACTTTTGTCACGAAGTTTGTTGCATCAAGTAAAGTATGTCTTATGCATTCTGGATGGTCTACGTTGTGTCACTGGGTGTCTATGTGCGATCAAAGTCAAGTTCTATCATGTTTACATATGTTTCACTGCTATCACACTTAGCCATTTTCCCAAGCAACCTAGCCTCATCCAGCTTCCCGGAATTGTGCACTTTTCTTCTGCAACCATCAAGCTTCCTCCCTTGCCTACTGAAACCTCACAGTGCACAGAGACACCAACCTCTATTGCCTACTGAAACCCCATATTGCGCAGAGACACCAACCTCCCTTGCATGTTGAAACCCTGCGGCTCGCAAAGACACCAACCTCGCTTTCCTGATGAAACCTCGCAGCCCGCAGAGACCCCAGCGAGCATCTCTCTCCAAAAATGCACAGAGCAGTTAGGTAGCCAACACTGCTGTTTAGAAATGCGCAGAGTAGTCCAACTACACCACACTCAGAAATTGCACAGAGGTGTCCTCCCAGGACCCCTATCCCGCACCAATGACCTCAACCTCAAAACTGTGCAATGTTGTCCAAGTTGCCCTGTCTGTCTTGCATGCAAATACTGCATAGAGGGGCCTCCTAGTGCCTCATTCCGACAACAGTCACTATCCGCTAAAATTGTGTAGATCAACCTCTCAGTGACTACAGGAAAAGGTGAAATGTTGAAATCGCTTCCAAGGAGTTGAGGAGAAGGACCAAGGAACCAAGTAATTGAAAAGATCAGGACCACATGCAAACTCTGTCAGATGCATGATCATCTTGAGGGTAAGTATGGTAAGTAAATAACACCTTTCGAAGTGCACCTCTTAGTTGAGTTTGCAGGACTGCTTGTCATTTTCATATCATCTTGTCCTCAGTAAAATGCATGTGCCCAAACACAAAAGTCATTTTATGTGTTTCTTCTACATGTCTTGCTTCCTTTTCACTTGTTTGACCAATTTTTGTCTTCAGCATGTTGATTGATATGTCATGCTTGTGACCTCGTTTTGGTGATGTTGAAGGTTGTGTCTGAGTTGCGCTCACTATGTAAACATCTATAACACTCACACATGATGTTGTAAGCATTTTCGCACAAGTGTCATCGTTGTCATCTGAACGTCTATCACAAGTTTTGCGCTTGTCGCTCGCACCCGTCGGTCAGTCACACTGAGTGCGTGTTGTCTTGATGGTTCGAGGTGTCTTGTTGTCAAGTCATGTTTATTGTGTGTTTGCAAGGTCATACATGTACGAAGTCACTCATTCACACACTTAGTCATTTTGTCGAAACCTTGTTGATCGAACCACCCTCCAATAGTCAAACCTTCATTGAGCTGCACTGTGTAGTCTCAGCCCTCAGTGATCATGTACTCCTGCCCAGAATTGCATAAAGCTTGAGGGTGTATCCCAGGAAATCTACATTACGCAATCCTGGAATTGACCCGACTGACTATCACCCAGATAAGCACAAAAGTTTCTCAGCAAGTCATCCCAAACTGTGTTGCCCGCAAGCAAATCCATCAAGCCTACAGTTGGTTAACCAGAGAGTTTGACCGGGCAGTGACTCTGGGCCTCAGTCCTCCAAAAAATTATGCCGACACTGCCAAGCATGCCCACTTCCACTAACTAATGAAACTACACAGACATGTCGAAAAGACACCTGTTGCATGTCACTACACTGCCCTAAAAAATTATGCAGTTTTCTCAGCCACCCACCCTATCAGCCGGCCTACTGCTCCTCCTGAAAACTGTGCAGTTTTCATGGGTAGTCTCTTGGCTGCCTGGCTTCTCGCTCAGCCCAAAAATTGTGCAAGGATGTCCAACAAGCCAACCTCCCAACTCTATGCAGTTTTGGTCAGCAGCCTCCCGCATCCCACTACTAGCCTCCTCAGAGAATCTGCGCAGTTTTCACTACCAATCTCCCCTTGTTTCCTGCACTGTCTCCATAGAAAAATTGTGCAGATCTACCCTCCAACTGAGCCAAATCCCACAAATAGTGGCTTTTGATCTAGATTTCCCATCTCAGCCTCCCAGTGACATCTGTGCAATTTTCACTAACAGTGCTCGGAGCCCGCATCCCGACTCGAAATGTGCTTTGCACAGTTCTAGAGCCTTGTCCTCTCTCCCAGTCACCTACACCCAAAAGTGAAAGATAATGCATCATGGTAGACTAGAATATTTCTATATTTGATGTCATCTCGTCATGAGTGATTCTCGATACAGGTACATGGATGAGACATGGCGTGATGACGAACGAGATGAACAAGGACCGCATGCTAGGAGACTTGTTTGTGAACAGACGAACACATGAAGCGTACCAAGTATAAATCGAAGGAGACAAATATGCATGCATGAACTATCAAGCGAACACCAAGACCATCGAAGAATTCACACACCTTTCCATGTGGAGGTGAAACTATGATACACCAAGAGCACTCTCATCACTTAAGCAGCACTGCATCTCGACATGGACACCACCATCAACATGGACATACCAGCACTGTTGTGTCGAGTCATGTCATGATTCATCTAGGCCACATCACTACTGTGGGCCATACTGTTGTAATCAATGTAATGTAACGTGGAAGTCCAAGAGACCCACATGTAACATTAGAGAGTCATGTAAAGTTGAAGAGTCATGTACGTCAAACAGTCATGAGGGAAGTTGAACAGTCACAAGGGTCAGTTTCACCCTTGGCTATATATACCTGTCTTTTGTACATGCATGGGACTTTTCACCTTGGCTCCTCCTGCATAGCCTTGCGAGTCTATAATATTTTCTTTGAGGAGTGAGCAGTGGCTCCAACGCTCCTCTATCAAGGCTAGTGATGTAATGGTGTACGAATGTGTCTTGGAACTTTTGCTTAATGCAGAAGCCTGTTAACAGGCCAGCAATTTTTCACACGTGTATTGTATACATTTGTAAGACTATTCTTTGGATGCTTGTAATGCATGTTGCTTTAACTTGTACTAAGACAGTTGAACTATTTCGATTGTTTTAGTACATATGTTATTGGAAATGTGTTGTATTAGTTGTTAATGTTGGCTCGCCCGTGTGGGCTATCCCCCCAGACACTCGACATATTCATTCTTGTAAACTTTTTATAATGCTCGTCGCACTTGTGTGGACTATTCTGTTGGGTGTTGTACATGTTATCTGTTCACCTTGTGTTTTTCACTATCACATCTGTGTGGACTACTCCGCTGAAAGCTATGCATGTCTTATTGTGTTGTGTGTCTCTAGCAGAGTTGGAACTATTCCCTTTGAAACTGAGACTCACTTCCACCCCTTCCTCTGTAGTGAAATAAATTTGACATAAGCGACACTAGGCACTCACCAAGCATGCAAACCTCATTGTTCGAAGACAAAGCAAACCACTCTCACATGCTAACAAGCAAGAGATAAGGCATATCTTTAAGATAATGGCAACCAGGCCATCATACCAGATGGGACTCCTACACCAAACGGTGTGAGGTATAGTGGGGACTTCATACCCGGGAGATCCCCTTGATTATGGCAAGTCAAATACCATCAACAGTTCGGTAACTTGGATACAAGACTGTATCTTGAACCTGAAATTTTTAAAGACATATTTATATGGACTATTCCTTCTCAATGGAAATAGGGTAAAGTCAAATTTCCCTATAATTTATGTGAAGGGAATCATCCTATTCACCTTTTTCCTTATATGGATGAAGCCTCAAAAGTGTTGGACAACCTTAAAGCTTCTCAACCTCGTCTTCCGACTAGTTATCGAAAGTTTTCCCTTTATCCTCCACTAGTTGATTGAGTGATTGATCATAATTTATCTCTAGTCAATCCCACTCTCTCTGAATGTGAATCACATGAGGCTGCTCCCAAGCAACCATTGGTTGAGAAAATGGTTGACTCGATTCCACCTTCATTTGATTGTACCTTTCCCATAGAGAGTAAACTTCATACCGCCCAGGTTCTTCTTGTTTCTTCATATTACAATGAATTAGGGAGAAATCCTCTTATTCCCATGGTACAGGGTGGTGATCCTCCTATTCCCATAACACAAGGGTGTATTTCTCCCATTCCCATGGCACCCCATCCAAGTAGTTTGGTCACTTCCTTTGATTGGAGTCGACTTACAAGTTATCATCTTCCTCCTTATGTGCCCTTCCAGATCATAGTACAAGTTTATAATATACCTGTACCTAGAAATATCATAGATGAAGGCACATCAGTTAGTATTATGTCCTTAATTACTTGGCAAGCTTTAGGTTCTTTGCAACTTGTTCCCATTACCTAGAATATGTTGGCTTTTAATAGAGGAACCAGTCAACTGTTAGGGATCTTTCCTAAGTTTCCTATTACTTTGGGAGGAAAGATCATATATATCAATCTGATGGTTGTCCAAGGCCCTTTGGAGTTTAATTTACTCCTCGGTTGTGACTATGTTTATGTCATGGGAGCTCTTGTCTCTGCTCTCGTTCATGTGATATGTTTCCCGCATGAAGGAAGAATTGTGACTATTGATAAGCTTTCTTTCATTTGTCCTAATTTGACTCCCAATCAACCATCTTCGCCAAATGGTCCTTGTATGCAAGTGGTATCACCCCCGCCATATGTTTATTATGTGGCCACCTATTCCATGTTCACGTCTACTAATGACCTAGTCGGTGATATAGTGCATCATGTATTGGGGGCATTGGAGCCTGGTCTTTCCATTAGATCCCTTGATATGTATCCCTTCTAGAGCGTTGCTCTCCCATCTAATGAAAACCTCTTGGAAGCCATGGCCTCTTATGGTCCATGATCAAGGTTATTGGCTCACAGTTCCTTTTCTTGTGTCAAGCTCCTTAAAAAATGAAACAAGGTGTCAGAGCAGAGTTCTTTGTCTTGTGTTAAGCTCCTTAAAAAACGAATCAAGGTTTTTTGGAGTAGAGTTCCTTTATTTGTCTCAAGCTCGTTGAAAAATGAAACAATGTGTCATGAGCATGGTTATTTTCATGTGTCAAGCTCGTTAAAAAATGAAACAAATCCCCTTCCCATTCGAGTCTTTGATTAGATCTTGTAAATTCCCAGTTGAGTCTTTCAGTTGATCTTGCAAATGAACCTTCATTCCATCTACCTATTAGTAACCACTAGTCTACTTAGGTGAATGAAATGAAGCTTGGGGGCCATGTACCTTGAATTGAGTCATTATTCTGGGGGCATGTAAACTTATCTCAAGCGTAGTTTTTCTTTCTTTCAAGCTTGTGTAAAAATGAAACTAATCTCAAGCATAGTTTTTTTTTGTTTCAATCTTGTGTAAAAATGAAACCAAGTCCAAACATAGTTTTTCTTTGTTTCAAGCTTGTGTAAAAATGAAACCAATCTCAAGTATAGTTTGCCTCTGTTTCAAGCTTGTGTAAAAATGAAACCAAATCCAACCATAGTTTTTTCTCATGTTTCAAGCTTGTGAAAAAATGAAACCATCTTCAAGTATCATTAAGCATAGTTTCCCATGTTTCAAGCTTGTGTAAAAATGAAACCATTCCCACTTTACCTCTCGTGATTTTCGTTTTTATCAGCCTGTTTTTGCTATATGAGCCTTTTTTTTTCATTCCATCATCACCATCTCTTTGTTCAATCATACACTTTCACCTGAGGGGATGAACAGTTGCACTATATTCAGCATACTGACAACTGAACCAAGCACTCTTCCACTCAAACTTTGCCATTTGAGGCATGGATGGGATACTTGCCTAAATCTCCTTTGGATTTTATTTTTGGCAAATATGTTGCTATTGAAAATCATAGCAACATAGATAAAGAAAGAAAGTTCATTGAACAAATACAATTAGCACACCAAAAGGTTCAAGAACAGCTTTAGAAAATCTAAGGCAAGTACAAAGCCAGGCATGACAAACATCATCAAGATCACAAGTTCCAAGTGGGTGATGAATTTTGGCTTCACATTAACAAAGAGAGGCTCCAAGGAGAAGGTAAAAAGCCAAAACAAATTAGATATGGTCCATTCAAAATTTTGGAAAATATTGGTAATAATGCCTTAAGGTTGGATTTGCCTTCATTTATGAAAATTTATGTTGTTGTTAATGTTGAGAATTTAAGGTTGTATGAGCCTCCTTTGATAGAAGATGAAGGAGAGAATATTCAAATTCCATCTATTGAAGACTTTTCTCCATAATTCCTTGATGTGCTTCAGCAAGACAGTATACTTGACAAAACAACAAGGACAACAAAAGGGAAAGTATCGATTATCTTCGAGTGCGGCTCAAGGATACAATTACTTCAAAATCTAAATGGATAGAGGTTGGAAAGGTGAGGGAAATGTACCCTCACCTGTTAAACAATTGAAAGTGATCATTTTGGGGTCTAAAAGGCTTTCAGTGGGGAGGAGTGATCAGGTGCTCAAAATTAATCTCAAAAATAAAAGTGCTAGAATCTTTTTAAACTTAGATTTAGATTGAAGAGCTCATCATTCTAATTCCAAACGTGCGAACGACACTCAAATCTGAGCTCGTATGCAGAAGCTAGAGAAAGTCAAAGTTCAGGTTTGACTTGCTCACATGGCAGGATTGGATGATGTGGCACGGTCCCTCAGCGAATGAGGAGGCACCAAGTGGAAAGCTATCATTGGCCCCTACATGTCGCAAATCTCAATCGCAGGTAGGTCAGCGTTAGAAATTAGCCCCCAAGCAAGGAAGGGTGCGATGCGATAAGGCAGGTGGGAAGGTTTTCAAGAATCAGTCGACGGCACGATGTGATGGATCAAAATCGCAGATCGACGAAGGGTCGGTGTTACAGATCAACCCCAGTAGGTCTGGGTTACGATGCGATATTGCAATCACAAATCACAACACGGTGCAGAGTCCCACTTTATGATTGTCGTTGATTCTTTGTCGATGGCGAAATGCGATAAGTTCCCGGATGCAAAGGATTATCAATTCCAGTTTATAGTGTGGTCGGGTCCGCCACATCACAACCGCACAATCGCCCACCTTTTTCACAGACCATAAGCCTGCAGGACTCCATTGATTGCGATTTGCAATAATACAGTCGATGCCGGCAGATTATGGTCCGCCGCGCAGTGAAATTTTCCCCCAGTTAGCAGATTTTCAGAGCTAATTTGTAGGATCATGTCAGGTTTGGAGCAATTTGTGGAACGAATAGTGGGAAAACAAGGAGAATTCATAACTTCTTAAGTTTTCCACCAAATTGGATGCAAAAAGAGGCTAGATGGTAATTTTTTAGTATTCTGGACTGATTGGAGCAGGCTTTAGAAGCATTTGAGCATTGTAAACACAGATTTTTACACTTTTGAGCATAATAGAGAGGCCTAAGCCATTGGAAGCTGGACCTGTTATCACTCCAAGAAACTCTCCTAGGTTGTAGCTCTGAGATGCCTGGTAACATATAATCTTCAATATTTTTCTCTGAACTATTGGAATAAATGATGGTTTGGATCAAGTTAGATAACCATTTCAGCTCTGTTTTCACTCAATGCATGCATGAACACTCTCACCAATACAAGACTTTAGACCACTAATGCTCAATAAGTTATAAATTCGATGGATAGATGGAGAATATTGACTATACCGGTAGATTTCATATATAAACATACATCAATGGCTAGCTACAGGAAGCAAAAGAGAATATTGACTGTACTGGCAGATGCATATATGACCACATATGGATGGCTAGTTAGAGGCAGAAAAGAAGCTTGCAAATCTAATATATCAAAGCAAAGATAATATGACAGTTATCTGGCCTTAGACACAAAGAGAACATGAACAAATTGTTCAAGTGCAAGCATAGAACAACAAAGAGAATGGACATTGAACATATAATGGCAAAAGAAGCTTATATTGCTAGAATGAAGATGAGAAGCTTGAATGAACAGAGGAGGAATAATCTCCAAAAGTTGAACCTCTATTACATCTTAGTTTCAGCTATTTATAGCCTGTTTACAATGCTCCTGAGCTCTAAGAGGCTCAGAGTCTTAATCTGCCTAATATGCATTGTTAACTGATTTGATGCCCTCTAGGCAAGCATGGGATCGAAGTTTTCTACTTCTGACAGCAGAGTAACCGCTTTCAGATATTTTGGTAGCTTGTTGTGCTATCTGGGAGGTTCTCCTGTGCCAGAGATGCTCCATAACATTTGTTGATGTGGTTGTGTTGGGCTATTGATGCATTGTGCTTCTTTTTGGCCTCTATGTTGGTTTGGGGAGGAGTTGTACATGTTGTGGCCCTTTCAATGTTTTAACAATGCATGCTTCTGTTATAGCAGAACAGCGGTGCCCTATGGTGGACCTCTGTTGAAAACAATATATATTTCTGTTATAAATAGCAAACACAACCATCACTAAGAAATCCCGCCTTTCTCTGTCTTTTTCGGACTTCAAAGGTCTTCAAAAATGGTTTATTCTTCTCTTGGGTCCACCCTCGTCGCCCTCGCAATTTGCAAAAGCCTTCTCCTGTGTGTTTTCTTTGTATTTGGAACTCCACGAAAAACACTGAAAAACACGTAAAATCGGCTTTGGCGGACCTGAAACAGTATATATTTTAACTCTGAAACCCATCGAGTTCAGCCTTGTCGCTATCGCAATTCGCATTTGTCCCGTTCCCCTTGTATTTCGTTAAACTAACGAAAATACATAAAAACATTAAAATACGGCTTTCCCCGGACCTGAAATGTTATATAATATCATTCGTGAACCCTTTCGGGTCCAGGCTTTATCGTTATCGGCGCTGTTATGTATTCCTTTTTATTTCATTTAAACAACAAAATATATTGAAAATGGCCAACCTGCAGACTTGAAGTTTTATGCAATCTTATCTATATAACCGTCGGGTCCGATTATCAATTCGCACCTGTATATATGTAAATAGGCCCCGCCCATGGTATATTACCAATGCGACATAGCGATGCGATAAATTGCAATTGCTAATCACTCAACTCTCGGGCCTTTATATAACATAGCATATGTTCTCCACCGTCGTGGCCGCCGATGAGACCTGCCGATCCGATCATCGGCGATCACTGATTGGCGGTGTCATGCGCCTGCCTTTATAATGTCCCCTCTGCAATAGCGTCGATTACGATTAGCTGCTCAGATCTGGGCCATTGATTGGCCAGATTTAACAGTTATTGTGCCTCCACTGTTAAAGCCTCCGTTTGTGGATTTTTCATGGGTTTTTAAGCATTTTAGCCTCCTGATAGTGTATTTCCGCCCTTCCAAGGGCTCTCCTATTGTGTGGATTTTGATCATTGGATGATCTTTGGGCAAAAATTAAAGATTTCAAGCCCATTAATGGACTCATTGGCATGTTTTTAAGCAAATTTAGAGACTCTAAGAACCTATATGGATCCATTTGTGGGCCTTTTGCTAGCAAGGCTAACACTAACTCCTTCTAGGGATGAAACCCTCCCTGTGAGATTTCGAGGATCACAGATCAATGCCTTTCCTGAAAAAACAAATTCAAATCTTCCATCTAGTGTTCCATTTTGCATGGAGTCTATTTTGTAATGAAATAAAAACTGGAAAAACATATTAACAATGACAAGGCTTTAAAGCCTTAAATGAAATAAAGTTTCAAGAACCGCCCATTTATTGGGCTACCAAAAGTATCTCCTCCTTCTAGACTGTGCAGAATGCAAGTATTTTTCTACTAAACTTGAGCGATGATAAACGGACCTGTCCATAAGGAGTCAAGCTTACCATGATTACCTTTATTTTCCTTAAATGCATCCCATTTAAGCACCCAATCACCAACTCAGAAATTGTCCACTTTTGCCTTCCTGTCAAAGGTTTCTTTGATTTTCTTCTGATGACCTTTTGACTTCTCAACTAGCTACTCTCTGATTTGTTGTAGTTCTTCAACCAGGTTATTCATTCTTCTTACCATATCATTCTCTTCATCTTGTTTTCTTGCAAGAACTTGGCCACAGGGAGAATGAGCTAGATGGGGAAAATAGCATCAGTGCCATAAACCAGTTTGAATCGAGAATTCCCTAGGGACTTTTTGATGGTAACTCTGTCAGCCCATAGTGCAAACTTCAATTTGGAATCCCAGCTCTTTTTGTTGTCCTCTAACAGTTTTTTGATTACCCTTACCAGACTCTTGTTAGATGATTCTGCCAGGCCATTGCCTTGAGGATAATATGAGGTAGAATGCACCACTTGAAAGCCCATGGATTCAGTCATGTCCACCAATTCTTTCACCTTGAAAGCTACTACATTATCAATGACTCGTTTGGTTGGGCAACCAAATCTAGTGAAAATATTCTCATTCAAGAACTTTATGACAACTTGATGATTGGCATTCTTAGTGGGTATAGCCTCAATCCACTTGGTGAAATAATCAGTTGCTACTAAGATCCATTTGTGTTGGCCACTGGAATGTGGGTTGATATCACTTATAAAGTCCAAGCCCCACTACTGAAAGGGACCATTGACATGTATTGGTTTTAAGGGCAAAGATTTTAGCTGATGTCTTCTTGCAAACCTCTGACACTTGTCACAAGATTTTACAAAAGAAAACACATCAGAGAACAGAGTAGGCCAATAATATCCAGCCCTCAGGATTTTGTGAGTTGTGGTTTTCCAATAATGATGCCCTCCACAGATGTTAGAATGGAACTGGTGTATGACTTCCACAGATTGTTCTTTATCTAGACACCTCAAGAGGATTCCTGATGGGTCTTTCCAATAAAGCAGATTTTTATCAATATAGAATTTGGTTGATCTGAGTTTAATGGCATGAGCTTGACTTGAGCTAAGCCCTGGAGGGACTTCTAGCTTTTGCAAAAAATGAACTATGTTGTAATACCATTCACATGTGGCTAGATTTTCAGCCAAAGACTGATTCTTCTTTTGCTCTTTTGCTGCTCCCTCTGTCTGCTCATCATCTGAATTCAGACTCGTGGAATTTATATCTAACAAGCTACAATTTTCTTCAGCCATAAGTTTAGCCAAGCCCTGGCCTTTGACAAGCTTGGTGGGCTTCACCTCTATGTTAAAATATATGAATTTTGCAATCCATTTAGCTCTCTTCCCATCAATATCTGGCTGAGTTAAGACATATTTTACTGAAGCTGAAGGTACATATGCAACTACTTTGGAATGCAGAATATAAATTCTGAATGCCATTAAAGACTTTATGAGATCATAAGCTTGTTTTTCAATAACGTCATACCTTAGTTCAGCATCCCTTAAAGTTTGGATGAAAAAGGCCACGAGGTGCTCTATGCCTTCATCATTTTTTTGCAATAGAACTACTGCAAGTGTATCATAAGAGGCAAAAGAGAAGATACAAAACTCCTTAGTGTAATCTAGGCTGATTAGAGTGGGAGCTTCCATGATAGCTTGCTTGATGGCTTCAAAAGATCTTCTTGAAGCATCTTTCCATTTTATTTATGATCCTTTCTTCAGCATGGAAGTGATGTGCTTTACCAGCTTTGCAAAGTTTGGAATGAACCTCCTTACAAAGTTAATCTTACCCAAGAAGGATTGAATGTCCCTTTTTGACCTTGGGATGGACAATGTCTGAATGGCTTGAACCCTTGCTAGATCAATCTTCACACCTTCAGCAGAAACAATATGTCCCAGAAGTTTGCCTTCTTCTAGAGCAAACTGTGACTTCTTTGGGTTCACTGAAATTCCAAACTGTCTGCACTTTAGGAAGACCTTCTTCAAATGTTGTAAATGGTCTTTGTGGCTACTAGAGAAGACTATTATGTCATCAAGATAAATAAGGACAAACTTGTCCTTCTCTCCCACGAAGGCTATGTCCATGGCCCTCTGAAAAGTAGCCCCAGCATTTATCAATCCAAAAGGCATCTTGGAGTACATGAAAGTGCCCCAAGGAGTAGTGAAGGCAGTCTTTTCCTGATCTTCAGGATGTACAACAATCTAATTGTAACCTTAAAATCCATCTAAGAAAGACATGACTCTAGCCCCTTAAACTCTTTGCAGCAAGTGTTCCATCTTAGGCAGGGGATAGTTATCTTTTTTAGAGCACTTGTTCAGATTTCTAAAGTCGACACAAAGCCTGATTTCTCCATTTTTCTTTCTTCACAACACAATATTAGCTATCCACTTTGAATACCTTAGGGGGACTATGATTTTTGCATCCAACAGCTTCTTGATTTCCTTCTCAATCAAAGGCAATAAGAGAGGGTTGATAGGTCTTAATTTCTACTTAAAATGGGTGGTGTTCTTTTCCAGTGGGATCCTATGCTAAATGATGTTTGTATCATAGGTTTTGAGATCATTTTATTCTTAGGCAAAAATATCAGCGAATTGCTTCATGAGGGTTCAATACTCGGAATTCTGGGCAGAGGACAATTTAGTGGACAGATTTATGTATTTCAAATGGGCTGGGCTCCCTATATTATGTTTACAGACAGCAGACTCATTCTCTGTTTTGGTCAGCTTATATGGTACATCGTTTTGGTCGAACAACTTCTCTAGAGGCACTAATCCCTTTGGTATATGGTTACTAGGCAATTATATGATGCTTCCTCGATCGATCTCGTTTTTTAACTTGGGCTGGCGGCATTCCTCCTTGGTTTCATTTTCTTGATCGATGCACGTTTCAGCAAATTCCTCCATGACTTGTAAAAACCTGTTAATTTCCTGATCGACTTCAAAAACTCTCCAGTATTTGACATTGTCAGGCAAAGACGGCTTGTATTTTACCTGAACTTCATATGTCAATTTAGGAGGCAAGGGAGGAATAAACATGCTAGCAGAGACAGCAAGGGAGTTGGCAAGCTGGTTCTTCATTCTTGGAATATAAGAAATGTTCAAATCATTAAAATAATCCCTGACCCTCCATACTTCATCTCTGTATGCTTTCAGCCTTGGGTGCTTAGCTTGGAAAGTTTTATTGACCTGCTAAATGATGAGGTCTTCATCTCCAAACACTTTCAGGCCTGTGATACCCATTTCTTTAGCAGCGTTTAAGCCCAGAATCAAATCTTCGTACTCTGCTATGTTCTTTGTGACTTGAAAGGTTAATTTGAAAGATAAATGAATATATTCTTGTGCTAGGGACACAAGGACTACACTTGCCCCTATAGCTTCTTTAGAGCAAGCCCCATCAAAGAACATATCCCAAATCTATGGGCCTTCTTCTTCAACGATTTGGCAAACTGGTTTTTTAAGCTGCGTGGAGGCCAACTGGGATTCTTCAATATGTAGAATACATGCTCCAAAATGAGTGTCAACAGCATAGATGGGATGATTAGTAGGGTTCTTCTCATCGCTGATGATATAAGCCAAATGCGCCTCTCTATATAATCTCTTGCTCTCAACTCTGAAAACTGGGACAGTAGCATAGGACAGATCATTTTGTAATGATCCACCTAATCTCTTGATCCAACCTTCGGAAAGTAACATGCCAAATTTGGGTGGTACATCAGCTACCACAATAGCCATGATCATGCTTTTCATAGGCAGTTGAGACAAAGTGATGGCTAGGTCCTTGATTAATCCTAGACATTTCACCTTTCTAGAGTCAAAAGAAAATAGGTCATGATAAGGCTTAGTGATGTCAAGACCCAACTCATCCATGACAGCCTTGGGCATTAGATTATGGCTAGCTCCAGTGTCCAAAAGGCAGTTGTGAAGGAATTTTTCATGAATAGTCAGAGAGACATAGAATGATGGGGAGTTGTCTTCACAATTTTCAATCATTGGGCTGAGAATAATAGCTGGCTTGTCATCTTGCAGATTTACATAGTCAGTGGAGGCTTGGATGGCGTTAGGCTCAAGGGCCTCGAGGATGAATATTTTGAAGGACTCATTCTTCACTAGTTCAATCAGAGGCATAGGTATTCTTAGCTTCTGAATTTCTGATTGAAAACTGAAAGGAGAAGGAGACTTGTCAAGGCCTCTTACCTCATGAGCTGGAGCTTTGAGGATGATGGGATCAACTGCTGGTTGTTTTTGCTTATTTGCTTGTTGTACTGCAGGGACAGTAGCTCTTTGAATAGGATTTTCCTTGGCATTATTTATCTTTGACCTAAAATTATATCTTTGTTGATCTACAGTTTGTAGAATAGCTTCACCATCCCATTCTTGGCTGATCTGGTCATTGCATAATGACTTTTCATAGGTAGCTGAGGTCAAAAAGGAAGCATTGCCTTTGTCTTCCAGATAATGGATCTCATCATCTTCTTCAAACTGATCTTCTTCCATGACTACATTCTGAAAAGGAGCCTTCACCCTTTGGTCTTCATTTGCATCTTTGTTTCTTTGCAAAATCTGCAACTACTCATTTGTTCTTCTATATGGGTTTGGATTTGGATTTATTGGGGCAAAGGTATTAGGCATTCTTCCTTTCCCTGGGTGCTGCTCAACCTTCAATTTAGAGATTTCAAAGGCTAATGACTCAATCATTTTGGTCATTTTGTCTATATTAGGATCATAGTATGATGAAGACTCACCCCTCTGTCTTCTTCTATCAACATTTCCCTTGAGTTTCTCTGCAGCCATGATTTTTTATTCCACTTCCAAGGCTGCTTCCTACATGTCAACCAAAGTAGCACATCACCTCTCTCTCAATAGTAGGCAGAAGTCATAATCAAAAGCATTGGCATAGGTGAGTTTAGCAGAGGTAGTAGTGGGTTTTACTTCAGCTGGTATTTTGTTGTACATACAGTTAAACCTCTTATTAAAATCAGACATTAACTCACCATTTTCCCTCTTTAAGTTCCCAAACTCAGTGTGGTAGTAGAGGAGATCCTTCTTATTCCCCTAATGCTTTAAGAATTCATCATCTAAAGCTTCAATATCTGCTATAGATCTTGGGGTTAGTTCTCTGAACCATTTTCTAGCCTCTCCATCTAGGCTTTGGACAAAGAATCTCATTCACACATCATCTTCACTAATGTCCAGATTATCAGCATAGCTATAGAATGACTCAAGATGTTCTTCAGCAGTAACATCTTTAGTCCCAATGAACTTAGGCCTATATTTTTGATATTCTCCAGTAGGCATGGCATTCAAAAGAGTGGGCAGTATTAGAGGTCCATACCTAGCAATAATGATTCTTTCCATTTTAGTAGGTGCTTGTGGACCTGCCATAGCTGTGGTGGCTAAAAGAGTACTGGCAGTCTGAATGATAGAGGGCTGAGGAGTGACTGACAGGACTAAAGGAGTATGATGGATAGGAGGTGAGGTTTCCTTTGGGCTTAAAGCAAAAGTAGAACCTAACAAATAAGTATTTTTATGAATCTCTAAGAGTTTTTCTTCACTGCTAGTATTAGATGCTATACTCTCAACATGTATTTGTTCTATTACAAGCCTTTCTTGAAGAGATATAGAAGATTGTTTAGGTTTACCTAAACCTGATGCTCCTTTCTACAATAGCTTTCTCTCTTTGATGATTTTTTCAGGGTCAGGTATTGGGTCAGCTTGTAGCTTTTGAGGATTTCTTCGAGTATGCCTCACAAACTGAGCTAGAACTATGAAGTGGAGACGCCAAGAGGTTCGGCCTCCAGTAGAGTCGACAGATAGATGATTACAACCAAAAAAGTGCCCAAACTTTGTCTATCATCAAAGCTGGATCTATGTCGTTTCCCAGGGAAGCTGAGCTTCAGTTTCCTCTCCCTAGAAATGGCGCCAATTATGTTATCACTCCAAGAAACTCTCCTAGGTTGTAGCTCGGAGATTCCTGCTAACATATAATCTTCAATATTGTTCTCTAAACTATTGGAATAAATGATGGTTTGGATCAAGTTAGATAACCATTTCAACTTTGTTTTCACTCAAGTATGCATGAACACTCTCACCAATACAAGGATTTAGACCACTAATGCTCAATAAGTTATAAATTCGATGGATAGATGGAGAATACTGACTATACCAGCAGATTGCATATATAAACATACATCAATGGCTAGCTACAAGTAGCAAAAGAGAATACTGACTGTACTGGCAGATGCATATATGACCACATATGGATGGATAGTTACAGGCAGCAAAGAAGCTTGCAAATCTAATATATCAAAGCAAAGATAAGATGACAGTTATCTGGCCTTAGACACAAATAGAACATGAACAAATTGTTCAAGTGAAAGCATAGAACGGCAAAGAGAATGGACATTGAACATATAATGGCAAAAGAAGCTTATATTTCTAGAATGAAGATGAGAAGCTTGAATGAACAGAGGAGGAATAATCTCCAAAGGTTGAACCTCTATTACATCTTAGTTTCAGCTATTTAAGCCTGTTTACAATTCTCCTAAGCTCTAACAGGCTCAGAGTCTTAATTTGCCTGATATGCATTGTTAACTCATTTGATGCCCTCTAGGCAAGCATGGGATCGCAGTTTTCTGCTTCTGACAGCATAGTAACCGCTTTCAGATATTTTGGTAGCTTGTTACGTTGTCTGGGAGGTTCTCTTGTGCCGGAGATGCTCCATAACGTTTGTTGATGTGGTTGTGCTAGGCTATTTATGCGATGTGCTTCTTTTCGGCCTATATGTTGGTTTGGGGAGGAGTTGCGCGTGTTGTGGCCCTTTCAATGCTTTAACAATGCATGCTTCTGTTATAGCAGAACAGCATTGCCCTATGGTGGACCTCTATTGAAAACAATGTATATTTCTGTTATAAACAGAAAACACAGCCATCACTGAGAAATCCTGCCCTTCTCTATCCTTTTCGGACTTCAAAGGTCTTCAAAAATGGTTTATTCTTCTCTCAGGTCCGCCCTTGTCGCCCTGGCAATTCGCAAAAGCCTGCTCCTGTGTGTCTTCTTTGTATTTGGAACTCTACGAAAAACACGTAAAATCAGCTTTGGCGGACCTGAAACAGTATATATTTTAACTCTGAAACCCATCGGGTCCGGCCTTGTCGCTATCACAATTCGCATTTGGCACGTTCCCTTTGTATTTTGTTAAACTAACGAAAATACATAAAAACATTAAAATATGGCTTTCCCCGGACCTGAAATATTATATAATATCATTCCCGAACCCTTTTGGGTCTGGGCTTTATTGCTATCGGCGTTGTTATGTATTCCTTTGTATTTCATTTAAACAACAAAATATATTGAAAATGTATTGAAAATGGCCAACCTGCGGACTTGAAGTTTTATGCAATCTTATCTATATAACCGTCGGGTCCGGTTATCGGGTCGCACCCGTATATATGTAAATAGGCCCCACCCATGGTATATTGCCGATGCGACATAGCGATGCGATAAATTGCAATTGCTAATCGCTCAACTCCCGGGCCTTTATATAACATAACATATGTTCTCCACCGTCGCGGCTGCCAACACGACCCGCTGATCCGATCATTAGCGATCGATGATCGGCGGTGTCATGCGCCCGCCTTTAGACTGTCCCCTCTGCGATAGTGCCGATTACGATTAGTCGCTTAGATCTGGGCCATTGATCAGCCAAATCTAATGGCTATTGTGCCTCGATTGTTAAAGCCTCCATTTGTGGATTTTCCATGGGTTTTAAGCATTTTAGCCTCCCGGTAGTGTATTTCTGCCCTTCCAAGGGCTCTCCTCTTGCACGGATTTTGACCATTGGATGATCTTTGAGCAAAAATTAAAGATTTCAAGCCCATTAATGGACTCATTGGCATGTTTTTAAGCAAATTTGGAGACTCTAAGAGCCTATATGGATCCATTTGTGGGCCTTTTGCCAGCAAGGCTAACAGGACCAAGGAGACGTAGCCCAGGAGGGGTGAACTCCTTTATCATGTGCTTGTTGTAATTTGTTTTTGATGATGTTATGTACATGTTTATGATGTTGTTCAATTTTTGGTTTATGTTAAATTGCTCATAAAATTAACATAAAAACTCTTCATTTTACTTGCAAAAATTGATGAATCCTTAAAGACAATGAAAGCATTTTGTTTATAATCTGAGGAACATCTTAGCACTACAAACTAATATTCTAAATTATATCAATAACTTAGCTCGTTGCAGTATTTACAATGACAAACCTGCTCAAAATAAAAACATCATGACAACATGACCAGATAACAACCATACCACTCACTGGACCTTTATATCATAGCTCATTATGGTATTTACAATAACCACATATGCACATTTGCTAAACTAGAAAATAAAAGGATACGATGCATGCATCTGCAATAAGGGAATCTAGAGGCTCACACCTCCACCCTCAAATTAATACCAGGATTCACTTCCTTCATGGGAAGTCTAAAATCCACTACCACAATCAAACTGCATCCAATGTCTAGTGCTATAATCTTACGCCACTTGTCCTCTCAGTGAAGAGTTACCAGATCATCGTTCCATGGTGCACTCTCAATGTGCATTTGGTTCCATCTGGAAATTCTAATGACCAAAAAAAATGTATCCTTGGCCTTCCATTCTCTGCTACACAGTCCCTTGGGAAATCTGGTCACCCCTTCCGTGCAGTCACTCACCTTCCAATTTCCCTAGCATCCCCTATCTCGAGTGATCTATCCCTTGGCAAGGCTTCCTTGCATCGGAAAGTCAAACAACCAAGGCATATACCTGCCTCAAACCATCATACCAGTCATAACATGCTCATGGAAATCAATGGACACTATTGGCTACTAGTGTCCCACAATGGCCCTGCCCCTGAAGTGCTTTATGAGCATATTTTTGCATGTTCCAATTCCTTTTGTTGTTGCTACTAATTCTTGCAGTCAATTTCAACCACCTAACCAGGCATTTTTGTGCTTCCTATACCAAGAACATAACTTCCATTAGACTAAAATAAATTCAAATTATACCTCATTGGTAGCTCATCAATAAGGTACACTTGCAATCTTGTTTACTTTCTATCACAACAAGTCAAACTAGCATCTTTGACCAAATCACCATGTATAAGTATATCACATCAGGTTAGCTCAAAACACAACCATCACAGATCAAAATCATAAATCACATGTAACCATCATAAACTAGAATCATAATCACACGCATAGTAAAACTGAAATAAAATATTGATACTTATCCTTTAATCAATCCTTAGCTTCTACCTTTGTCTTTATTCTATATGCACTCTAAATCGGTTTCCACACCCGACAAAAACCTAGTGCCTTCTCCTCAACCATGTGCACATACACATAGTGTGCATCACACACGACATACAACGCTGTGCAATACATGCACCTATACCTCACATACAATGCATACACCTACACCTAGTGTACAATACAACACAATACATACACCTACATCCGGAGTACACCACAACAAAATACATACACCTACACCCAATGTACAACACAATACATATACATACACAGAGTACAATGCAATGAATACACATGTCATGATACCATGACTACACCATGCACATACATAATATCGCATGTACACATCACAGTATGTATGACATGCACATAATACCACATGTACACCAATACCGCATGTACAACATGTACGTGGTACCACCTATACACAGCACCACTTGCATAATGTGTACACAACATCACATGTACATGACACCACTTGTACAATGTGTACACAACGCCACATGTACATTGTACCATCTGTACAACGTGTACACAATGCTAGACGTATACAACACCACATGCACGACATGTACACGACACCACATGTACACAGTACCATATGCACAACATGTACACAACACCACCTGCACACGGCACCATATGTACAGCATGTACACAATACCACATGCTCATAGCACCACTTGTACAATCATGCACACAACACCATATGTACATAGCACCATATGTACAACATGCACGTAACGCCACATGTACATAGCACTACATATCTAACATGTACATAGCATCATCTGTGCCCAACACTGCATATGCAATATTCATACAACACTATATGTACCACCATGTACATAACATTGCATAACAACATGTACACACATTATATATACAGAACGCCACATGCACACAGCATCACAGATGCAAAATGTAAAACATATACAATATATGCACAATAGTAGTACCACACATCCAAAACCACATTGTCTCTACCAAGCAACCTTGCTTCCAGTGTCTCTCTTCCATCCATGTTTATCCTAGCATGTCACACATCACGTTGTTTTCATTTTGTTGATGTATCTCTCAGCATTAGCATGTCCATAACATAAACATAGACATAGTATAATCACATAATATCAATTCATATCCACATGATACTAACCTCAGAGATCTGTCAAGCTACTCTTCCCACTTGATTCCTCATGAACCAGGAATATCTTCATGTCATTCACCTGCATAAGCAATCATTCCTCCACAAGAAAAATTCTTGATGACCCTGTCAGACAGTGACATACATACATATATAACATTAGCACAAAACAGTCATGATCTCGTCAAAAAATGACATACCTACATACATACATGTATACATATATATACATCGACACAATCATGATCACAACATAATTACCAGATATCATAAGGTCAAGGTTAAGAGAACTTCCTTTATCCATGCAACACATGTACAACATCGAGAACAACAATTCCCAACGTAGCTAAGGCATCTAGCGCCTCAAATCTATTTACTTTACCTTCCCTGATTACTTTTCTCGGGATTGTCCTGCCATAGTCCATTTACACTAATGGACCCAACCAATCCAACTAGTTGTTATACACTTGCCTTCAGTTGCCCTTATACATGCACTAAGCTTCATCCAGGCCTTACATCACCTGTTGGGTTTCATTCAGCTCTCCCTGGGCTCCATTAACTTTCCTCTTTCCCAACCAATTCCCCAAACCCCAAACATAAAAGGCAAGACAAGAAACAAACAAGAAGAAAACCATGGAAAACCAACAACAATACGACACCACAACCAAAGTGGCATGGCCATGCATAAGACACAAACGAAACCACAATAAATAACAACAAATCACCAAAAGACCAAGACTAAAAACATACACCATGACTCAGTTCCCAATGCTTCCAAGGCAAATCTCAACCTGAGCCTTCTTTAAGATTCCATGGCAATTTATTTTCTATGCAATCCCTTGCATCATACTGCCATCAACACATAATTTTTAGTGATTAAATAAACATTGCAATACATTGGTTACCTTACCTTGTTGTGCCAAGCACGTTGCTTGCAACTAAACACATCCATGCCATCTCTCAAGGGACTCCAATTCCCTTGACAGACCCACCTGTAACTAGAGACTAGCTAATATACCTATCAAATACAAGTTCATGAATCTAACACATATCCACATAATGCCAGACAAGATTAAGGTTAAGAATACTTCCTATGTGCAAAATACTCATTCGTTTGGAATTAGGTTTTCCAAACATAGCCAAAAGAATTATTTCCCAATTCCTTTCTTTGATTGTTCCCTTGCTGCAATTAAGTGTCACTATGCATTGTCACATCACCCAACTGTTAGTTATATAAACATATCAACTATTACCTTGTCATGCTAAAACCAAGCATGTTTCCTCCACTATTTACACATGTCAAACACATGTTCCAAATATCAATACAATCATATCTATCAATTTGAAATCAATCTTTACGAAGACTAGAAATCATGTCATAATTCATAGTCAACTCATAATCATTAGACATAATACTACAATTGTCACCCATTACACTCAAGTACATGTCAGCTATCTCAACACATATGTGTTAGTACAATCATCTTAAAACAAGATCGTTCATTCAGGCAATCTTACAAACACATATGCATATCATGCAAGTAAATAAACATTCAGACAACAGATAGGTAGCATAATAGACACCAACACTCAAACACCAATTAAACAACATAATCAAATATTCAAGAAAAAAGTAGATGGCATAAGCAAGCTCATACCTTAATGTATTTTAGGGGAGCCTATCTTGTCTGCACAATCAATCCATATTAGCATGATATAACTTCACAACATATCAACTCAACCATAAATAAGACCATGACATCCATAACAGTAACTAACTAACATGTTCACATCATAAACTCATAAAAAAAATTCATTCATGCATAACAATCACATATGCACTGTCAGTCTAGATTAGTATGACATAATATCGCAATGTATTAACTCATACCTGAATATTATAACCCTAACCATCTACATAGTCCAATCCAATTTAGCATGATACATATAACCTCAAGATCTTAATGTAATAACCCTAATCATCAAGTTACTAGCATATAACAACAAAAAGTTATATATCATGCTCATCAAAAACATATAACCTAATCATCAAGCTAACTATCACATAACAACAACAAGTTAACCTATAACATACTCATCAACAACATATAACATAATAATCGAGTTATCTAACATAAAACAACAAGAGCAATGCATACAACCACAGGTTACTACCACTCATGAATATCTAACTCATGTGCATATGACTACACTAATCAACTAGCATCTATCATGTATGTCACCATAACATCAATAGACATGTACATAAACCTAATCTATATAACCATAATGCATATAACAATCCATTAAATAACATACCTACATGCCCAACATCCACACCTGAATGACAACATGCTCTTGCCTCGAGGTCCAATGTTGCAACTTCGCTTTAATGATCTACATCTCTTGCTTTATCTTAGCCAACACATCAGCATCATAACAACCAACAACATCATGATGACCTAATTGCATAAAATGACCTCACAATGCATGTTTGACCTACTATACATGCATAACTATAACCATGACAATGAAGGCATAACAACATATAGGCACTGACATGCATAACAAATGCATATACAACCATACACTCATGATAACACATCCCATAATAACACCATCAACCTTCACATGGAAACATCACTACCACCATGATCAACACCATCCAAATGCAACAAGCACATGGACTACAAGCATAAGGAACACATATGCAACCGACATGAATGCATGACCAACACACCACCCATCCAGTCTGAGGGGTGGACCATGCTCTGATACCACTGTGTGGTATCAGATATGACCCAAAGAGAGTGCAAATCGCTCTGATACCACTCTGTAATGCCCTCCTCCCATATCTACCCAAGTAACCGGTCAACCAGGGTAAACATGTGATGAGAAGCTACTATGATATGATTCAACCTCCTAGGTATCCTTAAGGAAGTGGAATTGACGGAAACCCATCAAACATACCTTCCACATCAGCACCAACACTCCCAGGAGCCATCCCAACCACACAGGTGTCATGCCCTTGGATCCCAGTGGGTTTTTAAGCTATTAAACCTCTGGATTCACTCATGCTATGGGCATTCCAGTGTCCAGAGAGATCTAGACACTCCCACAAGCCTACATCCCTACGTCTAGGGACTATTTCCATCAAACCTGTGCAAGAGTCTGTGGGATTTAAGGCACTTTTCAAGCCCAGAATTCTGGCCATTGCCCATAACTTGTTGTAACTTCTAGAATCCATTAAACACATGATGACAAGACTAATAAACCAAAAACTAACTCCAGTACTAGGCCTGACCATCCCCAATTGGGACTGACATTCTGTCAAACACTTGGCATCAATGCAATCTATAGGTCTAGGATACAAGATAGAGCATGAATGACTGAAAACTCTTATGAGACATGAAAAGAAGGATCACCACCTTCTCCTTTGAACTGTTATGACATCAATTAGGTCTTGCATCCATTATCCTTTCAGTTACAAGTAAATACATGAAATAACCATGACAATAACCATGATTATAACCAGCATTAAACCATGAAAATAACAGTGATATATCAGCCATTAAATCCACATATTAATAAGTACAAAAGCAAGAGAAATTAGCTTTTATTAAACATAGGAAAATCTGACCAGATTCGAGACTTCCACGTACCAACCCACCATAGATATGGTTGAACCAAATATTTCTTTCAGCTAGTCACCCTCGTGCCATATTTCAAGCATTAAAGTGGGATCTCATGGATAAACCAATCCAAAAACAACCAAGGAACCACCTCCACCCTCACCAAACCATGATCATATGAAAATCGGTACTATGATCACAAAACCGAGACGAACTTGGAATGCCATCCAGAATCCATCACTATCCTTGAGGAAATTTCCATCTCCTTGTCTCTTAGGCTTTACCGCAATCCACACCAGATCACTAGGCCCTAACCTGAGACACTAGTCTCTCAGGCTTTACCACAATCCACATCGGATCACTAGGAACTAAACTGAGACTCCTCCCTCAGGCTTTACTGTGTATCCCGCCAAAACTGGTCAAGGGATTTCTAGGCCTTTGGGAATGAACCTTGAGACCACCTCTGCCTCGGATTCTGAAATCCATCTGGATATTCCAAAGCTCAAAACCGAGATCAGCATCCCAACACAACATGGGATCTAGAGAAAGGCAAGGCTAGGCTGAAAACCGTTGTCATAACTCGGAAAAACCATGCCAAATATAACAATAGAACTATACACCAACATGAAAATCCATGCATGTCAAAACCAGCTAGGAAATCACACATGCAATATGTTACCTGCAAGTATTCCTATTGAAGTTTCTTTATACCGCTCTTCCTTGCTTTCTCCTTTCTTTCCTTCCTTCCCTTTTGCTTTCTTTTTCTTCCTTACTCCAAAGCTAGAGTGCTCCAAGAAAACTCTAAGTGTCCAAGAGTGAGAGAAAGAGAGAGAATAATGAGAGAGCTCCAAACTGAACTGACAAAAGGTCACACTGACCAAGCCTACACTGACCAATACTTACACTATCCAAGCCTTCCAACTAATCCTCATAAGCCTTTTTATCAATGAGGCCTCTATTTTCTTCAATTTCCATTATTTTCCTTCATTTTCCTCCTCACATGCAACCTATGACCTTTCACCTCCCTTTTCTCATATTTCATTTATTTTCATAAATAAATGTGCCAAAAATGCCTTTTTCCTTTTCCTTTGCCAATTTACTTTAGCCATAAACACATCCAGTGATTCCCACTAGGATATTTTTGCCCAACGTTCAGCTTAGAATAAGTTTCCCTTAACTGTGGTATTATTTTTCCTTTATTAACTTTTATTACATGGAATTTTCACCAGATCTGTTACAAAATGTGCATATATAGTTCACACAAAAGGTATTTTGTGTGCTCATATTGTTTATTGAAAGTAGTGATAAAATCCAAGACATGTTTTAACTCATATGGTTTCCTAGAATGTACAACTTTGATTTTGAGCAACAAGTATCTCTCAAGTAGAAACAAGGCATAATTCTAGGCTGGGGACCTGCATGCCAAGGCATCTGAATAAATGGAGCATATTTCCTTTGTTTTCTCTATAGCCTTATTAAGGTGATCCTTTAAATCCTATATTTTCTTCTCATATGCTCTCAGTTGTGCATAAGTTTCATCTTCTGTTGTTGCCAGTGCCCTAAATCATTGAAGCAATTCTTGATGTTCCTTCTGAGGCACCACTTCTCTCTGGTATCTTTCTATAGTCTCTTGTTGTCTTTCCATGGTTTTATTCAAGACCTTAATGGTATCCTCTATAATTAAGGGAGTATAAAGAGGTACAACCTCTATTTGTACTCCTCTTTCAATAAGGACAGATGGTGGATCTATTTGAGTTTCTACTTCGACGAGAATAGAAGGAACATCAATCATTTGTATCTTAGAATTGGTCTGAGTTCCTACATCAGTAGAAACAAGTAAAGGATTTTTTTTGGGCACTTACTTCAATGGAGAGAGGTGTGAGTTCGGTCTCAATTTCAGTCTCATGGGTTTCTATCTTCCTTTCATCCTTCTTCACATGACCCTTATGAGGTTGCTTACTGCCTTGTAGCCATTTTTCAGTTATCGTACCTTCCTTTGCAATCTCTTGTTTTATTTTCTTAATATATCAACTTCTTTGTGGAGCTTACATTTTTGTCTATGTCTCACATCTCTGGTCCTTCTAGTATATTGAACAAAGTTTTTATTTAAATTTGTCGGGGCAAAAGGAGAGGAAACAACAATTATCACCTCGAGCTTTCTAGCAATAACCTCTTCAGTAGATTCAACTATCAAAGGGCCAATAAATGAATTGTTGACTTCCATTGGTATTGTATCAGCTACAAATTTCAAGAATTCATCGACAGGAGGATCAATCTAAGGTCCAACTAGAAAATCAGTATTTCCATCTTGTCCTTCACCAATCAGATCTTCAAGGGGAAACTGTGGAGTTGTCTCTTCCGGATAGGAGGAATCCAATACAGTGGAGATAGAGTCTTCAGAATGCTCCTTGAAGGAAATAGCTTCAACGTCACCAGATGATTCCATAATGACAGTAGCTAGAGAATTGGTGGGGGATTTTGTAACTAGCGAATTAGGTGAAGTCTTCTGGTCAAAAGGGTTTTCTGGATGAGATATAGATTCTTCTATTGGAATAGTCATTGCTTCTCCTAAATTCACAATTTCCAATAAGTTCTCTAACCCTTCTAATGATTGAGCTACTTCCATTTCCTATTTTGTCTATTCTGGGGCAAGTGAGTCTTGAGTCTATTTTTCTCTTATTGTTTTCCTATTTTATCCCATCTGCATTAGAGAATTCTTGAGTCAAATTTTCTTCTAGTAACTTCTCAAGGGGATCTAAAGAACTCTAACCTTGCTATAACTTGATTAACCTAGTTTAACTTCTCCTTTTCTTTGGTAGTGAGGCTAAGAAAGACGCCATTCTTTTCTCTTCTTTACTAAGTTTTTGAGGATTTGAAGTTTGTGTAGTTTCCTGTGGGATATATTTTGTCATCAAAGTTTCATTTTCCAAAGGAATGTTTTGGCCAGCGTCAAGGTTTCCTAGGAACCCTTCCCAACTCTGTTGTGCTTGACTCAAACTTCTTACAACTAATAATTTGATAATCCCATGATGACTAACGACCGAGACTTGGTCTTTGGATCTTCTTATCCTAGCAGTGGTTTCATGCAATAGTGAATTAAGAAAATAAGGAAGGTTTAGGGTTACCTTTTTCCTTAGAGATTCCATTACTTTAATATGACGTCCCCTCACCACATTGTACCTTCCATCATAGGTAATATATCGTTGAACAATACTTGCTACTTATTTTCATGGCTCTGGTAATGAATTGGGGTTATACCCCTTTCCTTTCTTGACCAACTCTTCATCAAAGTTCAAAAATAGGAGAGTTGCATTCTGGAGCAAAGTATGCATTTCATACCATTTTTCTCCCTCTGTCAGAAAACCTGTGACTTCTGCTATTGTACCTTCGCTCACCTATACCTATATGTTTTTTACCATTTCTACACCATTATCCAAATTCTTTGTGAATTCCCATTCTATTTCGTTATCAAAGCCTTGTAATTGTTCGAACTATTCTAACCATCCTACTTGGTCCAAAATGTTGTGCACTTGTTTTGTGGCTTGTAATTGAATGGGTTCATAATGTACTGAATGGCCACCCATTGTCGGTTGTTCAACAAGAAGCAATTTTGCAGCTGGAAACAACAGAATTCAAAATATAGTAATATTGCACAAAATATAGGGACTCAACAACCATAAAATGCAATGATATTTTTGGAAATTCTGGTAAAAAATCATGTACCTTTGCCTCCTCACCCCCCCAATAGAGTTTAAGGTCGACCACGGCCGTTAGTCATTCTTTTGATAGGTTGGAATATTTGGCTCGGTTAAAAGATAAGGTGGTATTAATTAGGCGTGGTAGGATAATCATCAGAAATAAAAACGGAGGATGAGTTTGTGGCACGCGAGATAATAATTAATCCATTATTAATCATGAGGTGTAATGAATAGGCTAACTGTTATAATATGTGGAGTATGAGAGCGAAGTAAAGGCATGCAGAGATTTTTAGGAATGATAAATGGGTGGAAATAATATTCACCTAAGGAGTATTGTTAGAGAGAGAAAAAAAAAACAAAAGAAATTGATTAGAATACTAAATTTCCGAAAAACTTATATCCCTGATATGTAGAATTATAATTAGTTTCTCATGATCAACCAGCATCACCAGTTTCTAGGAGGGTCTTATAAAGTTCCATAATAAATCTAACAATCTTCCTTTATTAATTTTGAGGAGACAAAATAGCCAACTTAAATTGTAATATTTAAATTTACTTTAATACCACGGGCATGTCCTCTGGTGCCACCAAGAATCCATAGCCTCGACATGGTTTCCTTTTAACCCATTAAGATATTAGTATCCCATTTACTAGGAAAGATTCATAACTCTTTTATTTTTTATTTTTATGAAAGATGTAAAAAATTCCTTTGTTCTGGCGTGGTAACCAAGTAATAATAATGCCATTAACCGAAGCTAATGAGGTGAACAATCTTGCACAGGATGAGACCTTTTATCCTTTAACCCGAAGACCAAAGGCCATTACCTTGGCTTGGTGACCAAAAGTGGTAATTCCACTCAGCTAGATCCTATCATCATGGTAGATCGACTTGTGATGAGACCTCATATCCTCTATTTTATTTTCTCTTTGCTTGTTATGATTTTTGTTAATCATAAAAGATTACTTAGTGAATGGGGTGGCATATCAACTCCTTAAGAGTTAGGGTTGGTGTGAAAAGTATTATTATAATTACTTTTTAGCTCACTAATTTTGTCTCCAAAACTTATTTTTCAAAAATATCATAGAATCATTAAAATTTGGAGTGAAAGAAATCTCCTTAAGTGGTGATAGAAGGAATGCATCATGAGTACTTTTATAGATTTCTTACAAGATCAGGGGAGTTAAAAAAAATTAAGGAAATTCAGAATCCTGATAATGATTTCTTATAAAACATCCTCCTATGATAATCATTAGGAAAATTATTTGTCCAACCATCATATCGAAAGAGGGCTTAAAATATTCCTTACCCTAAATAAATAGAAATATTAACAAACTAGGGAAATAGTAATTGTGTCTAAGGGAACAACAGTTGTTAAGGAAACAACAAATATAATAACCAGTGTTGTGACTCAAGAAACAACAACTGTGACTAAGGAAACAACAATTGTGTCTAAGGAAACAACAAATGTGATTAAGGGAACCACAACTGCGATTAAGGAAATAGCAATTGTGATTAAGGAAATAGAAACTGTGACTAAGGAAACAATAATTGTGACTAAGGAAATAACAACTGTGATTAAGGAAACAACAACTATGATTAAGGAAACAGCAATTGTGACTAAGGAAACAGCAATTGTGACTAAGGAAACAACTTCATTTTCATAAAAGTATCTGCAATGTTATCCAAAAGTAAAAATGTACATACCATAAAAAGATAAAAATTATTTACAGTGTGTATAGAATTAAAGAGATTTCGGAGAAAAAAATTTCCTGGTTGTGACTGCAAGGACATTTCCCTGATCATCTACAACCTGCAAATTTGCATCATTGTTAATTTCCTAAAGGAAATATTCTCGTGTAAGTGGTTGATGATACAGACAAAGTCGGTGCCCATTGGCAAGAAAAGAAATGCCAGAATTTATAAATCATGGTGAGGCACACTGTTCCATTGTCATAGACTTCAATAAATTTGTAAGGACCCAACCATCCCGTTCGGAGTTTACCTAGAAAGTCTTGGAATCTGGAGTCATATAACAATGCCCAATCCCCTTTCTGAAAGGTTTTCTTTTTTATCAGTTGATCATGCCATCTATCTCTCTATTGTTAGACTATGGTTGTGTGTTGTAAAGTAAGAAGGCGCATTTCATCCATTTCATTGAGTTGTTGTAGGCATTGTTTTTGTGCCTCCATAAGATCTAGTCTGACTTCCTTAGCAGTTCTGAGAGTCTTGACTTCAAACTCGATCGAAAATATAGGTTCCTTACCAAAAACTAGTTGATAAGGTGAATAGCCAGTAGTGTTGTGCCAAGTTGTCTGATAGGCCCATAAGGCTTCAAGAAGCTTGGAGGCCCAGTCTCGGTAGTTTACAGATACTGTCTTAGTTAAAATCACCTCTAAGACTTTGTTTGTGCTTTCCACCTACCCATTTGCTTGTGGGTGGTAAGGAGAGGTAACTTTGTGTTTGATATGGTATTTTTGTAGCATGGCAGAAATTTTATGAGTAGTGAACTGCGATCCCCCATCAGTTACAAGATCTTGAGGTAACTCATATTGAACAAATAGTTTGAATAGAAAATTAATAATTGCTTCTTTTGTGGCCCTTGAAAGTGCTACCACTTCCACCCATTTGGTTACATAGTATGTATAGACTAAAATATATGTCTTATAATTTGAAGGTGGATTAAAGGGACCTACAAAGTCCATTTCCCATCTTTCAAATGGTTCCAATATAATATGTGGTTGAAGGGGCATTTCATCAACTGAATGGGATGACCCATTCTTTGACAATTGTCGCAGCTCTGGACATATTTCTTTGCGTCTTTAAATATCATGGGCTAAAAATAGCCCATCTGTAATACCTTATGTTTAGTCCTTCGATTAGTAAAATGACCTCCACAGGGTTCATCATGACAAGTGCGATGACAGTTTTCCAGCTACTAAGCACTTTCAACATTATCATACGAAGACGTTTTGACGGTCACAACAAACAAATGTTCATTCAGGAATCGGTCTTCCATGGGTAGAGGGTCAACCACAGATGGGATTCTTGATAAGAAATATGTGATAAGGTTCTCTTTTCCTCGAAGGTCCTTTATAATAGTATTGTAGAACTTCTGCAATAATAGTAACCAACAAGTTACTCTCCAATTGGTAACAAGTTTGTTAGCTAAATACCGAAAATGTTGAAAATGCAGCAAGAAAGTCTCAATTTTGATTTTTCCTTAATCAAATTGAAGAAATTCAAAATTCCACATCAATAGAAAACTTAGAGGAGCTAAATGAGGTGACATGGCCCTTGTCACTCAGTTAAGAACACTCAATTCGACTTAATGAGTTGACGTTCAGTTTACTTGTGTTGAAAAAATAGGTTTCTATCTCAGTTAATTTGAGTTAACGAAATGAAGTTCAGTTGTGTGCAATGGGTTCCTAAATTTTAGGAGCCTAAGTTGAGTTAATTTCAGTTGTAGAAATTTAATTCAATTAAATTGAGTTATGGTCAGTTAAACTATTTCTAACTGATGGAGGAACTAGTGGAAGGTCAAGTTGTGGAAGTGGAACTTCAACCACACCAAGTGATCATCCAGATAACTAATCAATCAGCATAAATTACCTCATGCATGTAGAGAATTCGATTTACCCTATTGAGATTGGATTTTGAGGGTAGTGTACTATCAGTGGTAAACTAATCCAATTTGTACAAGTGGTGCATGCAGTCAGAGGATTGGCCTATGGTAATTACGGAATTTCTTGGTGTGAAATTCCTAAATAGTAGGGGCAATTTCCCAAGGGAATAAAGCAATGAAATAAGAGCTTAGGAAGGATTTAAATTGGTTAAGTATTGACCAGGTTCAGTCAATTAGGCATAGGATAGAAGATATAGGTGCAGCCTGTGCTCAAGATTGAGCAAGCATATTCTTTGATTAATGTAATACAGATAGGAAGGGCTTTTGAGCAGTTGTGTTCCCCTAGATAAATCTTTGTGCATGTGTGATGCTTCCTTTTTCATGTCTATGATTTGTGTTCTAGATTTTGAATTAACTTTTGCAGATCAATAGAGTAGCTTCGAGTCTTGTGATTTAGTAAATTTCATGAGCAATTTTGAATCTACACATTAATTTCTACATGATATCAGAGCTAGATTTGTAGAAATTTCTACATGGTATCAGAGCTAGATTTGTAGAAATTTATACATGGTATCATAGCAGGATTCACATTGGAACTAGTCCTTGAAGTCCTCATGTACATTGATCATTGAAGAAATAATGAGATGTTAGGAGGCAAGTTTATGGAGCCCTAGTTCAGGGCAGATATAGAAGACCCTATGTGCAGACTTCTTAATGGAGCTAGAAGGTTGCTAGTGTGCAGATTAATGAGCTAATGTTCAGTGACAAAAAAAGGAGTTGTGATCATTGAGATTGGTAAATTGAGGAGCAAAAAGATTTCCCACAGGGAGATCGAGACTCAAACGAGATCTAGTTTCAGAGAGAGCATCCCCATGGAAGCTAGTACTTCAAGATCTAGCGAGATCATACTCATTATTTCAGTAGTTGCAGCAGCAGTGCAGAAGAAGTAGCAGAGTAGTAGAAGTAGTAGTATGAGAAGATCATAGTTCTCTTTTCATGTATTTATACCTCCTGGTGTGAGGTGGGGTGATGTAGATCCCTAGTCCCAAGAGTTGAAGAAATTTGGGTAGCGTCCATTGAGGCATTCTCCTCATGGATCATTACCTTTCTATGGGACCCCACAGTATTCAGTAACAGGAGGATCAGTGTCATTTAGATAATGAGGAGTTCAGAGGAGTGTTGATCGCAGAGAAAGAGGCTCAATAGCAGAGTCAACAGTAGCACAGTTTTCCCAGTACATAGTTGCAGACATAGTTGATTCAATGTTTTTTTGGATGCTTCTTAGTTGTAGATGTTGTAGTGGCAACAATGACAGTGAGAGGTGTTGCACGCAGTACATTCCATAGGTGCAGGATAGGGGTGGTTGATAATCCCTTTCTTGTTGAGGGACTGTTGAAAATGCAGCAAGAAAGTCTCAATTTTTATTTTTCCTTAATCAAATCGAAGAAATTGGAAATTCCACATCAACAGACAACTTGGAGTTAACTGAGGTGACATGGATCTTGGCACTCATCTAAGAACACTCAATTTGAGTTAATGAGTTGAGGTTCAGTTTACTTGTGTTGGTTCCTACAAAATAGGAGTCTATATCAGTTAATTCGAGTTAGGGACATGAATTTCAGTTGTGTGCAGTGGGTTCCTAAATTTTAGGAGCCTAAGTTGAGTTAATTTTAGTTGTAGCAATTTAATTTAGTTAAATTGAGTTATGGTCAGTTAAACTAGTTCTAACTAATGGAGGAAGTAATGGAAGGTCAAGTTGTGGAAGTGGAACTTCAACCACAGTGAGTGATCATCTAGATTACTAATCAATCAACCGAAATTAACTCATGCATGAAGATAATTCAAGTTACCAAGTTGAGATTAGATTTCAAAGGAAGTGTACTATCAGTTGTAAACTAATCCAAGTTGTACATGTGGTGCATTTAGTCAGAGGATTGGCCTATGGTAATTGTGCAATTCATTGGTGTGGAATTCCTAAATAATAGGGGAAATTTCCCAAGGGAGCAACGTAAAGAAATAGAAGCTTGGCATGTGTTGAAATTAGTTAAGTATTGGCCAGGTTCAGTCAGTCAGGAAAAGGATTAAAAAAATAGGTGCAGGTTGTGCTCAAGCTTGAGCAAGCATATTGTATTCATTCATATTCTTTGATTAATGCAATACATATTGGAAGGGGTTTTGAGCAGTTGCTTTCCCCTAGATAAATATGTGTGCATGTGTGATGTGTCCTTTTTCATGTCTATGATTTGTGTTCTTGATTGCGAACTAACTTCCGTAAATCAATAGAGTAGCTTTGAGTCTTGTGATTTAGTAAATTTCATGAGAAGTTTCGAATCTACACATTAATTTCTACATGGTATCAGAGCTAGATTTGTAGAAATTTCTACAGAATAGCAAAATGATCAGTGTATAGAAAAATTGGACATCCTGCTTTATAATGACAAAATTTATTTATAGCATAAACGATGGCCAAAAGCTCTTTTTTTGTCACATTATAGTTTAACTCTGTAGGTAAGAGATTTTGCTAATGTAATAAATTATGTAGTGTATATTATCATCTTATTGTCTGAGAACTGCTCCTATATTCGTATCTGATACATCCAATGTTATATGGAATGGTAGACTCCAATTTGGTCCCCACAACACAGGAGTTCTTGAAACCAACTTTCTCAAATCTGCCAAAGAAATATAGCATTTATCAGTCCACTCAAATTCCACATGTCTAGCTAACGCATACAGTGGTGTTGCAATTTTTTTTAAAATGTGTTATGAAATGGCGATAGTAACTAGCATAACCAGGGAAACTACATACCTTTTTCAGCATACGAGGGGTAGGGAGTTTAAGAATTACCTTGATCTTAGTTGGGTCTACCTGAATACCTACAGCAGAGATAAAATGTCTCAGGACTACACCTTTTGTCATCATCATGTGGCATTTTTCATTACTAAGGCACAACCTAGTAGCTATACATCGTGCAAGAACCTTTTCGAGATTATGTAAAGCTTGATCAAAATCATTATTGTAAGGGGTGAAATCATCCATATATAGTTCAAGCCCTTCATTAATTAAATCATAAAAAATGCTCAGAATTTCCCTTTGAAAAGTGGTTGGTGCATTGCACAACCCAAATGGTAAGACTCTATATGCAAATGTTCCCCATGGATAGGTGAACATAGTTTTATCTTGGTCTTCAGGAGCAATTTGGATTTGATTATACCTACTAAATCCATCCAGGAAAGAAAAATATTTCTTTCCAGCAAGAGTATCAAGGACTTGGTCTACAAATGGAAGAGGAAAATGATCCTTCTGCGTGGCTTTGTTTAGTTCTCTATAATCTACACAAATTATCCATTTTCCATTCTTTTTAGGGACTACCACTAGTGGTGAAACCCACTGAATGTCAGAAATAGGGTATATAAAATTAACATCGAGAAGTTTTTGAAGCTCTTATTTCACTATGTCCCTAAGGTGTGGATTTAATCTTCTTTGGGGTTGGTGAATGGCTCAGGCATCTTTCTCAATATAGATATGGTGTGTGCACAATTGTGGATCAATGCCCTTCATATTCCCAAGAAAAGGCTTATTTATATTTCTAAAGAACTTGGATCAGTTTTTCACGTTGAAGGTCATCAAGACTGGCGTTAATATTCAAGGTATTTCCAGGTTCAATTTCAATGGGGATGTTATTATGAACTGCAGTCGTAGGTATATTCTCACTATTCAAATCCTCCAGTGGATCTCCTTAGGCTTCGTTTTCAAGCACAACTTTTGTTGAAAAGTGTGCAACAAGAAATGCTTGTTGAGAATGCAACAATATGATGGAGCTTAGTGGAAAGGAGTCGCCTTCACTAAGTGGTCCCTCAGGCAAGTTTTGGCGCAAAGTCTATTTTTAGACATATGGATCATTGTCTATGAGTTGCAGTTTGTTGTTTATGGATGATTGGTCATATTGGGAAAAATAGATGGACTTCTATTTTTGGATCACAGCAGGAGTGATCAGATTCTATTTTTAGACTGCTAGTCAAAAAAGAAAAGTCAAATATTATTGTCTCATAATAATATTTAGATTATAAACTTTATCTTATCCTCTTGGATCACTTCAGTTTGAGCTACAGATGTGGCACATGCATCTATCAGAAGGAAATGCGCTTTCTTTGTGGGTCAGTTGAGCTATTGCATGCAAGACATCAGTTAGAACTCATGTGGTTGAGTTCTATGGAGTTGGATGTGGAGTTGATGGAGTTGTGTTCAGTTTGACTTAGTTGAACTAGTTGTATTTAGTCTAACTGGCCAATAGACTAAGTGATGAGTTGTGTGAATTAGTTATTAATTAATTCACTAATTATTAACTCATAATGCAACTGAAGAATACATCATTTAACTCAATGCATGTACATTTCAGTGGAGACAGGTGTTAGAGGTTGAGATTGCTATCAGTTGTGACTATAGTTGTGCATGAGATTTTGCACAATCAAAGGATTGAGTATGCCCATGAGAATTGCATATGCCCAGTGATATAGCATGTGCTCACGTGATTTCCAGTGTGAGTGATTCTCCAAGGTAAATAGAACTTGGAACAAGTTTGGATTCATTCATTCTCTAGCAAGATTGTGCAATGGAGGCAGGCAAAGCAGCGGGGGAGATTTGGAGATCAGATATGAGCTGTGTTGTGTGTAACAGGTGGAGATAGTGCTGGATACTTGTGAGGAGTATTGTACTATGTAATGTTACATGTTCTCAATCATTATAATATACAGATAGTGTGGGGTTTTCAGCTGTAAGCTTTCCCCGGGTTACATACTGTGTTAATGTGTGCATGTGATTGATGTTTCATTGTTTTTGATGCTGCTAAATTGATGATCAACATAGAGGAGCTTATGTATTATGCATGTATTCCACAATAGTGTATAATCGGGATAATCTTTGTTGAATAAGTGTCATATTATTCAAAATTTCTACAACTTTTAACATCTGACATGTTGGGTTTCCTATGGTGGAAGGTTGGTTAATAAAGCCATTAATTATGTCGTCCTCAGTTTGTATTTTAAAGATAATATCTTTATCGATAGTGATGGGAAAACAAAAATTACCTTACTCATATTCAAGAGGGAACCATCTATAATTGTCAGTTGGCATGCTGGGTCTAGCGGGTGGATATAGAATGAGATTCTTGATAGAAGGTCCCTTGGCGATGGTCATGCTTCCAGTTCGACACCCAATGTATGCATCTGCAGTGGAAAGCCATGGTCTTCCTAATATCAGAGGGTGTCCCTCCAAATTATTTTTAGGATTGAGGACCAAAAAATCCACTAGGTATTCCCAGGAGTCTACAGAAACAATGATATCATCTAAGGTTCCTTCTGGTTTCACTACAGATTTGTTGGCTAGTTCCAACATGGTTGGAGTCGGTTTAAATTTGGTTATTCCAAGGAGGCCACAAGTTTCAAGTGTTATAATATTTATAGCAACTCCTAAGTCCACTAAGGTGTTTGGGAAGTTATGCCCCTGAATCTGGACGATGACTACAAGGTTTCCAGGATCGTCATATTTAATAGGTATATGTTTTCCTAGGATAAGATCAAAGAGTTTCCCAAGAACATGGACTGTAGGAGAATCTTTTGGTTTCCTTCTAGGCTTCTTAACACACATATCTTTAATGGTTTTAGCATAGATAGGTATTTCTCTAATAGCCTATAGGAGAGGGATTTTGATACATAAATTTTGTAGTTCCCTTATGAGATAAAAGTCAGGATATACAAGTGATTTAATTATGGCTAATATCTTAGGGAATGGGGGAACAGCATCTGTAATCTTAATATATTCTTGTTGTTTAATTAGTTTACTGGATGATTATATTTCAGTAATAATTACGGTATGAGGAGAGTGTTTTGTCAAAGGTTTCTCCTTAGTAGGATTTTCGTTTTATGGTTGCTCTTGATTCTTTGGATGATATTCCAAAAAGATATTCCTCCTAGATCTTAGATGTAATTCATTACATTCCAAAGAGGGAGGACAACAGTCTGGGGTTTCTAGAATTTCTAAAAATTTCACAGGCCTATTATTCGGGTTCAAATTTGGTTGTGCACTTAGGTAAGGACATAATGGAGGTGGAGTGTTTGGAGGTAGTTGAAGTGGGGGTTGTAATGGTGGTTGTGACTGAGGCAGTGTTCCCATCGATTGATTGATCAGTCCAGTGGGGCGCTGCCAACTCTAAGACCACATTGGCCCCTAGGTAGGTTGATTTACCCATTGCGGAGGGTATGGGTTATTTGGTAAATTTTGCCATGAGGGTGCGGGATACTGTTGATTTGGCCAAGAAGGACTAGAAAATGACTGGTTTTTCCAGGGTGATAAAGTGTATGGCTAAGGCTGCCAGGTAGTACTAGAATGTTGTTGACCCTACCAATTTAATCCAGGAAACTGTTGTTGAGCAAATTGTCCAAAAAAACATAGAAGGGTCTTGCATCATACCTGGTGGGTGGTTTTGCCATTGTCGTCATTGTGCCACAAAATATGTTGGCTTTGGTTCTTCCTCAACTTCCTTGAATACAACTTTCAATCTAGGAAGCAAGGGACAATTATCGGTCGAGTGATATTTGGTACAGATAGCACATATCTCAACTATGTCTAGCGGACATTCTTTATCACTGTGCTTTTTCCGATAACGTGGACAGAAAATGGATAATTCCTACTCTGCTTCAACCTACTTTTGTTTACCTGTAAAACATCCAACTATGTCATCAGTGTACTTATGATATCAATTTTAAAATCTTCTAAAATATTACCAATCTCTACTCGTGTAACTCCTCCTCCTGCAACTTTGTTAGATCTGCTGAGAGGATCGCGAGTTCTAGGCTTAGTTTGTGTACTCCCACGTGAACATCTGATACACAGTTTTACAATATCGTCATATTATTCTTTATAAATGTCATCATGCCCCATTAAATTGAGTGTTTCTATCCATTCATCTTTCATACCTCTAATTAAGGCAGTTTTCAACACATCCCTAGGTAAAGTGGTATATGGTGATCTTTGTAAATTGTATTGAAATCTTTCAATATATTCTTCTAAGGTTTCATCTTCTTTTGATGTCATATTGAATATTTCCTCCCTTAAATATTTGGATGGAAATAATCCTAGTATTTAGTAAGGAAATCTTGTTTCATTTGATCCCATGAATTGATAGTACTGCCCCCAATCCCATAAACCATCGTAATGTTGCTCCCTTTAAAGTAGAGGGAAACAATTTTAATTTTTTGGGGTCAGTAGTGTAATCATATCCTTGACATAAAACATCAAATTCAAACAAAAATGCATCAGGATATTTAGAGGTCAGCCCATTAAAATTTGGGAGGTTTTGAAGTGGGATAGGATAGCCTTCATTGGTGCAATAGCGTGCGGATCAATGATGGGATATTCTATGGTCGAGGTTTGTGTCCCTATTACCTAGTTTTCCATTTGATCAAAGATCTGCCAATAACCTTCAAGAATCATGTAGTCAAGAGGTACTTATTGGAAAATATTGGTATATTGACGGGTTTCTAGGCCTCAAATGGGTCTTACAGCACTGCTCAAGTCAGGAATTTCAGTTTCTCTTCCTGTAATGGGTGTCGCAGGAGATTCCTGCTCAGAAGGTTGAGGATATGGTTCACTTGTCTCACCTCTTCCTTCCCTTAGGTTGCAAGAGTGCCCCTCACCCTTGCTAAAAGGACTGATATGCCTATTAGGTATATCTTGGAAGCTCTACTCAAATCCTAAAGTTTTATCATGAATCTCAGTGTTAGTTGCAACAGACGACTCTGTTACTCCAGGGGAAATAATAGTAGAGCCCTTCCCGGAAGTTGTTCGAGGACCTACCGATGCTTGAGACTGTCTTTCGAATGATTTCGTCTATGAAAGTCATTCTTCCATGGCCAACTTGACCTTGGATTTTGGTGTTTTTAGGGGTATATTTTTTATCTATCTCTTCCTGATAATTATTCCTAGGTTTCTTTCTAGACATGCACACTAAACAAGTTGAACATATCAGTCGAGGGCAGGCACCACCACGAGCCTTTTTCTTCACTAGGGTGTGTGTACAGGTTCTTTCCTTCCATCTTTAATACACAGCCCTCAGAGATACAACCAACACTTTATTTAAAAATATCCCCAACAATGGTGCCAAAATGTTGAGCCAATTAATTGTTCCTAAAGGACCAACTAGCTACTGCACATTAGATTTTCAACCCAAGGTCTCATCTTTCTATTTCAAGGTTATCCACATAGTTTATGCAAGAGAAATGTTGGTATGACTAATCACTATTATCCTAACAGAAAGTGAAACTTAAATGATAAAGGAACCAACCCATAACACAATTAATAACTTTTGCTTCTAACTAAACCAAACCATTCAAAGCATCAAATCAAACAACAAAGAAACACTATCAAACATTGAGTTTTTACCTAAGGAACAATAGTTATAAAATGAGAGAACAACACTATATAAAGGTATTTAAGCAACACAAATAATGATCCTATGATGATCTACAAGAAACAACAATAAAGTAACAACAATCCCAACTGAATTAGCTAAAGTAAATCCACTCTGCAACAACCAACTGTAATTTCTATTTAAAACAAAACATGTGATTTGACAATTACTTAACCAACTGGAAATTGTAAATTGAAAATGACTAAGAAAATAAATAACTGAAGCGAAAGAATAGAACGTGAATTTAATGATATAAATGAAGCCATTGTTGCTTCCATTATCGGGCCCAAATCACCGGAATCAAACTGTCTTGTAAAAGAAATTAGCACAACAAATTAACTCTGGATAATAAAAGCTTTCATTGAATTACAGAGGATCGATTACAATCAATGTCTTCTCAGGTTCACGACTTATGTCAAAAATATTAAAACTAAACAACTTCTCTCGAGGCCCAATTCCTAGTCTTTATACTATGACTGTAGAAGATAAGAACAGTAAACCTATTTTTGATAAAGATCAGTCCTAAGAATCTGAAGATTCTCAGAATGCTCATTTTAAGTTACAAGAAATCTTTAAAAATTTGTACGACCAAGTCGGAAGCCTATCCTTAACCGATTTGCTCCAAACAAGGATCAATAGCATCAAGTTATCTGATCTTCTATGATTAATCCAAGGAACAACATCAAGTGCCATCTCATTGATAGATTCCTATTCAAAATAAGGATCCAACCGTGAGTAAATAACACTTTTTTAATCGAGACAGTTCATAGAGGTAATAAAATAATAGAGATACATCAAATGCTTCTAGAATCCATATTACATAGATTGTCATGTCCTAAATGCAAGAAAGACTTAAGAAAATAATATAAGAACTAAGAAATAAGGTAAGGAAATTATAACAATTATGAGGCCCAACACGTGTGTGATGAATAGTAGGGAGTTGGAGCTAATATTTTAGTTAGACTAAAGTAGATAAAGTTTTTGGTGTTATGGCAATGCTTGGTAATAGTAGATTTACTGAGGTGATTGTGGAATGTATTGACAATATGTTCTTTCAGATGGCAAAGATCTTGGAAATATGATTTGTGATTCCCTAAATGTAAGGAAGAAAAATTAGGCATTACAGAGGAGAGGTTAGGAAAGGATTCTTAGTTTTTAGATAGAAGATGGAGCAAAAAACACCATCAATTTGGGAAATAGGATAACCATTTCCTTTTAGGGTGTTGATGATAAGGGGTCTTATTGTTCAGCTATTGGGCGCTGGAAATTTGAATGGATTTAGATATTGGATTTTTGTCAATAGTTTATTTTTGAGGTAGATGGTGGATAATTCGACATGAGAATATATAGTAGTATGAGTCTTGTTTCTAAACACATGGTGAGAGAGGGAGTCATCTGGCGGCTGTCATGTGACCAAAATACCTATGAACTAAATGATCTATTTCATTAGGTTTTGAAAGTAAATTGGATGTGGGGAGATAGGTTATTGTGATGGTCAAAGAATGATTTTAGGGTCTGCCAGCCATGGGGCCAAATGATGAAGGTGTCATCAATGAATCAAAACTAGCAATTAGAAACCCAATAAAATAACTCAATTCCATTTCTAAATTTTCTAGTTACCTTACAACCATTTGACTCCCTATCATATATAATCTTTAGAAAAGATATTCATACTAATATAATATTCAAGCTTAATCTCACCACATTTGGCTCAAAAAATAGTTCTTAAAACTTTTTGATTTATAGCCATTCAAATTCCCCCAGCCCACGACACCTAGATAAAGAAGGTTTCATCCTTATTAACACCCTCCATGCCAATGGGAATTATATTTCTTGGAACCAGTGAGTGTCTTTCTCCATCCATCATCCAAAAACCAAGAACCCCCTTCCCAACTCTTTATATTTATGGAACCACTAATCATATTTCCAAGATCTCAACCAAGAAAAATGTGAAAAATATTTTCAAACCTCACAAAATCCTAAACCAACTATCTAGAAGCATTAAAGACAAATTTAACCCTCTTCTTTCTCGAGGTTTTTACTATATTCCTTTCTCTTGTGGAAAATCCCACATTGGCGAAATTAACCATTCTATCCAACCCCATATCAAAATGCATACCATCAATACATTTCATAGTTTCCTCAGTGAATCTATTATTAATAAGCATTCCCATAACACGAAACACCTTATCTACTTTAATCCAACCAAAATATTAGTACCAACTCTTTATTACTCATCACAGATCATTAGGGAAGCCCTTGAACTTGAAAAAGTACCTAAAATAATAATTGAGAAGACAGTTAACACCTAGATAAAGAAAATCCCACCCTCATTAACACCTTCAGCCCAATGGATATTCCATTTCCCCAATCCATAGATCTTTTTGGCCTATCATCTACCCCCCTACTTCCCACCTCTCCTCCCCAAGTAAAAATTTTGCTTCTTCACATTCATGGAACCATTTTATCATATTTCTAATATCTTAACTAAAAATAATATGAAAAATCTTTTCAAACTTCACAAAACCCTAAATCAATTATCCAAAAGCATCAAAGGCAAATATAAACCTCCTCTTTCTTCGGGTGTTTACTATATTCCCTACTCTAATGGTAAATCCTACATTGGTGAAATTGACCAATTTATCCAAACCCATCTCAAAATACATATCATCAATACATTCCAAAATTACCTTGCTAAATATGTTATTGGTAAGCATTAACACTGAACACCTTATCTACTTTAATCTAACTTAATATTAGCACCAACTACCTATTACTCATCATAGATCATTAGGAAAACCCTTCAAATTGGAAAATACCAATAAAAAATATAGTTACAAACTTAGTCACTTCTTGAATCTCATCATTTTTATCTTCACCATTAAATAACCCCTAGCCCCTCCTTCATGGAACACTTCATTCTTTTCTCCTATTCAATTATTCTTTTTAATTTAAAATCTTTAAAGATTTCTTCCCCATAATATTCATATCTTTCATTCCCACATATTCACGTTAGCTTGTTAAAACCTATTTTAGCTATATTTTTCACTTATCTCTCATCTTAATTGAACACCCATCCTTTTCTTTTTACTCGTGCTCTCTATTTAACTCTCCAATCCTCTCCTTTTTATTTTATTTTAATTTATCACTAGTTATGCATTTTTTCCAGTGTTTTTCTTTACTCGATTTTTAAATCTTAATGTTTTTTCTTCTTTATTTCAAACATGTGTTTCTTTTTAGAAATACAAAGTGATATTGGGAGGGGCTGAGGGGTGATGCAGTGTCCCGTAGATTTAAATTATTTTTACTTTATAAAATCTCATTTGCATAATCAATCATCAACACAATGCATAAACATTGAGATTGAAGTAAAAAACCAAACTTAAGGAAGAAACACTTGAATGCTTTCAGCAATATTCAATTTATTACAACCACTTGTGAGGACACCAATCCTCTATAAGCAACAACTTAAAAAAATTGCAAGCTTCAACCTATTAAAAATATGAGGACACCAATCCTCAATAAGCACCAACTTACTGCAATATTTTGGCTTATAAATTGTTCAAAAGAAGGTTTTTCCTCCTAGCAGCTTGCACCCAAACTTGGCTAGATCTTGGCCTCCAAATTCATATCAACCTCCAACAAACTCGAACAATAGAACATAATTCAGACTTCCACAGGTCTTGGCATGATCAATGGAACTTAGCCTTAGGAAAAACAGGGCTTAACATCCTCTAAAATAGAACTCGGTCTCAACATAAACAGGGGTCGGTGTCCAACCAAGTTTAACTCTGCCTCCTCTAAAACAAAACTTCACCTCTTTCAAACTAGAACCAAACAAACTAGAAAAAATGTGTGCCAAAACCCTTCCACAACTCATTAAATTCTTCACAAAAGATTTCTCCAACTCTACTTCACTTCACTTCTCAATAGTTTATGAGGTATGAACCTTAGGTTTTCTCCTCCTATTTGCTAAAATAGAATAAAATTCACTTGAGTGGTGGCTATAAATGTTCCTTCTCATGCTTACTTATAGTCCATCTAGGGTCAAGGGTAGGGTCAAATTGTCCACTGGCTGGTCTGACTTGTGCAATTGGTAGAATGCATAATGAATATTCAAAAAATCATTTCTCCTTAACAGTGAAGAGTTAGAAGGTGTGTCATTTATTGTTGGAAATGTCTCAAAATATGTTATTTGACTATGTATCTTTCTCCTTTAGTTTGGAAAATCTTCAACATCAATAACAACCATTTTCAACATTTATTTCTTAAACTTTTAAAAATTTTGACCTTCCCTTTAGTTATCATTCCTTTTTGCTTTTAACCTCTTACATATTGATGTTAGATTATTATTTATATATTTTAATTGATTTATTTTGGTTATTAAGACATGATATTATTCAACATACCATATGATCATAATCTCACCTATTTGTATTATTAATAATTATTCATGATATTTAGTCATTATTATATGCTTATTCCTTTTACCATTATTATTTTATCTTATTTGAATGGTAATTTTATTCCTTTTAATTAATATGTATTAATTTACCTCTTTATTAAATAAATTATGATCATCTAATTGTCAACACTTTATAAATATATTTATACCAAAGTCTTACTTTGGTTTATTTCACAAAAGCTTCATTTCAATCCCTCGATAATGGTGTTGGGCAGCGGGGGGAGGGAGTGATAGCCCCCATCGTTCATTGAGTTGGGCACAGCAGGTAGGTCATAGGGGTTGCCCCACTGTTGAGGGGTTTGAGGGGGGGCAGCAACCCCCCTCTTTGGGATCCGAGGCAGCGGCCCAGGGAAATTTTTTTTTGGACCCTATATTAGGTGGGTGAACCTACCTATAGTTTTTTGCATGGTTTTCGCACATTGTTTTGGGCATGATGGTTTTCTGTCCATGGTATTTTTATAGATCCGGTCAAGGTAACTACGGTTATGTTCTAATCCAGGGTTAATGGATTGGGGTTTATGGATGCTTCGACATGTATATATATGTATTGTAACAATGAAAGGAACCTAATGAAAAATCAATCTGGTAGTCTCGGTTTTGGGATCAAAGGGAAAACATCTGTGTATATTTGTTTTATCTTTTATGCTCTCGCCATTCTTTATTTTCTTCTTTTTAGAATTCATATAGTTGTTTTGGCTTCAAGGGAAGGCCTTTACTGCTAAGGGGTTTTGCTTGGACTTGTGGTAGACCTTATGTAGTGGGAGATCTGCGGGATTGATTCTTGTGGTGAAAGAATATGGTGAGCAGTGGAAAGATAGAGATCAATAAATTTAATGGTCAGAGTTTTGAGTTGTGGAAACTCAAGATGGAGGATATGTTGGTGGATAAAATCAGTGGATCGTGGTAGATCCTGGTATTAAACCAATGTCAATGTCAGCTGAATATTGGGCAAAGTTGGATTGGAAGGCAAAGAGCACAATACAGTTGTGTATCTCAAATTCAGTATTGTTGAATGTATTAGGGGAAGCTTTGGTGAAGACTTTGTGGTACAAGTTAGGGACTTTGTACCAATCTAAGTCTCTAGTGAATAAATTGTTCCTACGGAAAAATTTGTATAACCTAAGGATGAAGGATGAAGACTCGGTGACAGAGCATCTGAATGCCTTTAATACTGTGGTAAGCCAGTTTTTATCTGTTGATATAAAAATTTCAGATGAAGATAAGTGCATCAATTTATTGTGTTCTCTACCAGTTTCGTGGGATAGTCTACTTGTTGCAATAGGTAGCAATACGACTACCTTGCAGTTTGATGAAATAGTCTCATCCTTGCTATCAGAGGAGATGAGACGGAAAAATATGGAGGGCCAGAATGGTGATGCCTTTTCTGTACGAGGACAGTCCCAGAACATAAACAAAAATAAATCCTCGAGTGGGATATCTAAATCTAGAGGAAGATCTAAATCTCCAAGAAAACCTTTAAAGGTGTGCTAGAAATGCGGAAAGGAAGGGTAGTTCAAAAAGGACTATAGATATAAATCTCCTAAGAAAGGAAATGGATCTGATGATGCTCCTTCTACAAAGGAGAAAACCACCTCATATGAAGGTGGGGATGTATACTTGGCTTCTTCTTCAAGTACACATGTAGATCATGAGGTATGGTTGATTGACTCATGTGCATCCTTTTACTTCACTCCCCAAAGGGAGTGGTTCTGCGAGTATGATAAATATGATTGTGGTGATGTCTTCTTAAGGGATGACAGGAAGGCTAGCATTGTCGTCTGTAGAAAAATCAAGTTGAAGTTGCAAGGTGGAAGGATTAGAACACTTCTAAGTGTTCTACATATTCCTGCATTGGCCAGAAATCTGACATTTGTAAACAAGCTGGATGATGTAGGTGTAAAAATAGTGTTCGAGAAAGATACCTGCAAGATGGTTTGGGGAGCACTAGTATTGATGCAAGGAGTTTTGGTTGGAACTTTGTACAAGCTTCAAGGTAGCATTATTATTGATGGGTGCAACAGTTTTGTGGTTCTTGAAAGTGGAGCAGAAAATCTAGTGGTCTCTAAAAGACCATGTTATGGCATCAAAGGCTTGAAAATATTGGAGAGAAGGACCTTCGAATACTTCATGGTAATGGTATGGAAGAAGGTATATCTAATTTCTCTCTAGATTTTGATTTCTGTGAAAAATGTGTATATGGGAAGTAGAATCAGGTGAGTTTCGCCTCTGGTGCTAAGAGGGAAAAATGGATATTAGAGCTTGTGCACAATGATGTGTTTGGATCTGTGTCAGTTCCATCACTGGGTAAGTTTGTGTACTATGTATCATTTATAGATGACTCCTCAAGGAATACATGGATATATTTCCTCATGAATAAATCTGAAGTCTTTGACAGGTTTAAATAATTTAAGGCTCTGGTGGAAAACCAGACAGAGAAGAAGATAAAGTTGTTGATGACGGATAACGGTGGAGAGTTTTGCAAGAAGGAATTTGAAGATTTTTGCAAGAAGTGTGGTATAGCACGACAGAAGACTACTGCATACACACCTCAGCAAAATGGAGTTGCAAAAAGAATGAATAGGACATTAATGGAAAAGGCAAGAAGCATGCTTAGTGGTGTCAGGTTAGGACCGGAATTATGGGCAGAGGCGGTGGAGACTGCAAGTTACCTGGTCAACATATCACCTTCATCAGCGTTGGAGGATAAGACTCCATAAGAGGTATGGACTGGTAAGAAACCCTCTCTTTCACATATGAGGGTATTTGGATGTGATGCATATGTACATGTTCCAAAGGAGAAAAGAACCAAGTTGGATAGTAAATCTGAAAGGTGCATCTTTATTGGGTATAAGGATGGTTTAAAAGGTTATAAGATTTGGAACCCATAAACAAGGAAGGTTGTGTACAGCCACGATGTGGTGTTTAGAGAGGTGAAATATGTTATTAAACATGAATTCCTACCAAAGGAACCTGAGAAGATAGAGTTTGAGCTAAAGGAGGAGGAATCAGACTCTATAGCGGAAGAGGAATCAGAAGATGAAGAGCCACAAACTCTAGCTATGAGAAGATCAGTTCGAGAAAGAAGGCAGCCAAAAAGGTATAGTCCATATGTTTTCTGTTCAAATTTTGTTTTATCTATTACTAATAATGATCCCATAACTATCAGGGAAGCAGTAGATTCAAAGTATGGAAAACTCTGGAAAGAGGCCATGGTTGATGAAATGGCATATTTGCACAAAAATAAGGCTTGGGATCTGCTGGAGTTGTCAGCTGGAAGGAAAACCATTGGAAGAAAATGGGTGTTTAAGAAGAAGATGAATGCAGAAGGAAAGGTGGAGAAATATAAATCTCGATTGGTAGAAAAGGTTATTCCTAGGTACCGGGAATTGATTTTGGTGATATTTTTTCTCCTGTTGCTAAGGTAGCTTCTATTAGATTACTTTTATCTGTTGTTGTTGCTTTTGATTTTGAGGTAGAACAGATGGATGTGAAGACAACATTTCTTCACGGGGATCTGGAAGAAGAGATCTACATGAAGCAATCGGAATTTTTTTCAATGAAGAGTAAGAAAGAACTGGTATGTAGGTTAAAAAGTATTTGTATGGGTTAAAACAGTCACCAAGGATGTGGTATCAAAAATTTAATACATATATACGGGTACTTGGCTTCACTAGAAGCAAAGCAGATCATTATGTGTATTTTAAATTAATTGGTGACCGTATTATTTATTTGGTCTTGTATGTCGATGATATGTTGGTGATTGGAAATAACAAAGAAATTATCCAGGAATTGAAGACCCAATTGTCCTCCAAATTCGGCATGAAAGACCTTGGTACTGAAAACTATATTTTGGGCATGGTAATTAAACGAGATCGGGAAAAAAGGGAAGCTCTGGTTAAAACAGAGGAAGTATGTTGAGACAATATTGCAAAGGTTTAATATGTAGGATAGTAAATCGGTGAAGATTCCTATTCCTGTCAGTGTAAAGTTAGTTGTTGAGCAATGTCCCAAGACACACGAAGAGGAAGAGGACATGTCTTGTTTTCCATATGTAAGTATAGTCGGTAGTCTCATGTATGCAATGGTCTATACTAGACTAGACATTGCACATGCAGTGGGAGTATTGAGCAGTTTTATGTCAAAACCAAGGAAGGAGAATTGGACAACAGCGAAGCGGGTTTTCAGGTATTTTGTGGCACTAGTGATAATGGTTTGTGTTACCAAGGAATACCAGGATTGGACAGATTTTTGGACATTTGTGGACTTGTTTATGTAGACTGAGTTGGAGATCTGGATCAGAGAAGATATACAATTGGGTATGTGTTTAACCTATTTGGAGGTGTAGTCAGTTGGATGAGCAAGAGACAGACTGTAGTGGCACTTTCAACTACATAAGTAGAATACATGGCAGCCACTCATGCAAGAAAGGAAGCATTTTTGTTGCAGAGATTGTGTTCAAGTATGGGGTTAGTACAGCTAGCTATATTCAATTGTAGGGGCATGGCTAGCTCGCCCAAAAAACTAGCCCTTCGTAGACTTTTCAATTTTGAGCTTGTTGATATCATATTCCTACAAGAAACCCTTGGAAAGGTAGAGCATATTACCTGAATCCTGGGATCTATGAAACCTGGTTGGTCTTTCCTCTCCCTAGATGCATCCAGGAGATCTGGGGGTTTGGCTTTGGGATATAACCCTTGTTCCGTAAACCTGAAGTCTACCTGGGGAGGTGTTGGTTTCATTGGGATAGAATTTTTCTCTACTGATCTTGGTATGGACCTCCAGGTCATCAATGTATATGGGCCCTGTCAAGGGCGAGAGGCCTTCTGGAATCATCTCTTAAACCTCTCTATCACCTCTCTGGATAATCTCATCATTGGAGGTGATCTAAATTTCTCCTTAGGGTATGGCGAGTCCTGGGGCTCTTCTGCATAGGTAGACCCGCTCTCTGAAACCATGGAAGCATTGTTGGAACTCTCCCATATGACTGATATCCCCATGAATAAACCGATGCCCACATGGAGAAATAGGAGAGTGGGGGAGGCGGCTTTAGCTAGGAGATTGGATAGATTCTTGATCAAGATCTTGTTGTTACAGAAATTATCTCTCTACAGACAATGGGTTGGCTCTGGAGGTATCTCAGATCACTCACCTATTTTCTTGGAAATCATTGGTCCTCCAAAAAAACCCAAGGCGCCCTATAAATTCAATTCGACCTAGCTACAGGATCCGTCCTATTCCAAATTAATCACCGATTTCTAGATGGAAAACCCTCCCTCTAGGGGACGCTCCCTAGCTGAAGGTTTCTACTACAACCTTTCTCAGCTCAAATGATTATCTATTCACTGGGTAAAGGAAAAAACCTTGAAGGATGACAACACCCTTGACACTGTCGATTCATCATTGGTCGCACTCTTGGATGACCGGAATAGGGGCTTCATATCTGCAAAAGTAAAGTCCCACCTTATCAACCTAGAAAATCAGCGATCCAAAATCCTGAAGGAAAGGGAGGAAACATGGCACCTCAAGAGCAGAGTGACTTGGCTACAAGATGGAGATGAGAATACAGAGTTCTTTCAAAATTATGCCAAGGGGCGAAAAGTCTCGAACACCATCTAGAATATGCCCACGCATGATGGAGGTACAGCTAATACTTTCAGCCACCTTTCACATTTGGGGAACTCTCACTTCCAACACCTCTACAAGGCACCACCTGCTACAAATCTTGCGGAAATTATTCGTTTGGTGGGACATTTCCCTAGTTTCATCGATATGGACACAGTAGAAGAGATTACTGCTCCAATCTCCTCTGCAGAACTCGAAGGGACTCTGAAATGGTTTAAAAAAGATAAAAGCCCTAGACTGGATGGATGGTCTATTGAATTATATCTAGATTTTTACGAGCTTATCGGACAATTTCTCCTCAAAGTGGTTGAATAATGCAGGATCACAGGTAAAATGTACGAGGCCATAAACTCCACTTTTATTGCCTTGATCCCTAAATCGGACTCCCCAACAACTTTCAATGATTTCCACCCTATCTCTCTCTACAATTCTCTGTATAAAATCATTGCTAAGATCATCACAAATAGGCTCCACCCCATTCTCTCCCACCATATATCTCCTGAGAAATTTTCTTTCCTACAGGATCGACAAATCCACGAGGCCATAGGCACAGCTCAGGAAGCATTACACTCTATCAAAGTTAAAAATCTGAAAGGCATTATCCTAAAGATTGATCTAGCAAAGGCTTTCGACCGGGTTAGTTGGCTCTATATAAAAATGATCCTTATCCACCTGGGTTTCCCATCATCATTCACGGATTGGATCATGTGTTGTATCACCTCGGCATCCTTCAGTGTTCTCATAAATGGATCAGCTTCACATTTCTTTCATGCGGAGCATGGCCTTCGACAAGGATGCCCTCTCTCTCCCCTTTTGTTTCTGATTGTGATGGAGGGCCTCAGCAGGCTCATTGCAACAACAAAAAGGGAAGGTAGGCTCAAAGGGCTGAAAATGAGTGATCTCTGCTATCTCACTCACCTCTTATTTGTTGACGATGTCCTTATCTTTCTTGATGGCAGCATCCGGGACTCCACCACATTCTTTGAAATCTTATCACTTTTCGCACATGCCACAGGAATGGAAGCAAATCAAGCCAAGTCCACTATTACTCTGTCTCACACCTCCCCTCAAGAAGACAGATTTGCCCTTCAGTTTTTCCCATACCAACTACATCCTCTAGCGAATGGCCTAAAATATTTGGGGTTTTGGATGAAACCACACAACTACAAGATTGCAGACTAGATCTGGCTAGTGATCAAAATATAAAAGAGATTGACAAATTTGAACCATAGGTTCCTATCCAGAGCCGGACGCCTTGTCCTCATCAAATTGTTCTGGAGGCCACACCTGTGTACTGGATGTCGCTTGCCTGGATCCCTCGAGGAATTCTCGCTTGCATCCAGAGGATATGCTGCAGATACCTCTGGAATGGACAAAAAGAAGGGAAATTTTTTTATTGGGTTGGTTGGAAAAATATAGTTCTACCAAAAAGATGGGGTGGATGGGGTATAAAGGATTTGGTTATCTTTGCACAAGAATTAGCAACAAAGATGGGTTAGACTCTCCTCACTACACAGAATCTCTGGACTACTATCACATACCACAAATATGTCTGGCCTTAGCAACTAATGGATTGGGTCCGATTGACAGTCTGGCTGCGCACTGGAATTTCTATTGTTTGGAAGGCGATGTTGCAAACTATGCCTTTTATCAAAGCATGCCTGGCATGGAGAATAAATTATGGCAATTAGGTGTGCATCGGTATGGATCCATGGATCAGGGGAGGTAATAGATATTAGCTCCCTCCACACCTGATACACCATCTACATCAAAGGGACATCAAGGTGGTTGCACAAATAGCAGACAGGGAACACAGTTCTTTATTCGAGCAAGCATGGTTACCGGCTCACACTATTGGCATCCCTGAATAATGGTAGTAATCTTGGGGAGGATATTTAAATGCTCTGTCTGAAGTGCATGTTTGTATTAAAGAGGGCCCAGATGAACTTATTTGGACCCCGGTAGAACATGGCAAATACACCCCGAAAATCGGATACCTCTCTCTTCTAACGGATCACAAACCAGAGGAAGTACAAGACTGGTGGTGCCATCTTTGGAAGATGAAAGCACCTCCTCGGGCTCGACTATTTATGTGGAGTGTACTAAACAAAAAAACACCCATGGGAGAATATCTCACCCACAAATCTATTTTTGGGTCGCACTGGTGTGTACTGTGCAAACAGGGATCTGAAACAAATGAGCATTTGTTCCTACATTTCCCTACTGTTGTTCATCTATGGCAATCGACTGTTCATACTCTATCCATCCGGGAAAGGTGGCAAGGACCCTCTATCATACAAGCCTGGAACTGCTGGTTTGCTACTTACCATGACAGTAAAAAATTATGCTTACCCCTACTCTTGTTTTGGACCATTTGGCTTACCCGCAATAATATCATTTTCAAGGGAGTTGTGACTTGATGGCCTCTCATCATTGCAAGGGCAGTGGCATCATACCACGATATCCCGGAGGTTGTCCAACCCCCCACTCGGCGCACACTCTCCTCAGGACCGATTGACAAAACCCGCCCATGGTCGTTCTTCCATGGCACTGCCCAATCTCATGGTTGTGGAGGTGGTTTCATTTTGCATATAACAGAGCAACATTCATTTAAAGTCCAGCTTGGTTTGGGGGAGGGAACAAACAATTCTGTTGAACTAATTACCCTCAGGAACTTATTGAATTTTGCTTTAGCACATGCTTGCACAAACATATAGATTTTTGGGGACTCTAAAATCACTATAAACTGGTTCAACAACACAAATCTTTGTCATGCTCATACACTTAGAAACATATTGGATGAAGTTGTCACCTTCAAAGCAAATTTTAACTCAATTTCATGTCAACACATTTACAGGGAATATAACAAGAGTGCTGACAGGCTTTCCAAGGAGGCCATGATACTACCCTGAGGCCTGTGGATGATCCAAGAGCAGGACGGTGCTGAACAGTACCAATATTATCATCACCCATATATAGATCAACCATATCATAGGGTAAACAGGCCCTTAAAATTTTCTCTTACATGTTTATTTATCAGTTGTGCTTTTTTGTAAAATTCTATGTACATATATATATGGCTCATCAACCTGATCTAGCTCGGAACACCCTGCGAGGTGGTTTTTGTATAGTTTAGTTTTTTCTGGAAATGGTGATCACCATAGCTTATCTACTGATATGTATCTAGTACTGGCCTTGGGCCAACAATTATGCATATACCTTGGGCATCTACTATATGTAATTTTTCAATCTTAATGAAAGATTACGATTTTTCCTTTGGAAAAAAGTACAGTGAGCTATAAGGATAGACTGTGACAGCCAGAGTGCAATTTTCTTGGTAAAGAACCCTGCTTATCATTCAAAGACACGGCACATCAATGTTCAGTATCACTTTGTAAGGGATATGGTTGAGGACAAAAAAGTGTTGTTGGAAAAGGTGGACACTTTGAAGAATACTCCAGATGCATTGACAAAGTATTTAAGCACTCAGAAGTTCTCTTGGTGTAGAGAAACAATGGGCATTATAGGGCTAGACCAATGACTAAGCTCTCATGTGGCCCCTTGTGGAAAGAAAACAACAAGTGGGAGAATGTTGGGTGTGTGTTATATTCTTTCCACGACTAGCCCCACGCATGGGGGGGGCGATAATACCCCTTGTTCGTTATGCGGGGTGCAGCTTTCCGGGGATTTTTTTTTGGACCCTATATTGGGTAGGTGAACCTACCTATGGTTGTGTGCATGTTTTTCACACATGGTTTTGGGCATGATGGTTTTCTGTCCATGGTATTTTTGTAGATTTGATCAAGGGAACTACGGTTATGTTCTAATCCAAGGTTAATGGATTGGGGTTTATGGATGCTTCGGCATGCATATATGTATTGTAACATTGAAAGGAATATAATGAAAAATCAATTTGGTAGTCCCGGTTTTTGGATCCAGGGGAAAATCTCTGTGTATATATATGTTTTATGTTTTATGTTTTATGTTTTATGCTCTCGCCATTGTTTATTTTCTGTTTTTTAGAATTCGTATGTAGGTAATTTCTGTACTGGGTTAAAACCTATAAATGGGTTGAGTGTCCACTCAAAACATTGGGACATTTCTAAACTCCAACATAATTATCTGCAACATTACTAGAATTATGACTAACCATGAAAATGTTCATTCTCAAAATGAAAAATGGACCAATGAAATCAAATCCCCACTTAGCAAATGGATGTATAATATAATAGGGTTAGAAGGAATTATGCAAAGCTTTTCCTTGTTTTCCAACCATAGGAAATAGTCATAAGAATTAATTAGAGAAAGGGCATCTAAAAATAGAGTAGTCCAATAGCAACAATATCAGAAAATTTTATATGATGTTACCATAGTACCAAAGTGCTCACTACTATGAAGTTGGAGGTGGAAACCATCATAAGATCTTTCTCAAATGACCTAGGAATGGACCTTGCCCACACATTAGATAATCGTACCAACGAAGTATCTACAAAAAGGAAATTTTTTATATGGAAATACTTTATGACTTCTAGCCTCAATATCCTTTTATCATTAGCTTGAAGATGAGTTAACAATTTTGGAAGTAGTAAAGAATATCAACATGCCATAAAAAATAAACTATATCAAAATCAATGTTACTACAATCAAGCTCAAAGGAAGAAAATGAAGAATGTTTGTCCTCTAATCTAGTGTAAAATTTATCTTAAGGTTTTCTAACTAAGAGGGGGGCCAAATATCTTCCTCGTACAACTCTGGTGATTCAAAATTATGCATCAGATTCTTTCTTTAGCCAAATGAATTTTCCAACTTACTTTGAATATAGGTTCAGGATAGCAAGTTCCTTATGACAAGTAGTGGCACTTTAACTATCTCATGCTTACCTAAAACATAATGTTGTAACTTGTTCAAAGAGATAGTAGGAGAAAAAAAAACAATTATACTAAATTTTACCTCATTAACATTTAGGGTTTGGCATATAAAAATAATCAATCTTTCAAAACATTCAAAATCTAATTGTACTAAGATATAGCTAGAATAAACTCTTATAGAATAGTGGTATAGATATAAAATTTCCTTGAAAAAATTGGATCAACAAGAATAGGAACAAAGGTGATAGCATCCTTAAATCAAATGCCATTATAGGCATCTTTATCCCAACACAACTTAACATCTTTCCTTAAAATCATGTGGCTCGATTTGATTATCTCAGTGAAATTTGAGACAAATCTATAGATGAAATTAATATTCCCTATGTAGAGTTGAACATCTTTCTTAGATTTAGAATGAATAAACTTTGAATGGCAAAGAAAACAATGTTTTATTGCATATTAAAAAACAATGTGACCTGTCAACTTGTGTTAGGTTACACCAAAATTAGACCTTTTAGGATTCAATGAAATGCCATACTTCTTGCATTTAATGAAACATGTCTTAAGTGTGTAAAGTGATCATTAGGTTTTTTTGAGTGTGTATTTAGGTCATTAAGTTAAATTTTAATGATATTTGTGATTAGATTATTAAAGGTGACATGCATAGCACACGTATAGGTAGCTCTTTCTTTGATGACCTAAACGGCACCTTGTGGGATGTAAAGATACTTAAGCAAAAGCAAAAGTCTATGTAAAAATGAAAGATTATTTTTCTCAACTCAAACCATATCGGTCATACCAAGAAGATGAGATTAGTTTGAAGTCAGTTTTGTATAATTGATTTCTAATTACAACATCTAGATTTGGATTAATAGGATGTTTATTTTCCTCGAGTAGATTTGGATTAATAGGATGCTTAAAAGGAATTGCGTGATGAATTATATTAAGTTCAAATCCATGCAAAGCTTCATAAAACCATGAAAAAATAACACAAAATTCTTTGAAAACGGGGAGTAGTTTTTTCGGGACTAATATTTGTTGGAATAATTTGTCTAGTGTTGTGCTTAGAATATTCATTGATTTGGATTGAATCTTTAGGAATACCAATTGTGGAGAATGTGTTTTCCAAAGGAACAAGACCTTTAAGGTAAATGGTATGTTGGAGATTGATTATATCAACAAAATTGAACAACGAATCCCACTAGTTTGCAGAAAAGCAATAAGTATCATCATAATGTAAAGCACTTGCATGCCTCTTTATTATTAGGAAATAAAGGGAAATAACTTCACACTTAGGCATATCCTTTAATATTTTCTTATTTGTGTTAGAGGCATGAGCAACAAACTTATCAGCGTTGCATTTAGTTCTCTATGAATATGAATCAAATTAAGTAAGAGTATTTTTTTAATATGTTCATCTATTATTTGAATGTAATGATTGTAAATCATTTGGATTGTGCTATAGACACTTTTTACCATGTTTATAATTAGCTTTGGATCCCAAATGCTCAAATATGTTTACATGAAGATACAAATCTTATTCCAAGCATAATGAAAGAACTTCAAACTCAACAACATCGTTAGTATAAAAGAAATTTAAGTAAAATTAAAATTGAAGAGATTTATTCAAAGGGGAATATAAAATTATGATAAGACCATCACTTCAATAGAGGAGGCTTTGTGTATTCCAAATTTGATCTTGGTTAGAACTTTGATAGGAAACACAAATATCATCCTCTTTGATAAAAATAGAATAAACACCTAAAATAGGATTGACATAATTAACAATGAAGTTAGGAATGTTTTCATTATATGGGAAGGTCTTATATTCCCTTGAGATGATAATGTTGTGTTAATAACAAAGAACAATGATCTTAGAGTTATCTCAATTGATGTATTGATTAGTTACTTATTTCCATTCATATCCCAAGATAATAGAAATGTTTACTACCTCAATCTAAACCACCTAAACTTTTTAGACAATGTGAACTTCAAGATGAGCACACGTGACAATTGTGAGGACTTTAATTTGGTCAATATTCAGCAAAACAATCTTAGTAAAAGTTAGCATGCTACTAGCTTCTTCATTTCAAGATAGATGGAGCTTTTCCATAATACTTTGGACATGATATTTGGGTATACACCCTCATCAATTAAACAACAATGAGCAATATTTCCCATTATCTTCTTTGAGACATGGAAAGGGGGTACTTGGATTTAGGTCTACTATTGGTTGTTCCTAATTCCTCATCCTACAACTCGTGAGATACCATGATATAACTGGAAAAGGCTCATCAACATATTATTTGTTGCATAAGTAATTGGGGAAACTAGTGCTTTGTTCAAACTCTATTGTTGAGTAAGGGCACAAAGAACATTTAAAATGTTCATATTACCTTTAACATAAGCTAATTTAGTTGTATTGTTATACAAGGGATAATCATGAGGTAAAATACCAAGGTTATGAGGTAGGACAATAAGCACAAGTTGTTGTTCAATGCCTAAAATAGGGGCATCATGAGCATATTGGAAATTTTCCTTGGTTTTGCCAGAATATGCATCACCATATTTAGTATTTTGAGAAATATCAAGCTTATATTTATATTGGAAGGCTTGATTCCTAGTCATTGTAGAAAACACAACATCTTCATGGTTAAACGCTTCTATAAGAGTTATATTAGAAACAAAATTTCACCCCTTGCATTTTCCTCAATGGTTAAAAAAGGTTCATAGGTAATTGGATCACATGATTCCTCACATAAATTATACCATATCTCATTGGAAGTCTTGTTGTAATCTAGCGAAAATTATGCATTAGTCAAAAGTAGAGTGGAATATCAAATAAGCTTAAAGAATCATATGCATCACATGGAAGAGAAATGAGACACGTAAGTAGTAGAGAACCAACAAAAGCACATTTATATTAAATATACCCTGAAAAAGTCAACCAACTACATAGATTTGAGTACATACATATTATATATGTGTAGACAACCACAACAACTTAACTATCTCAACAGACTTATTCAAACCGACTTGGTTGGTTAACTTGGCAGAATAGTTGACCAACTTAGAATACATCTTTAGTGAGTTGACTAGACTGGCTAGTCGACTAAGACAACTAACCCCTCTAACATTTCCTCCACCCTCTATGCATTCTTCGTCCTGAAGAAGGGGTAGACTTGGAGAATAACAAAATTTGAAGGAAGTATGTTTTACAAATAGTAGAAGAGAATGAGAGAGATAACACGAGAATAAAAAATTGTTGGTTGAATACTGAATAATCATTTTGGTGTCAATGGAGAAGGTTGTGCCCATGTATGTTGTTGTGTCGCCTGGTCGATTGATTTTGCAAGTTGATCATCCTTTCTTCTGTGTAATTCACCCTGAGGGCTCAAGATATTAATGTCTCTTCTTTATTTTTCTCCCATAAACCAATTGGAGCCCTCAAATACTAAATGATCATTTTGGTGTCGATGGAGAAGGTTGTGCCCATATATGTTGTTGTGTCGCTTGGTCGATTGATTCTGTAGATTAATCATCCTTTCTTCCACGTACTTTAACCTGAGGGCTCAATATATCAATGCCTATTATTTTTTTTCTCCCGTCAACCAATTGGAGCCCTCAACATTTAACTTTGGGATATATGACTATTGATGTGGAATAAATGGACCACATTCTAATATGCTTAGTTCAAAGAATCGATACTTAGGATGTGGTGGAGTCAAATGTGCTAAAGGTGTTAGAGCAGGGGTTTCTCCAATTGATGTTTAATAAATCATGGGTGCAAGGGTTTCAAAATGTTGGTATAACATTAACAAATATTTCACTAGTTATTACACTTGCACCTCCAGGGCCTTTAAATCTGCCAAATATTAACTTTTTTTGGACACAAAGCTTTCTATGACAACAAGAAAGTCAGGAGTACCTTGTTGCCCTAACTTTTAAAATTTCGCATTGATAATATGTAGGTACTTAGTGGCATTGGAGACCTTGATTTGGGCTTTCTTGCCTTCTTTGTGCCACTACCTTTCCCAGATTAACATCTATTGTGCTCACAGAATTCAAACCAATTATTAAGGACAATATTAAGGGTAGCTACCTTATCCAATTTTTCATCCAGCTTGCTCTTGACTTGTTTAAAGGCCTTAAACTCTTAGTGTATGACAGTTGACAATTGTTCATTCCCTTGTGCTCTGACCTTCTATTTTAGTTGGGTGACCTACTCTTTCATCTACAAATTTTGGTCTACAAAGTGGTATACCAAGCGTTGAATAGCAACAAGTGAATCATCAATATAGGTGGGAATATCAATTTGGAGTTTGTCTCCTACCAGGCTCATGCAATTTGACCATATATCCTCTTCTTGTTGTTTCTTCTATTGTATCTTAATGCTTGTTTTTTACTTCTTCGTCCATCTTCATATGGCTTGTTTTTTTGTGCGCACTAAAAAGTGAAAGCCGTGTTTTCAAATGCATATGTTAAGTCATATGGCAGGGTAGTTGGTTTAGACTCTTCATGCACTTCTGGTTTTTGTTAGGCCAGGTAGTAACTCCACCAAATCAATTCATATTTATTCCTTCAAGTTGGTCTTTATTATATACATGAGGGAGAGACTGTTCACTTCATCTCCCGATGATTGTTCACATTTATTATTATTTATTTATATTAATTACATTCACCCAATCCTGATGATTAGGTGTCAACATTCCCCACCTTAATCTGAAGGGATGTTGGTGAGTCCAAGCATCATTTTGAATCTTTTAAGATTTTCTCTTCCAAGCGCTTTGGTGAAGATGTCTGCAATTTACTCATTAGTGGAAAAATGACAGAGATGGATTGTTTTGGCCTCAACATGATGTCGAATCAGATGATATTTAGTATTGATGTGCTTCGTTTGATCATGGAACTTTGGGTTCTTGGCCAACTTTATTGCAAAGGTATTGTCAATCATGGGTGGAGTTGATTGTATTTGTTTTACCTGCAAATCTTCAAGAATTTATCTAAACCAAACAATTTCTTTTGTTGCCTGAGCTGCTGCCATGTATTTTGCTTATGTTGTGGAATCTGCTGGAACTGATTGTTTGCGTGATCTCTAGGAAACAACTCCTGATCCAAGACTCATAGCATATCCTGAAGTAGATAACCCAAATTCTTTGTCTCCATCGAAGTCTGAATCAGAGTATCCAATCAAGCTCAAGTCGTCCACCTGTGTATACTTGATTCTAAAGTCTTGAGTTCCATTCAAGTACCTTAGAACTCTTTTTGCAGCAGACCAATGTCCCTCACAAGGCTTTTGCATAAACCTGGAGAGGATTCCAACAGCAAACTAAATGTCTAGTCTGGTAGTAGTTAGGTAGTTGAGACTTCCTACAAGCTGTTTATACTTTGTTGCATCCTCAAATTATTTTCCTTCAATAGATGTGAGCTTTAAGTTTTGTTCCATTGGAGTAGTAAGAGGATTGCATTCTGTCATGCCAGACCTATTCAACAGATCTCCAATGTACTTCTTTTGAGAAAGAAATATGGACTTTGGATGTTGAGTTACTTCATTACCAAGATAGTAATGAACATAGCCCAAATCAGTCATTTCAAAAAATTTCCCCAATTCCTTCTTTATGGATGCAATGTAGCTTTCACTGTTCCTTGTCATCAAAAGATCATCTACATATACCACAAGATATACAACTTTTTTTCCAACTTTCTTGACAAATAAAGTTGCATCATCAAGATCATAATGTTTGAAACTGAGTTTCAGAAGATGCTCAGTTAGTTTTTCATACCAAGATCGCAGTGCTTGTTTGAGGCCATACAAGGACTTCACAAGTTTGCATACTTTATGTTCATGTCCTTTCACAGTAAATCCTTCAAGCTGGGACATAAAAACATTCTCTTTTAGATCTCCATTCAAGAAAGCAGTTTTTACATCCATTTGATGGACTTTCCAACCGTTCTGAGCTGCTAGGGCAAAGAGTGTCCGGATGGTAGCCCATTTTGTTGTGGGGGCAAAATCCTCCTCATAATTGACCCCTTCCTTCTGTGCAAAACCTTTTGCCACAAGCCTGTATTTGTGCTTGTCAAGTGAGCCATCAGCTTTATACTTGTTCTTGGAGACCCACTTGCAGCCAATTGGTTTGGTTCCTAATGGACGATCAACTAGCTTCCAAGTGCCATTCTTTACGAGGTAATCATACTCCTTTTTCATTGCTTCTTTCCATTCATCATGAGAAGCAGCTTCTTTGATGGAAGTTGGGTCAAAATCTGTAGACAAATTCAATTCACAATCATAAGAAACATCCATATCAACAGGTGAATTAGAGTCATCTACATCACCTCCATTTTGCCGGTTTGAATTTCTAGTTCCTGTCTTTCCAACCTCATCAGGTTGAACATTTTCAAGTGTCTTTATCAGCCACTTTGGAGGACCTTTCTCATATGGTCCAGGCTGCTCCGTTGATTGGGTTGGGACTGAATCAAGATTGAGTCTCCCAATTCTATCAATCACATCACTTAAAGCATCATCCATTGTTAGAGTTTCATGCGAGGGAGAGAGTTCTTCAGAAGAAGATTCCACATGTTGATCTAGTATAGGAATCCCCCCTTCAAGATGTGGAATCTGATTATCAAATTCTTGAAATGATTTTGCATTTTCGAATCTATCCAAGCAATCAAGTTGCCGCTCAACAACATTGTCAGTTTTGGATGATTCAAGAAAAATTACATCTCTAGATACAACAAACTTTTTATTGACTTCATCATAGAGATGGTATGCTTTGGAGATGTTTGAATACCCCAGGAAGATACACTTACGGCTTCTTGCACCAAGTTTGTTTCTATGTACCTTTGGTATCAAGGCATAACAGGTGGAACCAAAGACCTTAAGATGCTTTACCGAAGGAACGTGCCCATACCACATTTCATATGGAGTCTTGTTTCTAATAGCATTATATGGACATCTATTCTTTATATATGCAGCACATAGAACAGCATCAGCCCAAAACATTATTTTTACATTTTTGAAGAAGATCATGGAGCGTACCATATTTAAGATTGTCCTATTCATTCTTTCAGCTACACCATTCTGTTGGGGATTATAAGGCACAATTGTTTGATGTTTGATCCCATGTTGGCAAAGATAGTTTTCAAATTCATTTGATGTGTATTATTTTCCATTATCAGTGCGAATAGACCCAATATGAGATTGTGCATCATTTTCAATCCATTTATGAAAGTTCTTTAATGTTTGAAAAGCATCAGATTTGTTCTTCAATAAATAAACCCAACACATTCTGGTGTAGTCATCAATAAATGTCATCATATATTTATTTCCATTTGCAGAAGGAACAGGCATTGGACCACATAAATCTGAATGAATGAGTTCAAGTTTTCTATGTGCTCTTGAATGTGAATCATGAAAAGACTGTTTGCTATGCTTTCCTAGAATGCAAGCATCACATTTCTTAAATTTCCTAGGAATTGTAGGCAAACCAGCAACACCATTTTTCTTCAACAAGCGGAGGCAGTCATAGTTCAAATGTCAAAATCTAGCATGCCATAATAAACTTTATGGAAGTGTGCCTTCTTCATAATGAGAATTGTATGAGAAATGTTGTGCATGAGCAGAGGTACCTTGCAGCTTGAGAAGCCTTTCTTCTTCTATTGAGTGGTCAGATGCTTTTCTTACCTTAAGCTTGCCATCAAACATATGAATGGAATGACCTTGCTGCCGGATGTGGACCAAGGACAACAAGTTTCTCTTCAGCTGTGGGAGATATAGAACATGATGTAGAAGAAAGTCTGGAAGACCAGGCAATTTAAGCCTGATTGTGCCAAGCCCTGATGGCTTGATCTTTGATTGGTCTGCAAAGTATACTGCTCCATCAACATTGTCAGTAAATTCTTCAAAAAAATATTTTCTATGAGTCATGTGGCAAGTTGCTCCTAAATCAAGCAACCAATCATTTTTCCAGGGAGCAAGTGAAGCACTAAATAAGCCTTCATTTACTCCGATATTACATTGTGCCACAACATAATGAGCAAATTCAGGTGCTTTACCTTTTTCTGTGTCATTAGTTTTACCTTTCTGTTGGTTTCTTTGCTGCTCAATTTTTTCCCATGGTAACTTGCATGTAGAGGCATCATGTGATCCATTTATTTTGCAGCATATGCAGTGAAAATCTGCCTTTTCTCCTTGAGAGTGTCTACCCCCACTTCCTCTGAAATATCTTCCTCTTCCTCTTCGACCACCTCTTCCTCTGGAAGAATCTTGAGTAGGATTATTTTCTTTATGAGCAAGACACACAACCTCTTTAGAAGATTCAGGGGATGTCTTCTTTCCAAAAGCTTTCTCTCTTTCAGCAAATTTTTTCACAAGAGTCAAAGGTAATATCTTGGAGATTTCCATTTGCTTGCAATGACTCAAGATAATTGGAGTAAGTAGGATAAAGTGCCTTGAGAAAAGTGATAAGAGGAATATCCAATTCAACCTTAGTGGCTTTGATATCATGCATTATAGATTTTACTTCGAATGCAAGAGCAAGAGGATCATTATTTTGCAATTCAAGAGTGAAGAGTTTAATCATGAGTTGAACAACTTCAAGTGCAGAATGTGAGTCATAGAGTTCTTTTAGCTTTTGTAAGGCTTCAAAAGCAGTTGAAAATGGCGAAATATGGTGACTCACCTCTTCACTTACAGATGCTGCAATTAGTGCATAGGCTTTGTTCTTCTTATTTTCCCAAATGGTGAGCTCTTTGTCTGAAGTAGGTTGTTCTGGCTCTTTGTCTTCGTCTCCAACACACACTCCTTTCCACAACTCATTGAAAATGATGATGTGTTTTATCATCCTGGACCACTCGGGATAGTTCTCCTTTCCAGTGAGAACTATTCCCACAATGGATATGATTGAATGCATTGTAAAATCTGAGTGCTGTAAAAATACTTCTGCTAGCAAAAAAAGTGCTTTTGTGGAGAAAAAAAAACTTTTGCTGCTAAAAAATTGATTCTGATATATGATATATGGAGATAGAGGTATGCCGAATAATTTATATTCAAAGCTATCTCAAACCAAATTCACAAAAAAATATCAAAGATATATGTGAACAAATTATTTTCATCTTCATGGCATCTTCGCAATTATTGTCTATGTTGTCAAAGGAATCTACAGAAAACTACTGAGACTTGTATAAGCAATTCCACAAATGAGTCAATCTACAAAAGTCAATTGGAAGTCTTCAGCATAACCTTAACTTCTCCGAAATTGCTCCTGTGCAAGATAGCGTTCAAGAAAGTCTTACACGGAATTCCATGCTTAAGAACCAACATAAATGTATAGAATCTCTCCTATTGTGATTAATTGCAGAAACCCATAATTTCTTCTTCTACAACAGTGTTAACCAACAGCATGATATATCAGCAAAATTATATTGATCAAATTCGGCTTCGGCTTTTGGTACAGAAGATATTTCAGGGGTTTTCACTTATGTAACACACGAGATATGGGATTTATCAGCAAACATGCTGCTAGTGTCGAACTCAAAGGAATTATACATTTTTCGTTTATGTATGTTTTTCATCGGTTCAAAACTCGCAGGCTGGGGTACCAGATTATCGACCTCGGAATCATCGAAATCAGAAAACTCAGTGGGAGTATGCAGGAAACGCGGAACTTGACTGTGTCAGGCCGAGGTATGGAGGAGGGTCGTATTGGAGCAATGCATATGACAACGTTTCACACACCAGACCCTAAGAAAATGAAAATGATACCAAGAGCATTAGCGTATATGACAACGTTTCACACACCAGACCCAGCGTTCAGCATTCAGCGTTCACTTGAAAAAATGCATATGACAGAGGGCACAGACTTGAAAAACGCATACAATCAGAAAAACATATATGACACTGCCTGGATCAGGCTTCAGGCAACCAGGTAGATTATAGTCAAAAAACTGACACTCAAACATTAGGCGTTACATAAAGACCAATTTCTGGAACTTGGCTCTGATACCATGTCAGGCCAGGCAGTAACTCCACCAAATCGATTCATATTTATTCCTTCAGGTTGGTCTTTATTATATACATGAGGGAGACACTGTTCACTTCATCTCCCAATGCCTGTTCATATTTCTTATTATTTATTTACATTAATTACATTCACCCAATCCTGATGATTAGGTGTCAACAGTTTTCTCGACTTATTTGTATCTTTTTGCTAACCAAGTCATTTCAATGATCCTATCCTCGTTGTTTGAGAGGGAATTATATACTGGGGTCGAATGATTAGCTTTGTCCTATTACTAGGGTGTCTTGTGTACATCCCTTGACTCTAATTTTATTTTGACAATGGTTTATTCATGCAGATCTACTGGTTCAGTATGTTCTGATGAAATATATTGGGTGTACATTTATTTTTTCTTTTGTGTTGACCACTCACTAGTTTCTTCTAGAACATGCATTGGAGTAACCAATGGCAATTCTATAGTGAGGTTGATGTCAAGAGTTTGTGTTTTCTACTTCTTGACTCCACTAGATTGTCCTTGTAAGTTTTTATGGAGAAATATTTGTTGGAAAACCCGACTGCACTGTAGTTTCTTTCTGTTGTTGTTCTCATTCCTACTTTACCAACATTTTTTTGCTTAACATTTTTGGGCTAAAGTTTGGTGTGGTAATTCTTTATATTGTACATCATTTAAATTAACATAAAAAAGCTTAGTCATGTCGAGACCCAGCTCAATGACTGATGTATTGGGTAACATTTGACGAATATGCTAAGAAACTCTCCATTTATTCGACACCAATTTTAGATTTAGTAACCAATTCCTAAGACTTTCTTGTGGGGATATCGACTCAAGGATGCTCGACCACCGATGTTTAAAAGACTTAAAATTCTACATCAAGGGAACATATTTCTTGGTGAATGCAACCTTTCTGACTGGGGATACCTGCATCATAGCAAGCCAAATTAACAAATATGGAATTTTAACAGTCCTTGTAGCTACTCTTCAGCATGTCCACCACATGGTCTTCCCAGTTATCTTTTTTCCTTAACCTAGTTATCTGACCAATGACTTCTAACATATTCAATTTCACATCAGATTTTATACCCCTCGGAGTTAGGTGTAATGAAAATATTATGCAATCCCATTTTATATGAGGGTATTGAACTTGAATAATATTGAGCCCTTTGGAATTCTTCATTATTATTTCTCTCATGAACTCTCTGAGCCACGTGTTGGAGTTTACTCTTTTCGTGATTTTATCACCTCCATGTGGTAGATTGCTAATTTTGTAAATTGAAGTGGTTGTGATAGGTAATGTCTTATTCAACCATAAGAATCCTTCATCGAATCAAATGCCTATAAATTTTGTAGCTTCCTCCTTAAGTCCTTGTAAATTTGTGACTAAAGGTGCATTGAAATAGTCTCTAATTCCAACTTTGTTTAGCATATGGACTTTTGTAGTCCATTTCATGTCAATGACCCACCATATCTTAAAATCTACATAATTTGTTTCCCAAGAGGGATCATTAATTTTCACTTGTATAATATTATGGATTCGATCCTCCAACTTCATTGCAGTGTTTTTGTCAAATCAAAATTTTTCTCTTGCCTCAGTGGGTGTCTCCTCAACCTGAAAACGCAAACGCCTCCAAGTAATTTTGAAATCATATTGAAATTGTTGCCCATGTCAAACACTCGAGGAGGTAAAAGTTTGAAATTCTTGGGCTTCAGATGACTAGAATTTCAGAGAGCTCGAACAGTACAATAGGTGATAGTTAAGGAGAAATAAAGGTATATTTAATGTATTCCTTGGTTTTATGTGCAAAGTTAGTGTATTTACATTGTTATTAATTCCATCGTTTATCACATCACATTAATGTAAGTTGTTTCCATTACTCCGGGCTCGTATGAGGTGTGTGGTCTAGTTGCCTTATTTTTTTGGCAATTGGATTGTTTTTTGAATGTGCCAGATCATCACAAAAATAATTTAAATTGGGTGTGATATCTCCATCAGTTGTAACAACTAGGCCAGGTAGAGTCATTTGGTCAGTATGTACTTTGAAATCGAATTGTGATCATTCCTCTCTACTTCTGGTCGGGTCAACTTCACCCTTAAAATGTGAAACATGAGTCAGCGCTCTTTCCTCTTTTCATATTGTTATAGTTGTTGATGTCATCTTATATTTTGGTGTGATTAGTTATTCAGAAATGTTCTCAATTCTTTACCTCACTCCATTGTTTTGTGTTACAATTGGTATGATGATTCTTCTAACGGAACTAATTTGCTAGCATTGTTGTTACTAAACTGACTTTTATAATTGCTTCTTATTATACTCCTAATTATTAACTTATCTTAATCATTGATTTTAAACTTAAAATTATTGTACATATGGTAGGTAGGCTAGACTGTGACAATGTGGTTTTCAAACTAGCCCATGCTCACCGACGCCTTAGAGAGGTTTTCAAAAATGAACATGTCAAAGTTGTCAAGTGATATATTTTTCAATCAGATGCCATTTACTACCGACTCAAGTAGGTTCTCTTGAAGTGTCTTTAACTGCATTACACCTAAAGATTGTATATCTTCTGTTACAAAGGGGCTTAGCCATGCAATTTCCAGTTTTCTTAGCTTCGTCGTTATTCGACTATCATACAATAATGTTGGACCTCCTACTTTCAAATGCTTATTGTAGATTCTTGTTGTGCCAAGCCTTTTGCTACCTTTTATGTGCTTGTTGTTGGTGAAGTATGTGTAAGTTATCTTCTTCCAGTCGATGAAGCTATTGAAGTCACTCTTTTTCAACTTTCCCAATCCCGAACTATAGCACATACGACACACTAGCTACATTTGTGGTATAATGCAATGGTATTATTACTTCTTGCCCATAAATTAGCTTGGATGGAGTGTGCCCAGTCAATTGTTTATATGTCATGTGATATTCCCATTAAACTACTAATATTTTATCATCCCAATCATCTTTGTTAATATTGCATATCTTAGTGAATCCCTTATGTAAAGTATGGTTAGTGGATTCTACTGCGTTGTTGGCTTGTGGATGATAAGTCGTTGTGTTTTTATGGTCGATCACAACTTTTTGTAGCAACATTTTAATTATAGCATTGACAAAGTGTGCGTTGTTATCACTATTTATATTTAAGGGGCATCCAAAAATTGTTATTATATTTTCATAAATAAATTTGGTTGCTACTTATTTTGTAGAATATTTGACCATTCAGCTTCTGCTCACTTTGTTAAGTATTCCACTATGGTGATAATATATTTTTTATCAAACCTTTTGGCCCTTTTGGGAAATAGACCGACAAAGTTGATAGCCCAAATCTCAAATGGTAGGGTCAGTTTTATAGAGTGGAGTGACATTTTTGGGGAGGGGTTCTCAAGGAATTACTTGAGGTGCAAGTTTTACCTAGAGGCTGGTTTGCCCTTCACTTTGCAAAGGAGAACTATACAGACTTGGTGCTGGCTAGGTATTGGCACATTGAGATGGCGTTGGTACTGTTAAAGAGATGGAGCCCTCTCTTTGACCCGGAGAGAGAACAAATTGGAGCTAGTCCACTCTGGGTTCGTCTGTCGAGGCTCCCCCTCCAGTACTGGAGTGAGGAGATCTTCATGCGCATTGGGAATGCACTGGGATCATATATTGATCATGATCGAACCTTCGTAGAGTCAAGGAACAGAACTCTCACTCGCATCCTGGTATATCTGGATACCCGCGAAGGCTTGGAGGAGAAGATTACCCTGCATTGGGGGAAATACACAAGGGTTCAGATATTAGATTATGAAGGGGTTCCATTTAGATGCCGAAGTTGTCACAAGGTGGGGCATATATTCAAGGATTGTCCACTCAACAAGAAACAGGAAGAAACCCCTGCGCCATCCAATGTACCCTCGAGGACTATCTCGCCGGCCTCTCTGCGCACTCCGGCACCAGGACCTCCCATCAGCAACCCTCAAAATGTACCAGGAGTCGCTCGCAGAACTCTATCGCCGCCGGTCACCAGATCTCGGGCTGCTGCAGCAGCTGCCACTGCATCGGGTACATCTCTCTCTTCTCCCTTATCTTGTATTTCTCCTTGCTCCTCATTGCATACTCCATCCATGTCTGTTTCATTTTGCACTTTACCCTCATCTCTGGTCTATGATCCGATAGCACCCTCTTTGCATTCTCTCCCCTCGCCATCCTCTTCTCCATCCTCATCTCGGGGGTCAAAACACCATTATAATCTTCGCCCTCGTGTACACTCTCATGGATCTCATCTTAAGATTGCTGGTTTGGGTCTATCATCCGAGTCGACTCCCTTGACTGTCTGGGGGAGAAAATCTTATTTGTCAAAAGCTATCAGGCGTGCTGGAGCGGAGGTTGCCTCTGGGCGCCAATCTACAATTGATGGGGTTCTTAGAGCAGCGAACACCCCTGGCAATCTCCCTCCATGAAGTGCCTTTCCTTCAACTGCAGAGGCTTGGCTAGTGCCTCCAAGAAACTAGCTCTGTGTAGACTTTTTGAATCTGTACCTGTTGACATTATTCTCCTCCAAGAAACCCTCGGCCCGGCTGACCCTATTACCGATTCCTTATCCTCCATTATCCCGGGATGGCAGTTTTTGGCTATGGATTCTACTAGAAGATCGGGGGGCCTTGCGATAGGTTTCAATCCATCATCCATCAAAGCACAAGCTTCCTGGGGAGGTCAGGGGTTTATGGGCATAGACCTCTTCTCGGCAGCCCTAAGGACCTGCCTCAGGGTTATTAACATATACGGCCCCTGTCAACTAAGGGAGAATTTTTGGAATCATTTACTGAGCATATCTATCTTCATTGCTGACAACATCATTATTGGGGGTGATTTAAACTTCTCCTTGGGATATAGTGAATCGTGGGATCCATGGCACAAGTAGACTTGATCACAGGTTATATGACAGACCTTCTGGAGAGACATAACCTGATCGATGTCCCTATGCACAAAACACTCCCTACCTGGAGGAACAGAAGAATTGGAGAAGCTGCTCTTGCCCACAGATTAGACAGATTTATAATGAAAGGAACCCTTATACAACAGTTGCATTTTTACAAACAATGGGTGGATACTGGTGGCATTTCGGATCACTACCCAATATACCTGGAGATTTTGGGTCCTCATAAAAATCCAAAAGCCCCCTTCAAGTTCAATCACGGCTGGCTTCAAGATCCTACATATATCAAGATGGTTAAGGAATTTTGGACTCAAAACCCGATTGATAGGTCAGATACCTTGGCGAAAGGGTTCTGCTCTAACCTATCTTAGCTCAAGCACCTCTCTATTAAATGGGCTAGAGAAAAATACCAAACGGAAAACTCAGCTCTACTGCTTATAGAATCTAAACTCTTCACACTATCGGATGAAAGAGGATTGGGGTTTTCCATAGCAGAGGACAAAATCCACCTGGTGGAACTAGAAAACCAGAAGTCAAAAATACTTAAAAGATTGAGAGGAATCCATCCGTCTTCATAGCAGAGCCATTTGGTTAAAAGCAGGGGATGACAACACTCGGTTCTTTCATAATTATGCAAAAGGTAGAAAGGTCAAAAATACAATCTGGAATATACCATTGCCAGAAGGTGGAGTAGCAGACTCCTTCAATAAGCTCTCACACCTGGGATCTTCTCATTTCAGGAATCTCTACAAACAACCTCCTGGCTCGACTATTGCTGATATTATCAACATTGCTGGACACTTCCCCAGGTTTGTAAATGAGGATGAGTCGGAGGCACTATTTGATCCAGTGACACCTGGGGAACTTGAGAGCACTCTAAAATGGTTCAAAAGGGAGAAAAGCCCGGGCCCGGACGGTTGGACCATTGAGTTCTACATTACTTTCTATGAACTTCTCAGCAATGATTTATTAAGGGTTGTGGAGGAATGCAGGGTATCTGGGTCACTGTACAATGCCATCAATTCGACTTTCATAGCCCTTATCCCCAAATCGGACTCCCCTTCCTCCTTCGATGATTATCGCCCCATCTCTCTGTGTAATGTGCTCTACAAGATCATCTCCAAGATCATCGCAAATCGCCTCCGACCTATACTGTCCCGTAATATTGCCCCTCAACAATTTGCTTTCCTTGAACATCGTCAAATACATGAAGCCATTGGTTCGGCTCAAGAAGCCTTTCACACCATTTGGACCAGGAACCATAAAGCCATTATCCTAAAGATTGACTTGGCAAAGGCATTTGATCGTGTCAGCTGGCTCTACATCAAGATGCTCCTCATCCACCTGGGTTTCCCCATCAATTTCATTACCTGGATCATGGCTTGTATCTCCACCCCCACCTTCAGTGTTCTGATAAATGGGTCGGCATCTCAGTTTTTCCACTCTGAACACGGTCTCAGACAGGGTTTCCCTCTGTCTCCCCTTCTCTTCTTGATTGTCATGGATGGTTTGAGTTGATTAATTGCTTCAGCTAAGAGAAATGGGGAATTTAGTGGACTCAAAATATCTGACGACTGCTTTCTCACCCATCTTCTTTTTGTGGACGATGTCATGATTTTCCTTGATGGCAGCATCAGGGACTCTCGTACATTTTCGAAAATCCTCACCCTTTTTTCATCAGCCACTGGGATGCTTGCTAACCATTCAAAATCATCTATCATGCTCACCAAAACCTCTATACATGAGTCCCATTTTGCTCGTCAACTGTTTCCATTCTGCATTAGTCCCTTAGATCGTGGTCTCAAATATTTAGGTTTCTGGATCAAGCCTATCAGCCAAAAGATAGCTGACTGGGTTTGGCTTGTATCTAAACTGGAAAAGCGCCTTAACATATGGAGCCACCAATATCTATCCAGAGCTGGTAGACTTGTATTGGTTAAATCTGTCCTAGAAGCCACACCGGTCTTTTGGATGGCTCTTGCTTGGATTTCGAGGAGCATCTTGGCAAGATTACACCAAATATGCAACATATATCTTTGGAATGGAAACCAGGACAAGCGCATATTTGCATGGGTAGGATGGAAGAAGATAGCTCTGCCCAAAAAATGGGGAGGTTGGGGATTAAAAGACCTGCCTACATTTGCACAAGCCCTTGCTGCAAAAATGGGGTGGACGTTACTCACAGGTCATAATCTCTGGACTAGCATTACATATCACAAGTACATTTGGCCTCTGCACATAATGGAATGGATCCGACTTCCAAACTGGCCTAAATCTGGCATCTCATCTATATGGAAAGCACTTCTAAAATCCATGCCTCTCATCAGGGACAACCTGGTTTGGAAAATCAACGATGGATCTATGGCTCGTATCGGTACAGACCCATGGAATGGATGCGGAGGCAGACATATACTATCAAAGGCCCTCATACAGCACCTACATACTCAATAGATCAAAGTGCTAGCTGACATTGCAAATCCACACAATACATCCATTTTAGAATAGCACTAGAAATCTGCATTACAGATCAATCTTCCACCCCACTGGCATCAGGAATGGACTGACTATAGTTATGCTTTGACAGAGTCACACATTAGGATTAAACAGGGGCTGGACGAACTTATTTGGCATCAATCTGAGAACGGAATATATACACCAAAGACGAGCTATTTAACACTGATATCGCACAAGGTACCGGATCTGGTCTCATTTTGGTGGAAGACATTATGGAAGCTCATTGCGCCCCCCCCCGAACAAAACTCTTTTTTTGGTGTATCCTAAAAGGTATAGTCCCCACTAGTGAATATCTTATGCACAGAGCTATATTCGGGCCTACCTAGTGCACCCTATGTAAATGCACTTCTGAAACGAGTCTCCACCTGTTCCTGAATTGCACAGCGTTGATGAACCTGTGGCAATCCGTATCCACATCTATACATTTCACAGGTAAATGGGAAGGCGATGATATTATAAGAGCATGGGAATCATGGTATTATTGACACAAAGGATCCAAATTACAAAGCCTTCCCATTATTATCAACTGGTACCTTTGGCTGGCTCGAAACCGGGCTATATTTGATGATAAACCTGTGAGCTGGACTCATCTATCTGCACACATCATATCAACCTATAATGATTTTCCTGAGCCTCCGCAACCTCGTACTCGAAGACCACGCGACCCTCCGCATATTGATAAACGTTCTCCATGGGCTTTTTTTGATGGTGTTGCCCAGCAGCAGGGGTGCGGGGGTGGTTTTATTTTATACATCAATGAACATCATTTCTATAAAGTCCGGATGGGTTTGGGGATAGGCTCAAACAATTTCGCTGAAATCATCACTCTTCGTCATCTCATGCATTTCTCATTGGGGCATAATTGCATGCACATTCATATATTTGGAGACTCGAAGATCATCATAGATTGGTTCAACAATATTACTGTTTGTCACACACATACACTCAGTAACATATTGGATGAAATAAATATATTGAAGGCACAGTTTATTGACATTACTTGCAATCATATCTACAGGGAACACAACAGCAGTGCCGACCAACTTTCCAAGGAGGCCACGACACTACCCAGAGGAGAGTGGATGATACAGGAGCAGCAAGGATCAAATGCATATCAATACTATCATCGACCTTATATAGATCCACATTACCATAGGGCAGCTAGCCCATGAGATGCAAAAAACAGGAATTTTTTGTTACCTTTTTGAACAACTTATTTTTGTATATAGTGGACAGAATCTACTTTACAGAAGCCTTGCGTGGCAAATATGTACATATAAATAGACCAACTAAACGAACATCCTGCGTGATGATTTTGGATATATATCTGATATTATAGACCATATACCGAGCCCTCAAAAGGTTGACAGACTCTATAGCATATGCATAGTGCATCTACAATATGTAATTTTTCAAGTTAATGAAAGATTACGATTTTTCCAGTGGAAAAAAGAGTGGAGTGACATTTCATTTTCAACAATGGTCGATCTATCCTTTAACATATGTCACATTTTTTTACTTCTCTTCGACAATATTTAAACAAAGTTGGCCACCATAATCTTTCTTGTAATATTTTTATGGTTTTCATGTCCCTTTGATAGTGTCTGCAAAAATATTATTTATGAGCTTCATCTATAATATCCTTCCTTTCATGCTCCAAGACACATATTCAAAGTATTTGGTCCATCCCCATATTATATAATTATCCATTGATTAGTGTGAACAGAGTTGCTTTTATTAAGAAAACTTTGTTTTTGTTTTTAGGTAGCCCATCAAATGCTTTTCTTGAATGCAAAAATTGAACTTTTTTTGTGAATTTTGCAGGAATTGCTTCGACCTTAAATAAATGTGCATTTGGCGAGTCATTATCGAATCTTCTCCCATTTTCAGTTGAGATAATTGGTTCAACCCAAAATTACTTTTCCTTGTTCGAACTAGCACTTCAAATTTTAATTCTTGAAATAATAATAGCCATCGACATATTCGGCCCTGATGTAATGATTTATTAATGAGATATCACAAAGCTTTGTGGTCCATTAAGAATATAAGGGGACTAACCAAAAGGTAATGGAAGAATTTTTGCAAGTGAAAATCATGGCTAACGATTATCATTCTATCATGAAATAGTTTCTTTCAGCTTTATTCGACTTCCGATTGGCATAGGCATTCAGATGGTTTATGGACTTAGTGTGGGGATGTGCTCGTACAACTTTGACTACCACATTTGATGCATCGACATGTACATGAAACTTCTTCAACCAGTCGGGAAATTTCAATATAGGTGTATCTACCAACTTCTTTTTAAATAGTTCAAAAGATTCATTTCACTCCTTAGTCCAATTATATGAAACATCCTTATTCAGTAACTCACCAATCAAGAAACTTAGGTCATAGTAATGCTTGATGAATTTCCTGTAGTATCCCATATGCCCCAAAAATATTTTAATATTCTTTTGATTCACTGGGGCTTTTAAGCCCAGTATCACATTATTTTTTTTCATATCTACCTTGATCATGTCTTTACATACTACATGTCCCAGCAGTATACCTATCAGTGCAGCAAAAATGTATTTTTTGATGTTAAGAGACAAATGAATATGTTTATATCTTTCCAGCATAAACCTCAACTATTGGACATGGTCTTTCAAAGTGAATAAGTAGTCCAATTGTCGAAGTAGGCTGCCATAGTTTTATATATGTATGCTTGGAATTCTTTCACTATTGTTCTAGAGAATATTGTCGGTGTATTTTTTTTCCCAAATGGCATTACTCCATATGCAAATGATCCAATTTATAAAACAAACTCGGTTTTTTCTTAATCCTTGTTTACGATGGGTACTTGCTTGTATTGTACCCTGAGAAGTTGTCTTTGAATGAGTAGAAGTCATGTCTTTCCACTTCATTTATGATTTGATCAACTAATGGAGTAAAAATGGATCAGTTACTATTAGCTTATTTAAGCCGTGAAAGTCAACACAAATTTTTAATCTTGTTGGGTCATGCTTTTTAAGTTGCATGACCATGATACTTGCCCATTATGATTTTTATATTGGGTAGATGATTCCAACAAAAAACATCCCTTTTATTTCTTTCTAAACAATCATTTTATACTTGTCAATTGATTTATATGATCTTTTATTTATTGGTTTAGTTCCTTGATTGAGGTCGATTTTCATCTCCCGCATTTCCTTCAAAAGTCCCTTTAAGTATTTATAACCACGTGTGGATATGTCTTGATATTCATTTAGTAGGTCAATAAATTATATGGCTGGTTTTTCTGACCTATAATCGCCATGTCGAGATATTTTTGGTTGGCCATCATTTGAAATATCGACTTCTTTGACTTTAATCTCCCCATCCATCCAATCAGGGGCTTTCGACTCGTTCAGCGTTTGGTACTCAATTTTTATCTCTTGATAGGTAGGTTGAAAGTCCAATTTGTCAGGATACTCACTTTCCTCTTTAGATATTTTAAGTATTATTTTGATTTTTATAAAAAAAAAAATCTAGATGATCCATTTTCCAGTGAAAAAATTGTCCTAGAATATCGAGTTTTCCATTTCCAACCGATTAGATTTTTTTTTTCCATTAAGCAATGTCATACATGATTACAAGTGAAAGTTGATGAGAAGACGACTTCCATTTTTCTATCTTGTATTTTTTTTATTAGGAGTTTTTCTTACAAAAAAAAAAAATTATTTGTCGAATTGCTTCGACCAGTTCTTCCTCCTCTAATCGAAATTCAAAGTCTTTACTAAAATTGTTCTTTAATTCGCTCCATCGTAGTGTGTCACCCTGAGTTACTTGTCTCTTATACCATTTATTAGGCAGGTTGTCAAGAGTATTGGGAAACATATGGGCTAGACTCTCTTGTCCCTGTAGCTTATTCTCTTCCATTCTACAGGGTTTTGACCAAGTTTAAAAGTTGGAATATTTTCTTATGTTGACAACTTCCTTCCTCCAAAATGATAAATAAAACAAGTCTTTTTTTTCCAAGTCTATAGTTGGGAAGCATGTGTATCCCACCATCTAGTTTCTTGTCTAGTAAAAGTTTGGACTAAACTCTACATTCTGCCTTGCTCTCCTATCGCCTTAATCACTTGTTCTATGTGGCATATAAGTGATGCTTTCTTTTTAAACCTTAGTGGTGTACCATAGTCCTTCCTTAAATCAAATGGTAGTCGTGTAGGGATTTCTCTTGTATTTTTTTCTTTTATGATGGATACTACTTTTATCGTGAAACAAGGTCACACATTTTCGGTCAATTCGGCTTCAATCAGCAAACGTTCTTTTACTTTAGACTCATAATTCTTGATCTGCCATTCATGTAGCTTAGCGTTCAAATTATGAACAATGGAGAGTGGTAATCCTGTAAGAATGTATTTGAATGTATTTGGCTCGCAGTTGTCTTTAATTCCCTGTAAGAATTGATATAATCTCTTTGTTTATGTATCATCATCCCAGGGTTCTACCTAGGGTTTTCCTTCTCGAGGATCAAGTGGATTTTTTCTTATTTCCCTTTAATTTTATTCTACCTCTTTCTAAGGAAATGGTTGCTTTCATTTTTCGACCCCACAGTCTTCTGACCAAATTTGGGGTTTTTTTTTTGTGTGAATAAGATAAAATATATCACTGAGTAAACTAACATATTACAAAATTTGGGTTGTGTGGGAGAGAGAGCCTAACACAAGACCCAACCGAGATTCCTGAAATGGACATAGAATTTCCTTTTTTACAGTAAGACCATGACAAAAGAGGGTTCTAAGTACATATGTGGAAACCGAGAGGTGCCCTCTTTACACCATTCTTAAAATTGAGAGTATAGAATCCGAGAGAAGAAAAGAAAATCTTATCAAGGCTGACCAAGCAAACGTCATTTTTCTCTGCAACAAAAAGCCTTTCGCGAAGGAATAAAAACATAAAAAAAGGAAGAAAAACAAAAAGGGAAGCTGACAACATCACTTATGGTTGATGGTGACCAGATCCTCATTTAGACGAATGGGAGTCTCCTAGGAGCTTCCCTCCTACTGCACGGTGGTGATCTGTCAAATTGTGGAGGCCCCAACGTCCTTTTTCTTGATGCTTGGGGATCCTTCTGCAGCGAATGGACCTTCATCGTTGATTTCTTCTGGATAACAGCGTAATGCAGTGCATCATGAGTAATGAATATATAGTGGTGGATGGCTTCGACATATATCACAAACTTCTGAGGCAGCTGGTCAATCTTTGTTTCTAGAGCCTTGGTGCGCTCCTCCGACTCCTGCATTGCTAGGCCCATGATGGTTTTCATTTTCCACCATATTTCGATAGTATGCGCGTAGAAGTTTTCGCATGCTCAGATGAAAGCGAGGTTCAGAATCTAGGCAAATTCGGCGTCGACTTCCTCAATAGTGACCTCTCTATGGAGAACATTTGCTTGGGCTTCGAATTCATAAATGTGTTGCTAAGTTTCCAGATTAACCGCCACCGCATCGCACAGAGTTACGCACCTAGCATATGTCTTTGCGTGATTGGTAGGGGTGAAGCCCAGGACTGCAAGCGGGAGGTTGCGCGACTACGCGAACCTCCCTGACTGGAACCAGGGGTGGAGCAATTCTTTGGGGCCATGAGAGAAGCAGAAGGGTTGGGTAGCGAGGGAAACTAGAGAGTGAAGGACCAACGGATAGGGATAAAGGCAGAGAGAAGAATGAGAGGGAGAAGGGGGAGGGGTAAATATATAGAAGATGGGTGATGGTGGGAGGTCGAGATTAGGGAAAGAGGGAGGGAAGGGGAAGCATGCAAAGATATGATGCAAGGTGGTGGAGGAATGACTGAGCAGAGAGGATGTGACTAGGAGGCAGTGGTCACACAAGGGAGAGGGGAGGTGGCATCGCGGGCTCTAGAATCAGGTGAGCCAAGGATGAGTCTGTGCTCATGCACCATCCACCTGTCCTTCCAACTGAGCATAGAATCGACCTTGAAATGATGAATGGTAAGTGAATAGTTATTGTTCGATAGATTGGTTATCTTTGTCATTGATTGATGTGCATTGCTTACGGAGTTCACCTTCCTCTAATTCCTACCACACTCAGGACTTCAGGCGTAGGGTACCAGTCGTATCCTCATTCGTCAGTCCATCCGCGAGTTTATTTCCCTTCCTTCTGATTGCTTGAAAGTGGAGGCCTACCATGCTGTCAATTCCCTGCTTGAGTTGTTGTATTATTTTGTTTAGGCACCAGTTTTCTGAGATTTTGTCCATCTCGATGCCCTGCTGAAGTTTTTTTCCAATATGAGTGGCCAGCGTGAAACCTCCTTCAACAATCAGAGGATTGAGATTTAGGTTGTGTGTTGTGGTGATGCCATTTTCGAGGGAATGAAGTTCTGCGGCATTGTTTGTGGTTGAACCTATATTGCCCTCATATATCCAGATTATCTCTCCTTTAGAGTTTCTGAAGACTCCTTCAAAATCAGCTAGGCCTAGATTCCCCTTAGCTACGCCGTCGTAGTTGAGCTTGAAGGTCCCCTTCTCTGGCGGTCGCCAGGTGTTATTTTTATTTTCAAGCCTGGAGAGGGGGGTGACTTCGCGGACCTTGATATGAAGGAGATCTAGCATTGAGAGAATTCTCTCTTTGAAGAAGGTGGGAGGGGCTTTGACAATCTGAGTGGGTAGAGAGGTCATTGTTTCCCAGAGCGCACTTTTGATCTTCAAGATTATGATTTCCTCCTGGGTGGAGATGCCACGAAAGATTCTTGCGTTGCACTCCTTCCACAGAACCCAGCAGATCAGACCAGGAATTAAATTCCAAGCGCAGTTAACCAAAGGATGTGAGCACAAGACAGATCTACAGTTCGCAATGGTACTTTGAATAGATGAGGGGTCTCGATCAAAGCTGTTAAAGACCACAGAAATCAAATACCATAAATTGGACATGAAAGGGAAAACATTTAACATGTGATTGGGGGCTTCTTCTTCTTGTTAGCAGAGAATGCATCTCAATGGGCCAATAAAACCTTTTCTTCTTAGATTGTCCCATGTTAAAACCTTTATGTGCATGACTAACCATAGAAAGATAGATATTTTCAGATAGTGCTTCATGTCCGAGATTACATTCCACTTCTGGTTGAAGTTGATCATGCTTGGCTATGTATCTGTAGGCTTCTCTTAATATGAAGTGTCCAACTGAGTTTTTCCCCCATCTAAGTTTATCCTCGGCAAGGTCAAGGAGGATTTTTATTTTTTGTAATTCTGATGAGAGGTCCAACCAGGCTTGGGGGTTCATATGGGGAGTCCATTCCTCTTGTTCCATCCAAATTCTCCATCTGTCCTTTTCGTCACTCTTTTTCCAGTACTAGCTTACTTTGATCTTCCCTCTGTTTTGCATATCAGCCTTGATTTGGTGATAATGATGTTGATCAAGTTCCAGCCTATGTTGCTAGGAATCCTCCCAGAAAAGAGCCTTGTTCCCATTACCTATTTCCCAGAAACTATGATTTTGAATGATATCCCTGTTCTCCCACGCTTGATTCCAGATGACTGAACCTTTGATATTTCCATTGAGTGATCCGGATTTAAACAGGAACGCAACAAATTACAGAGATAACAATATACACAAAGATGCAGCGGAAATAATACTTCATTTCATTAATGGAAAATACTGAAATATGCTTACAACCAGAAATGGAAATAAACCAGCTAGGGCGATGGTAGCTTATCTCTGAGAAGAGATGTGATGGCTACATGCCTCTGAACTGTGTTACAATGAGGCTCGAAGGCCTATTTATTGTTTAGAAACAATGGAAAAACCCTTAACATTCCAAAACCTAACCCTAGGAGATGAAACGCCAAACTGTGGGCCCCGTTTGGGGTAAATTGGTACATCAACTTCCCGGGGTCGTAACTTTGGCATATGATCTCCGTTTGACGCATACAATAGCTCATTAGAAAGATCTATCCGAGCACTATCATTGTTGGAACGGGAAACATCGGTCCATTCCATGGACCCATGTTGCCCTCGGATTCCCCAAAAAACGTCGTTTAGGGCCTCAAAACGGCTCCGGAAGTTCAGGACCCGAAAAACTGCTAAAAATAGTAAGTTGTGCTACAATTAAGGAAACTGAAAATGCTGAGAAAGACAATGGTGGGGGTCCAGGTGGACTTGGCAGGTGGCCACCAATATCCACCTGGATCATTCCTCCCCCCTTAGGAAGCAATGGTCCCCATTGCGTTGAGCTCCTCCATGAGATGAGGAAACTTCTGCTGAACTTGTTCCCTGGTGAGCCACTTGCCCTGCTGAAGGAGTTGGCCTGCTTTGACAACTCGATACAGTTGGATATTCTGTTGGCGATTGTTCTTGATCTGTGTGTCCATGATTCGATCAGTTGCAGCTTGTTCCATGCAATCTGGATTTAATTCTGTGGGTTTGAGCTGTTCTGCAATGTCGGATGTGTCTAGCAATGGTGGAAAGTATGGCCGAAGGCGGTCCACATTGAACACTGGGTGCAGGCCAAGGAATGGGGGAATGCTGAGCTCAAATGCATTGTCTCCCATAGCCTTAGTAATGGTGTAAGGACCATATCGGAGTGGTCTCAATTTCCTATAGGCTCCAGTAAGGCGTTCCTTTTGTAAATGCAACCAGACTTTGTCGCCCACCTGAAACTTGTGTGGCACCCGATGTTGATCATGTCGCTGCTTGTACTTGGCATTTGATTTCTCAAGAATGTCATGGACCTGCTGGCGAATATGTTGGATGCGCTCAATGAAGCTGGTGGCCTTATCTGTTTCAGACTGGACATGAGCTGAATTCATGTGAGTAGCTGCAAGTGGCATGGCCACATCAATGGGGCATAGTGGCTGGAATCCCAAACCCACCTGGAAAGGGCTATGGCCAGTGGAGCTGTGAAGAGCCCGGTTGTAGCTGTGCTGAACATAGGGGAGGCTCTCGTCCCATGTGCGTGGATGCTTTGAGTTATACATGCGCAGAATGTGCACAATCATCCTATTGACAACCTCTGTCTGGCCATCAGTTTGAGGATGGAAGGCTGTGGATTTCGTGAGTTTGGTGTCCAGCATTGACCAGAGACTGGACCAAAATGTGCTGAGAAACCGACTGTCCCAATCTGAGATGATAGACTGTGGGATCCCAAAGTGCACCCACACTCGTTCAAAGAAGAGTTTAGCAATGGCTTCTGCTGTGATATTCTTCTTGCAGGCCATCATAATGGCCATCTTCGAGAACCTGTCGACGACCACAAAAACACAATTATTTCCATGCTTAGTGGAAGGAAGGCCTGACATGTAATCCATGGAGATGGATTCCCAAGGTCGACTAGGGGTAGGCAACGGGGTATAGGGGCCTTGCTTCTTAATGGTCGGTTTGGCAATGGCACAGGCAGTACATGATCGGATGTACTTCCCAACATCCTGTCGAAGATTCGGCCAATAGAAATAATTTTGCAGTACTGCCACTGTTTTCTCGACCTCGAAATGCCCAGCAGCCCGACTGTAGTGTGCTTGCCAAATCATCTTGGCACGCTCGCTTGAAGGAACACAAAGGTGACCGAGGTGGCATAATAGGGCATCCTGGAGGTGAAAATCTGCAACATGCCGACCCTCCAAGAGTGTCTGGTATGTGTGGCCGAATTCTGGGTCGCTTTTGTAGAGGAGTGGCCAATCCGAAGTCTCGTGCCCACAAGAGTTGAGCACGGTGGTCAGCGCCATGATCGGTGGTCGACTGAGGCAATCTGCAACATTATTGGTGCTGCCCTTTTTATACTTGATATTCAAGTGAAACTGTTGCAGGTATGTAGACCACTTCTGATGGCGATCATTCTGCAATTTCCCTTGGGTCTGTATGAACTGCAGGGGTCGGTGGTCTGTGTGGATGACCGTTTCCTTCCCCAAAATGTAATGCTTCCATTGTCGGCAGGCCTGTACAATGGAATACATCTCCTTATCATAAGTGGGGTACTTCCGGACTGTGTCTGAAAGCGTTTCACTGTGATATGCCACTGGATGTCCATGTTGAGTAAGAACTGCCCCAATAGCATAGTCAGAGGCATCTGTCTCTACCTCAAATGGTTGTTGTAAATCTGGTAACGCGAGCACTGGTGCCATGCAGAGGCGATCCTTCAACTCCCTGAATGCCTTCTGTTGAGATTCAGACCAAAAGAATTTTGCTTTCGCCCCTCCCTTGGTGACTTGACTCAAGGGCCAAGAAATATGAGAAAACCCCAGCACAAACCTGCGGTAGAAGTTGGCAAGACCCAGAAAGCTGCGGAGCTCTATTAGAGTGGTTGGAGAGGGCCAATCCCGAATGACTTGGACCTTGGCTGGATCGACATGCACCCCCTGTTCATCAATGATGTATCCCAGATACTGAACCTCGGTCATGCCAAAAGTGCATTTCTCCAAATTGGCACAAAGCTTGTGTTGCCGCAGTGTTTGGAGAACCTGTCGAATGTGGTGGAGGTGCTCTTCCCAACTCTGGCTGAAGATCAGAATGTCATCCAAGTATACTACTACAAAGGAGTTGGTGAATGGCCGCAAGATGTCATCCATTAGCCTCATAAAGGTTGCAGGAGCATTCGTCAATCCGAAAGGCATGACCAACCATTCGAAGAGGCCCTCCTTGGATTTGAAGGCAGTCTTCCACACATCTGAGGGTTCGATTGGCACCTGGTGATATCCTGACTTCAGATCGATCTTGCTGAAATATTTCGCCCCCTTTAGTTGGTCTAGGAGGTCATCAATCCACGGGATCGGGTACCTATTACGGACAGTGATCTTGTTCAGCGCCCGATAGTCAATACAGAGTCTCCACGTCCCATCCTTCTTCTGTACCAACACGATCGGGCTCCCACAGGGCGATGAACTCGGACGGATGTGACCTTTCTGCAGGAGCTCCTGAATCTGCCTCTTGATTTCATTGTTCTCCAGAACGGAGCGCCGATAAATTGGTCCATTGGGTAGTGGCGCACCTGGGGTCAGATCGATGGAGTGCTTGACTTGACAGTGCAGAGGAACCCCTGCCGGGGAGGTGAAGATGTCTTCGTACTCCTCCACAATCTTGTCCATCTGTAGCTGTCGTGCAGAGGGACCCCGTTTGGAGGCCGCGGCCACTGTCTTCTTCTTCCCTTGAGGGCGTATCATCAGGAAAACAAATTTCCTGGTTTTGGAAATGATCTTACTGCATTGTTTTGCAGTAATCAAAGAGATGGCGGCAGGTGATGCTACCTCTGGTATCCTGAACAACTTATTTCCCAATGTAATAATAACAGCACGGGGCCTTGATTCATACACAGCATGTCGCTTCCACAAGTATGGTTGTCCTAGTAATACATCACAAATTTCAAGGGGAGCAATGTCACACAATACCTCATCCGTGAAGGGCTTGATGTTGTATGGAAGGCGACACTGCTGGCTCACACGAAGATCTCGCCCTTGGTGAAGCCACCCAATGGTGTATGGTTGTGGATGTGCTGTGGTCGGTAAGCCCAACCACTTCACGACCTCTGCCGAAATGAGGTTCTTTTGACTCCCGCTATCAACAATGAACTGTATCAGGGAGCCCTTTACCCACATATGGGAGTGGAAGAGACGCTCCTCCTCCTCTGGATCTTCGGGTTCATTTTTCTGGATCTTTGCGGTAGCAACAGTGGCGCTGGGATCCGCATCAATGATCTGCTTCCCTTTTTCATACCCCTTATCGGGTTCTGACTCAGAGTCGGAACATGCATCTGATTCTGAAACCTTTAGCTCAGCCACCAGTGACTGCTTGGCCCGACACTCACTTGTGTTGTGAGTGGAGCTCTTATGGAACTCGCACCATTTTCCAGTGTCCTTTCTCGGCTTCGCGGCATTGTTCTTTGCTTGCAGCTTCGGCTGGTTGTCTTGGGCTGTCCCGCCTTGGCTCTGTCCTTTGTTCTGTGGTTTAGGGGCACCTTTCCCCTGCTTCGGATTCGCAGATCCAAAGTCTCGCTTCTTTTGTTTAAACTTCTGCTCGACCTTGACGGCATATCGGTATGCTGCGCCGAGCGAGGGGATGTTTAGGAATTGTATTTCTTCCTGGATGTACTTGTGCAGGCAGCCACGGTATTTGAGTATCAAATGTTGCTCCGAATCCTTGATACCCAACTTTGTGCGAAGGGTATGGAAAAGATTGGTGAACTCCGGCACGTCTTGGTCCCTTCCCTGCCGCAGCGTGGTCCACTTTATGTATTCATCCTCATAGCTTCCGACAGGGTAGTACTGCTCCTTGATGGCATCCCGGAACGAATCCCAGGTGGGTGCGGCTGAAAATAGTGAGCCAGTACTTTCATCCTTCTGCTCGCAGTAGGTTTCCCACCAGTCCTTGACGTGGGGGGCTGCTTTGAGAAGAGAAAAAACAATCTTTTCCCGACTCGAAAATTCATGAACAGAAAAATAACCCTCTAGCAGATTTAACCATTTATCTACGGCATCGGCGTCTATCTGACCCTCGAATATGGGGATTTCAAAATTAACTTGTACCTTAAAGGGTGTGGCGTTTCCAGAGGAGCTGCTGGAAGCCGATGCGCCGCTTCTGGGTAGCCGCTGAAGGATCTGGGCAAAGTTGTCCATCATTGCGTTCCGTTGTCGCTCGAGCGCTTCTTCGAGCAAGATTTTGATGGGATCTCCTGCCCCCTCGTCTTTCTTCTCGTCCGCCATGGGAGGCCGTCGGGATTTGCGAGGCTGGTCTTGCAAAGGTTCAACCAGTTCAAGCCCTAACTCCTTATATCCCGACCTTGTTGGGGACATGCAAAGAAAAACAGAGAAAAAGCAGACCGCTCTGATACCACTGATCCGGATTTAAACAGGAACGCAACAAATTACAGAGATAACAATATACACAAAGATGCAGTGGAAATAATACTTCATTTCATTAATGGAAAATACTGAAATATGCTTACAACTAGAAATGGAAATAAACCAGCTAGGGCGATGGTAGCTTATCTCTGAGAAGAGATGTGATGGCTACATGCCTCTGAACTGTGTTACAATGAGGCTCGAAGGCCTATTTATTGTTTAGAAACAATGGAAAAACCCTTAACATTCCAAAACCTAACCCTAGGAGATGAAACGCCAAACTGTGGGCCCCATTTGGGGTAAATTGGTACATCAACTTCCCGGGGTCGTAACTTTGGCATATGATCTCCGTTTGACGCGTACAATAGCTCATTAGAAAGATCTATCTGAGCACTATCATTGTTGGAACGGGCAACATCGGTCCATTCTATGGACCCATGTTGCCCCCGGATTCCCCAAAAAACGTCGTTTAGGGCCTCAAAACGGCTTCGGAAGTTCAGGACCCGAAAAACTGCTAAAAATAGTAAGTTGTGCTACAATTAAGGAAACTGAAAATGCTGAGAAAGACAATGGTGGGGGTCCAGGTGGACTTTGTAGGTGGCCACCAATATCCACCTGGATCATTGAGCCTGATGATTTTCTCTTGCAATAGGGAGGGGGTGTATTTTTCTTTCCATGGGATTCCCCAAGGGGAATTGGGGTTTGTAATCCATCTCCATAATTTTTTGGCTCCCAAAGCCTTTCCCAAGAGGTCTATGTCTCTAAGACTAAGGCCACCATCTTTTTTGGGCTTACAATTTTTTTCCCATGCTATTAGAGCCGATTTATGTTCGACCTCTGCACCTCTCCATAAAAAGTTCCTTTGAAGGTTTCTGATCTTCTTTGAAATCACTTTTGGGGCTGCCAGAGCTGAGTACAAGTAAGCAGGATGGCCTGTAAAATAGATTTGACCAGGATAAGATGGCCTGCCAAATTGAGAGATCCGAAGGTCTAGTTGGCAATTCTTTTCTCCATCTTGTTAAACAGGTTCTCCCAAGTGGTCGAGAGAGAGGCATGTCTATAAGGGGAACACCAAGGTAAGTGGAGGGGAGGGTACTAATTGGAATGGCCAAGAGTCTGGTGATGCTCCTGCAAATGGGCAACGGAGTCTTAAAGAAGAAGAACTTGGATTTCAGGGGGTTGATGGAGGTACCAGAAGTAGTAGAGAAGTTCGACATAATGTACATGAAAGAGGAGGCTTCTTTGATAGGTGGGAGGCCCATGAGAAGGGTATCATCCACAAATCGTTGGTGCATTGAAGGGGGGGCAGAGGCATGGAGCTAGAGATCAGAGAGCTTATTTTCTTGTAGGACAATAAAGATAGAGTGTCTTAGCCCTTCCGCCATTATAACAAAGAGGAAGGGAGAGATTGGATCCCCTTTCCTGATTCCCCAGGAAGGATTAAAGGGTTGTGAAGTTGATCCATTCATGAGGATGGAAAAAAAAACTCCTGACACCATAGCCATGATCCATTTGATGCTTTCTTTGTGGAACCCAAATGCAACCAGGACCTGTCTCATATAGTTGCAGCTAATTTTGTCAAAGGCTTTGGACACATTTTGAATCATCATACCAGGTTTTTTTGTGGATTTAAGAGAGTGGATAAGCTCATGAGAGAGGATGATACTATCCATGATTTTCCTTCCTTCCACATAGCTAGATTGTTGGTGGGAGATGAGAAGAGGGAGAATGACTTTAATTTGATTGGCGATAACTTTGGAGATTATTTTGTATATGACATTATAGAGGGCTATGGGCATAAATTTGTCTGGGGAATCTGCAAAGATTTCCTTGGGAATCAGAGTTAGGAAGGTAGAGTTAAGGGCTTTAAGGATAGACTTTTGAATTTGAGATTCCTCCACAAGGGCATGCACTTCCAAATTTATGATAGGCCAGCAAGCTTTGTAGAAATCAATGGTGAAACCATCTAGACCTGGTGCTTTGCCATTGGGCATTCCCATGACCACATCTTCCACTTCCTTGAAGGAGACTTTCCTTAGGATCATTTTGTTATGGTCCTCCGTGAGGATTTTGGGGATATTCTTGGTCATATTTTTGATGTCCTGATCCTGGTCATTCCATGGTTGTTTGAGAAGAGAACTGAAATATTGGTTGAGCTCTATTTCCAACTCCTCTTGAGAGTGAATGAGATGACCATGTTGGTTCTTCAAATCCATAATTATGTTGTTCCTCCTGTTTCGTATCATTGTTTTATGGAAAAAGGTTGTGTTCCTTTCCCCACATTTCAGCCAATTTATTCTAGATTTTTGTTGCCACAACTTTTCTTCCTGAATGGATTTTTCCTCCCAGCTTTATTGTAGTCGTTGTTCATCTTGCTTACTGTTCTTCGTTAGCCCTTCTTCAATTATGTTTTGTTGGAGAAGTTCCAGTTGGTATTCCAAGTTTTTTCTATCCATGATGATGTTGCCAAATGTTTCTTTGTTCCATTTTTTGATTTCCTCTTTGATATGTTTTAACTTTTGTTGGAAAGTGTACATTTTGTTTCCAGTTCTGATGGGAGTGTAAGTCCACCATTGTTTCATTTTTTCCATGAAGTCCTGGTGATCCAACCAGAAGGCCTCGAATCTGAAAGGATTATTTTTTGGACCATTGGAAATTTGAAACTTGAGAGAGATAGGCCAGTGATCAGAGCTTGCTTTCGGTAGGATTATCGCCTATGTTTCCCAGGAAGTAAGATAAGTTGCCTCGAATAAAAGGAAGCGGTCTAAACGGGAGGTTATTTGACAATCTCCTCCTCTTCTGTTATTCCAGGTGAATAAGCCATTGTTGGTGGGAATGTCAATGAGGTTGAGATTTTAAATGGTGGTGAGGAAAGCCTCAAAGTCCTCATTTAGCTTCAGGATACCTCCTTTCTTCTCAGACAAGTTAGTTATCATATTAAAATCACCAACTATGATTTTGAGAGGATGGTGAAGAGGGTCAAGGAAATTGGAGATGTTTTGAATCATTTTGATACCATCTGTCACCTTGTGCGGGGCATAAGTATTAGTTATGCAAATGGTCTCGTTGGTACCTATGATTCTCAAGATCACTGTTATGGAATGATGAGTGGCTAGAGAGGAAATGAGGTCGAATTTAGAGTTTTTCCAAAATGTCATTATGCCTCCCATCGTAGCTATAGTCGTGTTGGCCAATGAGTTGTATGGCTCGAAGCACAAGTTGGCCAGATGCCCATGAACTTGCATATAATTTCTTGTTCCTTCATGTATTCTCTGTATTCAGCTACCCTGGGGTCCTGGATTTCTAGTTCTGGGATTTTCTTGGCTTTGGGGTTGTAGTTATTCTTAGTCTTTTTCCCCTGATCCTGCGGCTTCTCCTGAGATTTTTAAGGATTTACATTAGCAAGGAAGGGCAAGTCTGTGGCCTTACCTTTTTCTACCCAAGTATCCTTGGTTATCTTTTTCACTGTGTCTTCGCTCCTCTTTAGCAACTCGTTTTGTTGTGGATGTGTGGTTTCTTCTTTGTTAATGTTCCTCCTGGTGGCGTACAAAAGGCGGAGCTGGAGGCAAACTTTGTGAAGAATGAAGCATGGTCTAGCAGCCGACCAAAGACCATATCCTTGAAGGAGCGAGCGCCAAGATGCTATTGCGGATCCGCCATGGCTAGTATGGCACCGAAAGCCTAAACCAGAGGTGCAAGGGGAGGTCACAGAGAGCGCTCAAACCCTAAGTCCTAAATCCACCAAATTTGTATATGTTGGTATGCCATCAACTAAGTCGATTATGTCAAGGTCAACCAAAGTTAGGATACCCATTATTGATATTCCCATTTTCCTAGCTATTCCAATAGGTTCGATGAAACTCTGGTCTGTTAATTTCAGGTAATTAGTCATTTGTTGCAAACTTGACCTTCCCAATTTCATCCAAGTTTCTTTGGGAAGGATATTAATTTGCAACCCAAAATCAATTACGACTTGGTTTATCATATAACCATCTATCTCAGGCTCTACTTGAGGGTCATTGTCTTCTAAATGTTTACTATGAGATAATTGTGGTAACTTTTTACATTATTTTTTCTCCTCATTATAACATTTCAATATGTTGAGGAGCTCAAACAATCGTTTGACTAATTATTCTTCTTTTGGTAGCCCCAAAAATTCTTATAATATATTACCTTTGGTTGATTTCCTTTATCGAACTTCTTTCTTGAAAAATTTGACTGCCTTTTTCATTGTATCATCATGTTGTTGCATATTAGGATATTGGGCAGTGCCTTTTGATGGTTGAAAAATTCATTAGGTTCTTAAATTATTTTCTTGGCCTGATCCTAATCTAGTGATGACATGTAGATTTTTGGAGTTCAAGCATTCTTGCTTTGGGATATAATGAAGGAGGTTTATGACTCTTTTATTTATTATATTTTCTAATACGTTAGGGAAATCTTATAAAGAATGATCACCCATACCACACATATTGCAGAACCTCAATTTGGTTTTATCTTTCATAGGGCAGTTAGGCATAACATGGCATTTTTTCCAAAACATGAAGCAATAAATTCTTCCTTGACCTCGACCTCGTCCATTATATCCACCTCTTCTTCCGCCAAATCTTCCTCTTCTTTGAAAACCATTTCCTCTGCCTTCTCATGTTGTTGGATCATTGAACTAGTCAGATTATTGAGTATGGTATACAATGTGATAATTAGGCTTATTTCTTCCATTCAATTGGCATTCTTGTGTGGAATGAAGGTTGTCTTAACATATGGTCTACCACTTAGGCTTTGCATTTCTTAGATTATATTAAAACTCTCTTGTAGTATGATTCGATGCGACTTGAAATATTTCAAAATATATATCTATTTGAATGCGTCAGACGTCCTGATCAAAATGATCTGCAAATTGATGATTATCTTTTCTGTGCCCTTCAGTTATACAATTGGTGCACCATAAATTATTTTTTTGCAAATATATACTTAGCAATGATTGTTGCAACTACTCAAATTTTTCTTCTATTCCTTTATCAGTTGACGAAGAAGTTGGTTGTCATCCATTGTCTATTTCAATGCATTGGGCCTTTTGTAATGCTTCCCTGCATGATGTAACTTCATGCATTATTATTGGCCCTTAAATTGTTTGCAATAGTACAACAACATACCATTGAAACAGTAAATATTCATCAATGTTATAAGGGATTTAACTCGAAAAACCTTTAAATCTTTTATCATGTTATTTTACCATTTTATCTTGTCTTTGTTTAATTTCTTTCAGCTTTTGTGATGCAAGATGTTTAACATCTTGGGCTTTGAAGAAGGAGAAAAAAATATTTTGTACGTTAATCTTATTTCTAGCCTAGTTCTTTGTGATGTTCATAAACCATGTGAGAGCTCTTTTTCTGAAGAGCCACTGCAAACTATGCCATATTTTTGTCTTCATATGTTGTATCATGGCCTATTCAAAAATTTTCATAGATGAACCAATGCTTTTTAGGATATTCATCTCCCTCATAGAGGGAGGTATGACTTAATCCCATATTTATTTGAGGTGGTGGATTCTTTGTTATTTTCTTTGGACTTGGATTTTGGCCCAATAGAATGGAATATTTTCCTAAAAATGTAGTTAGTTGAACATTTTTTTTATATGTCAACCTCAACACTCGATGTTTGAAGAACTTGTGGGGTACTCTCTTTGTCTTGAAATTCAACGCTTGTAAAATTTACCAAGCTGTTTCCAGTTTGGCACCCTTTATCTATATACTTGACAAGCTCATTCACATTGTTTTATCCACTCAAATTATATCCTATATTTCTTCTTCAATAGATATTAATCTTAGCAAGAGGGGTACATTCATGAGATTTGTTATATGGAGAAGTATATCTTCATTTTCTTCATTATCGATCCAGGTTTGGTTAATTGTTGGTATTTCAATTCAGAGATGATCTCCCAAATTTTCGTGCTCATCTCGTCCATACCAAATCGAGGAAGGCTATGAATTAATATGGAGCCTTTGTTGGAGGAATTCTGTTATAGTGGGACTTACCCAATTATTTGTTCAAACTCCTAAATTTTCTCAAAAGTATAATTCACGTTGTTCTTTCTAAGAACATAATATTTCCAACCCACTTAAACTGAAATTCTCATGACTCACCCTATTAAAGCATCCCCATGCATATGTTTTATATATATTTATGCTAGTGATCACCCTTGGGTTATTTTTTCTACTTAGTTTCTACACTCTTTCATATGCAGACCTTATTTTCTAATAAACTTCAATGGGATCCTTTATTCAATTTGAAATTCATGTATTTTAAGCTAGCCAAAGAACCCATAAAACTATAGATAGAAGCACTTTATGGTCATTCATTGTTTTTTCCATACACTATACATCTAGGTAATTCATTGTTGTTTAATATTTCCATCTAGATTTTTCACCTATTAGTTTAAGGACTTTCTTACACACCTCTATTGTGAATTGATAGGATATCATAAAGTGAGATAAACTCTCATCATTACTTTTACAAAAGATGCAAATGCTTTTTTTTTCAATTATCTCATGCAAATATTTTATTTGAAAGAACTAACTAAAGGGAAAGTCTTGCTTTGGGAAGAGGTTTTATTTTGCAAATTGACTTCCACCGCCAATGATTTATTTCCTCCTCTACCCAAAACATTGATTTATACCTTAATTATGATGGATATTTCCCTAATGGATAATTTTTAGACCAAACAATCACATCCTTCTCATCATTGGTCTAATTGTATTATGTTTCATCTTTTCACATAGCTTTTCCAAGATTCTACTTTTGACTTTTTGATATTCACTTCCATACTTGTTTCTCTACAATATAAATCTAGTACTTCCTTGTATTTTTATGCTTTTTTCATAATGCACATTCCAAATAAAATTCGATCATATACAAACAATAAATGGGTCAAGTGTAAAAATCTACATATTTGTATACCTCTAATAACTCGTTCTCTTTGGTAATTTTTTATTTCCCTGCTTAGACCTTTAGCCATCATAAGAAAAAGAGAAGATGGCATTGGATATCCTTTTTCTAAGTCCTTATGATGGACACAAGAAACTTTATGACAAAATATTTATTAGAATCACAAATCACACTAATTATATTTAATATGAATTAACATTAATCTCAAGTATAATCAACCTACTCTTTCATAAGCCTTGGAGCGGTCTATTTTAAGTACCATCGTTGGTAACTTTTGACTTTTTATAGTATGTAAACCCTCTTGTGCTACCCCTAGAACATCATGAAACCTCTTGTTGAATAAGTAGGCGAATTGTTCCTATGAGATAGAGTTTAAGAATGATTTCTTTAGCCTCAATAATATGTTATTTGATATTACTTGGATGTCACATTACATAAGGAGATTAGCATGTAACCCTCAAAGGATTCTTAATTATCCTTATTAGGGATTGGTACTTTGAAGGTCAAGTTCATTGAACCTATAACCTTACCCAAATTTATAGACTCCTTGACTCTCATAATATATTCCCCTATTATCTCATAGAAACCTAGAAAATATTCCATTGTCCTTCTATCTTGGCCTAAAAAATTTTACTTTATAACGCAACATGCAATTCTTATTTAGATTGTAGCGCCAAAAAACTAGGGGGATTAGGGACTAAAGAACATGCATTTATTTGGTAAATCTATGACATCAAAATCATTATGGAATGTTATCACAAAGGAGAGATTGGGGAAAAGGATTCTTGATAGAAATACATTACTCCATGGACTCTCTTGGATTAGATTAGAAAATAAAGGAAAAGTATAGTGAATACATCCAACCAATGAAAGTCAATGACAGTAGCCTTCCCAGGCATAGTCTCTTGTCCAACATGGTGAGGGGGAGATGGATCGAAAGAAATAATTGGGGCAAATGCAATAATGAGGTGTGGTAGAGACATATTCTTCCTTGATAAATCATACAACACTTATAAGTAATTCATGGATGTACAATTAATTTGATTGAAAACCCAAAGGACATATCCATATGGTCTCAAAGTTGGAGAAAGGAAGTTGATCTTGGTGATGGCTTTAACAGCCTGAAAGAGCAAGAGCCAAGTGGACTTATACACAGGCGTTGGTTAAAGGTATGGAATTCAACAAAAATCATTTTTACCACTCACGCACTCAGAAAAACACAGTTTAGAAATCAGCTCGAAACTCCTCAATCAAGGATTTTCTTGGAAAATTTCTCACAGTTCACCAAATAAACCATGCTATGTACAAAACCCAGATCGCGTAATTTTGAATTTCATCTTCCTTTGACTAGAAATTGAACTATAAGTTCGATGATGGTTTTCCTCCTGCGAAATTCCCTTCTTCTCTTGGCTTGATACAGAGTGCTCTGTATTCTCAAACCTGTAACGTAAATGACTCTTGCCAATACACAAGATTTGACACAAAAGCACTGTGATTAAAAGATTAACTGTAATATGGTTCTCCAGGTCTATATTTTAGTCTCATTCAAATGTAAAGAACAGAGAGAATACAGTGCGCAAATTCCTCATTCAATACAGTAATTTCTCTTGGAAATATATTAAAGAATAAAGACCAAATCAATTTCAATCTCCAGATATTAATATGATTGTTAACAAACCTCACAAATGCACATACAATTAACTATCTCATACACACTTACAAATTCGACTTGCTGATTAATAAACACTTGTCCAAGAGTGTTGTTCAGTTAACTATTAACTCCACATGCCACATCCAGTTCACACAGATTGAGGATCAATTCACACAAATTGATCTCACGGATGTATTAATTTCTATCAATTAACTTCAGTCTCACACAGAGAACAAAAACAACGTACCCTTCTCCCACACAAGCTTCAAGAAAATGTTCATCCCCCCCCAAAACTAAAAAAAATTGTCCAAGAAATGAGTTCACCAATGTGAACCAATTTCCTCACTCCACAAAATCAGGAAACAAGATCTATTTTTAATCTAATTAGATCTAACTCCCTACGAGCTATCAAAATCCTATCCTTAACTATTTAAAATTTCTTTTAACTAGATGCTCCTAACTACTCTTAACTAAATATCCAAAAACTTTTCACAAATAAACTTTAAAATGTTCTAGCCTTGGCATGTGATCAACCCATCACATTGCTAGGCTCTTGGTCTGACTTCAATAACTTATCATGTTTATGTGCACAGCCTAATGCACCTACATCAGACTCCCCAAGAAAGAAAAATTTATGAGCTCCTGCTCATAAGATCTTCTATAGAATGACCTGCTTTCTGTAGTGTTTCTTCATCCATCCAAGTAGAATCCTCCATCGGATAGTCTTTCCACTTCACGAGATACTCCAAGTATTCTTTCCTTCTAGTCTTCTTGGCAACACGTGTATCCAAAATCTATTCAACCTCTAAACTCTTTGCCACAAGCATTTGTTTCAACCACTGTTGTTCCTTTCCTTCATCATGGTCAAGATTCCCAGAAGTTTGATTTGCATCACCAACTGTGTAGGAATACAAATCTGCTACATTAAAAATGGGTGAAATTCCAATGCCTAGAGGTAACTCCAACTCATAATCATTTGTTGAAAACTTGCGGAGGATCTTACAAGGTCCTATCTTCTTCATTTTCAATTTGTTGTATTCTCCCCTTGGAAACCTCTCCTTTCTTAGGTGGGCTAGGACCATGTCTCCCACTTCAAAGTTTACCTCTTTCCTGTGTAAATATGCTTGTTTCTTGTAGTTGTAGCTTGTGTCTTGTAATCTATGTTTTACTTGCTCGTGCAACTCACTCATGGTTGTTGCAAAATCCTCTCCATCAACACTTCTATGCTCAAGCTTCCCCAAGTCTCTTAGCTCAAAAATTCCCCTCGGATACATGTCGTACAAGATTTGAAATGGACTCTTTCCCATTCTCCTATTTGGTGAGTCATTATAGGCAAACTCAGCCTGGGCTATCACGTGATCCCATTGCTTGGGCCGATCACCTACTAAACTCCTCAAAAAGTTACCCAAACTCTTTTTCACAACCTTTGTTTTCCCATCAGATTGTGGATGATAGGCTGAGCTAAAATTTAGCGTAGTGACAAGTTTCTTCCACAAGGTCATCCAGAAATGTCATGTGAATCATGTGTCCCTATCAAAGATTATACTCTTTGGTAAACCATGAAATCGAACAATCTCATCAAAAAACAAATTAGCCACATGGGTAGCATACTAGCTTTGGAACACGAAATGAAATGAGACATCTTAGTAAATCTATCCACAACTACAAGGATTGAATCATTACCTCGTTGAGTTCTCGATAAACCTATAACAAAGTCCATACTCATTGAATCCCAAGGTCTGTTGGGAATGGGTAAAGGCATGTACAATCCAGTATTATGACTCCTCCCTTTCGCATGCTAACATACCTTGCACTTATTCACATACCTTTGTACATCTTCCTTCATCTTAGGCCAAAAATAGAAGTAACCCGTTTTCCCAAGTGTTTTCTCAACTCCAAAGTGTGCAGCCAACCCGCCGTTATGTTTTTCTTGGACCAAGTTTTCCCTCATTGAGCAATTGGGAATACATAGCTGATTATTCTTGAACAATAGTCCATCTTGAAACATAAACTCTTTCCATGGACTGTTATCCCTATTGACTGGATTCTTACACGCTGCAAAAGATTCTTTAAAATCAGCATCAATGTCATACAATTTCTTCAAATAATCAAAGCCCAAAATCTGTATTTGACTTTCCTGCATGATTAAACAGCTCCTACTCAAGGCGTCGACAACCTTATTTGCCTTCCCACTAATGTGCTTGAAAACAAAAGTGAAATTTTGAAGGAACTCCACCCGCTTTGCATGTTTATGACTCAACTTATGTTGTTGCAATAATGTATTGTAAGGTAGAATTATTCGTGTACAGAACAAACTCCTTAGGCATCAGGTAATGCCTCCAATGCTTAAAAGCTTGAACCACCGCATAAAATTATTTGTCATAGGAATAATATTTCTATTTTGACTCATTTAACTTCTTGCTAAAATATGCAACGGGCTTATCTTATTGGCTCAGTACAACTCCAATGGTTGTCCCACTAGCATCACATCTTACTTGAAAGGGTTGATTGAAGGCTGGCAACTTCAACACCGGCTTCTCAGTGACCTTCCTCTTCAATAATTGAAAAAAAATATATGTTTTAGTTGTCCAATAAAATGGTTGCCTATCCTTCTTAATGGTGTCAATAATAGTTGCACATATGCCACTAAAATTCCTGATAAACTTCCCATAGAAGTTGGCTAAGCCATGAAAACTTCTCACCTCAAAAATGTTCTTAGGCAAGTGCCAATTTACAATTGCCTCTATCTTCTCTAGATCCATTTTCAAGCCATCCTTAGAAATGAAAATCCTAGGTATACAAGCTCACTCTTCATAAAATATCACTTATTCACGTTAATCAATAACTTTTCTTGTTGCAATCTTTCTAAAACATACTTCAAATGTCTCAAGTGCTCTTCTTTAGTTTGACTGAAAATTAAAATGTCATCCAAATAAACAATGACGAACTTATCAATGAAATCCTTCAAGACTTCATTCATCAGCCGCCTAAAGGTACTGGGTGCATTTGACAGGCTAAATGGCATGACCATCCACTCGTACAAGCCATAATTAGTCTTGAAAGTTTCCTTCCACTTGTCTCCTTCTCTGACTTGAATTTGATGATAACCACTTTTCAGGTCAATTTTTAAGAAGTAAGTTTCCCCACACAAGAAGTCCATCATATCATCCATCCATGGAAATGGAAACCTGTAATGAATGGTGATCTTGTTGATTGCTCTGGAGTTAGTGCACATTCTCCATTCGCCACCCTTCTTTAGACTTAGTACTGTAGGTACGGCACACAGACTCAAACTTTTTCTTATTATTCCTTTGTCCAAAAGTTATCGGACTTGCTTCTTCGCTTCCTCATTCTCCTTGGTTTTCATTTGATATGCAGCCTTGTTCGGAAGACTTTCTCCCGGTATCAAGTCTACGTGATAACTTATGCTTCTTTTGGGTGGCAACCGACTCAGCAATTCATCAACTACAATATATTGAAACTCATGCAACAACTCCTGAACTTCAATACATGAATCTACAATTTCAGTGTGTAGAAGTACTACCCCTGGCTTGCAAACCACTACATAGCTTACCTCTTCTTCTTCCACCTGTTGTAGAAATTACTTTCCATCAAGCAGCAATGTTTTTGGGTTGCTTGTTTCAGTTGTACGTTCCTCTTTTAATGGTACAAGAGTGTGCTTAATGCCATCCTTTTCGAACTTATAATAATTGCTCTCTCCATCATGTGTCACCTTCCTATCAAACTGCCATGGGTGACCCAAAAGAATGTGACAAGCATCCATTGGCATTATGTCACAGAGCACCTTGTCCTTATACCTACCTATCTAAAACTCGACTTCACTTTGCTCATGCACCAACAATTGGTGTCCTTTTTGCAACCATGATACATTATAAGGTATGGGATGCTTAATCTTTTTCAATCCCATTTTGCCCACCATTTCTTGGGAGACTATATTGTCCGTACTTCCCCTGTCAATCATCAATTTGCAAAATTTTCCTTTTTCCTTACACATTGTCTTGAATAACGATTTCCTTTGAACTAGTTCAGCAGTCTCCTTTGCTAGTTTTAATAGAACTTTGTGCATCATCAACACCTCTCCAATCTCTAGCACATTCTCTGCCTCAGGTACTTGTGCCTCTACTACTTCAGTTTGAGCTATGTATGCACCTCGCTATCCCATATTGTCATTCTCAGGACATTCAAAAAATCGATGACCCAAATTGTTGTTGAAAATGCAACAAGATGATGGAGCTTAGTGAAAAGAAGTCGCCTTCACTAAGTGGGCCCGCATATTATTTTTGGTGCAAAGTCTATTTTTAGACATATGGATCATGGCATATGAGTTGCAGGATGCTATTTGTGGATGATTGGTCATGTTGGTAAAAATAGATGGACTTCTATTTTTAGACATATGGGCGGAGTCTATTTTTAGACTACCAGGCTAAAAATAGAACAGTCGAATATTATTAGCTCTTAATAATATTTGGACTATAAACATTATCTTATCCTCTTGGAGCACTTCAGTTTGAGCTACGGATGTGGCACATGCAACTGCCAGAAGGAAATATGCTTTTCTTATGGGTTAGTTGAGCTATTGCATGATGGACTTCAGTTAGAACTCAAGTGATTGAGTTTGGTGGAGTTGATTGAGGAGTTGATGGAGTTGTGTTCAGTTTGACTTGGTTGAACTAGTTGTATTTAGTCTAACTACAAATACACTAGTGATGAGTGATGTGAATTAATTATTAATTAATTCACTAATTATCAACTCATAAAGCAACTAAAGAATACATCAGTTAACTCAGTGCATGGACAGTTCAGTGGAGACAGGTGTTAGAGGTGGAGACTACTATCAGTTGTGACTATAGCTGTGCATTATATTTTCACAATCAATGATGGATATTTCCAATGAGGATTGCGCAGTACAAACCAAGGAAAACGAGCTTGGATTATTCCTATTCTCAACTTGGATTGCGCAGTAGAGACAGGCAAACAGCGGAGGAGATTTGAACCTGTGACTTAATTCATATATGAGCTAGTTTGTGTGTAGCAGGTGGAGATAGTACTGAGTACTTGTAAGGAGTATTGTACTATGTATTGTTACATGTTCTCTATCATTATAATATACAGATAGTTGGGGGTTTTCAGCTGTATGCTTTCCCCAGTACATATTGTTTTGATATGTGTGATTGATGTTTCAATGTGTGCATGTGATTGTTTCTTTAATTCCGCAAATTGATGATCAACGCAGAGGAGGTTATGTATTATGCATGCATTCCGCAAATAATGTATAATCAGGATAATCTCTATGAATAAGTGTTATATTATTCAAAATTTCTACATGGTATCAGAGCAGAGTTGATCATCAGATCTATTATTCAGAAAGTGATTACATTTTATTTCTTCAAGCAGAGTCTGTAATCGGTCCAGGTAGCCTCTGGATTCATCCTTCTTTTGGAAGGTAAGATATCCGGTAAAAGCCCATACAGTCAATCTCTGTATGAGAAATAATTTGTTCTCACGAATTTTAGATCAGAAGCAGTTGAGTTTTGAGTTGGTGGAATTCGAATTTGCAGCAGTGTTTTCTTGGTGTCGAAGTTGAAATGTCTTTCAACGGATTGCGATTGGAGTATGCCCTTGAAGGCAGCTCAAATTATATTTCATGGAAAGACAGGATGGAGGTGGTGTTAGATGATAATGGGTTGAAGGAGTTCATAGAGGCTGAGGTCCCAAAGCCTACTGATGTTGCTCACGTTGAGGCTTGGCAAAAGAAGACAGCAAAGTGTCGAAGGATTATGTTGGAGGGCGTGAAGGATCACATTGTATCCAACCTGCATGGAGAGGCTTCTCCATACTTGATGTGGAAAGTGTTGACAAATTTATTCCAAAGCAAGAACGACCAGAGGAAGTTGGCGCTCAAGGATAAACTCAGAAACATTAAGTGTGAGAAAGGAGACAGTATGCCCAAGTATCTCACGAAGTTCACCCAATGCTTGGATGAGCTAGGAAGTGTGGGGGTGACTGTCGATGATGACGACTTGGTGAGCTTGGCTCTCCTTGGTCTTCCGAAGTGTTTTCATTCCTATTAGGACTCTGTCAATGGTCGGGAGAAACTACCAGGATGGGAGAGACTTTGGTCAGATCTTGTGCAAGAGGAGATCGAGCAGAATACCAGGGACGGATCTTCATCAAAGGCATCTGATGAAGAAAATTGCGCTTTGGCCGCCAAAGCAAAGAAGGGGAAGAACAAGAAAGCTTCTCATTCTAGTTCGAAAGGCAAGAAGTAGGACATGTCCAAGGTGAAGTGCTTTCACTGTCACCAGCACGGACATTATGCCACAAATTGTCCGCAGAAGAAGAAAAATAAGCAAGTTGTTGGGTCTACAGCGGGAGAGGCCTTAGCCTCGCAGTTTGAGCTGGATTTTTCACTGATCACGTACCTGGTATCAAGTGTGATGGGATCGGTATGGTTCTTGGACAATGGTGCATCTTTTCACATGACAGGAGATCGAGATTTGTTTTTTGATCTGGATGAGAAAGATCTTGGAGTGCACATCGAGATGGGCGATGATGGTAGATATAGTGCGACCGGTATCGGTACCATTTCCTTTGAGAGGGAGTCTAGTAAACCCTTCGTATTGAAGGAAGTGATGCATGTTCCAGGATTGAAGAAGAATCTTATCTCTGTGGCGATGTTAGAAGACAAGGGATATGATGTTGTTTTCAGCGAGGGAAAGGCTTTCCTGCACAGTAAGGCAACTGGAGAAACCCGGAAGATAGGGGTTCGAGTCAGGAACCTTTATCAATTGCATGTAGATGGATGCGCAGCAATGGCATACAAGGCAGAAGGATTGGTGAGCCGGGATGATGGCGAGTTGTGCCACAAGAGATTGGGCCACCTTCACCATGGAGCATTGAAGATACTGCAGCAGATTTCTACTAGGCTTCCCAAAGGCACTCTTGCGCAGTCAGATCAATGCAAGGGGTGTATTTTGGGAAAATTTGTGAAAGCCACCTTTCACGAGAAGGATAGTCGCGCCATGACAATCCTTGAGAGAATTCACACAGACGTGTGTGGACCTTTCTCAGTAGATTCGACAGCAAAGCACAAGTACTATGTGATCTTTGTTGATGATTTCTCTCGAAAGTGTTGGATCTTCTTCATGCAAAAGAAGAGCGAGACATACTCAAAGTTTTGTGAGTTCAAAGCACTGGTCGAGAAGGAATCGGGGAAGAAGGTGAAGGCTCTTAGGAGCGACAATGGTGGTGAATTAATCTCTGGCGAGTTCAAGGACTTTTGCAGCGCAGAAGGGATTCGAAGAGAGCTCATAGCTCCCCATAACCCACAGCAGAACGGGGTTGCTCAGCGGAAGAACAGAACGATCGTGGGTGCTGCAGAGGCGATGTTGCATGATCAAGGCCTACCCCTTCACTTGTGGGCGGAGGCATGCAATACTGCAGTATATGTGCAGAATCGTTGTCCTCACAAGATACTTGGCATGAGTACACTTGAGGAGGCTTATTCTGGTAAGATGCCTACTATTTCCCATTTGAGGATTTTTGGTTCTCTTGTTTACATGCATGTGACGAAGGATGCCCGGAAGAAGCTGGAGCCGACCGCAGAGGTTGGGATATTTGTGGGGTACACTGATACGCCCCACAACTATCGTGTGTATTTGCCAGACAGTCGCAAGATTGTTGTGCGACGAGATATCAAATTTCAGGAGGAGAAAGCCATGAAGTGTTCGCTTGAGAGGGAGCCACACTTGCATGCAGATGAGGAGCTATTAGTTCCTAAGGATGAGCTTCAGGACATGGATCAGCCACAAGATGAAGTTCATGGAGTGGAAGAGACCACTCATGCAGCGCCAACCATCAGAGGGCGAAAGCGCACTACAGAAGCTGAGCGACTGGCTCAAGATGCAAAGAAGGTTGTAGGACCACCTACAGCGCAGCGCAGACAGAGACAGTCACCTGATCAATACACTAGATACATGGCTCTTGTGAGAAAATGTGTCATGACTGAGCCATCCTCTTTCGAGGAAGTTGTGGAGGATCCCGCATGGGTAGATGCCATGGTGGAAGAGTATGATTCGATTGTCAGAAACAGTGCATGGGAGATTGTCCCAAGGCTGGAGGGGAAATTAGTGGTGGGTTCGAGATGGATCTACAAAGTGAAGCAGGCAGCTGACGGGAGTGTGGAGAAGTACAAGGCAAGATTTGTTGCCTGAGGCTTCTCACAGATAGAGGGGATCGATTATGAGGATACCTTTGCACCTGTCGCAAGGTATTCTTCCATACGGACGATTCTTGCTCTCTCAGCGCAGATGGGATGGCACATTCATCAGATGGATGTGAAGACTGCGTTCCTCAACGGAGTCATTGAGGAGGAGGTGTACATAGAGCAACCCGAAGGTTTCGAGATCTTCAGCAGCGAGTCGCATGTGTGCAGGCTCAAGAGAGCATTGTATGGGTTGAAACAAGCACCTCGTGCTTGGTACACGCGGATAGACAGTTATTTCACTGGACTTGGATTCTCCAAGAGTGAGGCGGATCCTAACCTATACCAGATTGTGGTGGAGGGTAAGTTGCTTATCATTGTACTTTATGTAGATGATTTGATTTTGACTGGAGATGAGCTGTTGATACTTTCATGCAAGGAGGATCTTGCTAGAGAGTTTGAGATGAAGGACTTGGGCCTCCTTCATTATTTCCTGGGATTGGAAATTTGGCAGCGCAGTGATGGACTATTTGTTTCTTAGGGTAAGTATGCTTGGGAGATACTAGAGAAGTTCAACGTGCATGGCTGCAAGCCTCTTGATACTCCTCTTCCTGGAGGTTGGAGGAAGGAGGATGCTACTTCAGCAGAGGTAGTGGATGCCACTGTTTATCGATAGTTGGTGGGGTCACTTAAGTGTCTAGTCAATACACGACCCGATATATGTTATGATGTTAACCAGCTTTCACAATCTATGGTTAAGCCAACCAAGCTCTTCTGGAAGGCAGGCAAGCATGTATTGTGTTACCTCAGAGGCACATCGGGATATGGATTGTGGTACAAACAGGAGGATGAGGTGAAGCTATGTGGCTTCACAGATGCAGATTGGGCAGGGAGCCCAACGGACAAAAAGAACACATCTGGAGGGATCTTCAGTATCGGGTCGACAGCAGTTTCTTGGTACATCAGGAAGCAGAGATCCGTGGCACTCAGTTCTGCAGAGGCCGAGTATATGGCAGCAAGTTTGGCTGCATGCGAGGCTATATAGATGAGGAAGATCCTGGTCGGGTTGTTCAGGTCACACTTGGAGCCTACTGTGATTTATTGTGATAACCAGAGTTGCATTAAACTCTCGGCTAATCCAATATTTCATGATAGATCCAAGCACATCGACATCAGGTACCATCATATCAGAGATTGTGTGCAGCAGAGAATCATGTTACTTTCATACATTCCCACGGAGGATCAGGATGTTGATATCTTGACGAAGGCGCTCACCAGGAGCAAATTCAAATACCACAGAGGCAGGATAGGGGTTGCAGATAATCCATATCTTTTTGAGAGGGAGTTTTGAAAATGCAACAAGATGATGGAGCTTAGTGAAAATAAGTCACCTTCACTAAGTGGGCCCGCATGCTATTTTTGGCACAAAGTCTATTTTCAGACTATGTCTATTTTTAGACATATGGATCATGGTCTATAAGTTGCAGGATGATATTTGTGGATGATTGGTCATGTTGGTAAAAATAGATGGACTTCTATTTTTAGACATATGGGCGGAGTCTATTTTTAGACTGCCAGGCTAAAAATAGAACAGTCCAATATTATTAGCTCTTAATAATATTTGGACTATAAACATTATCTTATCCTCTTGGAGCACTTCAGTTCGAGCTACGGATGTGGCACATGCAACTGCCAGAAGGAAATACACTTTTCTTATGGGTTAGTTGAGCTATTGCATGATGGACTTCGGTTAGAACTCAAGTGATTGAGTTTGGTGGAGTTGATTGAGGAGTTGATGGAGTTGTGTTCAGTTTGACTTGGTTGAACTAGTTGTATTTAGTCTAACTACAAATACACTAGTGATGAGTGATATGAATTAATTATTATTAATTCACTAATTATTAACTCATAAAGCAACTAAAGAATACATCAGTTAACTCAGTGCATGGACAATTCAGTGGAAATAGGTGTTAGAGGTGGAGACTACTATCAGTTGTTACTATAGCTGTGCATGAGATTTGCACAATCAATGATGGAGATTTCCAATGAGGATTGTGCAGTACAAGCCAAGGAAAACGAGCTTGGACTATTCCTATTCTCAACTTGGATTGCGCAGTAGAGACAGGCAAACAGCGGAGGAGATTTGAACCTGTGACTTGATTCAGATCTGAGCTAGTTTGTGTGTAGTAGGTGGAGATAGTACTGAGTACTTGTGAGGAGTATTGTACTATGTATTGTTACATGTTCTCTATCATTATAATATACAGATAGTTGGGGGTTTTCAGCTGTATGCTTTCCCCAGTACATACTGTGTTGATATGTGTGATTGATGTTTCAATGTGCGCATGCGATTATTTCTTTAATTCCGCAAATTGATGATCAACGTAGAGGAGGTTATGTATTATGCATGCATTCTGCAAATAGTGTATAATCAGGATAATCTCTATGAATAAGTGTTATATTATTCAAAATTTCTACGATTGTGACATTGGTAACACCGGTAGACAGTCTCTCTGCCTCTTCCTCTACCTCTACCTCTCTGGTAGGGTCTTCCTCACTCCACAAAATCAAGAAACAATATATATTCTTAATCTAATTAGCTCTAACTCCCTACAACTTATCAAAATCATATCCTTAACTATTTAAAATATATTTTAACTAGATTCTCCTAACTACTCTTAACTAAATATCCAAAAAAAAATCATAAATAAACTTTAAAATGTTCTAGCCTTGGCATGTGATCAACCCATCACATTTCTAGGCTCTTGGTCTGACTTCAATAACTTATCATGTTTATGTGCACGACCTAATGCACCTGCATCAACTGGCCTAGAGGGAATATTTGCCCAAGTGGGATCATGTTTTATAAAAACTCAAGAAGTTACATTTAAGATTGTACAATTTTTCAAATGGATTAATCTAGGCTTTGAATGGAACAAGGGACAATTATACCCCTATTCTTGGATACTCAACTCCTTTTGGACCAAGACTGGGTGAAGACAAATGATGGTGGTAGAAGCTTTAGAAATTTAATGCCTCTCCCAAGTGTAAGTTGTTCATGTGGATTATATTAAACAATAGAGTTTTAACATGGGAAGTCCTCCAAAAAAGAACTACAACAAGTCCAAGTATTTAATTATTTTGTAGGTATGGTTAAAAGAAACTTCACATTTGTTATATTTTCTCAAAATTTATAGGTCGAGGTTGGGGTGCTTCTAAGTATTCAAAACCTTTAGCAATGTGAATCCATAGATACATGTTTTTATGTTTGGTTTACTTGGCATGATCTAAAGTGTTTAAGGTCAATCCCATTTCTGGTTCCATGTGGAATATGGATATATATCAACTTTATTTTGTTAAAGAAAATACGATTCCTACTTTTTAGGTAGTTGCCTAGATTCATGGTTTATTAGCATATTGTGAGATTATTCCAAAGGTTAAACCATAAAGAAATCTATCAAAGATATAGGTGGAAAGAACTTTAGCATGAGGATATTTTGATGGGGCTTGTCAAGGCTTGGATTATATTTATGGAATTTGCTTCATTCTATATCTTTTATAGACACATAGAATTTAGCTTAAATATGTTAATTTTTCTTAGGGCTATATTGTTCTTTGCTTTGATAATTGCATTTCATTATTTCCATATTTAAGTTCACCCATGGCATCATATCATTATTCATATTTACATCATTATTCAGCAACATATGCAACTATGTAGAAAGAACAATATCATCATCATTGCAGTGGATCATAAAGGAACAATATAAGAAAAGAATTCACATATAGAGACACCAGGATTGGTCGGAGACCAAGGAAAAACCTACTATGGGGAAAACCCTTTGAAAATCTTCTTCTTATTAGATTTTCATTGACTGATTTAGCAAAAGAGAGTACAACGATCCATATATTCATCCATACAACTATCCAGCAAAATCAACTAAACAACATCCATGAAATGAACCCAACAATTCTCATACTTAAAACCCTGATTCAGAAGCCTGTGATGAACTGTCACTATCTGCGGTCAACTGCCGAACATTGTAGTCAATGGGTAAAAACTTCAATCAACTGAAAATTCAAACTTTAGGGTCCATTCGCAGGGAAGATGAAGTATGTGAGCGACCGATACCTTCCAGTCACTATTTTGAACCTGCAAACCAATGACTACAGTGAAAAATTCTTCGTGACATATTGTGACTAAGACCCAAAACCTAGAAACACGTGTGAGATTTGAACCCTATAATTTCACTTTCGTGCTAACCTATTCCTTCGCAGATTTGCCTCAAAAATACACTTTCCCTTGTCCAAATTGAGCGCTTCAATAGTCAAAATTAGTCCTCTCAAAAACAGGAATCTCATCCCATGGTTATAATTTTTCATTGAGCTTCCAAATTGACATTCCCTCTCAACTAGTGAGAAATTCCAACTACATCATGTAATCATCGCAAGTATCATGTCTCAAGTATCAAGTGTCATCACTACTCATCTCATCTCTTCTTATCTCTTGATTGTCTCTGTTCATAAGTTGAACATCATTGAATCTAAAAGAAGAAGAATTTGATATCGTAGGGGAGCCTAAGCTACCACCCTCTATTACATTGGAGAGCACATCTCAATCTGAAACAATATTAGGGAGCACATCTCAACTGAAACCACGTCAGGGAGCTTAGTATCAACACAAAACAATATAGGGGAGCATATCTGAACCCAAAAATCACATCGAGGGGGCACATCTCAACCCAGAATCTCTTGGGGTGGCAACATCTTCAACCCCATATCGAGCAATAGGTGATATAGGGGAGCACATATCAACCCATCTTAGTGCCCACTTGTCTTCCCAATAATGACCCTCAAGAGTCATGTGGTAGAACACCTGCATCATAATCAACTTGGGTTGTACACCCCCAAGTACTCTCTCAACTGGTTCGTTGGATGGGTAGCAGTATTCCCAATGAAACTTGCTTGTGGGTATGATGTCAACTGGGGTATACTTTGCAAAAACCAAGATAGGGGAGCAACATCTCCAACCCTATGGGTAACAGATAGGGAAGAAACATCTACAACCCTATTTTCTAGAGATCCCTCAACCCTAGGAACCCTCCATCTCAATTCCTTCCCTGTGAGCACAAACAAGGGGGGAGAGGTGGCTCAATGTTCTCGACCAATCTTGCTCTCTGTAGATCAGAAAAATATCATCGTGCTCATATCTGGTATCAGATAATCATCATGTCACAATAAAAACAACCTCTTCTTCATACAAAAATCCAATCAAACATTATATTAGAACAAAAATATATATCACAAAAAGGATACCTTATTCATCCTCCCTCTCACGAGGGCAGCAACCACAAGCCTAAGCTTGTCTCATAGAGCAACACTATCTCAATATATGAAGGCATCTCAGTCCCAACTATATATGGTATTATTTTCCAATCGGAACCTAGTCTTTGTCATCGCAATGTATCCCTGTCATTTTCAAAACCTACCCAAACAGCTCTCTAAAGAGCTTCTTCATCCTGCCTCATAGCTAGCCATGTTAGCAACATTGTACTCAACCTTGGTCGTGCTTACAGTTACAGACTTCTCATCCAAAAATATCATGGAATATCTCATACTAAGGTAACACCCAGATGCGCTCATCTTATCAATAACAATGTCAATACATCCATGTGATCACATATCATAGGAATAATATCTCAAACCAAAAATTGATCATCCCATGTTAATATCGCAAAGGGTGCTTGGGAACAACTTAGCATGTATGAAGAGGCTCAATCATGAATTGACTCATATTTTATGCAAAACATATATATATATATATGTGTGTGTGTGTGAGATCACATATCATAGGAATAATATCTCATACCAAAAATTGATCATCCCATGCTAATATCACAAAGGGTGCTTGGGAACAACTTAGTGTGTATGAAGAAGCTCAATTATGAATTGACTCATATTTTATGCAAAACATATATATATATAGCTATATAGCTATATAGCTATATATATATATAGCTATATATATATATATATATATATATATATATATATATATATATATATATATATATATATATATATATATATAGATATATATATTGAAGCATTGATGTTCTGTGTGAACACTTGTCTGTATATATATCAATGCTTCAATGAAACAAGTGTTCACACAGAACATCAATGCTTCAATAGATATATATACATATATACGGACAAGTGTTTTCACGGAACATAAATGCTTCAATCAACTATTGGTTTCCAAGTAAGGTTCAACTATATTTCTTCGTAACTTCTTGAAATTCAATTGGAGTGTCCAAGGATTTGCATTTCCACTTTCCACAAACTCTTCAATAGCTTCACAACATAGATTTTATTTTCCAAACTTGAGAAAGTAATTCATCTTGTCATCCTTATGATCATAGCATGAATCATTTTTGCCACTAAATATGAGTGGATACATCAGGGACAAGTCATATAAGTTTCATGCGTATACCAAGAATGAGTCATCCAAGTTCCATCTATATATTGTGAGATTACTTCATATTGAATCACAACTATTCATATTTCAACCATCAAAGACAATGAGGCCAATACAAAATCATTATTGAATACCAATATTAGTCACTAAAAGTTACTATGCTCACATAGTATTGTTATCGAGGAAAATCATCAAGTCAAATCATTAGTCGTCAAGTCAAAAACCCTAATTTGTCATCTCTGTGAATTCAATCAATTCATAAGACAAAAACATATGAAGCATCATGTCAAAGTTTATATTAGTTTTCTTATGTTTTAATTTAGTTTCTTTTGCAAATCAGCAGTAGTGCTTTGTTTAATGTTGCAATTGTGAGCTTTCAACACTTGATCAAAGATGTTGGGGATATTTGGTCATACAACCAGATAAAATTTAGGAAAGAGGACGCTTTGCAACTTGAGAAAACCCTGAAGTGGGTGCTTGTTTTGGTTTTAGGGTTTCATGGCGGGTCACATAGGATGCTCCCTCCTACATTCAAGCCGTCATGGAGGGATGCATGGAGGCAGGAGGGAAACAGTTCAAAATACTGATGGGAAAGACTGCAGAAACAAGAGGAAAGGAAATAGTGGGATGCAATGAGATCCTGAATCAAGAAGAAGAGCAAAAAGACTCAAGTATAGAAAGGGAGAAGGGAAGCAATAGCAAGAAAAGGCCTTAAATGAAAACCACGGAAACATGCAATCCCAAATCGAGCATCATCCCCAGGGTCATATTAAGTGATCTTGCGCTTCAAGCGCATAGGGACCATATGAGAGAACATGCGATCATTTGCAAGTTTATGGGAATATGGCCAACGAAGAGAGCTTTACATATCTGGATCAGGAGCCACTAGAAGCCTAAAGGAGAGATACATGTGCATCTGGGTTCAAAGGGCTTCTTCACGGTAATGTTTGCGAGCCTAGAGGACAAGGATAGAGTGTTTGAAAGGGGGTCATACTTCTATGCTGCAACAGGACTTTACATTCGGCCATGGACGATGAACTTTGTCCCAAAACGAGAAACATTCACATATGTACTAGTTTGGATCAGACTGTACTCACTACCTTTGGACTACTGGCAACTAGAGTCACTGAAAACCATAGGCAACAAGTTGGGGCATTTTGTAAAAATATCAGAAGCAACTCTCAAAGGTAAATATACCTCCTTCGCTAGAATATGTGTGGAAATGGATCTATCTGGAGCCCTCCCGTATGCAATAATCTTAGAGGTATATGATAAGGAATTGATGCAAATGGTAGACTATGAGCACATACCTTTCAGATGACGGAAATGTCATGAATATGGCCATCTATTCAGAGATTGCCCCACAAACTATATGGAAAATAGTGGAAAGACCACTATGGACAAAGATCATGAGGGTTTTACCAAGGTTGGAGGCAAAGGGAAAGGGGGGAAAATATCTCATAAGAAGACAAGCGAAGACAGAAAAACAAGACACAACAACTTCAAAATCCTCGAGGAAGTGGAGAAGGACGTGGAAATAGACCCAGTCAAGGATAACATCCCTAAGGAGCAGGATATGGAAGCTGAAATGGAGGATATCCCAGTAAACGATCAAAAAATAGATGAACTACAAAGCTGCATGGAGATCAACAGGGACCAGGATACGACCCCAAGTGAGGCAGGTACGGAGGATCATGAACTGCATGAGATACTAGACAAAGAAAATCTATATCTAGAGAAATTTCTGGAACAGGGGAAGAACAAAGGTGTGGACTCACTACCTAAAGAAGATTATGATCGAGTCCAACAACTCTATCTATGGAGGGCGCAATCAAAGGGAACTAGATTCAAAAGAAACCACGAAAGCTAAGAACAGAGTGGGGTCAAAGTGATGGAGAACCCGCAGACATCATCTCCAAAAGACCCAGGAAGGAAAAGACAGAATGAGCTGCTAATGGAATGTGGGAAACTGATGATTAACTCAGGTAAGATGAAAGATCTTTCCAACTACTCTTTTACTAACCTTTCTTAATGAAGCTCACAACCTAGAATATTAGAGGGTTAGGGAGTAGAAGAAAACTGACAAATCTCAGCAATATATTAAAAGAGGAAAAACCAAACATGGTCTTTATTCAAGAAACAAAATGCTCAATGGAAAAAATAAGAGATATCCATAATAAATGGTTAATTAAGTATGATTATTTAGAGGTGAAAGCCATTAACTCTGCAGGAGGGATTCTCAAGCTATGGGATCCACAGAAACTGGGAATACTGGATGTTGAAGCGTCCAAGAACTATCTTTCTTTGGTGTGCCAACCTATAGGGGACAAGGAGACCTACATGATAACTAATGTGTATGGCCCTCAACGGCATGCAAAGAAACTTAAACTTCTTTACTCCTTGGAAGGTCTTAGAGCACATTATCCCAACATACCCTGGATACTAGCAGGTGATTTCAACATGATAATATCTCTCTCTCAAAAAAAAAAGGAGGTACCAGACAGCTGGGCAGAGACTCTGAAGCCTTCCAAGATTTCCTCATGAACATGTCTGGGCAGAGACTCTGAAGCCTTCCAAGATTTCCTCATGAACATGGGACTAATGGACACCGAAACTACAAATGGGACTTTCACTTGGAATAACAAAAGAGGTGGAGTTTCCCAAGTTGCGTCAAAACTGGATAGATTCATCGTCTCTAAGGATCTCATCCTCATAGGAGCAGCCATTACAGTGTCCACTCTGCCCTTTGGTGGCTCGAATCATTGGCCTGTACAGCTAGAAGCTTCCTTTATGGGCACACCAAGGAACAGGCCTTTTAGATTTGAAAATTCTTGGCTCTCGAACCCCAACTTCACCAGAAACATTGCCAAATGGTGGAAGGAGGATTTGAACATCCAGGGTAGTAAGATGTACATGCTCTAGCAGAGACTAAAATACATTAAATCCAAACTCAAGGATTGGAACAAAAAAGAATTTGGTGATATCATCAAGACCAGAATGAGTACTGAACAGAAACTCCAGGAAGTCAATATGATCAATATCACAGAGGGCTTCAATGAGGAAAGACAAAAACTGATTGATTCTCTGCAAGAAGAATGGGAGAAACGCTATCTACGAGAGGAAACTTTTTGGAGACAGAAATCCTGAATCCAGTGGATCAAAGAGGGAGAAAGGAACACTAAGCTCTTTCACAAATCTACTATCGCTCATAGGGCACATAACAAAATCAACAAGCTAAAGGACTCTCAAGGTTCTGAACTTGTAACTCACAAGGATATGGAGTCGACCCTAGTACAACACTTCTCAGACATTGCAAAGGAGCCAATGGAAGACAGATCCAAGTTCATTACAAAGATCACTCAGCACATTCCTAGGTTGGTCACCAATGAGGACAACCACAATCTCAACAGACCAGTCTCGGAAGAAGAGGTTAGTGAGGTGATCAAGGAAATGGAAAATGGAAAGGCACCAGGACCAGATGGCTTCAATGTCAATTTCTTCAAAGCCTGTTGGGATACAGTCAAACAGGACATACTCAAGGTAGTTGAATACTCAAGGCAACACAAAAAGGTTCTAAAAGCACTAAACGCAACCTTTATAGCTCTAATCCCCAAAAAGGAAAATGTTGTCACACCAGATGGGTTTAAACCCATAGCCTTATGCAATGTGGTTTACAAAATCATCTCCAAAGTAATAGCCAACAGACCTAAGCCACTGCTACCTTTGCTCATATCTGAGGAGCAAACAGGCTATGTGGAGGGAAGGCATATTCTTAACAACATTATCCAAGCCCATGAGGTGGTACATTCTCTCAAACACAATAAGCAAGCAGGTATGATCATCCAATTAGACCTTGCAAAGGCCTATGACAAACTCAGCTAGTCTTACTTTAGAGCCATTCTTAAAGCCTATGGCTTTAACCAAGACTGGATAAGATGGGTCATGGCTCTAGTCACCTCGACCAACTTCTCCATTCTACTTAATGGAGCTCCCTCCAATACTTTTACACCTTCCAGGGGACTCATACAAGGTGATCCGCTCTCTCCCTTCCTCTTTGTTCTCATGATGGAAGGGCTTGGAAGAGCAATCAAAATGGCAAATGCTGAAGGTAGAATTCAGGGAATCAAGCTCGCCTTGGATGGAGAGGCCGACACTCATCAACAATTTGTGGATGACACGATGTTGCAAGGTGTACCCACAGTTAGGGAGGAAAAAGCAATCAAATATATCTTAAACGACTTCACCAGGGCAGTAAGCACAGAGGTAAGCCAAAGCAAGTCCAAGGTTTTTTTCTTTAACACTAATATATCAATACAAAGAAATATCACCATGATTCTGGGTTTTCAAAGGGAATAGTTACCTTCCAAATATCTAGGCATTCCTCTTACTGATAAACCCCTATGTAAGCATATATGGGAACCAATTTTAAACAAGCTTCGGGACAAAATCAGCAATTAGACATACAGAGCTTTAAACTTGGTTTGGCATCTGGTGCTCACAAAGGCGGTTTTGCAGGCCATTCCCATTTTTATGTTTGTAGCTATACTGGCTCCTCAGGGCATAAAGCAGCAAATAAGAAACATTCAAAGGAATTTTTTGTGGGGCAGAGGGGAAAAGAAAAATAAGTGGGCTCTAGTTGCTTGGGACAAGCTCTACAAACCCGAAAACCATGGTGGTTTGGATCTGGATGATCTGGAGACTCTGAGTCAGGCTTCGGGAGCCAAGCTATGGTGGCGTTGGATCAAGGAGTTGAGAGCACCATGGGCCAAGATTTGGACTCAAAAGCATGCCAAGCATCGGCAGGAACAGGATAACATTAGAATGACAGGACAAATCAGAGGCTCATACATCTGGAACCTTGCATGGGAGAATAAAAGCATTGTCCAGAAGCACTGTTTTTGGGAAATTAGAGCTGGGGCCCAGGCTCGCTTCTAGGAGGATATATGGCAACAGGAACCCATCCTAAACAGGAATGAACTGGCAGACCTAAATAGGGATACAGACAGAAAAGGTATCTTATTAGTAAAATACTTCTGGGATCAAGGGAGCAACAAGGATAAATGGAGGAAATGGAAGAATCTAAGTTACAACGAAGAAAGCCCTTTGAAGGGCATGGCAGAGGCTCTTGCTAAGGACCTAGAGCACAGAAGGGTTCTGGTCTCCTCTTCTCTTGACCAACTAAAATGGGGCAAGAACAATGAAGGTAACTACAATCTCAAAGACGCTAAACAGGAAATCACTGGATTTAACTTGGTAAATGCTGAGAAAGTCTGGCAGGAGCTATGGCAGACCTCTCAATGGATGAAAATAAAATTAGTTATCTGGCTTTTTCATCAAAAGAAAATCCTCACTTGGGAAAACCTCATGAAGAAAGGTTCATTGGCCCCTCTAAATGTCAGCTCTGCGGATTGCAAGAGGAAACGATTGAACACCTGCTTAATCTGTGCTCCTTCTCTGCCAAAATTTGGGATTAGGTGGCCTCAAGCTTCAGATAGACCAATAGGGACAGGCTCAGCATATCCAATATATTACCAAAATGGAGGAAAAACTTCTCAGAAGATGAAATCATCAACAAAGCCTAGATGCTAATTCCAGGCTTTGTCATCTGGAACATTTGGAAAGAAAGAAATAGAAGAATTTTCAAAAACAAACCCAGAGAACCCCAGCTCATCATCAATCAGATTTTGAAATAGCTCAAGGAAATAGTCAGAAGCATTCTGAGAACGAAACCAACGATACCTCCTCTGCCTCAGGAGATACAAATTCTTATTAATCTGGATCTTCAAGCCATCAACCCTCAGGGTGTGAAGAAGGATCTGAGAACCTTAAACACTGGGGAGAGGGGTTGGCAGCCCCCTCCTCAGGGCTTTTTCAAAGTCAATATTGATGGAGCCTCCAAGGGCAATCCCGGGGAAGCTGGCTTTGGTGGAGCCATCAGGGATCCTGAGGGACATATAAATTTCATCTTCCATGGACACCTGGAAAAGGGCGCCAACAACATGGCAGAACCTCTGGCTTTAGATCAATGTATGGAAATCCTAGCGGAGGAAAACTTACAGAATGTCATAATCAAAGCTGACTCGAAATTGGTCGTCAAAGTTGCTAAGAAGATTCAAAATGGAACCTCGCCAGACAAAGTGTCAAAGCACTAGAGGTTGTTGTAGGTGTTCCACCGTATCCAATTACACTTACAAATCCTTAAAAGAATAAGATTTGTTCACGTTAGAAGAAAGGAAAACATGCTTGCAGACAGGCTGGCCAATGAAGGGGTGGTCAACAAGGACAGGGATTCTCGGCATCCATGGGAGTCCCTTCCTGCCGGGCAGCTTCAGGAGGACTGTTCCAATCTAGCTAAGACAAACTGGGATTCTTGGTTTAGTAGTGTTGATACTGGAAACAGAGATGGGCAGGACAGTGCGCAATTTGACGTCTGTTAGCGCTTGAGACTTCACCTCAGGCTGTGAAAGGTAAACCTCAAGGCAACATCAAACCATTTAGCCTCGTAGCTAGCCCTACGGGGCAGGAGAAGGCTCTCTCCGGTCTGTCTCGTAAAATCTTCAATAGATGAGATGACCAATAAGGTAACACTGATATTAGGCTAGTAAACTGATCAAAGAGTTTGATTTGGGGTTTTTAATTAAATAACGGGGTTTTTCTGGGCTGCATGGGCAAAATCACAGCTTGAAACAGAGAAATATAATGAACAACACAGGTTATCGACTGAGGCAAGGTAGGCAAGAAATTTAGCATCAAATCTAGATTTTAAATGGGATGGCAAGACTGGTGAGGAGCTGACAAGGGCATAGGAGATGAATCCTTGTCAAACAGAGGAAAACATTAAACATGAACAAACTTATAGGCAGAGCATGGCAGGCATGAATTCTTACCTAAACACTTCATTTGTTCAGTTAGAAATGATCATGTAGTGAAATGAAACATAACAGAATACATATGAAACAAGAGAAAACTTATGCTAAATTATCATACCACAGGAATCTCAGAAGTCAGAGCTGTGTAATTTCATTAAATTCTCTGCCAAAAACTGTACATGGTAAGCTCTGTTCTCCACCAGCTCTCAGCACTCAGAACTCTCCCCTCTCTCACTCTTAAAATGAATTTTTTCTTTTAATATATGAAACAAAACACAGCTGGGGGAAAACAAATCGACCCCAAGACCAGGAATTTGTTTTTATCATTATTAATAAATAAACTAACAGAAAACAATCATCTCTTCTGAAAATAAAAATGCGCTCCTTCTTCTACTCGAACTGTTGAAAACTGATGAAGCGGTGGCATTACAGGTGTCAATCCCATTTCTGAAGACAAATATAGGCAATCGAATCTTGTTCCCTGCCACTTTGCAACTGCAGTCAAAAAATAGATCATCGGTTCCTGTTTCTCTGCTACAACAGGTGTCTTTGTTTAAATGTAAAACTGATCCTTTAAATAAGTTCCCATCTGAACAATCGCAGCTGTGGTTTACCAACCTCTGCACGTGTCTTCAGTTTGACATGTGCAACACCATTAGCGATAACATTGCTAAGGTGGAATGTTATGAAACACTGTTTCAAACCGCCATTCACTCTCTGAATTACATGAACATATAATTGATAATCAATGCAGAAGAGCCTGTCCTAATATCCTAATAAAAATGGACGTTGTTACCAATAAAATTACAGGTTACTCCACAAGTATAGCCAAGCTTATATCCTGAAAGTACTAGATTAACTATGTAGCTGTCCATGTCAATGATTTGTTCAATTCGAGACCTCCACACTACAAACTGGGCATATCTTATTTATTTGAAACCAAATTTTGATGCAATCTGAATGATTATATCCTTCCTTCGTGATTGAAGTTTCCAAGACCTGTAGACGACCATCCTCCTCAAGTGTATGTGTATGTGACTGTGACTGCATTATCATCTCACTGATGGCACGGAAAGGAAGCACCACCACTCTTTCAGAAATGTTTCGAACTGAATAATCATCTTTTGACGAAACTTAAGTTTCCGTGTGAACACATCCAGCAGAATGAAAGCAGACACATATCTGAATGGGAATATTATCAGCACTGCTGCCATTCCCAAAGGTGACAATACAACTTCATTGGTAACCTGGGTTTGACCAGATATAAAAATTGTCCGAAGCTTCAACAATGCAACATTTAACTTTTGAAGGTGATCTTCCATCTCATTCATCGCCTCCTTTAATGCAATAATCTTTTGAATGGTGTTTGCAGGTGGTTTTGAATGGTGTCCCTGTGCTTTAAGTGCTTTCATTACAAGCATGGTCACTGCCACTTTCGTATATGCTGGGTGAGCTCTTGACAGGTCGCGTGCAGAACTGGACAGGTCGCGCATACCCAACGGGTCGCGCCTATGTTATTTTGCAATGGTTGGGACCCCCTGGACGGGTCGCGCCCACCCAACGGGTCGCGCACAGCTGTGGACGGGTCGCGCACCAATCCTCTCTGCAATTTATCTATTATCTTGTCTTGGATATCTCATCCTTGATTTTGCGCGTTCCGAATGCAGGCCACCATGATCAGATGAGGGCAATCCTTCAAATAACAATCCTTGTCCCTCCAATTATGCATACGTGCAGAGAGGGCCTCAAAATATTCCTTGTTGGAACGCAATGTGGTATCGATGCAGCTCAAAAGAGCATTCAAATGCTCTCGAATGATACCATCAAGTCCACCAGAGCTTCCTGCCACCATCTCGCCAACTACTTGTATTATAATATCTCCTCTAACAACTGGATCTTCTACATGTGCTGGAAAGATCTTTGTAGTTGGAAACTGATAATCGTCCTGACCAAATGTTTTACGAAGATAGCATATGTGAAGCAACTGCCAAGCACATTTTACAATTCTTGCACCCATAGTTTTCAAGCGTGGTTGCCCGAGAAACTCCATATTATTAGAAGCAGACTTTGAGGGCATTATCGAAGTAAAACCATTCTTTAATAATGGCAGCAGAAAATCATATATATTTTCCAAGATAGAAAGCAATTCTCGATTATCTTCATTGGAAACCCCTCGTGAGATGAAACCTGAGGCAGCAGCAGGATATGCTTCCACAAAATCATCCAGAGTAGCAACAGCATCATTTATGAAGTCCATAACCTCCAGTAAATCTTCATGAAGTTATCCCACCATTGAAGTCAAGTTTCTTCCTGAGGAAGGCAGGGCCTCGAATGCAGAACAGCATCGATGGTGCATTGTCTCAACTATGTGTAGAAACTGAGGAACTACCTCCTTTAACTCATCAATTAAATCTGGCTGTGATTTTAGGGCATTAATAACCAATGATAGGGCTAGCTTTTGCATTATCATGCCCATATATAGCACAAACATCCATCAATTTTGTCATGTCCAACAACCTTTTCCCCAGCAAGAGATCAGTGTGCTCCTTTGAGCTAAAGCTTTCACTTGCACAAGATGCAAGATCTTGATTTGATGACATGCGATACAGGACCATGAAGACACGTTTGCTTAGCTCCGTATCTCCAACGAACAGCATGGCATTCCCAGCGCTAACACAATCATTTAATTCAATAGCTGTGACAATGAAATTTGTTCGGGATTTCCAGTGAGACTTTCTCCAAATAGCTTTTTGCCTCTATTGCTGATGATGTTTTGAATTGTGCTTGTGCAGGGATAGGAGCTTGAAGTCGCTGCTGCCTTTTGAAGAGCTGGAGAATAAATTACATAATCTGAAACAACACATTTAATGATTTCTTCTTCAAAACAGGGTTTTGAAGAAGAATCAATCTCTGACATGAGACAGAGTCTAACATCGGCTCCACTTGGGATGGCAGCTGCCGCTTCGTGGAGGTGCCAAGAACCGCAGAACTTTGGGAGAGCAGACAGTGCCTTCACCCATTGGGCAATGGAGTCATCATCAACACAACTCTTGACTTATTTCCAAACTGAAACTTGATTCAAACCGACTCAATTATGAAACCTACATGACTGAAAACTGACTCATAAATGACTCATGACTGACTTAATGAAAACAAGAACTTACAAAGCTTATTGAAGGGCAGCAGTCCATCAAGATTTGAAATCATGATGACAACTACCTGTGTTTCTTACAAGACAATATACATCAAACTATATCAAAATGCCAATGCAACCAATCAAGCAGATGCCTTCTTGATTGATTCTCCTGATCAGATCTCATGATCAACAATAGATACTGGTAACTGGGCATCCAAAAACATAGCTGACCATGATCTCCTTCATCACTGAACACAACAATAATCACTTTCACTGCTGACTGTAACAAATCTGCCATTGGATCGTGAAAAACATGAAGACTTGACATTGCCACCTCCTGCTGAAAGAAAAAGGTGTCTTTTGCTTCAATTTCTGATCTGCCTTCATCATGTGCTTCGGTAAAAGTATGATCATGAGCTTCAAAAATCTCTGAACAAATGGATGAGCAGATCTCTTCTTGAAGAAACATTTCAGCACATGAAACATATGAAGAGGAATCTGAATGGAAATCCTGAATGTTTTGATCTTCGGTAGTCAGACAATATGGTAGGTGATCTTCATATGATATGACAGCTGGATTATCATCTTTATGAAGGAAAACATTATCTGTTTTCTAATCTACAAGACACTCATCTTCTTCAACAGAGGAAGAAGTTTCCCCAACACTTTCCTGACTATGTGCGCATTGCAAATCTGCTGTAGCCTGGGCTGTAACAAGACCTTTCAAAAGCTGATCTATCTCCTCTTCAGACAAAGGAGACAATGCCTTTTGTTTTCTACTGCTTAAACAATAATTATCTTCATACGACAAGGCATTCAAACTATCATTTATTACTGAGTTATTGAAAGGAGATTCATCACTTACTTGCACAAAGATCTCACCTTGCTGTTCATGAACATCTGAATCCAAAACTCTGTCTATGATCTGAACAGTAGAGCTCTCTTTGATGGGCTTCAGCACAAGATATTCCTGGTCATCATAATCTAAATGTTGTTTTGAAGTAGTTGTCCTAACATTATCACATTCTGCAATCAACACTGGACTTACTTGCATGCTGTTGTCTTCTGTGGGCAGATCTGAAACAACATTTTCTCTTTCCTCATTTTCAACCATATTGAAATCTTCAGCCTGCTGATCTTGGCAAGTATCCTCTAAGATTTATGTGTGCTGCTGAAATGGATTCTCATACAGAGCCTCCATAATCTCAACATCTATAAAATTATCATCTTCATAATACTTCTCAAGGCTTTCAATAAAATTATGTACATGGCTACAACAGTTCTGAACTAAAATCAAAGATGGATATGATTCTTTATACTTTTCAAAGAACACGGTATGAAAATCCCTTAAACAATAAATTGAAGCAGATGGAAAACTTTCATACCAGGATCGAGCTTCATCTTCCAGAGTAGCCATAAACATTTTCATCAAACAGTCCTTAGGAAAATTGATCTTTAACTTACGAATATGCATATGAAATCTAACCAGATGTAAAGCAGCATCCTTCTTACCATCAGCGTTAAATGTGGGCAGATTCCTTGACCAATCTACCTTGGGCATCTTATTCGGAAAACCTGGAATGTGATCTCGACTCAAGGGAGCATATCTTCTTGATCTTGAGAAATCTCAAAGCTACTGATCTCTTTGCAGTGAAGTCACCATGAAGCACAGGTTGCTGGATTCTTCAGTGAAAGGAGTCACCAGTGAATGATTTCAGCCTTTCAAGTGTCTGATCGTTGTTCACCATCAACAATCATATTTGCACTTGATACATGTACTGGGGTAAATTGCAGATGAAGTGTTACATTCACAAGCTCACAGAGGTCGACTGAAGCAGCGTTTATCTACTTACGCTGATGTAAAACAAGAGCGTTTTCGAAGGCTACCTGGCGTATCTTCAGACTCCGTCTAAGCTTATGAATTAAACACATCAATGAGCAAACACTTTGTTTTCCCCAGTATGGTCGCCAGTATGTTAGCGCTTGAGATTTCACCTCAGGCTGAGAAAGGTAAACCTCAAGGCAACATCAAACCATTTAGCCTCGTAGCTAGCCCTACGGGGCAGGAGAAGGCTCTCTCCAGTCTGTTCGTAAAATCTTCAATAGATGAGATGACCAATAAGGTAACACTGATATTAGGCTAGTAAATTAATCAAAGAGTTTGATTTGGGGTTTTTAATTAAATATCGGGGTTTTTCTAGGCTGCATGGGCAAAATCACAGCTTGAAACAGAGAAATATAATGAACCACACAGGTTATCGACTGAGGCAAGGTAGGCAAGAAATTTAGCATCAAATCTAGATTTTAAATGGGATGGCAAGACTGGTGAGGAGCTGACAAGGGCATAGGAGATGAATCCTTGTCAAACAGAGGAAAACATTAAACATGAACAAACTTATAGGCAGAGCATGGCAGGCATGAATTCTTACCTAAACACTTCATTTGTTCAGTTAGAAATGATCATGTAGTGAAATGAAACATAACAGAATACATATGAAACAAGAGAAAACTTATGCTAAATTATCATACCACAGGAATCTCAGAAGTCAGAGCTGTGTAATTTCATTAAATTCTCTACCAAAAATTGTACATGGTAAGCTCTGTTCTCCACCAGCTCTCAGCACTCAGAACTCTCCCCTCTCTCACTCTTAAAATGAATTTTTTCTTTTAATATATGAAACAAAACACAGCTGGGGGAAAACAAATCGACCCCAAGACCAGGAATTTGTTTTTATCATTATTAATAAATAAACTAACAGAAAACAATCATCTCTTCTGAAAATAAAAATGCGCTCCTTCTTCTACTCGAACTGTTGAAAACTGATGAAGCGGTGGCATTACAGGTGTCAATCCCATTTCTGAAGACAAATATAGGCAATCGAATCTTGTTCCCTGCCACTTTGCAACTGCAGTCAAAAAATAGATCATCGGTTCCTATTTCTCTGCTACAACAGGTGTCTTTGTTTAAATGTAAAACTGATCCTTTAAATAAGTTCCCATCTGAACAATCGCAGCTGTGGTTTACCAACCTCTGCACGTGTCTTCAGTTTGACATGTGCAACACCATTAGCGATAACATTGCTAAGGTGGAACGTTATGAAACGCTGTTTCAAACCGCCATTCACTCTCTGAATTACATGAACATATAATTGATAATCAATGCAGAAGAGCCTGTCCTAATATCCTAATAAAAATGGACGTTGTTACCAATAAAATTACAGGTTACTCCACAAGTATAGCCAAGCTTATATCCTGAAAGTGCTAAATTAACTATGTAGCTGTCCATGTCAATGATTTGTTCATTTCGAGACCTCCATACTACAAACTGGGCATATCTTATTTATTTGAAACCAAATTTTGATGCAATCTGAATGATTATATCCTTCCTTCGTGATTGAAGTTTCCAAGACCTGTAGACGACCATCCTCCTCAAGTGTATGTGTATGTGACTGTGACTGCATTATCATCTCACTGCTGGCACGGAAAGGAAGCACCACCACTCTTTCAGAAATGTTTCGAACTGAATAATCATCTTTTGACGAAACTTAAGTTTCCGTGTGAACACATCCAGCAGAATGAAAGCAGACACATATCTGAATGGGAATATTATCAGCACTGCCGCCATTCCCAAAGGTGACAATACAACTTCATTGGTAACCTGGGTTTGACCAGATATAAAAATTGTCCGAAGCTTCAACAATGCAACATTTAACTTTTGAAGGTGATCTTCCATCTCATTCATCGCCTCCTTTAATGCAATAATCTTTTGAATGGTGTTTGCGGGTGGTTTTGAATGGTGTCCCTGTGCTTTAAGTGCTTTCATTACAAGCATGGTCACTGCCACTTTCGTATATGCTGGGTGAGCTCTTGACAGGTCGCGTGCAGAACTGGACGGGTCGCGCATACCCAACGAGTCGCGCCCGTGTTATTTTGCAATGGTTGGGACCCCCTGGACGGGTCGCGCCCACCCAACGGGTCGCGCACAGCTGTGGACAGGTCGCGCACCAATCCTCTCTGCAATTTATCTATTACCTTGTCTTGGATATCTCATCCTTGATTTTGTGCGTTCCGAATGCAGGCCACCACGATCAGATGAGGGCAATCCTTCAAATAACAATCCTTGTCCCTCCAATTATGCATACGTGCAGAGAGGGCCTCAAAATATTCCTTGTTGGAACGCAATGTGGTATCGATGCAGCTCAAAAGAGCATTCAAATGCTCTCGAATGATACCATCAAGTCCACCAGAGCTTCCTGCCACCATCTCGCCATCTCCTCTAACAACTGGATCTTCTACTTGTGCTGGAAAGATCTTTGTAGTTGGAAACTAATAATCGTCCTGACCAAATGTTTTACGAAGATAGCATATGTGAAGCAACTGCCAAGCACATTTTACAATTCTTGCACCCATAGTTTTCAAGCGTGGTTGCCCGAGAAACTCCATATTATTAGAAGCAGACTTTGAGGGCATTATCGAAGTAAAACCATTCTTTAATAATGGCAGCAGAAAATCATATATATTTGCCAAGACAGAAAGCAATTCTCGATTATCTTCATTGGAAACCCCTCGTGAGATGAAACCTGAGGCAGCAGCAGGATATGCTTCCACAAAAGCATCCAGAGTAGCAACAGCATCATTTATGAAGTCCATAACCTCGAGTAAATCTTCATGAAGTTATCCCACCATTGAAGTCAAGTTTCTTCCTGAGGAAGGCAGGGCCTCGAATGCAGAACAGCATCGATGGTGCATTGTCTCAACTATGTGTAGAAACTGAGGAACTACCTCCTTTAACTCATCAATTAAATCTGGCTGTGATTTTAGGGCATTAATAACCAATGATAGGGCTAGCTTTTGCATTATCATGCCCATATATAGCACAAACATCCATCAATTTTGTCATTTCCAACAACCTTTTCCCCAGCAAGAGATCAGTGTGCTCCTTTGAGCTAAAGCTTTCACTTGCACAAGCTGCAAGATCTTGATTTGATGACATGCGATACAGGACCATGAAGACACGTTTGCTTAGCTCCGTATCTCCAACGAACAGCATGGCATTCCCAGCGCTAACACAATCATTTAATTCAATAGCTGTGACAATGAAATTTGTTCGGGATTTCCAGTGAGACTTTCTCCAAATAGCTTTTTGCCTCTATTGCTGATGATGTTTTGAATTGTGCTTGTGCAGGGATAGGAGCTTGAAGTCGCTGCTGCCTTTTGAAGAGCTGGAGAATAAATTACATAATCTGAAACAACACATTTAATGATTTCTTCTTCAAAACAGGGTTTTGAAGAAGAATCAATCTCTGACATGAGGCAGAGTCTAACAACGTCGGTCTTTGATCTTAAAATTTTGTCTCTTTTCCCTGGGCTTTAGCATGACAGAGGAAGGTTTCAAGGTGAGCGATAATGCAGATTGGATGGTTGAGACTCTCTTGGCTCAGCAGGTTTTTGTTGGCAAATCCCAAGGGCTAGCTCGGAAAAGCAGGAGGCAAACTGATTGGCAGGCTCGGATGGACGGTCTCCACCCAGCAATACCACAGATGCAAAACCACAAGTGGTATATCGCGCGGGTCTCGGCTTGTTTTCGGTATAATGGAAGAACCGCACGATTCCATTCAAGAGACGACGCGTGGTAAAGAAATGAGAGACAAAACCACTCTCATCGCGCGGTTAACCTCCGCGCATCTCGGTCGCGCGATATCTCTATGGGACGTTGGATAGGGGCGTTTCTTTCTATAGTGGAGATCAATTGTGATATTCACTTAAATATTCAGGACCTGACGTACTCAGATGGACCCCATCTTGATAATATTATGAGTAGGTCCACTAGGAGCCATATGGCCCTTGGTGGGACCATTTGGGGGCTCGGCACCCCACAAGACCATTTTCGCAAGTCGTATATGCCTAATGGGTTTCTGAGTGGCAACAAGGTGGGTTCCACAAAACCCAAAAACAATAAGTGGTTTATCGTGCGAGACATGGGCGGTATCAGGTTTGGGAGCAATTGCACACTATTCCATACAGAAGGAAACACGTGGCAAGGAGAGGTGGTGGAAAACCGCTCTCATCGCGCAGTTAACCCCCTTGCTTCTTGTCTGCGCGATATCCAGGATGGTCGTCGGATCGGGACTCTGATTTCAACGGCTCGGATTGATTGGTCTTATTGCTTATCAGCAAATAGGGCGGGACTTGTACTAATCCACGCTATGTGATTCTTGCCGGTTTCTAAGGGCTGTGTCCCAGTTTTGTTTAGGATCTACTTTTGTTGCAGGAGGGTCAATTTATGGTCTTGACTTCTCTGGCAGCTGTTAGCCATTTTTATTGGCTGTGTTGCCCCTACTGTCTGGGGCTCTTTGTAAATTAAGTAATTTATTCAGATCAATAGAAGGTTCGTCTCTTACTTATCAAAAAAAAAACACTTGATCAAAGATGGTAATTTAGATTAATAACAATTTTCAAATAGCCAAATTCTAATGAATTTTTTGGCAAAACTAAGATATATCTTGACAAAATAAAACATGGGCTTTGTGTAGAATGAGCCAATTTAATTGCAGTGTGGAAATTTCTTCAAAACTGTGCACAGTTTTAGGGATATTCGAGAATCTTTCAAATGTAATTTTCCAGATTTCGTGTTGCGACCAGCAAATATATCAGTAGCAAAAATAATTTGAATTGTCCATCAAATTAAGAAAGAGATCACTCATTTTGAACCTACATCAATCTAGTTTTTGTAGTCATCACAATTCTCTATAATTCTCTAATCTTTTTAATTAAGAAATAATTTACATTTCAATGATCACTTAGGATTTGATTTATTTATTTGTTTAGATGCTTTATTTTCAAATTTCTAATTGTCACTTTGCAATCAAGCGCTTGAGAAATATAAAAATACAACAACAACAATCTTAAACATTCTCATTTATGATTAGAGTTGCTATCTTTCCTAAAAATATATTTCAAATGCTTTCTAGATTAAATTTACAAGCTTATATAGATTAAATTTACTCACTTTTATAAATTAGATATTTTCATGCTTTCATAAGTTAAGTTTACATGATTTCCTAGATTAATTTTTCTATGCTTTCCTATATTAATACTTCAATGTTTTTTCTAGATTAATATTTCATTTCATGTCATTTAATTTGTTTTTATAGAGTAGAAATTCCTTTCATTGCAATTTATTTCTTTTAGAATTGAAAGCTAAACTCCTAGCATATATTGTGCCATCTACTTCACAAGTTTACAATCTCAGATTGACAATTTAATGTAAAGTAATTTAAAGCACAATTAAATCATCCAACCTTTTTGCGTCGTTGTCGGGGAAGTATACATAGGATTTAGTTTTCAATTTAGATTGTTTTTTTTTTAATTTATGCAACTTTGGAAAAGAGAGATGGTAATATGAAAGGTAAGAACTTGCACATCACCATTGTAAGGTCTCTCTTAAACTCAATTGATGAATTTCATCTCATTCTTAGTTGCATAATTTTAATTTCATTCATTTTAGAGTACATTCTAGAGGTAGATTCATTGCAGGAAAAACTTCAAAAAAAGAAGTTAACTCCACATCACCTACCATCCCCACTATATCATGTGGTGCAGTGAGAACCACTTCCATCCACATCATAAGTTCCTACTTTTGCAGGTGGAAGTATACCGCCTCCTTGAGGTGGAAAGCGTGGTAGAGGAGGTAGAAAAAATGGATGGAAATGATGACAATGAGATCCTTTTGGATTTCCCATCCAATATACTAATATAAATGTTAAAATGAAAAACATCTCTCCATCTGTACTTCCTGAATTCCATGGTATGAGATCAGAAGACCCAAAAATATTTCTTTTTGAATTTGAATTACTTTGTAGATCTTATAATTACTTATTCTATGCTAAAAATTTGATTTTTTTTCCGACTACATTGAAGGATAGAGCTCTTAAATGGTTCATGTGTTTAGGGACTAATTCAATAAGATCATGGGATGATATGAAAATGATATTTCTAAAAAAATATAAACATTATTTTATATATTATGATCTTAAAGAGGAAATCTTTAAAATGAATAAAAAATATGAGAGCTTTAAGGATCTAGTAGAGAGATTTATGTATAATGTTTTATTTTTTTTAAACCAGAATGAGTAGTGTTTATATATATATATATAAATCGTGCTCGTTCGAGTGAAAAAACGGGATTTTACATCATGTTTTCGAGCCTTCTAAGGGCTTCTGATACATCAATTGTTCCCCATTCCTTCCCTGAGATTTTTTTCTCATGCTTCCTACAAAAAAAATATCATTTTTGGTAGCTTATGGCTATACAATTGACATAACTGAAATAGTAAATATATACATTTACAGTGTGTCATTCAAAAACATTTTGCAAAAACAGAGTGAGAGAACAGATTATTCTTTCATTAGTGCTGGATTGTTCAAATCCAGGCCAATGAATTCTTCTTCCTTGCTCTTATCCATCTTGAGCTTCAATTGTTCAATTTGTTAACGCAATGCATCCACCTCGTCTTCCAATTGTCAGATGCGCTCTTTAGTTTCCAATTGTTGCTCCTGCATGGCCAGGGTCTCAAATTATTGTTGTTGGATACATCATTGCAGAATTTCAAAACCTTCTTGAATCACCAAATGTTCCTACACACAGTTGTTGCAGTCCTGCATATTGTTGTTGCCTTCCCGAGCTTTTCCCTCCCTCGCCCCCCTATCTTAGGCCTGTGGCGGCCCCAGGAGTCGAACAAAGAGCTGTCCTCTACTGTGTTGCTATGAACGTTCATGATTTTGTCCAGAATGCCACAAATGCCCCACTCCACAATGCCATAAACCCACAACTCCAATATACCACAGACCCCCGGCTCCAAAATGCTCATGAAGTTCTGCTCCATATACCCCACCCAACTCTGCATGTCCTCACAATTTGTGGCCTCAATCAGACAACTAACACTCTGTAAATTGACACACAAAGGTAAATCAACACCCAGGTTCCCTTTGTGACAACAAACTCCTCTAGAGACCCCTCTGAAGGTTGGCACTTTGACCCAGAACCCGCAACAAATGCTTAGAGACCCCAGCTTCAACCACCAGGCCTTCACAGGGGCCACATGAGCAAAGGTCAACCTTAAACCATAATAACAGATCAAATTGTTACTCCTCAAATATAAGGTGCAGGTCTGGATATTGATGTTGTACTGGAGATCAGTGCTCATGGAGATGAGATCCCCATGCTCCTCCTTAATTTCCCAGCTAACAACCATAATTTCCCAACTATTCTCCTGGTCCTTCATCCTCACCCACACCTTCTTCTCACGAGCAGCCAAAACAATTCTGTGCAATGGAAATAAATTTTTCTCCCAATCTCCCATTAACTTTCCTTCGCTTAAACTGGAATGCCGACCTTTGCAACATAATTCATGTTGTTGGGGTTGTATTCTCACGTTATGTGATCTCCCAAGCCCATGTTTAGTACCATCATGAAGGATGCAGAAACATTGTTGCAGCAAACTAAGATAACCATTGCCACGAGGCACAAGGATAGGTCGGGCCAAGCATGGTCCAATGCGATAGGGACCAAGAAGCGGGAGGCTGAAAGAAAAGGGGGAGGGGGCCAAAACGAAATGGAGAAGAGGAGGAACAATACTAAAGTGACAGGAAGAGAGGAAGAAAGGTGACGGAGGATAGGGAGCAGAGGAAATAAAGGAGAAGAGGGGAGAGGGCAAAAAGAGAGAGAATGAAGCAAGGGGGGGTAGGGAAAACTTAAGTGCAACTAACCTTGCAAAATCCAATTTGTTGATACTTTCTAACCTCTTGGATGAGCTAGGAATGCCATCCTTTAAGCAATAGTTGAAACCCATGAATAAGATTAGTGAATTCTACCTCGTTCACTATACCTTTTTTCCGCATTCAACTAGCAAGCCAAATTTGCCTACTTATTAGCTTCCTAGTTATTGCCTCTTAGGATATGAAAAAATGACACAAAATCAAATAGGAGAATCATCCCTTAGGATATCTTAATAATTCCATTTCGGTTCATGTTTTTTGTTGATGAAATATAGTTCATATGATTTATGATCAACATTGAGTCTCCTAAGACCTGAATCTTTCTAATGCCCTTTTTTTAGCCAATGTTAGACCAAGAAACAAATCATAAGCTTCATCTTGTTTGTTTTTCTTCCTATCTAGGCCCCAAGAATATTTTTCTTCGATGATTCCTTCGGGATTAATGAGAATCCCTCCCCCTCCTGCCATCCCATGGTTACCTTTTGATGCTCCATAAAATTGAAGGGTCCATTGGTTCGAGGATTTTATCCATTCCACCAGCCCCTCAGAAGACAGTCTTAGACTCCACTGGTAACGAGGGGGATTACCTTTGGCCGAATGCTGAGTAGTAGGGGTGCCAACCCATAGCACCATCCAGGCGGATTCAGTCTCATCCAGGGAGGGGTCCATTTCTGCTCTATGCAATTCTATACACGATGAAAGGGCTAACATGGTTGTTAATATGGCATAAGGACGGGTCTTTTTTAATACATCTTTGTTCCTTGATAGATAGATTTTCCAACGGACATACTTAGGAAGAGAATACCATATATCTTTGAACTTACTTTTGCCCTGAAGGGAGCCCAAATAACATTTGGGCCAAGAGTTGAATAACATTAGGAGGTCAAACGACCATGAAGTTATGCAGTATAAAGGGTCAAGTACCACCGACCAAACTTCCTTAGCCACCTGACAGTGGAGAAAGAGATGGGGAATAGACTCCTCTGAATATTCACATAGCGGGCACCTTGAGGGGCCAATCTGACCCCGCTTCTGGGGGTTCTCTACTGCGAGGATTTTTTTATACAAAAACTACCAGCAAAAAAAAATGACCTTTGGAATAGCATTAAAAACCCTCTTACTTAGAGCAATTTGAGATGAATGTATTGATCTTCTTAATCTCATGGGAAAAGGAGATGTTTCTCTATTATCATTTGAAGAGATTTGTGAACTATGTAAGCACATATCAAGAGGAAAAGCAAAATATGGTAGATCCCCTCAAGATTCAGTAAGTATGTCAACATCAGAGTCAATAAGTCGAGTTGAACTTGGAAATTTTCTTGATAATTTTAAAACAAATATTATTGGTAATTTAAGTGAACAAATTGATATGCTAAGAATGAAAAATAAGCAAAAAAATTGAGAATGTTTCTTTGTCTATAATTGTCCCTTAATGTAGAAAGAAACTTGCTTTGCTTGAATGTCCAATTGATAATATTGAAATTTGTGTCATATGTGTAGAATCACATGCTACTAAGGAATTTCCATCATTACCATGGTTGAAGATAGTTTACCAAAATGATAATGGAGAAAATCAAGCACCAGAGCAGCTCTATTATGTAGCTCCAAGAAGGCCTTGGAAACCTTGTCAAATCGGTATGATGCAAGATCCTAGTTCACAATTTCAAGCTTATGCAAAACAATATCGATGTAATTGGAGCACATCCTTTCCTTGGAAACCTTGGCCATCTCAATCCCAACCTCAAAATCAATCTTGGCAACAAGGTTGGCAAGGGCCTTATGGAAGAAATCCACCATATCCTCAATATTTTCCTCACTATCCTCAATACCAATCTCAATGCTATCCATACCATTCACCTCCACCACAAACTCATTTTCAACCTTAGTTGACCTCAATTCAACCTTTCTCATTACCACCTATGCAAGCACCCCAAATACCCATTCCCACTCAACTACCTACACAACCATTTCCAATCCACAACAATAAAATAACTCAATCCACTTACAATTATGAGGTGAAAAATCTTCTAACAAATCTTATTGATCTAAATGATATTCATCTTAGATCAGGAAGAGTATTGCAAAAAAAGGATTCTCAAGTTGTCATTTAAGAACAACATCCAGAAGAAGAAGAAGAAAATGAGGTCTAAGAATCATGGATGTTCGTTGATGAAAATAAGTTGTTGGAACATGAGATTGAAGAGTTTCTTGTGTGCTTATCACCAGATTCTATGAACGGGGATCACATCTTCGAAGACTTGCATGGAATGATAGCAAGAAGTAAAGGAAGACAATATTACATTTAATCTCGGTTCATGATAGTCATCGGATCCCAGTTCTCAATTCTTCAATATTTTCTGACATCTCTCAATCAAGGTAGCTGGTATCTCATATATTGGTATAGATCAAAATGTATCTTTCAAACCTACATATGAGTTTATTTTTCATCATGCTACGCACATGGTTCCATTGGAAGTATTCCTAACTTGAAAGAGATTTTATTTTCCGAAGTAGAGTAGGATGGAATAAAAAGAAAAAGAATAAGTTGTCTGGTTTTCAACAAAGCTTGTGTCCAATTGCGCTAGTAAACTAGTTTTCACAGTAAGATTTTATCCTTTTTCATCTCTTCTCTTTATCGATAAAGAGAAGATATGAAAAAGAAAAATAAAATCTTACTCTGAAAACTAGTTTACTAGCGCAATTGGACACAAGCTTTGTTGAAAACTAGACAAATGACGAGCAAAGCTCACAATAATTTATGTAATTTCATGTTGATTTCAATCTTTCATTATGGTTCTTCAAATTAGTTTTGGTTCTATGCTCGAGTTGGTTGATGTGGGATTCCTTAAGGCCCACCTTCCAACAGATCTTGTCCCGTCGATTTCAACACTTTATCTAAGACCAAGATCAGATATTATTTTAAGTGCCTTGGAGCTTGCATATCAATGAGAAGCCTCTTCCCTGACAATAATGGGAATACAACAATGTCTCTTGATTGTCAGATATTTCTAGTGACTCGACTTCAACACATTTATTTGTACCTGTCAAGATGCATTCTTGTACCTTGTCACTCATTTACATTATTGGTGAGTTGTCTCACATTGGTTAATGATTGACATTAGTGGTCGGTAATCCAATGAAGTATCTCTATGTTCGACTTCAACTAAATCCATTCACATAGAGAGAATTGTATTAATCGGGGTTATACGTGAAGATTATATGGTTTATGATATCAACAGCAGTGTTTTAATAAATCAAGGTTCAATTCCTAGTTCCAGCAATAAGAAGGCACAAAGGATCCAATTTCATATTTCATTATTTTTCATACAACCAAGAGAAAAGAATAATCATATCAAATTCTTTCACTTCACATTCCATGATCAGTAGTAACAGCGAAAATCTCCCAAATGCATAGCCTATGGACTTTTTAGGTAGGTGAAGGTATGTTGTTTTCTAATCATGAATCAATAATTCCTTTAATGCTAAAAGACATGTATTTGGAAAATTTCTCATATGACATTTATTTCACCATTTTTCAAAGATATCAATTACCTTTAGTTGTGGGGGATATCCATTACCATTTTTCAATTCCATATTCCATAACCTCATATATTGTTGACCAACATGTTACGCCCAACTGACTGTTGTTGCTCTTTAATTGAAAGATGAATATGTTTTGGAATGATTCAAATTATGAGAAAAGATCAATTGATATGTATATATATGGGTCTTCATTTGAATGTATTTTCAAGTATTTTTTGTTGCAACAACAAGAAAAGTAAAACAAAAGTGTTGCTACACAAGAACCAATACTCGCAATATGTGTGGTTGCCACATAAGAACCAACCACAAGTGCTGCAACTTAGATATCTTTCAAAGAAGGCTCCACAATAGCAAGCTCTAGAGAAAAGGAAAGAATTGAAGAAGACTTTCCAAAAGATGCAAATCTTGGAAAAGTACTTCAAATCACAAAACAACTTGTTGATAAAACATAACCTTTCACTCCAAAAGGCTACAGAAAATGAAATGAATTTAGTTCATGAAAATCAATGCAAGGTTGCATGAGGACATGCAACATCTTCAGTTTGGGGGGGGGATGTTAGGTCTCCAAATTGTCAACTTTTTCATCATCTTTTCATTCACTTTTAACTATATTCCATTATATTATAGCCTTACAATAAGACCAATTTCATGATCACATATGAGTTTATCATTATTATTTTCCAGGGCATTGTCTTGGTATTTTGAGTGAAAGGTTAAATATTATAAAAATAACAGGTATTCCCTTATATAAAAATGGTGGATGAGTTTTCTTATGTGTGTAGGCATATTTGAATATGCCAACAAAGTCATATTTGGAGTCTAAGTCTCATATTCAAATCTCCTCTTCAAAATCTTGAAGATTTGAGGAATATTTGAGATAATCATTCAAGCATATTTGATGGAGAAAAATCATGAAAGTTTTGATAAGATATCTTATCAAATTTTTTAGAGATTTGTGAGAAGATATGTAGAGATGTTACTTGTTAGATTTTAGCACATGGTTGTAATCACATGAGATATTTGTGGATCTACATTTATTTATTAGTTATCTTAGTTTTTGTATAAATAGGAGTGCATTCTCCATTCAAAATGAGCAACTCTTGAAGCATAATTCCAAACTATGATGAAGTAAAATACATTTGATAAGTTCTTGTGTTATTTATTTTAGAGTTTTGTATTCTTATTTTATTTTTCCCCCTTGGAAAAATCGTAATTTTCATTAGTAAAGGAAAATTACATGTTGTATATGTGAATTGCATATGATGTATGTGAGGCAAAGTGCCTATCAAAAATAGGAGTTACCAATTTAACAAAAATAGTGTTGTGCATCCACGTAGGGAGGCATTGTTCTACTGTGATTGTTCAGCATAGAAAAAAAAAAAAACTCTACATAGAGAGTGTATGTCTGCTAAATATACATATGATAATTAAAAGCATAAAATATTTACATATGCTAGAAAATGTAAAAATCAAGCTCCAACTGAGCCATTTAGTCTGTAATGTCCATAAAAGGTCGATGGTAAAACTGGTAGTGAGTACCATCCCTCTGTTCTCGAATCATCCATGTGCCAAAAGGCCTGACCGCAGCTTCTTTGGATAATAGATCGGCAATTGTGTTTTGTTCCATGTAAATATGATGACATGCAAATGAGTCAAACTCAGTAATGAGTCGGTGCGCCTCATTCAGTATATGTCTCAAAGAATATGCAAAGCGGTTTGATGTTTTGTTTATCCAATTACAAACAATTTTTGAGTCACCAAACAATTGTAGATTACTACAGTGTTTTTCCAAGGCAAATTGGATGAGGTATTTTGCTGTGATTAGTTCGGAAAAATTGTTTGAGCCTCTCCCCAGTCCCATTTGAATATGAAAATGATGGGATTCAGATAAGTACAGTATGGCACCTCCCCCACAGCCGGCTTCCTGTGCTGAACCGTCGAAAAAATCCCATGGTTGAGAGTAATTTATGGCTTCGGGGACAATGATCCTGGGCGGAGAGGTTTCCTCATCTTCAGGGATGATGTTGTAGTCTGTCAGGATACGAGCTGTGATGGAGGGCCAGTGGGGAGCAATATCCTTAAAAATGTATCTATTACGGGCTATCCAAATTTCCTAGCAGATAAGGAGGGGAAGATTTCTGGCCTTTGTCGGAGTTGCATTAGTCCACCATGTAGACCATGCATCCTTTACAGTCATGCCCTGCCAACTGTTCTGGGAGGGAAAGGTCAATAGGATCGAGCTCCAAAGATCCTTTGCAGCCTGGCAAGCGAGGAAAAGGTGGTCTACATCTTCGGTGTTGTTCTTGCACAAGCAACACCAAAAGGGTCTGTGTTGTGCACGTTTGATGAGGTTGTCACCTGTGGGGATCTTATATTTGAGGATTGTCCACATGAGAAGTTAGGTCCTGGGGGGTGCTTTGAGCTTCCACACGTGCTTCCACCAGAGTTCAATAGCTTGTGGTTAATGAGCCTCGGCTAATACAAGATAGCCCTCCTTGGGGGAGTATCTCCCTGATTTTGCAAGCGCCCAAGTTATCTCGTCCTCCCCTTCAACAATTCTAATATGAGATTCAGTTAAGGCTACAGTGTATTCAGCCCATTGTTGTTCCCAGTGTTGTGGTATGTGCAGGTTGCAGGCAGATTTCCAAGCTTGTTGAAATAAGGTGGTATGTTCAGAGTCCACAATATGACAAATATGTGTGATGCCTGCATTGCTGAGGTGGTTTTTAAGCTCAATAGGCATCTTGTGAGCGTTCCCACAACCAATCCAAGGATCTTCACCTATATGCACAGATGTGCCAGATTGAATTCTCCAGGTAAGACCCACTTGGATAATGGTCAGTGAATTCAGAACTACCTTCCAAATGACTGATATCCCTGTGTTGTTCCAGTGTGGCTGTTGTAGCCATTCCATCAAATTTAGAGGGGCAATGTATTTTAAAAAGGCCACCATACTCCACAGGTTGTTCGTAGTGATTAATTGCCAACCAAGATTTGATGCCAACATTGAGGAGAAGTCCTCCAGCTTCTTAATGCCCCACCCTCCCCATTTCTTTGGTAGGGTAAGTGCCTCCCATTTGACCAAGGTGAAGATTCTCCCTGATTGTTTATCCTTCCAAAGAAACCTGCAGCATAGATTTTGTATCTGAGATAGGATACCACTGGGTATCCATGCTAAAGACATCCAATATACCAGGGTGGCCTTAAGAACTGCTTTTATAAGTACTAATCTGCCTACCCTAGATAGGTACTTGTGGTACCAAATGTTGAGCCTCATTTCCATTTTGGAGATAAGCCATGTCCAATCTACTATCTTATATCCCTAGGGCTTTAGCTTGTATCCCAAATATCTAAGGTCATCCTCCATTTGCAGAAGGGTAAAAGGGAATCTATGGAGTGAAAATTTTATCTCATGGGGGGGGCATCCAGTAGTTGTAATGGTGGATTTGATGCAGTTAATAACCATGCCAACGGAAGTTTGAAATAAAGAGAAAGTATTCTTCATTATAGTCAGGTCCCCTATGCCACCATTGAGGAATATCAGCACATCATCAACAAATAATAAGTGAGTCAGGATGCATCTGTCAATGATTCTAATTCCTTTGAGCCTCCCTCTGTTATGTTCCTCTTTAATAAGTCTACTAAGCCCTTCCATTATGAGTAGAAATAGTAAAGGAGAGAGAGTGTCCCTGCCTGAGGCCTCTTTTTGAATGAAAGAAAGGCGATGTCGCTCCATTTACAAGGACACTAAAAGATATATTTGTTATAAAACACATGATCCATTTAATAAACTCATAAGGGAAACCTAGGTGAGTTAGGAGCATTCTGATGTACAACCAGCTTACTCTATCAAATGCTTTGGAGAGATCTACCTTAAATATCATACCTTTCATCTTCTTCGTCTATAGAGAGTGCAGAATTTCTTGTGTTATTATGACCGCCTCATGGATCTGATGATCTTGCAAGAAAGCAAATTGCTCAGGAGAAATATGAGTGGATAGGATGGGGCGGAGATGATTGGAAATGATTTTGGCAATGTTTTTATAAATGCAGTTGCACAGGGATATGGGGCAGAAATCATCAAAGGAGGTCGGGTTGTCGAATTTGGGAATGAGGGTTATGAAAGTGGTATTGAAAGATTCATATATCTTCCCATTGAGTCGGCAATCTTCAACAACCTTAAGGAGATCTACTCCAAGAGTCTCAAAAAAAGCCAAGTAGAACTCCACCGACCATCCATCTAGCCCTGGGCTTTTGTCACGCTTGAACCATTTTGTTGTGGCCTCAAGTTCCCCTAGAGTGACTTCCATATTCAGTTCCATGGCAGTGTCCTGATCCACAAATCGGGGAAATAGTTGTGCCTCTCGAATGACTTCAGCGAGAGTGGCATTTGGAGGTGCCCTGTAGATCTTCTTAAAATGGGATGTGGCCATGGTTGCTAAATGCAGAAAGGTGTTGACTATGTTCCCCTGCTCATTTCTGAGCTGCCATATGGAGTTAATGGCTTTTCGATAATTTGAAAAATTGTGATAAAATTTCGTATTATCATCTCCCTCTAGCAACCAGATTGCCCTGCTTCACAATCTCCGGGACTCTTCTTGATCCTTTAGGATTTTGCATCTCTTAGATAATAAGGATGTGAGCTTTTCCTTTTGTTCATTCGAGGTGTAGAACCCCCCTTGATCATTTTCGAAAGCAACAATCTTTGCTTCAGTATCCCTTAGGGTTTGTTCATCCTGCACTCTCTTTTTGTGTGCCCATATTTTAGAGAGTCTCTTCAGCTCTTTTAGGTTATGTATAAAGCCTTATGTTATATTACCTCCAGCAACAAGGTGTGGGACTTCTAGAAATCATTAACCATGCGAGCATAAGATGCATCCTTTAGCCAGGAAGAGTTGAATTTGAAAGGGCCTTTAGGCTTATTGAATCCCCCTCTTATTTCAAGGTATATCGGCAAATGGTCTGAGATACCTCCCGATCCCACCCATTGTCGATAGTTATAACCCATGTTCAGTAGGTGCTCCTTGATAAGGAAGCGGTCAAGTCTTCTGGCAAGACTGTCATCACCAACCCTGTTGTTCCTCCAGGTGGGCTGCAGTTTTGCTGATGGGATGTCCATAAGACTGTGGTTTTCCAGGATGTTCTCAAAGTATGTTGATAAGGGATCAATCTGGGCATGATGTCCCCATGATTCAGAGAGGCCAATAGAGAAATTTAAGTCCCCTTCAAGGATTAAGTAGTCCTTTCGCAAGATATCAGTACTCAATAAATGGTCCCAGAAGTCTACATGGTAATGGCACGACCCGTACACATTTATCAGTCTAATCTCAATGCCCAGATCGGATGAGAATATGTCTGCCCCAATATGCCCAATGCCTCCCCAACTGTTACAAAGCTTGATGGTTCGAGAGTTATAACCCAAGGCAATGCCTCCCAAGCATCCATTTACATCAAGTGCTAGAAAGCACCAGCTCGAGAGCATAGATTCAAGCAAGTGGGTGATGGCTTCAGCTAAGCCCAAGGTTTCTTGTGGGAAAATGACATCGACCAATTCAGAGTTGAGTAGTCGCTAGTTTTTAATCAGGCCTAGCTAACCCTCGACAATTGAAAGAGAACAACTTCATGGAGGGGGAGCGTCCAGGATGTTTAGAGCTCTAAATACCCTATTGATGGTGTTTTGTTTCCCAGATGCTATCTCCTCTCCGCCCTGTAGCTTAGCTTTGGAAAGGGAGGAAGGACGTCCTCGGGGTGGCTTCGGGGGAATGGGAGGAGTATTCAGGCCAATACCAATAACATCAAGGGCCTGTGATGGCACCCGAGATCGAAGCAGGTATCTGGGGGATAGGGGCCCATGTTCAGAGGCAGAGGATATGGGAGGGGCTCCCTCTGTGAAGGATGGTGGAGTGCAAGAGAATGTGGGGGAGGGAGGGTGGAGGGGGCATTCCAGGGAAATGGGAGGCTGAGAGATGAAGGCCGAGGCCTGATTAATTACAGTGGAAAAAGCAATGCTTTCAGAGGGATAAAATATCTTAACGAAGCAGGTAATAGAAGTGTTCATACTCGAAGATAGCGCAGCCCCGGCAGTCGCCCTTGCCCTGGTCAGACGAGGAGAGGGAGGTCAATATGGTGCCTTGCCGTGCTTCTTCGGAGCCTCCTTGACTAGTGCTTCCTCTGCTGCTTCAGGGTTGTTATGATTCGATGCGGCTTCAGGAGGGGGTTGATCCACATGTGCTTGAGAGTCTTTGGTAGGTATAGCCTTGCCATTTTCCCCTGCTCTTGCATTACTCTTGAGGGGGAAGTCCCTAAAGAGATGACCCACCTTATGGCACCTCCTACATCGAAAAGGCACCCCTTCGTAGTCAAGAATCTCTTTCCAAGAGAAATTCCTCTATTGGAGGGTAATGTGTTCCTGCTGTTGGGGCCTAAATCTACCTCGTTCTGAGAAAGGTAGGTCTAGGGTAACATCAAACCATGCTTAACCTAGTAGCTAGCCCTACCAGGTCGAGAGAGGGCTCTCTCCTTGTCAATCTCAATGAAAATTTATCAAAGAAGGCTAGAGATGACTGATATAAAAACTAATTTTAGGCTAGGTATGTTTGCATAGAGGAATTTCATTGATTTTTATGGTTGATTGTTGGATCAGATGAGAAGGTAGCTTTGGGTCTGGGAAATGAACACAGATTTGCAGAGGTTTCTATGGGGCGAGGTAGGTAAGTGTTTTAGCACTTTGAAATGAGTGTTATGGTGAGTCTAAAGACTGGTGAGGAGCTGGAGAGGGCATGCAAATTTCATTAGTCCTCTTCAAACAGTAGAAAACATGTAAAACTAAATAAACCCCAAGGTAGAGCACTGAAAAACCAATGAATTCCACCTTTCAAACTTGATTCATTTAGTTACGCAGAAAGAGAGAGATGATGGCACACATAAACATAAGATCAAATGAATCACTGAGAATAAAACTATGCTAATTCACATTCCCACAAGAATCCCACAAAATGCTACAAAACCCTGGTTTATTTCCTTGCCAAACTGCAGAAATGATGTACAAAGTAGCTCAATGCATCCACAAGAGTCCAACCCTCACAAATGACTAAGAAAGTACAATATATAGGCCTTAAACCACCTATGCTAGCCATCAGGGGTTGAATCTATGAGTTAAGAAGCTGTTTCAACAAGATCTAAACTAGGAACTGAAAAATAGGCAGTGGAATAGCTTGCCTCTAAAACCATGGAAACTGATTCATTCAGTCCAAAACAACCTAAAACTGATGTATCTACCTCCTTAAGTCATTTTTCATCATTTTTACATCAAATTATATCAATTTACATCATAAATTTGACCATGAGAGAGAAAAAATCAAACTGGTAGAAAACTAGGCGAAATCCTGAGCAAACAAACAAAATTGATAAATTTTCCCCCTATGCGTAGCGCCATTTTTCTATGCATAGCAATTTTTCCAAGCCACTTTTGGAAGGCTTCCCGAAGTCCAAATCAGGTGCAGGATAGCTCATTGGAAAGCTTGGTGAGTCTACTTTCTAAGAAAAATTTAATTTTTTGATTTGGAGTCCATTTTCCCCTCCAAACATGCAATCTCCCAATACTGCTTCCTGTGTGGCAAAAAAGTGGCAAAAAGGGCATTTTTGAGGTGTTTTGGCCCTTTTGGAGGTCCAAACTTGTCAAAACTTCCCAACAATTTATAAGCATGCATATTTTTTCATGCTGCTTCCAAATATTCATCCATTTTGCAAGAAGATGCCTCCATCAAAAGCATAGCGCCAGTGGCCCTACGCGCCTATCAGAAAAACCTATTTTTGCCTCAAAAATTCAAAAATGTCCAAAAATTCACCAAATTTCTTGAAATTTGGCATGAGTGATCTTTTTTAGGAGCTATGCTAGGCCAATGATGCTTCAACCAAGATCTTGAGCTTATCTGTCTCTTTTTTTCTCCTCAAAGCTCTCTTTAACTTGGCTTTTAGGTACCTTATCCTTGTCTTTCAAATTTTATTCCGGACCAAATAGTGGTAAGCCATGTGTCGCAACATGTTCTTATCCTTGTTGGCCTTGTCCAACAGCTTCTCAAGGTCGATATTCACTCTTTCCAACCATGATTCTTGGTCGGCCTCTATTTCTTGCTCTAGTGAAGTTAGCTTGATTTTCCTTCTCTTTGCCAATTGCCAGTTTTCCCTTATGTTTTGTAGCTCCATGATTGTTTGTTTGTACTCCAATTGCTTTTTCTATTGCTCAAGGTAATTAATAATCCATTTAGCCCTCTCGAGGTTAAGAGATAAGGCTTGGATCTCAGCTTCTTTCTCCTTGGTGAACATATCCTTGAGTCTTGAGCCTTGGGGGCCCAAATCAGTGTCCTCATCCTCAACCAAAATGAAATCCCTGTCTTGGCCTTCAGAAGGCCCTTCATCATGAAATGTTTGCTTTCCTCTATCATGTACCTACTCTGGTGAAGAAGAAGGCAAAGCCCCTTTCACCCCAGGTGAAGATAGCATTTGCCTGTTGTCTGGTGAAGAGAACGAGACCCCTTCCACCCCTGGTGGAGATAATACTCGTTTGGCAGCTGCAAATAGTCTCCTTGTGCCTTTCTCATAAGTGACAAACACTGGCACACCTATAGGTTCAGTCTCATGAACATATGGCTAGTTTGAAGGCCCTCCTTCCTCATGAAGCACTGATGGAGTCACCTGAGGGCTTTTGAAGACCTCATGTGCAATGAAAGTATCCCATGAAATATTTAGCAAGCTTAGCTGATGCAAAACAACAATTTTAATCAATGAGAAATGGTAAATGCTACTGAACTACTGAGGAAGAGGTTTCCTTTGCACATAATGAGCCATTTTCTCAATGTTTCTGCATATGAAATAGGGGAGGTTTATCATCCTCACTCTAGTGAAGTACATCAGCAATCTAACATGGTAAGTATACAAATGAGAAAACCTCCCTTCACGGGTGAAATACTTGATAATGAGTTTCATAAGTGGAGCATAAGTGTCTTGTAGATATCTGAAAGGAAAGACCCTACTGATTTGCCTTTGATAACTAGCCTTGATGTAAGGCTCATAATTCTCTTTGCCCACATGCTGCCCCTTATTCCACTGTTCTCCCACATTAGGAATGTATGTTGCTGCTGCAATAGTTTTAGGTGTCAAAATGAAAGAAACACCAGCTAGGTTCACCTGGCCATTGTGAAGATGAAGAACAAATAAGCAAGCTCATGGTGATATTTCACCCTCTCCACCATCTCACAAAAATGGTAACAAGACTAATGTTTAAACATGTTACTGCAAGAGGGCAAGCTAGCAACTCTATGAGAGTGGTGGGCTCCTCCCGGATGTGTTTTCCTCCTTTATGTGGTTTTCTCGGTGCATGAACCTCTTGAGAAGAATCACTGACAGTTTCATCATCCCTCTCATATGCTGAATCTGTTTCCATTCTTGCAAATGTGGATTAAAGAATGATGAGTATGAAGAGATTTTATCAAATATAGGAAGACTGTTGTTTTTCTTTTGGGGATAAAAGGATTGAATGATAATAGGACTGTGAATGAGGGTTTTGATGGTGGGGAATGTAATGGGGGGAATAGGAAATGGGATTAGGGTTTTGGGAATGTATAGGGTTTATGTGTAGGAATAATGTATAGGGTTTAGGGTTTGGTAATGGGAGTAAGTGCCAATGACTTTGGGAGAGGGAAAGGGGAAGGGATTTAGGGAAATTTAGTGACAAGGGAAGGGAATGGGGTGCGGAAGATAATTAAAGGGGAATTAACAGTAGAAAACGAAACCCTATGCAACTTTGACAAGACAATTTTAGTGATAGCTAGGGTTTGTTTTTTAGACACATAAATCACCACCAAAGATGTACAAATCCCTTGCTAGACTAGATGTGAGGTTGTACTTACTTGCCAAGAGGTTACTTTTGCATTTGGACGCAGAGGAGGGTGATAAAATTTGATTTTAAGCTCAAACAGCATATGTGTAGCGTTGCCTCCAAGGTGCATAGCGCACGACCAAATTCTAGTTCAAAACCTGCGCCAGATGCGTAGCGCTAGGCAATTGCGCAGCGCCGGTGCCCAGATGCGTAGTGCCACCAAATTTTTGTGATTTTTGCCTGATTTTGACTTTTTCTCCCACAAACCTGATTTTCTCCTTTTGCCTTACTCTCTTTGCACAAAATGAAGACTTGAGACACAAAGAAGACCTTTATATCCCCTTGGTTTAACTTTTCATTTACAAACCCACTTTTCTAAAGTGTCTTTCACTTTGCTTTTAAAAGCTCTGTTTTGCATTTTACAGTTTGACTCATGAATTGAACTTTGCTTGATGAATTGATGCATTGATGTTTTTGTTTCTTGTAGTAGCTGGAGTTGGCAAGGTGACCTAGGGCAGTAGCTTTGAACTTATTACATATAGAAAAAATTAAAATTACATAAAATTTTATACATAAAAAATAAAACTCTAGGAAAAACTCACTTATTGGGTATATCATTATTGAAATTTTGATTTTATGGACTTATTTGACTTCCTCTTGTGCCTGCTGACCGTTTATTGAGCTTTTCCATGACTATGGTGGCAAACCCTAGACCTAATGAGACCTAAAACCCTAAAAATGGCTTTTGCAAATGTAATGACAAAAAATCACTGTAAATGACCTGCACTTGTGAAAATAGACCAACAGGTAAAGACCATGTGGGAAATTTGATATTGAAACACTTCCATCAGTTGATCAATGGCCTAATGGAATGCAGCTGATCGGATGGGACACCTAAAATGCATGCAAAAAGAGAATTTGATCACTGATGGAGGGATGAAGATACCAACACTAACATTGGCTCCACTGGGGATGGTGGTGGGCTCCAGTATTGTAGCAATAATGCTACAACTCCTGGAGCTTCCTTCTCTAATTTTATCAACCTGGTAGTTCGTAACAAACTTGGAAGCGACGGTGATGTATGCACAAGTACTAGCTCTTGTCGCAGTTGTCACTTGGTCAGCTGGCACAAGTCCGCTAGGGCTCAGGCCAACTTCTATATGTTCTCAGAATAAGCTTTTTAAGTGATGAACGAAAGCTATCTCAAAGGAAATTAACCTACTTTGCAAGAATGAACTGAAAGCCAACAAAACATGGAAACCCTAGTAGACCCTAATCTGACCAGTTTAATCCTTACGATGCAATGGTGGGAATGCAACTTCTAAAAATGATGCCATTACTTCTAGTGAGATGAGATGCATGAGTTTAAACTACTTTCATCTGAAGAGAACATGTTTTTGTATTTTTGCTCAAGTGGTTGGAGTTATTATGACTGTGCTTCTTACTGGGTCTTGACTGTGCAGGGGTAGTTCAAGGGGAGGAAGGCTTGGGAAAGGTCAGGAGGACTCTGAGAGGTTCCAGGGGATCCCTAACATCATTCCACAGAAGTTCACAACGTTCAGGTGCCTGGCAACTGTGTTTGCAAGCTTCTACAGGATGTCTGCAGGGGATCCTACAGGAAGCTCGGGATTTCTACAGGAAGTCTGCTAACTTCTACAGGATGTTCTGCAGTCGGAGTTTTGGGTGATGGAGGAGTGAATGAGCTGTATGGGTGGATAGGTAGGATGAGAGGGGAGCTTGTGATGGCTTATGAACAGAGAGATGAGATGGAGAGGGGGTGTGTAAAGCTGGATGGCCGATAGAAGGGTAGAGGCAATGGAAGGCCGAAAAGATAAAACAACGTGGATGATAGAAGAGTTGGTGGGCAAATGATCTAGCTGGGAGGTAAGGAGATGGCTTAGGCACGGCTGAGAAGGATAAGGAAACGATAGAGTGGTGTTGCGCAGTGTAAATGAAACAAATCACCTCTGTCTTGCACAAAACCGAGAATTCATCAACCTATTATAACTGCTTTATTAAAAACCAAAGAACAGCAATGTAAGTTTTAGAGAGAAATCGTGCATGGTGCTGAAACAAAGAGTTATTGCTCAAGATCTAAATGCATGGACACTTCTACCAATGGAAATATTACTTTAAAGCTTGCATGAACATGTAAAACTGCGTTTTTTTGGTGGTTGGCACGGTCTACACTCCCAATCTCTAAACAGAGGTGGAAGTGAGTGTACGATCAACCTTTTCTTGGAACTCTGATGAATTCTAATCCTCCTACTCTAATCTAAACTGCTGAAAGCACTTTATCCATAAAACTAACCTACTTAATCACATCAAGAAATTCGAATCAGCAGACTGTGTTTTCCAAATGCATGTCAAGGCAAAGAAATGAAATGCTGAAAGGAAAGACAAGTAACAATACAAAGAAAGGAGGCCTATTGCTCTCAGGTTGGGCCCAAACCTGAGAGCTATAGCTCCTCTAAGAACTCAGAATTGAACTCAAATCTGCCTGCCTTTTATTAAAAGATCATAATCATAAGTCTAACAACATGCCAAAAATGGCTTACAAAGAGCAAAACAGAGCTATAGCTCATGATTCAAAATCTGCAACAAAGGTTCAAAAGTTCCCATCGAAGGCTACAGCCTCAATATTTATACATTATGAGGGCCAAGCTGGCCTCCTAAATTAGTGGGGCTTGGTTGTCCAACTAAAAGTAAACTGTTGTTCCTGTAGAATCCGTTGGCTGCCTTCTAGCTCGGTGGTGATAGCTGTTGGAGCTCGGAGTTGGGGTGGAGATCACGAGGAAGGTCATTCAAGGATGTGGACAACCTTCCTACAAACCCGCAATGCCACCTTGGCTGTCTCCTTGCCTCCATCTGTGTGGTTTTTACTCCATTTAATGTCAAAAAACCTGAAATAAACATGTATTAGCCACATAGGCATAATGACTGCCCTCCTTCCTACAAATAACATGAATATACTAAGAAATGATGCATAAGTGATAAAAAATGAAGGGTTGAGCAAGGTAAGTAGGCCAAATGAGCCCAAACTGTTACCAAAATTTGGGGCTCATCATCACCCCCCAGCTAAAATGTTTGCTCATCCTTGAGCAACTAGTCCAACTCTTCATCCTTCATCGCCTTTACTGCCACCCTTACATCCCAAGCCTCTGTAGTAGTGTCCTCCTTGCTGATATGAAACCCAGCCCTTTTGTTCACCTCTTCCCACTGTTCATTATCATCTTTCTCTGTGCTGCCTTCCATCAATCCTAACAGCAGTGGTGGGCTTAGCTTAAGGCCAATCCAGCTGGCCTGGAGGTTTTGCATGGATTTCTTATAGAGGGCCACCCGTACCAGAGCTTCCCTCATCCGAGTTGGAGTATGGTACTCTCGGATTTTCAGACTGTGGGCCAATGTATTCCATCTGCGGGTGCATGCTTGGACAGGGTTGTCTCCTAACAGTCTCTCCATGTCCTCAAAATGAGCTATGGCTTGGGCCTATTGATCCATATATCTCAATGAAGCTTGAGGGCCAGTGGACAAATGTTGGTGTGCCGAGATTAGTGCAACTGGATCCCCTGGTTCTGGTCTGATGAGCAATGGCTCATTCAGCTCTCGGTTCATGACCGCTTTGGCTTCTGCTGCTCTTTTGTCCTCATGGTTCAGCCATGAGGCAAATGCCATTAATTGCATATCTCCCAAGGCCGTATTGGGATCCCATGAAACTACATTAGGCAAGGCCAAATTATGGAGGTAGAACTCCGCTAATTTGGCCTTATCCTCTGATGAACTAGTACTGCATACTTCAGTGAATTGTTGCGGGTCTTGGAGCTGAGAGATACCTCTTTGCGCCAAGGTATTGATTTGAAATTGCAGCCATTGGTCTTTTAAGTACAGGCCATAGGATTTGGCCGGCTGTCTGCATTGGATAGCATCCATGGCCCAGCTGGCCATGCAGGCCAATTGTGCCTCTTTCTGCTGCAGCTATTCTCTGAGAGCTTGCACCTCAATTTGTGCTTGTTGTTCTGCTTCCTGTAGATGTGTAGTTGGCTCCCCAAGACTGGTGTTCAGTTACTTTTTGCCTTGTTGTTCTGTTGTGGTGTCCTTGGAGGATGTACCTGTCCCTGCCCTCAGCTCCTGTAGCTGCAATCTCAGCTTTTGGTTTTCTTCCTGTAGGAACACTCGTTGGCAATTTGCCACGTGTTTAGCCATGGATAATTCACTTCTGGCCTCCTTGAGCTGCTCCTGCAAGGGACCTATGTCCGCCACACCCTTTGACTTGGCTATTTTCATCCACGTGTGTGTACGGACTCTTTCTTCCTCCAATGCAAAAAACAGTGGCACAGTAAATTTCTGAGGTATAATTTTGCCAGCCTCTAAAAAGTTGTAATATGAACTCAGACTTGGCTGAGGGCTGGGCTCTGGTATATGCTCTTTCTCCACTTCTTTTGGTGGCTCTACTTCACCCTCCCTCGGTGGTGATAAGGGTGCTTCTCCTTCCATTCTCTCAGTTTCTTTAAGCCTAGCTAAGGTTTCCTGTAGAGAATCATCAGCATCCTGTAGCCGAGCTTTTGTAGTCAATTGGTCTAACCTTTCTTTCCAAGTAGTTTTCTTCGGGCTCCCCCTCTCATAGGTGACTGATATCCTCGAGGGGGACCTTTCCTTGGGCGAAGTAGGGGCATCTTCGATAATGATTGGGCTGCTGGACGGAGGCTGTGGCTTGCCCGTCTTTATTCTCACACTTCTTCTAGCTTTAAAATATAGAGGGGTCTCCCTCTTTCTCTTCTCCTTTGGCTTAGGAGGTGTGCTGAGGGCGGCCAGCACAGCTATTACCTCCCTTGCAAGAATTTCAGCTTTCTTCTCCTTGGGTTTCACTTTTTCAGGGCTTCCTGTAGAAGACCCTGTTTTAGTTAATTTCGGGCTTCCTGTAGAAGCCGGTTTCGGTTTTCCTGTAGAAACAGGTGTCACCGCTTTGGTTTTTTTTGCTGCATGAGTTTTAGTTTTTGACTTGATTGCGGTTGCTGTCGAGGCACTTTTGCTGATGTGGACCTTCTCAGCCTTGTCCACTCTGCTTTGCAATCTTTTCTCTCTTGCCGTCAAAATGGGTGTGTCATCCTTCTCTTTGGCACCCTTTTTCTCTTGTTTCTTCTCTTGCTTTTTCTTCTGTTCCGTGGTCGTGGTCTTCTGGCCTTTTTCTTTCTTCCCTGTGGGCACTGACTCTTTCTCCTCACTGCTAGATGAACCGAGCTCTTCGGTCAGCATCTTTATATCACCATCCTTGGTCAAATTTCTAAAGGCTTCCCATGAGAGAGGAACCTTGTATGTGTGGAGCGCATCCTCCACGAGGAGTTTGATGAGTCCATGGTGGGCTACCTGGTCTGGTGTGCCTTCTTTCAACTTGGTGGCACACTCAATCAGAGACTGTAGTAGAAAGTAGGGGAGACTGAGTTTGTTTTCTACAGGTAGATCCATCTGGTGCCTTAATTCCGTGAGTAACCGAAAATGGTACCCATATACAATGCTGAAACGGCCTTCGCAAGTGATGTACTTCATAATCTGAAGGCTAACTTCACTCCACGGTGGCAGTAAACTGGTTCTACGAACCCCATTTTTATCTTCTGAGAATTCCTCCTCTGGTGGAAAGAATTCTTTCTTAGCCTGTTGGCCCAATTTCCTTTCTTCTTTATCCCATGGTAATCCCATTGGGAGCTCAGTAACTCGGCTGATGAATTGTGGGGTGAGTCTGAGACTCAAACCCCTGAAGTTAACGGTGGCCAATGTTTTGGATTTCGGCCTCAGAGCTTGCAAAAACTCCTCTGCCACCTCGTCGTCATAGCCCTGCAATTTGTCACAGAAGGATATCCATTGCGCTCGCGTGAAGAGCTCCACCACCTCAGGATTTTCTCTTAACTTCGTTGAATCAGTTGGTTCCCTTCTGATGAACCCACCCGGCATGGTGAAAAACTGTTGCGTTAGCTGGAGGTGGCGAATGCGGAAGAAAATTGGCCTACTGGGACAGAGCGTAGAATTACGCCTCTGTCATGCATACAATTCACGAAGCTTATCTCCCGAGGACCTTAACACAGCTTAATTATACTGACATCCTGTAGGACGACAATTCATGCAACGGCAGACAATATTTGCAAAAATTTTCTACGACCAGACTGTAGACGTCGATTCTGCCACCCTCAAAACCAATTGCATGGAGAGTTCAGGCTTACCTTTTTAATCCGCCACCTTTTGACGTGAGGAACCCGATTTCCTGTAGAAACAGCTTTCCTGTAGAAGCAGCGCACGAATTCTGGAGGATACTGCAGTGGGTCTGCGCTCTTGGTGTTGCTTAACAGGCGTTCGAACGGCCAAAGACTTGGAGTGTCGAGCTGCAGAGGGATCCGGATGATCACTCGAGTTTCAAACGGTGAATGATAAATGCGTGGGGTGGCAATCTAGCCGATTAGATTTGAATTCGGCGGAATCCGTGGCGCGGGGGTGAGCTGTCCCTGCCGGACCGTTGGACGACGTCACTCCATCATTCGTCTGCGAGTTCCCTTACTGCCGCATCATTCCCCGCAGATCCGCCGCCGTCACTTCTGTTAAAACTCGTTTTTCCCGACGGGATGGCTCTCACGTGTGCACTGCCCGTTCCTTTTGCCACGACCACCGCCCAAACATCCGACTAGACCACTAACTGGTCGACGTGGCCAGTCGAATGGCCATACAACCGCTCAACCCATTCACTTCACACTTGCAAACATTTTCAAAGTAAAATTCATGCAATTCGACGGAAGAAAGGGTCGAGGCACTTACCTGTGCGGCCGCAACACGATTTTTCAGGCTCTTGGACGACGATGAGTGGATCTATTTGTTGCTGGTGGATTTGCACAGACCCGGAGGTTCATATTCACAGGCCCCTGACGATGAATTTGATGCTTCGGCTGCATGCACCTGCGTTTTCATTGCATGTGGCAAGCGCTTTGAATGGTGTACACTCTAGCGGGCTTAACTGTTACGGGACTCCTGCAGGATGTCCTGTAGCAGTTTTTCCTCCTCGGGTGCATACTGCACGATGAAGGCAGTGGCCTCACGATCACGCTCACAGAGCTCATGGATGGCTGGGATGGATATGGTATGACATCTCAGCGTTTTTTTCATTCTAAAAATTGCTTTCTCTTGACAACTCAATGATTTGCTTTGATGGTGCAGGTAACTTCATTGCATGTCGACAGGGGTGGTAGAAAGAGGTGACAGCAGTGTGTAAGGGTGAAAATAGTAACTTGCATGCGTCCAAACCGATCCTTGGGCGTTAGATCTCCTCATACAATGAATTCTGGGCCGTCCCTAAGTTCTACAGGAAGTTTCCTGTAGAAATACAGAACTTCCTGTAGAAAGTTTGCACCTTCCTGTAGAAAGTCTGCACCTTCCTGTAGAAAGTCTGCATCTTCCTGTAGAAGACTTAAGCTGTGATGAAATCGTGCCCATACCTTGGAGAAGATGAGTATTCTTGGAGGAGGTGCTGGTGAGGTCTCCTGGCAGCATGATAAGGATCCTTGGCTTTGAGTTGAGAGACCTCCTCTCCTTCATAGAACACCTGCAACCTGCATGCATTTCCAGATTATAAACTTGTTGTCCCTGTCTTCTTTTGCATATTGTTTTTTTCTTTTTTCTTTTCTTTTCTTTTTTTTTTTTTTTGTTTTTTTGGAAAGATAGCAGGGGCGCCTCAATGAGGTTTTCACCCTTGCCATCTGCCTTAAGCGCCTCAGAGAGGTTTTCACTCAAGGATCTTTTTTCAAAAAATTTTTTTTTTTTTTTTGAAAGACAATAGGGGCGCCTCAATGAGGTTTTCACCCCTACCACCTGCCTTGGGAGCCTCAGAAAGGTTTTCACCCAAGGATCTTTATCTTTCTTCCCATAGACCAGCTCATAAGGTGTGAAGCTGGTGGTGGTCTTCCAGGTGGTGTTGTAAGCCCATGTGGCCTCAACCAGGCGATCTGCCCAATCTTTCCTACTGCTGCTCACCACCTTAGTCAAAATCCCCTCCAATGCTCTGTTGGTGACTTCCACTTGCCCATTTTCCTGTGGATGGTAGGGGGTGGAAGTCCTATGCTTGATTTTGTGATGAGCTAGTAGGTCTTCAATTAAGTTGGATGTGAACTGGCTTCCTTGATCGGTGACCAGCTCTCTTGGGTAGCCAAATTTGTAGAAGATGTTCTCCCTTAAGAACTCAGCCACCTTTTCTTTTATTGCTGCCTTGATTGCTTTAGTCTCTGCCCACTTTGTCAGGTAGTCAGTGCACACAATGATGTAAGACCTTTGCCTCGAAGGAGGGTTGATTGGACCCACAAAGTCCATACCCCACTTCTCAAATGGCTCAAGAGTCACTTGAGGTTGGAGAGGCATCTCATCCCTTTGAGTCGGTTTCCCCATTCTTTGGCATCGGTCACATTGGCTGATATACCTTCTGACATCTTGATGAAGTGTGGGCCAATAGTAGCCTGCCTGCAGGATTTTGAAGGCAGTCCTCTTTGCTGCAAAATGTCCTCCACAAGGCCCATCATGGCAGGTGAGGAGGATATCAAAGACTTCCTCCTCCCTTACACAACGCCTTAAGATCTGATCAGGGCCAAGCTTGAACAGGTTGCCCCCGATCCAAGTAAATGAGGCACTTTTTCTGATGATTCTGCTCTTCTCTCTTGAAGATAGGTGCGGAGGGAATTGTGCTGAAACAAGGTAGTTTGCTATATCAGCAAACCATGGAGAGAGTACTGAGATAGCAAACAGATTTTCATCGGGCATCTGGTCATCCACTGTTCCATCCTCATCTACAGACAAATCCAATCTAGATAAAAAGTCAGCAACAACATTTTCTTTACCTGGTTTGTCAACAATGGTCAAATCAAATTGCTGCAACAAAAGTAACCATCTAATAATACGAGCATTCACATCTGGTTTATTCATTAAATATCTAATTGCAGCATGATCCGTATGTACAAAGGTTTGATAGCCAGTGATATAATGTCGGAACTTGTTCAGTGCATGGACCACAGCCAAGAATTCTTTCTCGATTACGGTGTAATTCAGTTCAACTTTGGATAAGTTTTTGCTAACAAAGTAAATGTCATATGGAAGTTTTTGTTCAACTTGTCCTAAAGCTGCCCCTATGGCTTTGTTTGAGGCATCAGTGTGGATGTGGAAAGGTAAGGCCCAGTTTGGACCTCTCAAGATTGGGGCAGACACTAACTTGTCCTTTAATTCATTCAAAGCCCTCTGACAATCGTCAGTCCATTTAAACTCCACATCTTTTGCCAACAGGCCAAACAATGGCGAGGCTAGCTTGCTGAAGTCTTTAATGAATCTCCTGTAATACCCTGCTAATCCTAAGAAACTCCGAACATCCCTTACCTTTTGGGGAGGTGGAACCTTCTTGATGAGAGCAATTTTGTTAGGATCCACTTGTAACCCTTGACAAGAAATGGTATGGCCTAGCACGGTCCCTTCAGTCATCAAGAATTCACATTTTTCAGGACTAAGGGACAGGTTCATCTCAATGCATTTGGTTAGGACTTTTCCCAGATTGGACAATGCTTCCTGGAAGTTGGACCCATAAGGAGTGAAGTCATCCATATAGATTTCCACCGCATCATGGACCAGCTCCGAGAAGATGCTCAAGACAGCTCTCTGGAAGGTAGCAGGAGCATTGCATAGCCCAAAGGGAAGAACTCGATAGGCAAAGGTACCCCAAGGACAAGTGAAGGTGGTCTTATCTTGGTCTTCCGGGCTGATTTGGATTTGGTTGTACCCGCTAAACCCATCCAGGAAAGAGAAGAACTTCTTTCCTGCCAGTCCATCCAACACTTGATCTATGAAAGGTAGAGGGAAATGGTCTTTCTTGGTAGCTTTGTTCAGTTCTCGGTAGTCCACACAGATTCTCCACTTCCCATTTTTCTTGGGAACCAACACCAGAGGGGACACCCATTCGCTATCTGAGATGGGGTAAATGAATCCGGCATCCAACAGTTTTTGCAATTCTTCCTTGACAATGTCCTTAAGGGCTAGATTCATTCTCCTCTGAGGTTGCCTAACCGGTTTACAATCCTCTTTGATGTATATGTGATGGGTACAGACCGAAGGATGGACTCCTTTCATCTCCTTATAGCTCCAAGCAAAATCATCTAGATGACTGGCCAACAGGCTACACAGCTCCTTTTCCTGGGAAGGAGATAGGGAGGAGCTGATCTTTAACGTTATCTCAGGGCCGAACTCCACATTCTTGACTCTGGGAGTGACAGGGTTGGTGGCACAAAGGTCCACTAAGGTGCTGGCTTGGGCATCCTCCACCAATTTCTCTAAGGATAGTGCACTGGGAGGTGGATTCTGGATCAAGGTCTCAATCAAGTCATCCTCGGTTGGGGGGTCTCTTCTAGTGGTGTCTAGGGTGCACAAAGGTGCTGAGTAAACCTCATCCTCTTCTCCTTCCTCCAACCAAAGTGGTAAGTCATGCTCTAAGGAGGGTTGGGCAGGAGGGTATAGGACTAGCTGCTTGGACATAGGACCATTTTTTATGGTCATGTTTCCTGCACGGCAACTTATGTAAGCATCTGCAGTGGCTAACCAAGGCCTTCCCAAAATAAGAGGATATCCAGTAAGCTTTGCCTTGGGTTGCAGAACCAAGAAATCTGCAGGGTATTCCCAAGAGTCGACAGAGACCAAGACATCCTCCACAATCCCTTCGGGAGTCACGGTGGAGCGATCTGCTAGTTGCAGGACTGTCGAGGTCTTTCTCAGGGAACCCTGAAGATTGAGTTTGAGCATGGTATCCCTGGTCATCACATTAATGGCAGCCCCCAGATCAATCAAGGTGTGAGGTATGATGGTGCCATTGATGTGGACATCTACTACAGGACTCCCAGGATCTAGGTACTTTGGGCAAATGACTTGTCCTAGCATAAGGTCAGACAGTTGTCCTATGACATTGATGGTTGAAGCATCTCTCTTTCGCCTGCCTGGGTGTTTGAAACACTTTTCCTTAACCAGTTTGTTGTATATTGGCACATCCTTGATGGCTTGGAGAAGTGGTATTTTCACACACAACTGCTTGAGCTCTCCCAGAAGCTCATCCTCCTCTGGGTTGGGTTGTGTGGTGGCTGTTAGTCTCTCAGGAAAGGGTGGAATAGCCTTTGGTTCACTTTCCTATTTATCTTCCTCGTCCTCTGGGGGAGGAGGTTGGCGATCCGGAAGAGTCTTTCCAGATCGAAGATTGATCTCCTGGATCTCCACAGCATAGGTAGGGCATGATGTTTCCCCAGTGTATACCTGTTGGGCCTGTCTATTGTTGGGGTTCGGGTTCGGTTGAGCAGGCATTTGAGGTTGCCTTGGAGGAGCAGGAGGTAATGATTGAGGTTGAACTGGTGGTGGAGGCAAAATGGCGGGAGGAGTGTTGTACTGGGGCCTCCACCCCGACTGAGGTGCATTCCACTGAGGCTGTGGCTGGGCATGTGAGTGATATGAATGAGTAGTGGGCTGAGTAGGGTACTGAGGTGGATAAGACCATGGAGGAGGCATAGACCAGGAAGGATGAGCAGGGGGACCCCAGGAAGGCATAGGAGTCGATTGGTTGGGGCTGTAATAAGCTTGGGGTGCCCCTTGCATCCCCTGCTGGTAAGGTCTAGGTCCTTGTGGCCTCCTTTGGTTGAGGAAATAAAGAGGTTCAGTGGGGGCTTCTGTCCCTTGGTACATGGCTTTAAGCCCAGGTAAGGTTGGACATTGATTTGTGGGATGGTCCTCCTCACAAACGAAGCACACTTCAACCGAATGCAATGGGCATTCGTTCTTAAGGTGTCTCCTTGTACATCTAGGGCAGAAGATAGCCAAGGCCCTCTCAGCTTCTTCCTTCTTCTGCTGGATCCTGAATGTATCAAGCTGCATGGCAATGGTCTATCTCACCTCACTCTTGAGATCTTCTAATTGATTTGCAAACTCATGTTTGGAGAAAGGAATACTAGCTGAGAGGAGGTTTCCTCTACCTCGTTTCCGAGCTGCCCTAGAGTGGTTCCTAAACACAGTCTTGATGTCCTCATAAGGCAATTGGTAAATATCTCCTCCAGCTAACATGTGAAGGGTATCTAAGAGGTCTTCAGGGACTCCTCGGAGCAGGACCAACTTGAGGGATTCAGGGTCAAGTGTGCACCTGGCCCATTTATAGCTAAGTTGGAACCTTTCCTCATAATCCTCTAAGGACTCATCATTTCCCATGGTCATCCGAAAGATTTCTCCCTTGGTTTCCTTGGACCTACAGTAGTCCCGGTACTTGGTATTGAAAGCTTGTTGCATCTGAGCCCAAGTGGTGATACTATTCCCAGGTAAGCCCATGAAGCAGCGTAATGCTGCATCCTTAAGAGTTGAAGGGAAGAGTTTCAGCTTCTGCTCATCTTCAGTATAGTCATAGGTTCGACAAAGGACAGCAAACTCAAACAGGAAGGTATCAGGATCTTCAGTAGTCATTCCATGGAAGTGAGGTAGAGCGGAGGGACTAATGTTTTTCATTTTCATGTCTCCATTGGTTTCTCGGATGGGGAAGGCACCTTCTATTCTCTCATCTTCTCCTCTATTGTCAGCCATAGCTTCAGATGGGATGGTCTCTAATTCTTCTTCTGCTATAGGATCTTCGTATATCTCAGGAGGTTCACCTATAGGTTCTTCTGGATCACTGTCACCGAAGAAGAGAGAAGGGTGACTCAGTGATGTGGTGGGTGTTAGCTACCTATACCAATAGGTTTCATATTTCATGATTGGCTATAGAAGTTCCAAATATGCTCTGCTTTGATTATGCAAAGATCAAATATTTCCAAAGGAGTACAAGGTGTGTAAATAGCTTAATGCATCCCAATTTTTATGGATGGTCCAACAATCTAATCTGGACCATGTCATGTTTTAAATTTTCAGTTGTAGAATAGAGAAAGAACTCTGTCCAAACTGTTTAATCTTGGCAGACAAGTAGTTCAGGTAGAGAAGAAAAGGCTCCCAACAGCTTAATCTGGGACCTTGGAAGAAATAAGGGTAGAAGTAGATAGAAAAACAAAAGAAAAAAGCCAAATAAAAGAAAAGGCAGGTAAGGGTCTGCAAGTCCAAGTGCACCCTCCAAGAAGAAATAAAAAATGCTAGGCAAAGTAGCTGGGTAAGTAGTTGGGGTTGCAGAAAGGTTATCTTTACCATTGCAGGTGTGTTAACTTTGTTTACCAAAGCAGAGTCAATGAATTGAGAAGGGGTTCTTCTTCATCAAATTGCAGCAAGCAAAGGAGCATGTCTAACCTCCCTTTTCCCCTTTTCATGTCATTAACTAACATTCCCTCATCAGTTGAGATTCATGGAAGAATTATGGTTTCATGGTAGTTCTTAATCTTTTTAGAAGCCACATTTCCTGTCTAAACTCTTTTCATTTTGATCTACTCCCTAAACTAAGTAAGTTTCAAATAAACTTAGTGATTTTCCCCCCTCATTCACATCTTCCCCCATATTAACTCTAACTTTACTATGTAAATCCCCTATATTACCTTTTCCCCTACTAGTATTAACACCATGGTGTATAAACCCCAAATTTTGTATAAATATCCCTCCCCTTGGCATTATAGCCAATAAGTTCTCTATCAGGGATCAAATGGCATCTGGTCACCTTGATGAACCTAAATTTAACCCCCTCCCCTCTTCTGAGTTCATTTGGCCCTTACAAAGCTTCATTTGCCTAAGAAAATCTCATAAATGACCTTGTTTTACCTATACCCGCTTCATTTGCAAAATAACCCAAAAGAACCCACTTTTGCCGCGTAACCAAAGTTGGCGCATATATGTCATTTTCCAAAATCCATTGAAAAACTTACAAAAAACCCATACCCTAAGGTTTTCCGCCTGGCGCTGCTTTCAAAAACAAATAATAAAATTATACCCGCCCGCATCCGTATCCACCGATCACGTCGCCCTCCCGTCTACCGTCGGATCGGACCCGTGGGATCCGACGGCCCTCATTGATATCGGAGCGGCCCCCACGACGGATGATTAGTGCCCGAGAAAATGACGAAGGGATACGTCATGGCGCGGCCACGCGTCACCCTTTCAGGTCTCTCGGAGCGGCCTCTGACAAAACCAGGGCCGTATCCTAACTGCTCCGAGAAACCGTAACCGCTCCGAGAAACCGTAACGGCTAGTGCACCTACCGCCCGGTTGCTGGTTCCATGTCATGCCCACGTCATCGCCACCCTGCCATCGCATCAGTACTCTTGTCCTCCCCTGTGCCAGCGTGTCTGCCACCGCATCATCCCCATGGACCAATAGTAGCTCGCCACGTCACCTGATGACGTCATGCTGACGTCATCCGGCCCTGACCCCACTTATGACGTCATGCTGACGTCATCATAAAAACGCGCCAAAATTTCCAAAAATCAATATTATAGCCAAAATTTCGCGTTTTTTGCACTTTTTCTACAAAAAACGACTGTTGCTCCTGCATGCAATTTCCACGTCCAACCGCGCACCTTTGCTGAAACCAACCAGGAGACGTCCAGCGCGCCATTTCCACAGTCATCCGTGACCATTGCTCGCTCTTTACCAGGTATTCTCCATTAAAATCCTTCATATACCTACTCTGTCTGTGATTTCCCTCGAAAGAGCTTAAGCGACATAAAACTCTCAAAATTCACCGGTGAATCTTGGTGCCTAGCCCCCATTTACCACTGTGAGCTCGAAAAACAATAGCCGAGCCTTGTTTACCCGTATTTTCACTTAAAACGGTACTCTGTTCACGCAAACGTGAAAGTACTCACTCAAACTGTATTCACCTGCTGAGAAAGACAGATTTAGACCTCTCATTGGTCTCATTTACACTTCAAACAGTATTTCAATTGCTGTGTGCCCACTTCACCCTCTGGTCCCTGAAATTCACACTTTCACTGCAAGTAATCACCTCTGTGTCGTTCTGCCTACTTCAACCAGTTCACCTACAAGTCAGAAGCTTAATAGACCATGGAAACTCCAATTGCACTGAACATCAAGCCTTTCAATGCCCCTCATAGGGAGTTAGAATGGAAAGCTCTAGGAGATATGGATTATCAAATGTTAGACTGGTTTCCATTAGGCTCCAAATACAATATTCAGATGCTAAATGAGTTGAAAGCCCAACACCTTAGTGGAGCTGATATCCTAGGGATTTGGGACTCAAACTTGCCCATCTACAACCTCCCCCAGGTAAATTCTATGCCTGAATTGATCCACAGATGCCAGGAGTGCTATGATCCATGCCAAAGAGCTGTCCTCAGCCCTACAGGCTCAATTCTGTTCCATATCACCCCAGAGAGCATAAATGAGATGCTGCATTTCCACACTGCAAAACCATTGACCCCCCTCTACATGCAGAACTTGATAAAGAAGGGGAATAAGTTGTCAAATGACCAGATCATCAAAATCAACCAGCTGTTTGTACAATCAGGCTCTGAAACCATCAGAACTTCTCCTATTGGGTATGCTTACTTAAATGAATTGAGCAGAATGCTAGTGGATTTGATCAGCTATGTCCTAGGGTTCAAGGGAATGGAGGATGTGGATGAAATTATAATGGCAATGATGTCTATATTCTCTCCTGGAAAGCCTCCAGCTGTACATTATGACTATGCCACATACATTGCAGATAGGATCCATGACCAGCTGATGAATCTGCAAAGGGAAAGACTGTTCAGATATACTTCATACATTTATCATCTATTCTTGTTCAATCAACTAGGCAGCTTCCTCATTCCCCTAAAACAAGTTAATGCCCAGGGGAATCCAAGGTCAGTTGTGTTTTGGACCTCTGTTTTTCATTGCACCTCTGTGTCACCATACACATACTGTGAGTTCATAGACTTATTCATACATCCAGCTATGACATTATTGTATGGTGTTCCTCCTCCAAGGTTAACTGATGACATGAGGAGAATTCTCCATCTAAACAAAACCTACAGCATTGGTAATTGGTACCTTTACCGAGACCACACAGTCATCAGAGTGTATGGCTGTGAGTTGAAGCCTTTTAGGCTGCCAAGGTATGTCCCCATGAGGCTTTTTGCCCTCGAATACTTCAGGCAATTTGGGAATGCTGACTACCTCCACTTCCAAAGTAAGAACAAGAAGGCACAGTTGAAGGTAAGGAGCCAGTTGGGCCCCTTCCTATATAACAAAAAAGAAGAAGGATGGAAAGAGGCAAACAGTATCCTAGAGGCCCTCAAACTGCAAACTAGCTTTGAGTGGATACCCTATGACCCCAATCATTTTGTTTCCCTCAGGAGGATAAGATACAAATTGGGTACCTATTCACATGTGAGGCAGCCTGAGATTGAGCAGTATGCCAATGCATTGAGCTGGGAAGAGGGCACCCTAGAAGAGGAAATCACTAGTGAAGAGCTGCTAGAAAGAGAGGTCAGAAATATTCAAAAGGAAACTGACTTAGAAACTTGTGGACAGGTCCCCCTCTCATATAAAAGACAACTTGGAGCGGCTGCCTCATCCTCAACAACACATCAGCAAGCTGTCGTGAATACTCCACAGACAGCCAACAAAGGCAAAGAAAAGCAGGTGGAACAGCCACCTCCTATGACTGAAGAGCAAAAGGAAACCCTAGGGCAGCAGCAAGAAGAACAACAACAACAAGAATTGCATCAAGAAGAAGGGCCACATGAGAGACAGCAGCCCTTACAACAAGAAAGAGTAGTTGATACTCCAACTTCCACTGAGCAACAGGCTCAAAACATAGTGCCTCCTAGGCCAGAAACTACCTTTGATGCCTCGGTCCTCCAAACTCCACAGAAGGAGGACATAAACAGAAAAAGGGATAGAGAAACTCCCCTGACATCATCTATAAACCAGGGAGAGAAAAGGCAAAGGTTGAATGACTTTTCTGAGGATGACATAGCAATAAGGCAAGCATTGGGCATGGGCCCACCCAGCAGAGAAGCTTCATCCAGTTCCTTCCAGCAGGAACAGGACAAAACTATGGGAGGAGAGGTCAGCTCCTCCAGCCAGCAAAGAGAAGGAGAAAGGAGCATCAAGCAGCAATTTACAGACATCAAAAGGAGGAGTGACCCTATCAAGATACAGCTGTACAACCATTTATTGAAAATGGCTCCCTCCAACCAGCAGCGTCTAATGTCTGCCTTTGATGTAAGTGAAGGCAAGATGATCATGAGCCACTTCACACCAACCACTCTGCAGCCACAGTCCTCTTCAGATTACTTGAGGACTAATCTTGAAATCATGGCCAAGGACATCCACCCAATGGATAAGATTGAACTACACAAACAAACAGGTGAGATGGTCTATGCTTCATTAGCAGACAAGACCTTGGACAACTACAGGCTAGCGAATAGCCTAAATAATACAGCTTCTCAGCTTGAGTTGGAGAGGGCCTCCTCTCAAGCAAAGGACAATAGGATCAGGGCCCTAGAAGATATCATCATAGAGATTGGGCATGATCCCAAAGATATCAAGGGCATACAAGAGATATTGAAGCTGAGGGATGCAGATATGGCAGCTCTAAGGAGAAAGATCAAGCTCCCAGCCACAATTCACCCTCAGACAGATGAAGTGGCCCAACAAAGGCATGATAAAGATGCCACAGATCTGCTCATATCTCTCTACAAGCAGCTCCTCCAAACACAAGAACAGCTGGGAGAATCAGAGGCCGCACAAGCAGCATTGCAAACAGCACTGAAACAAAGAGAAGAGGGTCAGACCTCTCAGCCTCCTCTGGTCATCAATCTTGAGGAAACTGCTCCTATCACTGCTCCTCCTCCTCAACAGACTGAACAGACAGCAACATCTACTTCAGCAGCACCAACAACCACAGAGCAGGCCCAAAGCCTGGATATGCAAAAACTGAAGAATGAAATTCAAATCCTGGAAGCTCAAATGACCGAGTTAAATGAGACCAGGGAAAAATTAGCCAAAGTCAATGACAGATATGATAAATCCAAGCAAGCTGTGGCAGAGAAGGGCAGGGAGGTGAAAGCCCTCAAAGACAGGATAAAAGAGCTAGAAAATGAGCTCAAATTAGATAAAGTTATAGCTGGGCTTAAGGCAATGCTATGGGCCAAAATTGGCCAGTCTATTACTGACCAGTGGCAGTATATAGAGACAATCCATGAGCAGCTAGAGCTCATCCCAAAAGCACAAGCTGAAATTCACAAGTCAAGGGCTGCTCTAGGCAACATGCCTGAAGTTGCCACCAGGATGATCAATGTGTTGAATAATAGAACAAGTACTCAGCTGGAAAACATGGGAATTCCCAATAGAACTGAGACCATTCAGTTGATCAAAAGGGTTCTCACATTGAGAAATTTGGTGCAGACATTGGAAAGAAGAACCCAGGACATGCAGACCGAGGTAAAAAGATTCATGGATAAATTCCTGGTGCTGCAAAACAGAGGACTCCCTAGCTTACTGAACAGTGCGGGGAGACTACTCATTCATGAGCAGTATGCCAAAAGAGTGAATGCATTTGCCACAAATGAAATTCATGAGAAGCCCAGCAGCTCAGAAGAAACATGGCCAGCTACAGGACAGACTATCTACAACAAGGTAGAAAGCCTATTTTTTATAATGAATGAGATCAATCACCTGTTTGATGTGGCTCCCAATTTTTACAAGTATACAGAGGCAGAGGAGACTATGGATGCAATTCTCAGGCATCAACTCCCTACACAAGACTGGTGGACAAATACAATACAGAAAATTTTATAGACAGTGAGCCATTCACCAAATTTTGTTTTTAAAATATGAATTGTTATGCAAAGCACAGTTTAACAAAATCAGCATGCATTAAAGATCAAAGCTGAGCCAACTCAGCAAAAATTTCGGCCAACGAAGAAAAAGTAGGAAACCACAGCTGGCAGAGCCGAGAAGATACAGCGCAGCAAAAAGTAAAGACACATTTTCCAGCATTAAAGCAAAGCGGTTCAACCGACTCAATGACCTCCAAAGGTCAAATTATCCTCTGACAGACTTAAAGAGCAGTTATGCTGCATTCAAAGCTGTAATAACTTCTTTTCTACTTTTCTGTACGAAGTAATGAAGATATTTTCTCTCTCAGATGACTCAATGCCTGAGATATTTTGTATAAGCATTCCTATAAAGTCCCCTTCGCATGAGTTTGCAAGGGTTGTTGTTGATTTCTCCTGAAGAAGTTCTTATGCTGTAATCCTTTCAGAAGTTTAATAAAGAAAGTGATGGAATTTCTCGGATTTCTGAAGTGTTGAATGCGTTCTGGTGTCTGTTGAAAATTGCTGGATTCATGTGTATTACACAATACAATAAGTCTCTGTAACTCTCTCTGTTATGTATCTTTGATTTGTTAAAATCCATATATGTTTCTAATGTTTGAATATTTAGCAACAAGGAAAAAGAATAACTTTCAGGATTTATTCAAGAAATACCCTGAGTTCAATCTGTGTTGTTAATGAATGTTTTCTTCAGCCGTAATCTTGATAAGTTTAATTCTTAATTGCTGCACTTTCAGAATACATCTCTCATAGTGACCTTTGTCTCAGGAATTCAAGTTTGCTCCTGTGCAACGTGTTTCACTTTCACCTCACCAGTTTAATAGGGAATTCTTAATTGCTTTCTGTTGGCTGACATGTTTCACCATTCAAGTTAAATTTGTTTGTCTGAGATACACAATCGGCCCTGCAGTTTGAACACCACCAATCCTGCATTTCAAAGCATTTCACGACTCCAGACTCCATTGCCCAATGATATATTACTCTCTAAACACTACATCTTAAGCCCTGAAAGAAATCCTTCAACCAAAACATAAACCAAAACCTGAGCATAATACCTAGCCTAAAACATCATCATAACAGAGACAAATCATAAAGAGAGAGCCCTCTCTGATTACAGTTTGGCTAGAAACTGTGATCCAAAGATTGGTTAGTGGTTACCCCGGCCGTATTCCCTTGGGAGTCATAGGGAACAACCTGGGTGTTAACATAATTGGCGACTCCACTGGGGACTGCTTGAGATTTTTTTACTATCTATCTTCCATAGCTACTATCAAGCCTGAAATCAGTCAAGAGGCCTTTAAACTGTTTCTGTATCACATTGACAGCTTTAGGGAGGAGCTTTTTTAGGGAATCTTCATCTTAGCTTTGAAATATATATAGCCATTCCAAAATCTTCATCCAGTCCTTGCAGACATAAAAACTTCCTATAAAAATCCTGAAAAACAGTTAGGAACTGGCTCCTAAGAAAAATCCACGGCATACTAGGGCAAATCCTGACCCTAATCCACCCATCATTGTTGATAATCCAAATACCATCCCTAGAAACATTAGGAGGCAGCAAAGGCAGGAACAGCCTGCTGATCTAACTTCAGATTCAGATCATCCCAGCCTTATCTCTACCCCATGCAAGGTCCTTTTCCGGTCTACCCCTAGTTCCCCTAGTTCACCATCCACATCTCAAAGTCCTCCTCTCACATCTTCATCCGCTGCACATATCCCCTTAACCAACACTCTAGGTTCACCCCTACTTATCACCCCTGTGGTACCCACTGTTCCTATTATCCCAGCTGCCCCTGTTAATCCTCTACACCCTGTAAATATGGCCAACAGATATGCACCCTTGTAGATACCAGCTAATGCTGCAGCTCTACCCCAAGATTACCAAACCAAAATTTCATATTTTGACTCCAATGGCCCTCTGACAGCTGCCCAGCATGCCAAGAGGATGCAAGACCATTTTGAGACCTATGAAATAGATGATGACAGTGTTAGAATGAGGATGTTTGTTCAAAGCCTAACTGGGGATGTAAGAACTTGGTTTAGATCCCTGAATGCAAACTCCATTACAACTCCTGATGAACTGTATCAAGCCTTTACTAGTAGATGGGAGAAGAAGAAAGATCCTTTGCACATACTTGGGGAATATGACACTATCAAAAGAGGTCCCCAAGAGACTGTTTTGGAGTATTGTGCAAGATTTAACAATGTATATAACTCAATTCCACAAAATTTAAGACCTCCTCCTGATTTAGCCTTGTACAAATTCCCTGATGGTTTTGACCCTGACATGGCCTATCAGTTGAAGGAAAGAGACTCTCAATCCCTTGAAGAGGCCCAAAGGGTTGCTGTCACAGTGGAAGCCAACCTAATTGCCAAAAGAAACAGGGCAAGGTTGGAAAAGAGGACTGCTTTCAAAGAGGAACCCTCTGCCTTTGATCAAAAACTGGATGCAATACTCAATGGAATGAAAAGATTGGGTGATAGAGTGGAATCGGTTGAAAGAAAATCATCATGGGAAGCACCACAAAATAACCCTCCTAGGAATCCAAATTTTAGGAGAACTCAAAACCCAAATGTCGGCAAGACCAGTGCTGACCAAGACATAAGACCCCCTTTCCAAGAAAACTATGCAGAAACTTCCACATCAATAGAGCCCAATGAAGATCCTGAGATTAACTTGATGGGTCTAGATGGTGAAAGTCAAGTTTTCTTAACACAAGAAGATCATGAGGATGATGAAATCAAACTGTTCCAAACTAAATCAGGTGAATCCTTTGACTTTAAACAAGGCTATGACACTGTTGTTTATGAAGTCCATAAACAATATAAGCTGAGGAGCAGAACTGTGAATGTTAACCAGCCTGAAAAGATAAAGGAAAATCAGCAGCCTGAAAGAGTCATAGTCACAGAGCCTAATGACAAAACAAATTCACATGTAGAAGAAGTGATTATTGAAGAGATCACTGAACCACTGTCCTCAAAACAGCAGCCTATGGCTACTTCACCCTCTCAGCCTAATTTGAATGTTACTCCCCAAGAGATGAGTAAAAGAGGCAATTTCCAAAGTCAAGATAAAAATCACGAAGAAGATTTAATAAACAAGAAAAGGACTGTTATCCATAACCCCAAAATCCAATCTGAAAAACCCTTTGACTTAGAAACTGAAATTGGCAAACTGAAAGTAGCAATCCCGCTTTCAGAACTAGCCAAGCATGACATCTATAAACTACAGATCAAGAAGTCCCTCCAACTCACTAGCAACAAAGATGATGTCAATGTGTTGGATGACACCCCAGAACTCCTGTTTGGCCCAGAAGTGGATGGAAAAACGGTAGTAACAGGGGTATTACCTTTCTATGTCAGTTTACATATTCATGATAAAATATTACATAATGCAATGTTTGACTCAGGTGCCTCTCACAATCTCATGCCAAAAGCAGTCATGGAAAGATTGAATCTAGACATAACAAGACCATACAAGGACCTGTTTTCCTTTGACTCCAGCCAAGTCAAGTGTCTAGGTCTCATAAAAGATTTATGTGTATCTCTGGTCCAATACCCAAACAAGACAATCCTAATGGATGTGGTAGTTGCTGATATTCCACCTAAGTATGGGATGCTGTTATCAAGATCATGGGGAGCTAAACTCCAAGGTTCCCTGCAATTAGACATGTCATATGCCACCATCTCTGTTTTTGGGCAACCAAAAAGACTGTACAGAGAAACACTAATGAAATACATGGTCAGCAGTGAAGAAAAGCCTCAAAACTTTCCTATATATGCTGTCCATTCAGACATAGACTCATACATTCTCTTCAATGACACCACAACTCCCTCAAAAGGTGAGGTTGACACCAAGATACTCATACAAGAGGAAGACTCAAATGAAAGAATTATCACCTATGAGACAACAGTCAATCAAACACTAGATACTGCTGCTGTTCTAAATCTCAAGCATACCCAATCAAAGGATGAAACTGTCCTAGAAGACAAGCTAGATGAAAAACCACAACTTCTACTCACATTGCCAGCCCATGAACAGATCATCAAATCTCCTTCCCAACAGGATATTCTATGGTTCCTTGAATTTGATGGCTCTGTCAACAAATTAGGGGCAGGAGCTGGAGTTTGGGTACACAATAAAGAAAACAGTCATGCAGAAGGCAGAGCCTATAGATTGAATTTCAGATGTACTAACAACATGGCAGAATATGAAGCTCTTTTACTAGGCCTCAAGTTAGTAAAGTTCTTACAAGCTGCCAGGGTTTCAATCATGGGTGATTCAGATTTAGTTATCCAACAAGTGAAGGGAAATTTTGTCACCAATGACAAAAGACTAAGGACTTACAGGTCAGCTGTGGCTGAGATACTAAACTTTTTCTCTGAATTCCAAATTACTAAGATTCCTAGAACCCACAATCTACATGCTCATAGTTTAGCCACCTTTGCAAGTACCTGCAAGCTGCCTTTTGAGCCCCATCATTGTTTTACAGCTGAGGTAAAACACAGACCCTCCATTCCAAACAATGTTAATGATTGGCAAGTATTTGAGGATGACAAGCAAATAAACCAGTTTTTAACTCTGCAACAAGAATTTGCAGGAATAAATATTGACACTGAGACAGCAAGTCAATCACAAATACTTGATGGAGCAAGTCCATCACAAATACAGTTTCAACAGATCACTCACCCAATATCACCCAGAACAGCAAAACAAATACTAAATCCAACTATTTTCAACATAGACAACATTCAGCAAATTCAATCAATCAATTGTGAGGAAGTGGCCAATGCTGTAACTGAAATCATAGAGTTGAAAGACAATTTTCTACCAACAGGCCTAACTCCCCTAGAAGACATCTTTGACTCAAATGATATTCCCAGAAAACCAAAAATGCAGCTCTTAAATGCAGCCATTGAAGAATGCAACATAGGTACAATTGACAAACCCAAAATAATTAAATTGTCTGCATCTTTGCCTCCTGATCAAAAGCCTAAATACATTGACCTCTTTAAAGAGTTCCAGGATGTCTTTGCATGGAGTTATGAGGACTTAAAGTCCTATGACACCTCTGTTATCCAGCATACAATCCCTCTCAAGGCTGATCAAAAGCCCTTTAAACAAAAATTGAGGAGAATCAATCCTATGCTTCTCCCAGCAATGGAACAAGAAGTACAGAAAATGTTTAAGGCAGGCATTATAGCGCCAATCAGATTCTCTGAATGGATCTCCAACTTAGTCCCTACAAGGAAGAAGACTGGTGAAATCAGGTTGTGTGTGGACTTAAGGAATCTGAACCAAGTATCCCTCAAAGACAACTATCCTTTACCCAAGATGGATCACATTCTCCAAAGAGTGGTAGGGGCCTCAAGGATCTCATTACTGGATGGGTTTTCAGGCTTCAATCAAATCCTGGTACACCCTGATGATCAAGACAAAACTGCATTTACAACCCCATGGGGAACTTTCAAATATGTAAAGATGCCTTTTGGATTGAAAAATGCAGGGGCAACTTTTCAAAGAGCAATGGACATTGCGTTTTCCAAAGAGATTCATGACTTTTTAGTCATTTACCTAGATGACCTTACACCTTTCTCAAAATCAGACCAAGAACATATAAAACATTTGAGACAGATCTTCCTAAAATGCAGAAAATATGGAATTTCCTTGAATCCCAAGAAATCCCTGTTTGGTTTAGAGGAAGGTAAGCTATTGGGCCACATCATTTCTAAAGATGGCATTAGAATTGACCCAGATAGGATACAGGCTATCCTACAAATGCCCCACCCAAGAAATGTCAAAGAGTTGCAAGGATTCTTGGGAAAAATCAATTTCTTGAGAAGGTTTATCCCAAACTTAGCAGAACTAGTCAGATTATTAAATAACATGCTAAAGAAAGATTCAAAAGTCAAGTGGACTGTTGAAGCCAAACAGGCCTTTGAAGGTATAAAACTGGCCCTTACCCAAACACCAGTGCTGACCAATCCTCAATTTGACAGGGACTTTATCATTTTCTCTTTTGCCTCTGAACATACTATTGCTGCTGTTTTACTGCAAAAAGATGACCAAGGAAATGAGAAGCCAATTGCTTTCTTTAGCAAAGCTCTTAGAGATGCACCTTTAAAGTATCAAATCATGGAAAAGCAAGCTTATGCTTTGGTCAAAGCCATTAAAGACTTTAGGATTTACATCCTTTATTCCCATGTTATAGCATATGTGTCAAGTCCTATTGTCAAAGACATTCTCACCCAAGAAAATTTAGAGGGCAGAAGAGGAAGGTGGATTGCCAACATCTTGGAATTTGACATTGAGATAAAACCTACAAAACTAATAAAAGGGCAAGGCTTGGCCAAATTAATGACAGAAGCAAATTTCCAAGCCTTAGATATCAATCAGCTGGACAGTGAAACGGAGCTGGCGACTCCAAAGATCAATGTAGCCTTTGAACAATCCCCCTGGTACTCTGATATATGTTATGTATTGCAAAACCTGTGTGCTCCCCCAGGATTGTCCAGAACTAAATGTAGGTTCCTGAAAATGAAAGCTTCTAAATTCTGTGTTATGGATGGAAATTTATTGTGGAAAAATCATGAAGGAATACTGCTAAACTGCCTAATCAAGACTGAAACTGACAATATCATAAAGGAATTTCATGCAGGTGACTGTGGTGGGCACTTGTACTGGAAGTCCACTGTGGACAAGATACTAAGGGCTGGATATTACTGGCCCACCATGTTCTCTGATGTCAAGAGATTCACCACCTCATGTCATAAATGTCAAGTGTTTGAGGGAAAGAGACAGTTGTTGCCACTTCCCTTAAGGCCTATTGCAACAAAAAGGCCTTTTCAGCAATGGGGCTTGGACTTCATTGGGGAAATTCATCCCTCATCTTCAGGCCAACACAAATGGATTTTAACAGCAACAGACTACTTCACTAAGTGGATTGAAGCTGCCCCATGCAGGCAAGCAAATGATTCTACTATCATTCAGTTCTTGGAGAACAACATATTGGCTAGATTTGGCTGTCCTGACAAAATAATAACAGACAACGCTGTTGCTTTCAGATCCAAGAAAATGGTGAACTTCTGCCATAAATTTCACATCACCTTGGGCCATTCTACTGCATACTATCCCCAAGGTAATGGCCTTGCTGAGTCATCAAATAAAAGTCTGGTAAACATCATAAAGAAAGTGCTAGAAGAGAACAAAAAGAATTGGCATAAGAAGCTTGTGAATGCCCTATGGGCAAATAGACTAACAACCAAAAGATCAATTGGGACCAGCCCATATGAGTTGGTTTATGGATTAGAGGCCAAATTTCCCTCATCACCAGTAGTGCCTGTTATGAAACTTCTTCAAGAAAGCCAAGCTGAACCAAATGATATGCAAAGAAGAATCAATCAAATCATATGTTTACAGCAAACTAGAGACCAAGTTTTCAGCAGAGTTCAAGTCCTACAAGAAAAACTAAAGAAGGCCTTTGATAGAAAAACTAAGGCAGAAGATTTCAGTGTGGGAGACAAAGTCCTCAAGTGGTATGCAAGAAGAGAAGACAAAGGAAAACATGGAAAATTTGATTCCTTATGGAGAGGACCATTTGCTGTCCAAGCACTGCAAGGTAACAACACTTACTTCCTAAAAAGTCTTAATGAAACTGACTTGGATGAAGGTCCTGTGAATGGCAGGATGCTGAAGCATTATTTTGACTATTACCCATGAGTACAGCCTGAGGCTCCCTTGTATATATGCAGATGTATATATTATTTTCTGTTTAGATTGTAAAAATGCAGTTTTCCAAGTTTATTCACTGTCAGCAAAAGGCACATAGATTCAGAGATCTACTAAGAAGGAAAAGCACAATTTTGGCATTTCAGAGCAGCACACTTCAAGTTTTGGGTAAAACATGTCAAGGGCCAAGGCAATCTGACCTGCTGTTCTTGGTCTTTCAAATGAAACACCATCCCCATGTGGAGCCACTGTTAGCTACCTATACCAATAGGTTTCATATTTCATGATTGGCTATAGAAGTTCCAAATATGCTCTGCTTTGATTATGCAAAGATCACATATTTCCAAAGGAGTACAAGGTGTGTAAATAGCTTAATGCATCCCAATTTTTATGGATGGTCCAACAATCTAATCTGGACCATGTCATGTTTTAAATTTTCAGTTGTAGAATAGAGAAAGAACTCTGTCCAAACTGTTTAATCTTGGCAGACAAGTAGTTCAGGTAGAGAAGAAAAGGCTCCCAACAGCTTAATCTGGGACCTTGGAAGAAATAAGGGTAGAAGTAGATAGAAAAACAAAAGAAAAAAGCCAAATAAAAGAAAAGGCAGGTAAGGGTCTGCAAGTCCAAGTGCACCCTCCAAGAAGAAATAAAAAATGCTAGGCAAAGTAGCTGGGTAAGTAGTTGGGGTTGCAGAAAGGTTATCTTTACCATTGCAGGTGTGTTAACTTTGTTTACCAAAGCAGAGTCAATGAATTGAGAAGGGGTTCTTCTTCATCAAATTGCAGCAAGCAAAGGAGCATGTCTAACCTCCCTTTTCCCCTTTTCATGTCATTAACTAACATTCCCTCATCAGTTGAGATTCATGGAAGAATTATGGTTTCATGGTAGTTCTTAATCTTTTTAGAAGCCACATTTCCTGTCTAAACTCTTTTCATTTTGATCTACTCCCTAAACTAAGTAAGTTTCAAATAAACTTAGTGATTTTCCCCCCTCATTCACATCTTCCCCCATATTAACTCTAACTTTACTATGTAAATCCCCTATATTACCTTTTCCCCTACTAGTATTAACACCATGGTGTATAAACCCCAAATTTTGTATAAATATCCCTCCCCTTGGCATTATAGCCAATAAGTTCTCTATCAGGGATCAAATGGCATCTGGTCACCTTGATGAACCTAAATTTAACCCCCTCCCCTCTTATGAGTTCATTTGGCCCCTACAAAGCTTCATTTGCCTAAGAAAATCTCATAAATGACCTTGTTTTACCTATACCCGCTTCATTTGCAAAATAACCCAAAAGAACCCACTTTTGCCGCGTAACCAAAGTTGGCGCATATATGTCATTTTCCAAAATCCATTGAAAAACTTACAAAAAACCCATACCCTAAGGTTTTCCGCCTGGCGCTGCTTTCAAAAACAAATAATAAAATTATACCCACCCGCATCCGTATCCACCGATCACGTCGCCCTCCCGTCTACCGTCGGATCGGACCCGTGGGATCCGACAGCCCTCATTGATATCGGAGCGGCCCCCACGACGGATGATTAGCGCCCGAGAAAATGACGAAGGGATACGTCATGGTGCGGCCACGCGTCACCCTTTCAGGTCTCTCGGAGCGGCCTCTGACAAAACCAGGGCCGTATCCTAACCGCTCCGAGAAACCGTAACGGCTAGTGCACCTACCGCCCGGTTGCTGGTTCCATGTCATGCCCACGTCATCGCCACCCTGCCATCGCATCAGTACTCTTGTCCTCCCCTATGCCAGCGTGTCTGCCACCGCATCATCCCCATGGACCAATAGTAGCTCGCCACGTCACCTGATGACGTCATGCTAACGTCATCCGGCCCTGACCCCACTTATGATGTCATGCTGACATCATCATAAAAACGCGCCAAAATTTCCAAAAATCAATATTATAGCCAAAATTTCGCGTTTTTTGCACTTTTTCTACAAAAAACGACTGTTGCTCCTGCATGCAATTTCCACGTCCAACCGCGCACCTTTGCTGAAACCAACTCGGAGACGTCCAGCGCGCCATTGCCACAGTCATCCGTGACCATTGCTCTCTCTTTACCAGGTATTCTCCATTAAAATCCTTCATATACCTACTTTGTCTGTGATTTCCCTCGAAAGAGCTTAAGCGACATAAAACTCTCAAAATTCACCGGTGAATCTTGGTGCCTAGCCCCCATTTACCACTGTGAGCTCGAAAAACAATAGCCGAGCCTTGTTTACCCGTATTTTCACTGAAAACGGTACTCTGTTCACGCAAACGTGAAAGTACTCACTCAAACTGTATTCACCTGCTGAGAAAGACAGATTTAGACCTCTCATTGGTCTCATTTACACTTCAAACAGTATTTCAATTGTTGTGTGCCCACTTCACCCTCTGGTCCCTGAAATTCACACTTTCACTGCAAGTAATCGCCTCTGTGTCGTTCTGCCTACTTCAACCAGTTCACCTACAAGTCAGAAGCTTAATAGACCATGGAAACTCCAATTACACTGAACATCAAGCCTCTCAATGCCCCTCATAGGGAGTTAGAATGGAAAGCTCTGGGAGATATGGATTATCAAATGTTAGACTAGTTTCCATTAGGCTCCAAATACAATATTCAGATGCTAAATGATTTGAAAACCCAACACCTTAGTGGAGCTGATATCCTAGGGATTTGGGACTCAAACTTGCCCATCTACAACCTCCCCCAGGTAAATTCTATGCCTGAATTGATCCACAGATGCCAGGAGTGCTATGATCCATGCCAAAGAGCTGTCCTCAGCCCTACAGGCTCAATTCTGTTCCATATCACCCCAGAGAGCATAAATGAGATGCTGCATTTCCACACTGCAAAACCATTGACCCCCCTCTACATGCAGAACTTGATAAAGAAGGGGAATAAGTTGTCAAATGACCAGATCATCAAAATCAACCAGCTGTTTGTACAATCAGGCTCTGAAACCATCAGAACTTCTCCTATTGGGTATGCTTACTTAAATGAATTGGGCAGAATGCTAGTGGATTTGATCAGCTATGTCCTAGGGTTCAAGGGAATGGAGGATGTGGATGAAATTATAATGGCAATGCTGTCTATATTCTCTCCTGGAAAGCCTCCAGCTGTACATTATGACTATGCCACATACATTGCAGATAGGATCCATGACCAGCTGATGAATCTGCAAAGGGAAAGACTGTTCAGATATACTTCATACATTTATCATCTATTCTTGTTCAATCAACCAGGCAGCTTCCTCATTCCCCTAAAACAAGTTAATGCCCAGGGGACTCCAAGGTCAGTTGTGTTTTGGACCTCTGTTTTTCATTGCACCTCTGTGTCACCATACACATACTGTGAGTTCATAGACTTATTCATACATCCAGCTATGACATTATTGTATGGTGTTCCTCCTCCAAGGTTAACTGATGACATGAGGAGAATTCTCCATCTAAACAAAACCTACAGCATTGGTAATTGGTACCTTTACCGAGACCACACAGTCATCAGAGTGTATGGCTGTGAGTTGAAGCCTTTTAGGCTACCAAGGTATGTCCCCATGAGGCTTTTTGCCCTCGAATACTTCAGGCAATTTGGGAATGCTGACTACCTCCACTTCCAAAGTAAGAACAAGAAGGCACAGTTGAAGGTAAGGAGCCAGCTGGGCCCCTTCCTATATAACAGAAAAGAAGAAGGATGGAAAGAGGCAAACAGTATCCTAGAGGCCCTCAAACTGCAAACTAGCTTTGAGTGGATACCCTATGACCCCAATCATTTTGTTTCCCTCAGGAGGATAAGAAACAAATTGGGTACCTATTCACATGTGAGGCAGCCTGAGATTGAGCAGTATGCCAATGCATTGAGCTGGGAAGAGGGCACCCTAGAAGAGGAAATCACTAGTGAAGAGCTGCTAGAAAGAGAGGCCAGAAATATTCAAAAGGAAACTGACTTAGAAACTTGTGGACAGGTCCCCCTCTCATATAAAAGACAACTTGGAGCGGCTGCCTCATCCTCAACAACACATCAGCAAGCTGCCGTGAATACTCCACAGACAGCCAACAAAGGCAAAGAAAAGCAGGTGGAACAGCCACCTCCTATGACTGAAGAGCAAATGGAAACCCTAGGGCAGCAGCAAGAAGAACAGCAACAACAGGAATTGCATCAAGAAGAAGGGCCACATGAGAGACAGCAGCCCTTACAACAAGAAAGAGTAGTTGATACTCCAACTTCCACTGAGCAACAGGCTCAAAACATAGTGCCTCCTAGGCCAGAAACTACCTTTGATGCCTCGGTCCTCCAAACTCTACAGAAGGAGGACATAAACAGAAAAAGGGATAGAGAAACTCCCCTGACATCATCTATAAACCAGGGAGAGAAAAGGCAAAGGTTGAATGACTTTTCTGAGGATGACATAGCAATAAGGCAAGCATTGGGCATGGGCCCACCCAGCAGAGAAGCTTCAGCCAGTTCCTTCCAGCAGGAACAGGATAGAACTATGGGAGGAGAGGTCAGCTCCTCCAGCCAGCAAAGAGAAGGAGAAAGGAGCATCAAGCAGCAATTTATAGACATCAAAAGGAGGAGTGACCCTATCAAGATACAGCTGTACAACCATTTATTGAAAATGGCTCCCTCCAACCAGCAGCGTCTAATGTCTGCCTTTGATGTAAGTGAAGGCAAGATGATCATGAGCCACTTCACGCCAACCACTCTGCAGCCACAGTCCTCTTCAGATTACTTGAGGACTAATCTTGAAATCATGGCCAAGGACATCCACCCAATGGATAAGATTGAACTACACAAACAAACAGGTGAGATGGTCTATGCTTCATTAGCAGACAAGACCTTGGACAACTACAGGCTAGCGAATAGCCTAAATAATACAGCTTCTCAGCTTGAGTTGGAGAGGGCCTCCTCTCAAGCAAAGGACAACAGGATCAGGGCCCTAGAAGATATCATCATAGAGATTGGGCATGATCCCAAAGATATCAAGGGCATACAAGAGATATTGAAGCTGAGGGATGCAGATATGGCAGCTCTAAGGAGAAAGATCAAGCTCCCAGCCACAATTCACCCTCAGACAGATGAAGTGGCCCAACAAAGGCATGATAAAGATGCCACAGATCTGCTTATATCTCTCTACAAGCAGCTCCTCCAAACACAAGAACAGCTAGGAGAATCAGAGGCCGCACAAGCAGCATTGCAAACAACACTGAAACAAAGAGAAGAGGGTCAGACCTCTCAGCCTCCTCTGGTCATCAATCTTGAGGAAACTGCTCCTATCACTGCTCCTCCTCCTCAACAGACTGAACAGACAACAACATCTACTTCAGCAGCACCAACAACCACAGAGCAGGCCCAAAGCCTGGATATGCAAAAACTGAAGAATGAAATTCAAATCCTGGAAGCTCAAATGACCGAGTTAAATGAGACCAGGGAAAAATTAGCCAAAGTCAATGACAGATATGATAAATCCAAGCAAGTTGTGGCAGAGAAGGGCAGGGAGGTGAAAGCCCTCAAAGACAGGATAAAAGAGCTAGAAAATGAGCTCAAATTAGATAAAGTTATAGGTGGGCTTAAGGCAATGCTATGGGCCAACATTGGCCAGTCTATTACTGACCAGTGGCAGTATATAGAGACAATCCATGAGCAGCTAGAGCTCATCCCAAAAGCACAAGCTGAAATTCACAAGTCAAGGGCTGCTCTAGGCAACATGCCTGAAGTTGCCACCAGGATGATCAATGTGCTGAATAATAGAACAAGTACTCAGCTGGCAAACATGGGAATTCCCAATAGAACTGAGACCATTCAGTTGATCAAAAGGGTTCTCACATTGAGAAATTTGGTGCAGACATTGGAAAGAAGAACCCAGGACATGCAGACCGAGGTAAAAAGATTCATGGATAAATTCCTGGTGCTACAAAACAGAGGACTCCCTAGCTTACTGAACAGCGCAGGGAGACTGCTCATTCATGAGCAGTATGCCAAAAGAGTGAATGCATTTGCCACAAATGAAATTCATGAGAAGCCCAGCAGCTCAGAAGAAACAGGGCCAGCTACAGGACAGACTATCTACAACAAGGTAGAAAGCCTATTTTTTATAATGAATGAGATCAATCACCTGTTTGATGTGGCTCCCAATTTTTACAAGTATACAGAGGCAGAGGAGACTATGGATGCAATTCTCAGACATCAACTCCCTACACAAGACTGGTGGACAAATACAATACAGAAAATTTTATAGACAGTGAGCCATTCACCAAATTTTGTTTTTAAAATATGAATTGTTATGCAAAGCACAGTTTAACAAAATCAGCATGCATTAAAGATCAAAGCTGAGCCAACTCAGCAAAAATTTCGGCCAACGAAGCAAAAGTAGGAAACCACAGCTGGCAGAGCCGAGAAGATACAGCGCAGCAAAAAGTAAAGACACATTTTCCAGCATTAAAGCAAAGCAGTTCAACCGACTCAATGACCTCCAAAGGTCAAATTATCCTCTGACAGACTTAAAGAGCAGTTATGCTGCATTCAAAGCTGTAATAACTACTTTTCTACTTTTTTGTACGAAGTAATGAAGATATTTTCTCTCTCAGATGACTCAATGCCTGAGATATTTTGTATAAGCATTCCTATAAAGTCCCCTTCGCATGAGTTTGCAAGGGTTGTTGTTGATTTCTCCTGAAGAACTTCTTATGTTGTAATCCTTTCAGAAGTTTAATAAAGAAAGTGATGGAATTTCTCGGATTTCTGAAGTGTTGAATGCGTTCTGGTGTCTGTTGAAAACTGCTGGATTCCTGTGTATTACACAATACAATAAGTCTCTGTAACTCTCTCTGTTATGTATCTTTGATTTGTTAAAATCCATATATGTTTCTAATGTTTGAATATTTAGCAACAAGGAAAAAGAATAACTTTCAGGATTTATTCAAGAAATACCCTGAGTTCAATCTGTGTTGTTAATGAATGTTTTCTTCAGCTGTAATCTTGATAAGTGTAATTCTTAATTGCTGCACTTTCAGAATACATCTCTCACAGTGACCTTTGTCTCAGGAATTCAAGTTTGCTCCTGTGCAACGTGTTTCACTTTCACCTCACCAGTTTAATAGGGAATTCTTAATTGCTTTCTGTTGGCTGACATGTTTCACCATTCAAGTTAAATTTGTTTGTCTGAGATACACAATCGGCCCTGCAGTTTGAACACCACCAATCCTGCATTTCAAAGCATTTCACTACTCCAGACTCCATTGCCCAATGATATATTACTCTCTAAACACTACATCTTAAGCCCTGAAAGAAATCCTTCAACCAAAACATAAACCAAAACCTGAGCATAATACCTAGCCTAGAACATCATCATAACAGAGACAAATCATAAAGAGAGAGCCCTCTCTGATTACAGTTTGGCTAGAAACTGTGATCCAAAGATTGGTTAGTGGTTACCCCGGCCGTATTCCCTTGGGAGTCATAGGGAACAACCTGGGTGTTAACAGTGGGGGTGTTGGGTAAGAATTTGCCTGTTTTATCTCGATTCCTACGAGGCATGAAATGGAAAGACTTTTTTGATTGCTTTTGTTTTTTCTTTGGTACCTGCAAAACTGAAACAGATTGATCTACAACTAACTATCTAGCTGAAATAAAAATGCAGAATTGAAATGAAAGCAGGAAAGAACTAATCTACTTTGCTCAAATGGAATTGCAGGAATGGAAATGCTAGTCTACGCTTGCAGAATTGAAATGCTAATCTACGCTTGCAAAATTGAAATTGCGGAATTGAAATGCTAATCTATGAAAGCAGGAAATGTCTATGCTACTTTTGCAGAATGGAAATGAAATAAACTACTTGGCAGAAGGCGAGAGTAGGAAAATAGAAGAAAAGCAACAATTACTAATACTCTGACGCTTCCCCGGCAACGGCACCAAAAAGATGGTGGGCTCCAGTATTGTAGCAATAATGCTACACCTCCTGGAGCTTCCTTCTCTAATTTTATCAACCCGGTAGTTCGTAACAAACTTGGAAGCGACGGTGCTGTATGCACAAGTACTAGCTCTTGTCGCAGCTGTCACTTGGTCAGTTGGCACAAGTCCGCTAGGGCTCAGGCCAACTTCTATATGTTCTCAGAAGAAGCTTTTTAAGTGATGAACGAAAGCTATCTCAAAGGAAATTAACCTACTTTGCAAGAATGAACTGAAAGCCAACAAAACATGGAAACCCTAGTAGACCCTAATCTGACCAACTTAATCCTTACAATGCAATGGTGGGAATGCAACTTCTAAAAATGATGCCATTACTTCTAGTGAGATGAGATGCATGAGTTTAAACTACTTTCATCTGAAGAGAACATGTTTTTGTATTTTTGCTCAAGTGGTTGGAGTTATTATGACTGTGCTTCTTACTGGGTCTTGACTGTGCAGGGGTAGTTCAAGGGGAGGAAGGCTTGGGAAAGGTCAGGAGGACTCTGAGAAGTTCCAGGGGATCCCTAACATAATTCCACTGAAGTTCACAACGTTCAGGTGCCTGGCAACCGTGTTTGCAAGCTTCTACAGTATGTCTGCAGGGGATCCTACAGGAAGCTCGGGATTTCTACAGGAAGTCTGCTAACTTCTACAGGATGTTCTGCAGTCGGAGTTTTGGGTGATGGAGGAGTGAATGAGTTGTATGGGTGGATAGGTAGGATGAGAGGGGAGCTTGTGATGGCTTATGAACAGAGAGATGAGATGGAGAGGGGGTGTTGTTATAGACATTTTTGTGCCTTACAGCATGAAGCATGAAATGTCGATAATCTGAGGGATCCAAAGTCCCTAAACATGTTGTTCCTACCCCTAGAGGAACAAGGTCAGCAAACCACAGCACTAAAAATCAGTTCTCCACCTGAAAACACTCAAAAACAAGCTAATTCTGGATCATGTCAGCTGCTCCACTGAGCATCTGTGCTGAATGTCAACTGCTCCACTTTGTACCTGCGCTGAATGTCAACTCTAATGAAGGCTACCTGCGCTGGGCGAGATTGGCCAAGTGGCACAGTCATTCTGCAAGGTGTCAAATGCCCAGGAAGCTTCCAAAATGACACTTGGATCAGGGAATTCGCCTTGTGATGAGTAAGAGGATCTAGATCTCCAAGTGGAAGCAAGAAACTCCAAGTGGACTCAAGAACTGAAGAATAACTGAAGTGGGAGAGGACACTAGTCAGCTTCATGCCAAGCTCAAGCTGACTCATCCTTTCTCCAAAACTCCTATATATAGAGCTCTCTCATGAGGTCTAGGGAGGCTGGAATCTTGTGAATGTAAGGAAGTGCTGTTGGTTTGAGTATAGAACTATTGGGTGATTTGCTTGAAGGAGGTGAAGAGGAGATTTCTTTCTGCTGGGAGGTGTTGCTGGATTGGGCCTTTTATGGTTGTAACACTCTTAGAACTTTACTTCTTCCATTAATAAAGCATTTGAGGTTCTTCTATATGCATGTGTCTTTGTGGCGTATTGATGCTTGTATATTTGATTTATTCTAATCCTTGAATCAATTATGGATGTATGCTTCTTGTAGTTTCCTTTTCTTGTGCTTTTGCAGGATCTTTGTGTAGCTGGGCCAGTGAAAGAGCAAGGAGCTGGGAGCAAGCAGCAAAGAGGGAAGATTGGATCAACCATTAGCGGAAGATAACGGTTAGTGGACCTCTTTCTCCTCTCTCTTACATCTCATAAAGGAGTAATCTTAGATAACTTTGCATTCGGTTGTTGCTGAGGTACTATCACCCTTAGAGTGGGATAGGGTCATTCCGTATTGGATACTTTTCCCAACAACAAATTGGCGACTCCGCTGGGGATCGTATCTTGTTGGTTGTTTGTGTTTTTTGCTATTCATTTCATAAACACATGGAGTACCGAATCGAACTGCATTTGGATCTTTCAAATGCAAAGTAGAGGGCAGCTACTCTAGCTCAGTTTCTGGGCAAGTTTATGATTTGAAGAGCTGATCCACAAGGACTCTAATAAGCTCTTAGTGATAGCTTTTCATCCTCCTTGTCATCCCTTAGTGTGTACTTGACTGATAGCTTCTGATTTGGCCAAAAACTGTGAATTTTTGAGCAATCTGTGACCCAGAAACCAAGAGAAACGAAAGTTTCGTTCTTCAGTGCAGGCTGTGTGAAGGCTGTCTGCATTTCAGCGCAGTTCCCGAAGGGGCTACCTGCGCTGAAGGTCAAACTGCCTGTGTACCACCTGCGCTGAACCAGTCTTGCCTTGTGCTACTGGGGTTTCCTGCTGTTTCTTGCCCTGTTTTCACTCTTGTTTTTGCTGCCTGTTACCAGTCAATGTGCCTATCTGAAACCAACTTTCCTTACCATTATTCCGCCTCGGTTGTATAAAGAAACTGTGTTTGTTCTTTGTGTATTTCTTGTATCATTTACAGTTTCCCATAACGAAAGTGAACTAGTCTTGTTGTGGCCTCTTAGATCTAGACCTGTGATAAAGTGTCGTATTGATCTTAAGAGTTAGTTTGTTTGTTGTTCATAGCTGATTGAGCTTTTGCTTTCGTCATATGGTTTGAGTTTATATATTTCTAGTGTCGAAACAAGTAAATCTTAAGGTGTCTTTTGATTTTGGACAAGCTTGTTTGCTTTCACTTGAAATTGAATTCAAAGTTATACAACAGCTTTCTTTTTGTGTCGCACAAACATTAAGAAAGAGAAAAGAAATACTTGCATTGTGCATGTGCATTATGACAGCTTGCATGTTGATTTAGGAAAAAGTGCATTAGTGTGTGCTCTATGATCTGTGTGAAAAGGTGTTATCTTTCTTTTCCCTCAGTAGTTAAGATTTTCAAAGTTGAAAGATTGAAAAGCTTGCTTATCATCTTAGACTGCATTTAGGAGTGTTATCATACATCTCGTGGTGATCCATAAAGGCAAACTGCTAAACAAGATCAACCGTAAAATAAATTGAATTTACATAACAACGCATTGAAACATAACGCAAACACATAGAGGTCTAAGCTAGAGACGTGTTCCGGCGTCGTTAAACGTGATATCTTAGCGTTGAGTGGTTGGGTGATTCCTCCACGGTGAAGCGATAAGTATCAATACGGACTTGTGCTCCCACGTACCGTCACGTATATATTGGGAGACCCCTATAGGAACAAAGCCTTTATCCATAGGAAGCCGTGTCGGCCGCCCTACTGATCGCAATGCAGTGAACACAGCATTCACGAAGATCGACCACTCGTACCGTAAAACGTATTCTGTGGTTTTGCGAAAAGTTTGGCACACCCTCTGCCTAGAACTCCAGAGCAGTTTCTTTTGGCCTTTTTCAAACTCTATAACTGAAAAAGTCCATCCGAGCATTTGTCACTTCGGGCTCGTTAAAACATTGAAGGAGACTAGAGTCATCTTTAGCTTTTTCTCGACTCTTAAAATGTGAAAAAGCAAGTTGTGTCTAAGCGTCGTTATAAAATTTATTTTAAACGAAACATAATCACCTCCTATTCCCGCGTTGATCTTAGGTTGAGAACATGGAACGCCCCAACCAAGGAATTCCACATGATGGAAATCCTAGTCCTTTCTCCTCTTGGGGAGAAGTTGGTGCACCCCACATGGCCACATTGTCGCTTCCAGGACTGACAATTGGCCTGCCAATTTGGCTATTCTCAACCAATGTAGTTCAGAACACCATGGTTCCTGAACAGTCGAGTCAACAGTTAGATGAGTCTAGAGCTACCCACCAGCCTTCTACTTCCTATAACTCTTCCTCTAATCCTTCATCTTCGCAAGGTAGAGCCGGCAAAAGCCAAGCTCCCATGGAGAAGAAGGAGAAGAAGAAGAAGGAGCCTAAGGCGCCTGGGGGCAAGCAAAAGACATCTAACAAAAATCCACACACAGCACAGGCCGGGCCTAAATTGCCATGTGTCATATGTAGAGGAGACCACTTCCATAGAGATTGTCCCTGTATTCCCCGGATACTAAGGGACTGGTCCCCTCGGTTGCACAATTCGGGAGCATCAACCTCTGATAGCCATGTTGATTGCTTACCGTCAACCAGCGAAAGTGAAGGTTCAAGACAAAGAGGGGGAGCAAGATCCCCCTGCAGACTGTGTGAAGGCGATCACGCCATCCACCGTTGTCCCTTCTTAGACGAAGCGAAGAGAGTTTTGGAAGATTGTCTGGTTTCACCGGTAATGCTTCCTCCTAGATACAAAAAACTCGTGCCAAGTCCTTCGTTGGTTGAAAATACAGCTGGCCCGCTCAAGTGGTCAGCTGAAGCGTCAGTCATTGAAAATGAACCTACTGAATCTAGACCAGACGAAAGTCTAAAGGTCGATACGGCAGTTGACCCGGTTCTTCCTTCAGAGGTTTCATCCTCAAATGACACCGTCACTGAAGATTCATCTTCAAATGACACCCTCACTGAAGAGAATAAGGATGACACCATCCAGATTCTTTTCATCAACACAGACTCTGATGAGCATCAGGGCAATGCGCCCATTCCTTTATCGCAGGAAGGAACATCGTCAGGGTCATATCCGGCTGTGTATTCGGTCCCACCACCAAGCAACCTGGTTGTGTCCTTTGATTGGAACCAACTAGGCAGACCCCAGTTACCAGCCAGTATACCATTCAGAATCATAGTCCAAATTTATAGAATGGTAATGGTTGGAACTATCATTGATGAAGGGGCATCTGTGAGTATCCTTTCCTCTATTGCTTGGAAAGCACTGGGTTCCCCAGAGCTTTTGCCTGAGATAAGAAATCTCTCGGGTTTTGATAAAGGAACCAGTCGACCATTAGGGATCCTCCCCAATGTACCTGTTACATTGAAAGGGAAGACCGTTCAGATGAACGTGATGGTTGTTCAAGGACCCTTGGATTATAACCTACTCCTTGGACGAGACTATATATATTGCATGGGAGCTATAGTCTCCTCACTCTTTAGAGTAATGTGTTTTCCACACGAAGGAAGAATGGTCAAGCTCGTAGACCAACTTTCATTTCCGGGATCACGCATCGCAAATAGTCACATACCAACCCTCAATGGTCTATTTACTCAAGAAATGTCTCCACCCCCAGTCCTCCTTCCCGATGAGTGCGAGTGATTCGGAAAGATGGGATTGGAACCCAGGGGGCATGCATCCTGGTCTGCTTCGGGCAGAGGAAACCTTGGGTATAAGGTAGAATTTCCGCGAAAGAATATGACTAGTCCGTACCCCGTCCGTGGTTGGAAGAGGGGTTGTTCTAGAACAGGATTCTTTTGATAAGGTTACTTGTTTGACAAAGGTCATTCACCATTGTCTACTTCGGTAGACAGTGCCGAGGAAGTGTTTTCGTTTGATGGTGTTAACAAAACAATCGTTGGGTAACCAGAAAGAGGCAAGCCTCACCCTTTAAAACAAATGTTTTATCGGATAAGTAGGGGCAGCCTTGAAATTGTACTTTATACCTGGGGGCATGCAAACCTTTTGGAGTGCAAGCTAGGAGCGGTTATTTATCTGTTTTTGGGATTAGCCGTTTCCGAACTTGCATAAAGAAAGGATGAGAGGGAGCAAAGCTTAGTGAAGATGAAGCTCTATAAAAAATAGAGATCTCACAGGAGACATTTCTTATCTTATGACTGGTATTATCAAGCAGTTTTACCGCGGAATTTATGCTCGTTAAAAAATAGAAAAGCGAGATCCGAGCAGTTTTAGCACATAGTTCATGCTCGTTAAAAAATAAACATAAGATTGAGCAAGAGTTTCCTCCAGAGTTTAAGCTCATTAAAAAATGAACCTATTCCGGTAAATAACCATTGTGATCGTAAATTTATTAGCCATAAAAAGCCTTGGTCGTGTTTTGCACCCGCCACCTCCATTCCATTTGGCCAATCGTTCACCTCCATATGATTGTTTACCTATTTTGAGGAACAGCTGCGAAGAGTGATTTCACCTAGCCATCCTTGTGACACTGCCGTGATTGGAAAATTCCAACCTGTACCTGGAATCTGCTGCTATCCCTGTTTATCACTCGTTCCTCAAAAGACGAGCCTTCTTTGAGCTCTTTTCTCCTGACTCGTAAAATATGAAAAGTTTGCCGAGTTTTGGCCTTCCAGCTCGTTAAAGTGACCGGAAGAGCTATCCCTCCTCTAGATTTTAATCTTTTTGGACCTGAGGGATTATTACACAAAAAGGTCGAGCGCTTGTTTTATTCGGCTCGTTAAAGTTATCGAAAACTCATCCCTTCTGTATCGTTTTATACTTTTTCGGACTTAAGGGATTAGATGACGAAAAAGGAATTTTGGAGTTAACTTTCTGTACCTTTTCAGACTCTCTAAAAATGAAAAGGACCGAGTTTTCCTTGTCGTTAGACTCGTTAAAATGATTAAATAGCGACAAACTTGTCTTTAGACGAGAACGAGTTTCCCTATCGCTAGGCTCGTTAAAACATAGCGATGGGCTTGCCCGAAGGGCAGGTTATAGAACAAGCATATGTTATCCTCCTCAAGCTTGACAAAAATAAAGAGGTACTGGTCAGAAATGACTGGGGAAAAATTGGGAGAACCTCAAAGCTTTAATGGTAGCAAGTCGCTCTTGAACATGACACTTTGTCCTCCGTATCACATCGGGTTGGGTTGTTTCATTCACCGGTCTCATCGCCATGGTCTTCGCCAAACCATCCACATTTGGGGTAATGCTACCGATCCATCACATCAGTGTCGTTATATGTTCAAGAGATGTTGTTCAGAAAGAGTCAACCGTGTCCCATCCACTTCCATACATTATCCTTCATCCACCCATGATCGCCACCCTGAATCATATTTCACAGATTGTTTTCACCTCCACTAAAATCATTAGCTCCGTTCCGTGTCACTGATGTGGGATTCATTAAGGCCCTCCTTTGACGGATCGCTTCTTGTCGACTTCAGCTCATTATCCAAGAAGTTGATCTAGGAACAACCCCCTCAGTACTTTGAAGCTTGCATGCCTCAATGGCAAGTTTCTCACTTCCGGCGACAGGTATACATCAATGACCTTCGACCAGAAGATTTTGCGTGGTGTTCGACGGCAAGTCCTCTATTCACACCACGTGAATTGTACTGCAGTACCTTGAGGGTCATTGTCATTATTGGTGATTCCTCTCGCGCTTGTTAACGGTTTATATTATTGACCGGTAATCAAGTGATGTCTTTCCATGTTCGACTTCAGCACAATTCTCACATGGATCGACTTGTACTTGGAGTAAAGATCGAACGAGATTGAAGACCCCGGATCTAGTTTCATCCATCCGGGCTGCGATATATATTCAAGATATAAAAACATTTGATATGTACATCATTGCAGCAGATGATCATCCTACTCAAAGGATGATAATTTCAGCAGAGAATTATCAGTCTACCATCAGACGATCGTCTGTTCTATGTACCAAAATGAATTTATAAAGCTGAGCATTGGAATGCCCGCCTCAGCTAGATCATGAAAGCAGAATGAAAAATAATGTATTGTATTGTATTTTATTACAGGGCGCCTCTCAGCGATTGAATGAACTTCGGATCCTCCTGATAAAGCATTTCACCCGATAAACGACCTCATACTTTAGGGGGCAACTGTTATAGACATTTTTGTGCCTTACAGCATGAAGCATGAAATGTCGATAATCTGAGGGATCCAAAGTCCCTAAACATGTTGTTCCTACCCCTAGAGGAACAAGGTCAGCAAACCACAGCACTAAAAATTAGTTCTCCACCTGAAAACACTCAAAAACAAGCTAATTCTGGATCATGTCAGCTGCTCCACTGAGCATCTGCGCTGAATGTCAACTGCTCCACTCTGTACCTGCGCTGAATGTCAACTCTAATGAAGGTTACCTGCGCTGGGCGAGATTGGCCAAGTGGCACAGTCATTCTGCAAGGTGTCAAATGCCCAGGAAGCTTCCAAAATGACACTTGGATCAGGGAATTCGCCTTGTGATGAGTAAGAGGATCTAGATCTCCAAGTGGAAGCAAGAAACTCCAAGTGGACTCAAGAACTGAAGAATAACTGAAGTGGGAGAGGACACTAGTCAGCTTCATGCCAAGCTCAAGCTGACTCATCCTTTCTCCAAAACTCCTATATATAGAGCTCTCTCATGAGGTCTAGGGAGGCTGGAATCTTGTGAATGTAAGGAAGTGTTGTTGGTTTGAGTATAGAACTATTGGGTGATTTGCTTGAAGGAGGTGAAGAGGAGATTTCTTTCTGCTGGGAGGTGTTGCTGGATTGGGCCTTTTATGGTTGTAACACTCTCAGAACTTTACTTCTTCCATTAATAAAGCATTTGAGGTTCTTCTATATGCATGTGTCTTTGTGGCGTATTAATGCTTGTATATTTGATTTATTCTAATCCTTGAATCAATTATGGATGTATGCTTCTTGTAGTTTCCTTTTCTTGTGATTTTGCAGGATCTTTGTGTAGCTGGGCCAGTGAAAGAGCAAGGAGCTGGGAGCAAGCAGCAAAGAGGGAAGATTGGATCAACCATTAGCGGAAGATAACGGTTAGTGGATCTCTTTCTCCTCTCTCTTACATCTCATAAAGGAGTAATCTTAGATAGCTTTGCATTCGGTTGTTGCTGAGGTACTATCACCCTTAGAGTGGGATAGGGTCATTCCGTATTGGATACTTTTCCCAACAACAGGTGTGTAAAGCTGGTTGGTCGATAGAAGGGTAGAAGCAATGGAAGGCCGAAAAGATAAAACAACGTGGATGATAGAAGAGTTGGTGGGCAAATGATCTAGCTGGGAGGTAAGGAGATGGCTTAGGCAAGGCTGAGAAGGATAAGGAAACGATAGAGTGGTGTTGCGCAGTGTAAATGAAACAAATCACCTCTGTCTTGCACAAAACCGAGAATTCATCAACCTATTCTAACTGCTTTATTAAAAACCAAAGAACAGAAATGTAAGTTTTAGAGAGAAATCGTGCATGGTGCTGAAACAAAGAGTTACTGCTCAAGATCTAAATGCATGGACACTTCTACCAATGGAAATATTACTTTAAAGCTTGCATGAACATGTAAAACTGCGTTTTTTTGGTGGTTGGCACGGTCTACACTCCCAATCTCTAAACAGAGGTGGAAGTGAGTGTACGATCAACCTTTTCTTGGAACTCTGATGAATTCTAATCCTCCTACTCTAATCTAAACTGCTGAAAGCACTTTATCCATAAAACTAACCTACTTAATCACATCAAGAAATTCGAATCAGCAGACTGTGTTTTCCAAATGCATGTCAAGGCAAAGAAATGAAATGCTGAAAGGAAAGACAAGTAACAATACAAAGAAAGGAGGCCTAATGCTCTCAGGTTGGGCCCAAACCTGAGAGCTATAGCTCCTCTAAGAACTCAGAATTGAACTCAAATCTGCCTGCCTTTTATTAAAAGATCATAATCATAAGTCTAACAACATGCCAAAAATGGCTTACAAAGAGCAAAACAGAGCTATAGCTCGTGATTCAAAATCTGCAACAAAGGTTCAAAAGTTCCCATCGAAGGCTACAGCCTCAATATTTATACATTATGAGGGCCAAGCTGGCCTCCTAAATTAGTGGGGCTTGGCTGTCCAACTAAAATTAAACTGTTGTTCCTGTAGAATCCGTTGGTTGCCTTCTAGCTCGGTGGTGATAGCTGTTGGAGCTCGGAGTTGGGGTGGAGATCACGAGGAAGGTCATTCAAGGATGTGGACAACCTTCCTACAAACCCGCAATGCCACCTTGGTTGTCTCCTTGCCTCCATCTGCGTGGTTTTTGCTCCATTTAATGTCAAAAAACCTGAAATAAACATGTATTAGCCACATAGGCATAATGACTGCCCTCCTTCCTATAAATAACATGAATATACTAAGAAATGATGCATAAGTGATAAAAAATGAAGGGTTGAGCAAGGTAAGTAGGCCAAATGAGCCCAAACTGTTACCAAAATTTGGGGCTCATCAGATGGCAACTCCTTGGAGGTGCCTAGAACTACAGATCTCTAGAAAGCAGACAGTGCCTCTTCCATTGGGCTGTGGAGTCAATAACTTCAGCAAACCAAAAACAATATCTTGACTCTGAAACTGACTCAATTACAAGACTGAAAACTGATTTAAAACTGACTCAAACAATCCACACTAAATAACCAAAAACTGACATCAGACCTTCAATTTTATAGCCTTCACTTCGGGCCCCAAACTGAATGAATGATGACAGTACAAACTGACTCTAAAACTATCTTGAAACTGACTAAAACAAAAAATGACTCAAGACTTACTTAACTGAAATAAGTACTTACAAAGCTTTTTAATGGCAACAGACCATCGAGATTTGAGGGTTTCAAATCAGGATGACAACCACCTGCCTACTGATGAAATATGTACAATCATGTGAAGTGGGCCTTCCAATGTAACCAATCCAGCAGATGGCTACATACTGAAATTCTGCTCTCACTTTCCTCGAGCAGGTAGAACGATGTACATGTAGGCAACTCACAATAACAACTGAAACCAAGGCTTATGCTAACGAACCAGGCAAAATTCATCTTCTCTAATGCTTGCAAAAGAATGCCGAAGGGATCTTGAAAATCCTGAAGCACTAGCTTGTCTTGAGATCCAGCAGCAAAAATACAAGTACTCCCTTCATTTCGTCTGAAAGAACAATTGGTTGTTGATTGATAGGAAGGCATAGAGCAGTGTAAGCTTCTGCTATCTAAGTGCTAGCTGTAAATTCCTCGAGCATGAGAAATTCTGGCATGTTGTCTCTCTTAGGCTCATATTCGTCAATTTCATGATCTAGGTCATTCTTAAACAGAAAACAATCTTCAAGATTATCAAACATGACAGCCATATCATCTTCATGAAGGAAAACATTATCTGTTCGCTGATCTATAAACTAATTTCAAGATTGTCATCATTTTCAAAAGAGGAAGAAGTTTCACCAATACCTTCTTGACCATGTGCACACTGCAGACCTGCATTAGCTTGGGCTATAACCTGACCTTTAAGGAGTTGATCTATCTCATCTTCATACAGAGGAGATAATACTTTTTGTTTTCTTTTGCTCAAACAGTGATTTTCTTCATTAATTTCAAGCAAAGGAGTATACGAATTTTCCTCATACTGCTGATTCATTTCATGTAATTCCTGTTCACTATCAAGATGCAAAATTCCTTCATCTTCAAGCAAAGAAGAAGCTACGGTACACTGACTATGATCTTGTGTAACGAAGTGGCCAGTTTCAATGATTTCCTCATCATCATGATCTGAATCTTCTTCATCATCATGATTTGAATCTAAATCTAAATTGGCCAACTTGACTTTATCACATTCTGAAATTGAAACTTGACTTTCCTGCATACTGTCTTCTTCTATGGACAGATCTGAAATAAAACCTTCTCCTTCATCATTTTCCATTGTACTAAGATCTTGATCCAACTGCAAATTTTCCTGCGCATCTAGATAAATATCCTCTAAGTTCTCTTTGTGCTGCTAAAATGGATTCTCGTACAAAGCTTCCATGATCTCATCGTCCATGAAGTCATCATCTTCATAAAATTTTCAAGATTTTCAATAAAACTATAAACATGGCTACAACAGCTCTGAACTAAATTTAAGGATAGATAAGATTCTTTATACCTTTCAAAGAACATGGTATGAAAATCCTTTAAACAGTAAATACAAGCAGGCGGAAAACTTTCATACCAAGATCAGGCTTCACCTTCCAGAGTGGCCATGAATATCTTCATCAAGCAATCTTCAGGAAAATCAACCTTCAACTTGCGAATATGTATGTGAAATCTAACCAGATGTAAAGTAGCATCATTCCTATCATCATCTTTAAATGTAGGCAAATTCCTTTGCCAATCTACCTTAGGAATTTTATTTGGAAACCCTGGAATGTGATCTCGGCTCATGGGAGCATACCTTCAAGCAAACAAATCCATTTTGATAACAATGAATTGACCAAGAAATTCTTCAGGCTACTGGTTCTTGAAGAGTGGAGTTGCCATAAAAACTCTGAACCTTAGGATTTTTCGACATTGGAGTCGCCAGGTGAATGATTTTAGCCTACCTGTGTCTGATTGTTGTCCACCATCAACAATCAGATCTGACCTTGATGAATTTTACTGAAGAACATAATAGTCTGTTCCCCAGTATGGTCACCACCATGTTAGGGCCTAAATCTACCTCAGGCTGAGAAAGGCAGGTCTAGGGTAACATCAAACCACACTTAACCTAGTAACTAGCCCTACCAAGTCGGGAGAGGGCTCTCTCCTTGTCAATATCAATGAAAATTTATCAAAGAAGGCTTGAGATGACTGATATAAAAACTAATTTTAGGATAGGTATGTTTTCTCAGAGGAATTTGATTGATTTTTATGGTTGGTTGCTGGATCAGATGGGAAGGCAACTTTGGGTTTGGGAAATGAACACGAATTTGCAGAGGTTTCTGTGGGGCGAGGTAGGTAAGTGTTTTAGCACTTTGAAAGGAGTGTAATGGTGAGTCTAAAGACTGGTGAGGAGCTAGAGAGGGCATGCAAATATCATGAATTCTCTTCAAACAGTAGAAAACATGTAAAACTAAATAAACCCCAAGGTAGAGCATTGAAAAACCAATGAATTCCACCTTTCAAACTTGATTCATTTAGTTATGTAGAAAGAGAGAGATGATGGAACAAATAAACATAAGATCAACTGAATAACTGAGAAGAAAACTATGCTAATTCACATTACCACAAGAATCCCACAAAACGCTGCAAAACCCCGGTTTATTTCCTTGCCAAACTGCAGAAATGATGTACAAAGTAGCTCAATGCATCCACAAGAGTCCAACCCTGACAAATGACTAAGAAAGTACAAGATATAGGCCTCAAACCACCTATGCTAGCCATCAGGGGTCGAAGCCATGAGTTAAGGAGTTGTTTCAACAAGATCTAAACTAGGAACTGAAATATAGGTAGTGGAACATCTTGCCTCTAAAACCATGGAAACTGATTCATTCACTTCAAAACCACCTAAAAATGATGTATCTACCTCCTTAAGTAATTTTTCATCATTTTTACACCAAATTATATCAATTTACATCATAAATTTGACCATGAGAGACAAAAAATCAACTGGTAGAAAACTAGGCGAAATCCTGAGCAAATAGGCAAAATTGGCAAATTTTCCTCCTACGCATAGCGCCATTTTTCTGTGCGTAGTGCTTTTTCCAAGCCACTTTTGGAAGGCTTCATGAAGTCCAAATCAGGTGTAGGATAGCTCATTGGAAAGCTTAGTGAGTCTACTTTGCATGACAACTTGAATTTTTTGATTTGGAGTCCATTTGCCCCTCCAAAAGTTCAATCTCCCAAGACTGCTTCTTGTGTGGCAAAAAAGTGGTAGAAAGGGCATTTTTGAGGTGTTTTGGCCCCTTTGGAGGTCCAAAACTTGTCAAAACTTCCCAACCATTTCATGCTGATTCCAAATATGCTAGTCATTTTGCAAGAAGATGCCCCCATCAAAAGCGTAGTGCCGATGGCGCTATACACTTGTCAGAAAAACCTGCTTTTTGCCTCAAAACTTCAAAAAAGTCCAAAGCTTCACCAAATTTCTTGAAATTTGGCATGAGTGATCTTTGTTAGGTGTTATGCTAGGCCAATGATGCTTCAGCCAAGATCTTGAGCTTTCTCTTTTTTTCTCCTCAAAGCTCTCTTTAACTTGGCTTTTAGGTACCTTATCCTTGTCTTGCAGATTTTATTCTGGGCAAAATAGTGGTAAGCCATGTGTCGCAACATGTTCTTCTCCTTGTTGGCCTTGTCCAGCAGCTTCTCAAGGTGGACATTCACTCTTTCCAACCATGATTCTCAGTCGGCCTCTATTTCTTTCTCTAGTGAAGTTAGCTTGATTTTCCTTCTCTTTGCCAATTGTCGGTTTTCCCTTATGTTTTGCAGCTCCATGATTATTTGTTTGTCCTCCAATTGCTTGTTCTGTTGCTCAAGGTAATTAATAATCCATTTATCCCTCTCGAGGTTAAGAGATAAGGCTTGGATCTCAGCTTCTTTCTCCTTGATGACCATATCCTTGAGTCTTGAGCCTTGGGAGCCCAAATCAGTGTCCTCATCCTCAAACAAAATGAAATCCCTGTCTTGGCCTTCAGAAGGCCCTTCATCATGCAATGGTTGCTTTCCTCCGTCATGTACCTGCTCTGCTCAAGAAGAAAGAAAATCCCCTTTCACCCCGGGTGAAGATAGCATTTGCATGTTGTCTGGTGAAGAGAACGAGACCCCTTCCACCCCTGGTGGAGATAATACTCATTTGGCAGCTGCAAATAGTCTCCTTGTGCCTTTCTCATAAGTGAAAAACACTGGCACACCTATAGGTTCAGTCTCATGAACATATGGCTGGTTTGAAGGTCCTCCTTCCTCATGAAGCACTGATGGAGTCACCTGAGGGCTTTTGAAGACCTCATGTGCAATGAAAGTATCCCATGAAATATTCAGCAAGCTTAGCTGATGCAAAACAACAATTTTAATCAATGAGAAATGGTAAATGCTACTTAACTGCTGAGGAAGAGGTTTCCTTTGCACATAATGAGCCATTTTCTCAATGTTTCTGCATATGAAATAGGGGAGGTTCATCATCCTCACTCTAGTGAAGTGCGTCAGCAATCTAACATGGTAAGTATACAAATGAGAAAACCTCCCTTCATAGGTGAAATACTTGATAATGAGTTTAATAAGTGGAGCATAAGTGTCCTGTAGATATCTGAAAGGAAAGACCCTACTGATTTGCCTTTGATAACTAGCCTTGATGTAAGGCTCATAATGCTCTCTGCCCACATGCTGCCCCTTATTCCACTATTCTCCCACATTAGGAATGCATGTTGCTGCTGCAATAGTTTCAGGTGTCAAAGTGAAAGAAACACCAGCTAGGTTCACCTGGCCATTGTGAAGATGAAGAACAAATAACCTAGCAAGCTCATGGTGATATTTCACCCTCTCCACCATCTCACAAAATTGGTAACAAGATTGATGTTTAAAACATGTTACTGCAAGAGGGCAAGCTAGTAACTCTGTGAGAGTGGTGGGCTCCTCCCGGATGTGTTTTCCTCATTTATGATGTTTTCTCGGTGTATGAACCTCTTGAAAAGAATCACTGATAGTTTCATCATCCCTCTCATATGCTGAATCTGTTTCCATTCTTACAAATGTGGATTGAAGAATGATGAGTATGAAGAGATTTTCTCAAATATAGGAAGACTGTTGTTTTTCTTTTGGGGATAAAAGGATTGAATGATAGTAGGACTGTTAATGAGGGTTTTGATGGTGGGGAATGTAATGGGGGGAATAGGAAATGGGATTAGGGTTTTGGGAATGTATAGGGTTTATGTGTAGGAATAATGTATAGGGTTTAGGGTTTGGTAATAGGGAGTGAGTGCCAATGATTTTGGGAGAGGGAAAGGGGAAGGGATTTAGGGAAATTTAGTGGCAAGGGAAGGGAATGGGGTGTGGAAGATAATCAAAGGGGAATTAACAGCAGAAAACAAAACCCTATGCAACTTTGGCAAGACAATTTTAGTGATAGCTAGGGTTTGTTTTTTAGACACATAAATCACCACCAAAGATGAAAAAATCCCTTGCTAGACTAGATGTGAGGCTGTACTTACTTGCCAAGAGGTTACTTGTGCATTTGGAGGTAGAGGAGGGTGATAAAATTTGATTTGGAGCTCAAACAGCAGATGTGTAGCGCTGCCTCCAAGGTGCGTAGCGCACGACCAAATTCTAGTTCAAAACCTGCGCCAGGTAGGTGCGTAGCGTCGGTGCCCAGATGCATAGCGCCACCAAATTTTCGTGATTTTTGCCTGATTTTGCCTCTTTCTCCCACAAACCCGATTTTCTCCTTTTGGCTTACTCTCTTTGCACAAAATGAAGACTTTAAACACAAAGAAGACCTTTATATCCCCTTGGTTTTAATTTTTCATTTACAAACCCACTTTTCTAAAGTCTCTTTCACTTTGCTTTTAAAAGCTCTGTTTTGCATTTTGCAGTTTGACTCATGAATTGAACTTTGCTTGATGAATTGATGCATTGATGTTTTTGTTTCTTGCAGTAGCTGGAGTTGGCAAGGTGACCAAGGGAAATAGCTCTGAACTTATTACATATAGAAAAAATTAAAATTACATAAAATTTTATACATAAAAAATAAAACTTTGTTTTACCTCAAAACAGTGTTTTGAGGAAAAACTCACTTATTGAGCATATCATTATTGAAATTTTGATTTTGTGGACTTATTTGACTTCCTCATGTGCCTACTGACCATTTATTTAGCTTTTCCATGACTATGGTGGCAAACCCTAGACCTAATGAGACCTAAAACCCTAAAAATGGCTTTTGCAAATGTAATGACAAAAAATGACTGTAAATGACCTGAACTTGTGAAAATAGGTCATCAGGTAAAGACCATGAGGGAAATTTGATAATGAAACACTTCCATCAGTTGGTCCATGACCTAATGGAATGCATTTGATCGGATGGGACACCTAAAATGCATGCAAAAAGAGAATTTGATCACTGATGGAGGGATGATGATACCGACACTAACACCTGTAAGCCCTCCCTGGTATCTAAGTGAACTAGGATCCTCGCATATCCCATTATGCCAGTGGATAGGTATTATTTTTCATGTTCCAGGTATGTGCCCAAAGAGTTCCCGATGTGCCGAAAGATGTCTTCGGACTAGAATTGCAAGGGTAGTCCTGGTACACAGACCCATAGAGGGCGAGCACCAAGTTGCTGCCTCTCTGGATCGAAAAGGGGGTTCCACGAGTGCAGGAGGACAGGGGCTTGTTCAATGTGCGAAACCAATGACAGGACCCAATTTGTATGCTTGGCTTTGGTGAAACGCAAAGCGAACCATCCCCTGACGGAAGTTTGGATGAAAGGTAGCTCAGTCAGGTGTTGTCCCCAAACTTCTTCCATCCATTGCTTCAGCCGAGCCGCAATGTAATTTCGTCCCTGAGCCCTACCAACCAGGACTCTATCTGTTGTGTCCATAGTGTCTCCCCACTGAATATCCTTGCCCAAGCGGATGATGGTGTCATGTGTCTTGGATTTTACACACCTTTGTTTTTTGCTTGGTTTGTGCCCTGCGTCAATGGAGTCTTGCAGGGTTCCACTCGAAGGAGGGTTAGGTTGAGGGTTTGCAGGGTTTATACCCAGCCTAGAGGGGAAGGCGCCTGAAATAGGAGGAATGCCAGTGAAACTGCCGGATAGGGGGGCTGATATAATCGCCACTGGAGGATACCCTTGTGTTGTGGCGAAGGATTCGCTGGAGGGGGAAATTGAAGGATTGTGAGAACCAGCAGATGGAGGGAAAGTTGGGTAGCCTGAGGAGCAGGCGGCTAGGCTAGGGCCTATGGAACGGGCTGCAAAATGTAGGGTGGATGTCGACGAGGGCGGGGTAGAAGAAGCCAGCTAGGAGGGGGTGGCCTCTAGGAGGGTAACGACAAAGCATGAGGGCCCTGAGATCGAGGGCAATGTCGTGATGGTGTCTGACAAATCGCTGTAGAAATGGAGCAGGTCTGTCGTGTTTGCTTGGGGGTTGTCGAGATGGAGGCACCCTCTAGTGGGTCTTCCGAATAGTCCACAAATTCCATGTCCATAACTGCTCTGAAAGTCTCACTCCAACTGCTGCCGTGAAATTTTGAAGGCTCGTCGTGGTTGAGACCGAGTGCAGGTAAGGGAGGTCAATGTGAGAACGACGGATTCACGAAAGGGGTAAAAACGAAACCGCAACGGGGAAATGGCGGATGGAAGAACGGTGTCAAGAAGGTACAGTTTCAGTAAGGAATAGAATGGATCAGGTGCAAGAGGGTAACCGCATCAGGCGCTGTAGCAGTCGAACCCTAACCCTTGTCGGGCCTCCACAGCAGGAAAAACGCACACATCTCCAGCTTCCAAGTTTCAGTTATTAACATATCATTGATAGTTTAATTTTCAAAATATCATTGCTATTGAGAGATGAATACTCTCTTGTCACTAGTTTGCTTGTGAAAGAAGGATCACATTTTATTTTCTCACGCATCTTCTTGTTTTCCTTTACCTCTTCATCAGTAGCCAGGCGTTGAACACATTCTCCATGGCCTTTCGTATTCTTATTTTGTTGTAAGATGTAGTTTTATAATTCATGTAGTTTCATAATATATGTTGCTTATATTATTTTTCTTATGTTTTAATTTAGTTTATTTTGCAAATCAACAATGCCACTTTGTTTAATGTTGCAAATGTGAGCTTTCAACACTTTATCAAAGATGGTGATTTAGATTAACAACAATTTTTAAGCATTCAATTTCTAATGCAGTTTCTCGCCAAACTAAGATAGATATTGAAAAAATAAAACATGGGTTTTGTGTAGAAAGAGCCAATTTAGTTAATTACGAAAATTTCTTCAAAATAGTGCACAGTTTTTGGGATATTTGAGGATATTTCAAATGTAATTTTTTAGATTTCGTGTTGCGACCAGAAAATGTATCAATAGAAAAAAAGAATTTGAATTTTACATCAAATTAAGAAAGAGATCATTCATGTTGAACCTAAATCAATCTAGTTTTTGAAGACATCACAATTCTCTAATCTTTTTAATTAAGAAATAATTTTTATTTCAATGATCACTTATGATTTGATTTATTTATTTGTTTTAGATGTTTTATTTTCAAGCTTTTAATTCACTTCACTTCATTCTAATTGCAATCAAGCACTTGAGAAATATAAAAATACAAACAAACAAAAAAGATTTAAATTCTAAAACATTTGCACTTGTGATTAGAGTTGTTTTCTTTCATATAAATAGATTTCAAATGTTTTCTAGATTAAATTTACAAGCTTTCATAGATTAAATTTACTCACTCTCATAGATTAGAGATTTGCATACTTTCATAGATTAAGTTTATATGATCTCAGAGGCTAATTTTTCAATGCTTTCCTAGATTAATACTTCAATGGTTTTCTAGATTAATATTTAATTTCATGTCATTTAATTTGTTTTTATAGCATGGAAATTTCTTTCATTGCAATTTATTTCTTTTAGAATTGAAAGCTAAACTCCTAGCATATATTGTGTCATATAATTCACAAGTTTACAATCCCATATTGACAATTTAATGTAAAGTAATTTAAAGCACAATTAAATTACCCAACAGCTACCAATTAACAAAATATAATATAGGAAGTGGAACAAACAACCAAGGTGAATTCAAGGTTTTGTACTACTTACTAAAATATACTTTTGATAAAGGGCTTGATAAGCTTTTGGTTATAGGTGATTGATCGATGGTCATTATTTGGATGAAACGAAAACTCCAAGTATAATACAGTTCTCTCCTCCCATTAGCACAACAATTAAATGAAATATCTAATTAGTTTCTTTGGGTTAACTATATATATATATATATATATATATATATCACAACAATATTATAGATTATCTTTCAAAGGAAGGATTTCATCTACTTGAGCTTATGGCTCCTTAGAAGAAGTATAAGATAGCAATACAATGGTTTTATAATAATTTCCATTAAATGATTTATGAACTCCAATTGAACCTATAATTTGTTAGCGTATGGGACTCTTAAAGTACATTATTTGTTTTCAATTACTTAATAGATAATACATTTGATATTAGGAATGTTGTAACATCCCTTTTTAATCTTAAAAATTTGTAAAATGCAATTAAGACTGATAATGTTGGATGGCCAATATGGATATTGTGCTAGATTCTAATTGATGTATTTAATATATATTGTTGAAACTGAAGGAGAGGGCAACCAACATGGATCTCAAATCCTAGGAGGAAAGCTTAGTTGAGGGGAAGATTTTAATGGGGGTGGGGAAGTTTACTATCTACCTAAATTAAACTGACGAAACCACTAATCTAGCTATTGAACTACTCAAATTGTCAGTAGTTATGAGAATGGGGGAGAGGGTATTAAACTTTTCTAGAGCGTGGGCTACATATGTTTTGGAAGCTTTTGTTGACCCAACATCTCGAGGAGGTATTAAAACTCTCATGCTAGGGTAGCATACGAAAATAGAGAAGAATCGTGTGAGAGTAAAGACCAAAGAACAGACAAAAACAATGTGTGAACAACAGTAGAGAAAGGTGTGTGAGAGAATCAAAGAATGAGTGTTAGTTAAATCGTGAAATCTGTGAACTAAAATTGATCCACACATGGGTGTTGAAAATATTGTTTTGAACAAAGGTGGACTAAAATCCTTTTGAGTCACAACCATTTGTTGTGGTAACCAAATCTTAGTTTAATTATACAAGGAATCATTGCGCAAAGCCTTCAATCTTAGATGTAGGGACTTCTAAGAGATTTTTAATAGTTTGTTTGAATAAGGCATGTAAGGCACTGTGAAAAGGAGAAGTGCCAAGGGGATTCTAGATTAGTGAAAGGCTCCCTTTTGTTTTATATGAGCATTCGATGGCCTTATTTTACTATGTTAATAGGCCATGGCTTAGAATTTGAAGTGCACAAATCTTGAATCCTAAATGTGAAGAGGAGTGACTTTCATGTATTCTTCCTAGCAAGAAACCTTGCTAAACCATGCATGAAGCTTTCCATTAAGACATTGAATATAGCTCAAGGGTGGGAAACTATAAGAATGACTATATTGTAGCTAAGCCAAAGGTTGGGTAGAGAGTTGCTCACCCTTCTTCACTTTCCAATGAGCCTAAATGAATTATATAAGTGTATTTCTTCTTTGTTAATGAAATTATATCATTGTCTAATGCTCAAAGAATATTGCTATGTTAATCATTGTGCTTCTTTGTAATGATGAGTTGAAATTTGTTGCGATGATTTCTCGAATGTCTATGGATGAAGAGATGGAAGTATTGTAAATTTCTTCTTAGTTAATAGACAATACTTCCTTCATGAAATAATGTTGTATGCAAATGTATTTTCTAAAGTATGTTGTTTGTGATGGTTTCGAGAAATATGATCTATGAAGTGGATTGTACATGTTGATTTGAGCCTAAGGATATTATTATATTCTGTGAGTGTGAATGGCCCTTCTCATGTCATTTATAGGATAAAAGTAGTTATGATTGTCTTATTATTTTGAATGAGAAGGATTGAGGTTTCCTCTTCACTTAAGAGGAATTTTTCCCTCTAGAGATAATCCAATATACTAAGCTCTCTATTTTGTAAATGGTCCAAAGTGGAAGTTTATGATGTAGTCCCAAGGGAGTGAGCAAAAGGTCATTCAACTGGGAGAAATTATGAACATCGCCCATGGCCATCTCCTTGTATTTTTTGGTGAGGTTGAGTAGTTTCCCAGTTGAAAACACTATCTTGGATTACCCTTAGAGGTTGAGGAAGACTTCTAAGTCTTTAGAAATTTTCTAGAAAAATTATTGCCCTATCGGAGTCAATTCAACCCTCCAGAATAGGCATAGAATCGATGTCATAAGTGTTACAAATTTTGGGGTTAGAAGGTTTAACATCAACTCTTGGTCATATAGCCAAATAAGGGCCATGACCAAGAGCCAATTAGAAAGGGGCATAAGTCCCAAAAGGGCAATGTACCCAAGTATCAAGATATTGGACCTCGAGTGTCGAGCAATACAAAGAAATAACATTCATAACTTCCCCATAACTTATGAGCCCCAATATGTCAACAACTAACAGAAACTTTTTTTGTCAATGGATTTAATATTAGCCATTAGATATCAACTTATTAACTATAAGTTCAGGAGTATTAGAAATTTGGGGTTCGACCCTTCTTGTCATTGAGAATCATATAACGAAGAAGTTAGAGCTTCTTGAAAATTATAGTCCTTTAGCCTTAACCCCTAATCATATGGCACATTGGGAGTTGTGACTAGGAGCCTAACTGAAAGGGGTTAACAGGCCCTTGGTCATGAAGCACTAGCCTTCTGGTTATGGACTATCAGCAGAATATATTGGTGACTCATGGTTAAAGCCCCTAATACTAACAGAACCCACAATAAATATCATTTAACAGAAGGGTCAAGAATCATCAAAGGATGGGACCAAGGATCAGAGTATTAGGTATTAGGTATTTGGATAATAGAATTTCAAGGTTTCGAGCGTAACACCCATGTTCAACCCTTGGAATGTAAATAACATGTAAATACAAAACTAGGTTGGTGAGTTGATAGCAACTTTTGAGGGTTGTAGTGCCTAGTTGCATGTGTGTATATGTGTTATGGGGGTAATGGTGCCCATGAATGTGTTGTGTTTTGAGGCTCGTATGACCATGTACACATGTTTTATATTTTCAGGCTAGAAGGCATGATAATGTAATTATGTAACACATGGATATTAGTGAAATAAAACTCCTGCAAACCAAAAGATGAAAAGAGAATGGGGGGTTGAGACTCCATGGATGGGTAAAGGAGGAATTTATGATTTAATAATCGTAAAAAGTTCCCATGCATTTAAAAAATTCCATTAAGGGCTTGGGTGAATTCCAAGTGGTAAAAAGAAGCAGGATACGAAAGAGGCATGTTTGGGCAAGACAAAGGGGGATTACATAGGGGATGCCTACACTATGACAAGAGTACGAAATAGTTATTGTTCACGAATCTTGATATGCAGTAATGGAAGAATGGTGACAATGATGAAATGGAAGCCTGAAAGACCTATAAAGGCTGTCAAACTCTTGGCAGCCACAACATTGTTGGATGGAGGCTATCAGGCTTAGTACCTTGGCTATGTGAGCCTGGAAGGGTGCCTAGAAGGTTTGTGAGGGAAATGGAACTCCTAGAGGCCACAAGACTATTGGTTGGATGTTGTAGGTTTGGTACCTTAGATGTGCAAGGCCTAGAAGGGTACCTGGAAGGCCTAAGAGGGCAGTGGAACTCCTGGAAACCACAGGACTACTAGTTGGATGTTGTCAAACTTTGTACCTTGGTTGTGAGGCCTAGAAGCATACATGGAAGGCTTGTGAGGCTAGTAGAACTCCTGGAAGCCAAAATACTACTAGTTGGATGTTATGTGTCTTGGTATATTGGCCTTTGGTTGTTGGTACTAAGTATGTACCAAACTTTTGGCGAGTTGATTCCCATGGATTCAAAGGCTTATCTCAGGGGTGACATGTCGTTGAAAGATAATGAAAAGTGTGGTTTATCATTCGGTGAAACGTCAAAGGCTTGTAACCATTCTCCACAAGTTAAAAAGATAAGTCTATAACTTATGTGTTACTTTCCACTGCAAATGTTATATATCCATATGTTAATGAAATGTGTATATATATATATATGTCTCAATTGAAAGGGGATAATTATATTTAATTACAATTGTGCATTTCTTATGCATTTTAGTATACGTTTCATTATGTAAAATTATGAGGTGAGGATTTCCCATAAGTGAGGAATTTCTTTAGTATATAGGTTACTAGATGTAATATATGGATATTAAGCAAGAGACTGGAATGGGATGTCAAAGGGCCGAGGTATGTTACAGGTGGTATCAAAACCTAATTGTAACATTAGATTTGTATGGTTCAAGCACAAGTATGGTGTACAAGGTTGTGGATGAAGTGTTTGATAACACATTGCTTGGTGGATGCATACCATATGTTTTTCAAAATACCCCAAGGGGAATTAGGAAATTTTCCAAGGAATTCAAGGAAATTTGAAGAATTGGAACAGTGAGTATTACATGTTCCTAGCAGGGGCCGAAGATAGGGGCAACCATGGAAGAATTGGGAGAAAATTTGTGAAAAAAATCCCCAAATTTCCGACCATTTTTGGAAAAATCCTATGAAAAATGGTAAAAAGGAGTACCAATGTAGATTTAATGGGCAGATAATCGTTGATATACAATAACGCGATATCTAATTAAAGAGATCAACTTGGAGACCCCCTCACCACAAAATTTTAATGAGCGAAGGGGGCACAGTGGGTGACATTACTGAGGGTATCATCCGAGTGGTTTCACCCCATAAAAAAATTTGGTTTAAGCCCCTCTCAAATGTAGTGAAATAGATCTAATTGGAATGCATCCATAAAGAAAAGTTTCACCTTTTTGTACTAGGAAAATTGGGTTAAACGGTGAGCAGTTTGCTAGGCGAAATCTGTAGAGCATGAGATCTAATATTTGATGTTGATTGTGGGGCCCCCTTCATGGACAATGGTTAATGGGAGGGAGGGGGATCACGATGGGAAGTTGCACCATATGGGCCATTTTGGATTAACGATTAACTGCCACAGATTGACAGTCGAGATTGATTATGCCTCCGCCTGGTAATCAAAATTTAACAGGGAGGGGGGTGCAAATCGGATATGCGCCAAACTATGTAGTCAAGACTAACAACAGAGATTAATTGTGAGGCTCCTTACCCCAAAATTAAAACCAATTATGGGGTTTCTGCATTATAGGTGATTTGGTTGAGGTCATCTTCACACGACTACATGGTGCACATTAGGGTCGATGTAACCACCCCCTCCCACATGTACCCAATTTCACCAACCTACCAGGGTAAACATGAGACGAAGAGTTACCATGACATGACCTAACCTCCAAGCTTTAGTTATGGAATTGGGGTTGATAAATGATGACTCATAGACATTCCTCAAAGTTTACAGGACAACCAGGTGCCAAAGAACCACCCCGGATGACCTAACCCTAAGTTGGATTTATTTTTCATTGACCTCGGCCCACAACTGCATGAATGACAAGGAAAGGGTGTGGTCATACCACATGCACAAGCCTCATTCCCTGTGGTTATAGCCCAAAATCTTCACTTAAGAGCATGTAGTCCGGAGATCTTAGCCACCTTTCCAAGCCAACCTTCGACCACTACCCAGAATTGCTTGTAACTTCTCAGAATGATATATGACATAATGACAATGCTATTCATACAAAACTTGAACAAGAACTTGATCTAACCAAGCCTAACCATGACAGTCACTACGTCAAAAATATGGTGAACATGTGAGTTAGAGGTCATGAATGCACATCTGATCATAAGAGTTTGAACTTCATCTAACAATCATCAACAAGGTCTAACTCCCTCTCATATTAGTTGCAATAACACTTGTTAGTCCATGCATTCATCAACCATTCATATACTTATCAAATCCTGAACAAGTCATAGTTAGATAACATTACAAATCCATGCTTATAACCAAATTATTAACCATGACAGAACAACCATCAATTCACCATAATAACATGTACAAGCACTCATAGATTACAATAGGAAAATAACTCTTATTAACTTGTGTAAAAGACAACCAAGTCAAGGATTTCCACGTACCACCCTACCATAGATTGGGTTAAACCGAATCTTTCATTTAGCCAATCACCCACGTGCCATATTCCAAGCATGAATGTGGGATCTCAAGACATACACAATCAGGGCTTCCTGAAGGTTAAACCACCTCCACCCTCAGGCTACCACGATCTCGCAAAAACCAGTCAAGATATCATGAAGCCCAAACAAGCTTGGATGCCTTGGAGTTTCTTCACCATTACCTTGGGGAATTTGCTTGTCTCCACCCACCTGTCGAGGGCTTCCCGAAGATTAAACCACCTCCACCCCCAACCCTTGGGAATTTTCCTGAGACCACCTCACTTGGTTCCAAAACCTTCTAGCGATCCAAAGCTCAACAAAGAAAAGCATCCCATCACACCATGGTTATTGAGGAAATGGATAGGCAAGGCTAAAACCATTATCAAATCAGGAAAAACCCATGGCAATGACAAAAAATGAACCAAATGAACAAATGAGTGCACCGTGCATTCACACCTCAGCTAGGAAATCACACATGCAACATGCTATCTGCAACATCCTCATGTTGAAGCTACTTGATCCAACCTTCCTTGATTTTTCTTTATTTCCTTACTTGTCCTCTTCCTTCCTTTGCTTTCCTTGTCCTTCCTTTGCTTTCTTTCTAGATTTTTTTCTCTTGGTGCTTTTATCCTCTCTGAAGAAAAATCCAAAGGAAAAATGAAAAAAGGCCCCAAGCTGATCCTTTAATGCCTCTAATTTCTTCATTTTCCTTCATTTTCCTTCAAATTTCCTTCTCATGTAAATTTGTGACCCTTCATCTTCCTTTTCTCCTTTTTTTCCTTTATTTTCAAAAATAAATGCCAATTAACACCTCTTTACATTTGTTGATGTCTTTGCTAATTTCCTTAGCCATAATAAACTAAAAGTGACACCCACTATGATGTTTTGCCCAATATTAATTTTGGAATACATGTCCCGTGGCCTTGGTCTTATATTTTTTTACATGGAAAATCAACCAGGAGTTGTTATAGTCGATGAATAGGTGGATAAGTAAGCAACCATGGCAGTGTCACATTGCAGCTCCCGGTGGCGGCTGAGTTGGTAGATGAGGAGGTTGGGTGGCGGAAACTAGCGTGACTAGGCACCATCATGTGGATGTAGTGTGTTAAAATGTCATTCATTTCAACACGCAATGTGCACCATAGTTGTTGATCATAGGAAATGTGACCCATTGGATCCATCAAGAACTCTCTACACCACTAAACAACCAACAAGTTTTCACTTGATGTGCATATTTGTTGTTCGATGAGATGGCCTTGAGCCATTAGATCTATTAGGTTGATGTTTCATCATAATTATCCATGCAATTTAGAGTCTGATGTGGTTGTGGACCCTTCATCTCATTTAATCATGGTTGTTAGATATATCGAGGGTGTAATTATGTTTTATTCACCATGCATGTTGGAGCTTGATGTAAATTGTGGGCCCTTGATGAAGAGGATATCTTAACCATTAGATTCATAGAAAGGGTAACTTATCATAAACCTCTATGCATGTTCCAGCATAATATATATTTGGGCTATCAAATTGAAGGAATCTTGGCCATTAGGTTCATTAGGGGGGTAACTTGTCATCAACCTTCACGCATGTATTAATTGGATGAGAATATGAGCCATTAATCTACCCCAAGATCAACGTTTGGATCTATGAGGGAGTAAGTTTCCCATTGTGTGGAAAAGTGGGGAGTGGACCATGCGTGTATTTGTATCCAATTAGTGATTTCCATGTGGAAGGTCCCACAAGGATGATGGGGCCTAACTGTCTACCAATGTGCAAAAAGGAAAGATTGCATGCATACCAAGTGTTTAAAGGAAGCCATGTAGGCCAGTTCACATCCTATGGGAACTAAAACCCAATACATATAGATAGTTATTTTCTTGAGAAAACAAAAGGCGCATGGAGGAGGGCTATATAGGTCTAAAAAAATGATAGGATACATTTACAACTGAATTCACTGGTCCAAGGAAGTCGATGTGAAGACTTATAACTAAGAGGAATAGTATAGCTAAAGGACAAAGCATACAATCACTTTAAAAAAGAATACTCAACAACTTGTGATTAGATTCGAGCAAGAAAATAGTCAATAAAAAGTTGTCAAGGAGGAGAATATGCTTACCAACCCAAAATTTAGATTGAAGTAGGAAAACTCTAGAGAATTTAAAAACTAGGTAGATTCTAAGGAAGAACCAATATGGGGACAGGAGTATGGGGGATACTCATGGGTCTTACACCCATGAAGAACAAGTTAGATCCATGAACTTAAGCATGGGTGATGTTGGAACAAAATGAAATGGGCATGAAGAATATAGGCCAAAGGACAGGGACCTAGTCAAAATTATAAGGAGCCTCAAAATGGAGGTGGTCAACTGTAAATTAGATAATGAGAAGCTTATAAAAGAAAAACAATAGATCAATATCCAAATTTTATAGAGCTTGATCAAATTATAGAGGAGAATGGACCAAGGTTATGATTTTCAACATGCAAAGGAACATGACTTAAGAATTAGAGGGAAAGATGTTGGGGATCCAAGGAACTCTAAGAGTGGTGATAGGCATCATTATTATGCAACAAGAACACCCAATAAGAAATCCCATCTTTAATAAGGGTGAGGAATGCAGTTCAAGTAGGTCATTAAGGAGGTCAAGAAGGAAACTAGATATGGACAGTTCACAAGGGGAGCTCAGAAAAATCAAGCCACCGACCTTTAATGGTGAGCATATGAAAGACACAGAAACTTATTTGTTGGAAAATTTGAGAAAGCACCTCTAGCTACATGATTATTCCTCCAATTTAGAGGCAAACATTGTCATCTAAATCTATGGTGGGAGCATCTCAAGGAAGTAAAACAACTGGATGAAAAGAAAATTCCATGGAAGAATTTTAAAAAGTACTATGAGATAAAAATATAGGAGTTCTTCGAACTCAAGTTGGGGAACAAGAAAATGGAAGAATATGACAGAAATTTCACTGTATTACTAAGGTATGTGGAAAATATTAGAGATGAAAAGTTGAAGATACAAAGATATGTGAATGGATTTCCACCATTATATGGTGACAAGATTAAATTTGATGAATCAAAGACTTTGGATGAATCCATGAGGAAGGTAGAGTACCTCTATGAGCATGGAAAAAATATCCTAGCTTTCCAAAGGGCTTGGGATGGTAAGAAAAGAAGGAAGATGGAGCGAAGAAAGAAGGGTTTCAAACCTTCAACCTTCAATAACAATTCTCAGCCAAATCAACAAACTCAACCAACCCATAGTGAACCAAAAGGAGTTGATTTCTTAAATAAGGGACCAAAATTCCAACCCATTAGTTGTAGGGGATGTGGAGGAGAGAATTCGTATAGAGATTTCCCATACAAAGAAGGAAAAATGAAGATTCTACATCATCTACAAAGAGTTGATACAGTGGAGGATGTGGGCAGAATCATGCCCAAGATCTATACAACGCTAGACAACAAGAAAGTTGAACACCATGCACGCATGGTTGAAGTGGAAGGTAAGTTGAATAATTAGCCCATTGTTATTTTAATTGATTATGGAGCTAGTCATAGTTATTTTGATCCCAAGCTAGGTGAAAAGTTTAAATTGAATAAAACCAAGCTTAGTAGAACTTGGTTAGTTCAATTAGCCACTGGAGAAAGAAGAATAATTGAACTAGTGAAAGAATGTCCCATCAATATGAATGAGCTATAAAGAAATGTAGATTTGAACATAATATCCTTAGGATCATATGATTATCTAATTGACATGGATTGGTTGGAAAAGCATCATCCAATACTAGGCTATTACAACAAAATATTCACTTGTCTAGTTGAAGAAGGGCAATGAAGTCAAGTGCAAGGGATACTAAGACAAATTTCTATTAGGGAGATATTAGTTATACAACTAAAAAGGAATTTTAGGAAGGGGTACCAAATTTATGCATCCCACCCGGAGGAGATGGCTAAGGATCAAGCACCCATTTTGTGGAATCACCCAGTACTTCAGGAGTTTGAAGATGTATTTTTAGAAATTCCAGGGTTGCCAACAAAAAGAGACATTGACTTATTTATAGACTTGGTACCTGGAGCTACACCGATGTCCAAAATGCCAAACAGGATGAGCACACCATAACTGAAAGAGTTACAAATGAAATTGGAAGAGATCTTAGGAAAAGGGTATATATGCCTAAGTGTATCACTGTGGGGTGCCCCAGTTTCATTTGTTAAAAACATGGCACACTTAGGTTGTGCATTGACTTTCGTCATCTGAACAAAGTCATAATGAAGAATAAATACCTAATGCCTCGAATTGATTATTTGTTTGACCATCTTAGGGGAGATAAGGTGTTTTGTAAAATTGATCTAAGGTCAAGGTATCATCAACTAAGAATTAAGGATAAGGATATTGCTAAGACAATGTTTCGAACTCGATATGAGCATTATGAGTTTGTGGTGGTTCCATTCGAGTTATATAATGCACTAGGTGTTTTTATTTGCCTCATGACTGGTGTCTTCAAGAATTATTTGGATAAGTTTATTATTTTGTTTTAGTTTGATATCTTCATATATTATAAATCCGAGGAAGAGCATGAACAACATCTTAGGATGGTGTTACAAGTACTTAGGGAGCACCATATTTATTCCAAGTTGAATAAGTGCTCATTTTGCCATAAAAATATTCATTATGTGGATCATATAATTTTAGAAGAAGGGATCGCAGTAAACCCAACAAATATTAAAGCAATTGAAGAGTTTCCAGTACCCAAAAATGTGACATAGGTAAGGTCATTCATGGTTTTGGTAGGATATTACAGAAGATTTATTAGAGTATTCTAAGGATAGCCCATCATATTACTTCGTTGCAAAGGAAAGGTGCAAAATTTTACTGGTCTCATAAATGTGAAGAGGCCTTTCAAGACTTGAAGAGAATATTTTCAAGTACACCTACACTAAAGATAGCTGACATAGATGAAGACTTTCTTGTGTGCACATATGCATGTACGCAAGGACTTGGAGAAGTTCTCATGCAAAATGGGCATGTAATGTGTTATGATTCCAGGAAACTCAAGGAAAATGAAAGGAATTATGCCACCCATGATTTGGAATTGGAAACCACCATACATGTCTTGAAGATGTGGAGGAATTACCTCATAGGAAGGAGATTTGAGTCCAAAAATGACCACAACGGGTTAAAGCATTTGTTTGGACAACCAATTTCATACAAATCAAATCGTTGAAATTTTAAGTTGATTACCATTTTAAAATCAAGCATATAAAGGGGAAGGAAAATAGAGTGTTTGATACACTCAACAAGAGGGTGCACGAAATGCATGTTACAACCATAAGCACATGCGAATTTGATTTAAAAATTAGAATTTTAGCGGTCGGAAATTTAGACTAACAATACATAAAAATAAAAAGCAACCTACAACAAGGAAAAATACAACCCAAATACAAGGATTGTGAGATGAAAGAAGATGGGTTTATTTTGTATAAAGGCAGGATTTATGTCCCAAATTCCTAAGGGTTGAAAATTTTAGTGCTGAGTGAGATGGATAGAGTGTCTTATGCTTGCCACCTGGGGTATCAAAAGACAATATTACCAATCATAAAACAATATTATTGGCCATGTATGAAGAAAGAAGTGGTCAATTATATAGCCAAGTACTTCGAATATTGAAAGGTTAATGGTAAGACTTATGTAGGAATGCAACAGAATACAGATATAAACATAAACACAGAGATGCAACAGAAATAAATCTTCATTTCATTAATATCAAAGAACTTAAATATGCTTACATACAGAATGGAAATAAACTAGCTCGAGCGATGGTAGTATATCTCTGAGAAGAGATGTGGCAACTACATGCCTCTGAATTGTGTTACAATGAGGCTTCAAGGCCTATTTATTATTGAACAATGGAAAACCCTAAACATCCAAAAACATAGCCCTAGGAGATGAAGTGCCAAAAGTTTGTGGGCCCCGTTGGGTAAATTGGTACATCAACTTCTTGGGGTCGTAACTTTGGCATATGATCTTCGTTTGATGTGTACGATACCTCGTTAGAAAGATCTATTCGAGGATTACAAATTTTGCCTACAAATGTGCATCAAATACTCATTTTTTATCATTTAAAAAAAATGTCATTTAGAGCCTCAAAACGGACCCGAAAAATTGCAAAAAATAGTAAATTATGCTACAATTAATGAGATTAAAAGAAACAATGGTAGGGGTCCAAGTGGTTAAGGTGGGTGGCCACAATATCCACCTAAATTATTCCTACCCCGTTAGGAATCAATGGTCCCCATTGCATTGAGTGCCTCCATGAGATGGGGAACTTCTGCTAAACTTGGTCCCTTGTGAGCCATTTGCCTTAGTGTAGGAGTTGGCCAACTTTGACAATATGATACAGTTGGATCCTCTGTTGGAGAGTGTTCTTGATTTGTGTGTCCATAATCCTACCAGTCATGGTCTATTCAATACAACTTGGGTTGAACTTTGTTGGTGTCAGCTGCTCAACAATGTATGATGTTTCCAACAATGGGGGAAAGTATGGCCGCAGTCAGTCCACATTGAATAATAGGTGAGAGCCAAGGAATGATGGAATGTTGAGCTCGAAGGCATTGTCTCCTATAGCTTTAATTATGGTGTAATGTGCATATTGAAGTGGGTGAATCTTACAGTGGGCCCCAGCGAGGTGCTCCTTCTACAAATGTATCCAATCTTTGTCGCCCACCTGGAACTTGTGTGGAACCCAATGTTGATCATGACATTGCTTGTACTTAGCATTTGCTCTGTTCAATATGTCATGGACCTACTGAAAGATATGTTGAATGTATTCAATGAAACTGGTATCGACGTAAGCTTCTAACTGGACATGAGCCGAATTTGTCTTGGTACTTACAAGTGGTATGGCAACATCAATGGGACATAGTGGTTGGAATACCAACCCCATCTGAAAGGGGTTGTGACCAATTGAGCTATGGAGAGCTCTGTTGTAGCTATGTTAGACATAGGGGAGGATATCATCCCATGTGCATGGATGTTTTGAATTGTACATGCGCAGGATGTGCACGATCATCTTGTTGACGACCTCTGTTTGGACATTAGTTTGGGGGTGGAAGTTCATGGACTTAGTGATCTTGGTATCCAACAATGACCAAAGGCTTGACCAAAATGTACTTAAGAACCTATTATCCCAATCTGAGATAATAGACTGTGGGATCCCAAAATGTACCCACACTCATTTAAAGAATATTTGGCAGTGGCTTCTACTGTGATACTCTTCTTGCATGACACCTAAATGGCCATCTTAGATCATTTCTTGACGACCAAGAAAACACAATCGTTGCCATGCTTGGTAGAATGAAGTCCCGACATGTAATCCATGGAGATGGATTCCCAGGGCTAGCTAGGATTAGGCATAGGAGTATATATTCCTTGCTTCTTAATTGTAGGTATGGAAATGGCATAAGCAGTGCAAGATTTGATGTACTTCCCAACATTCTGTTGAAGGTTCAGCTAATAAAAATACTTCTATAGCACTGCCACTATTTTTTCTAACGCAAAATGTCTAGCAACCTCACTTTAGTGCACCTCCAAAATCATCTTTGCACGCTCACTTGAAGTAACACATAGGTGTCCCAAGTGGCACAACATTGCAGCCTAAATGTGAAAGTTTGGAACTTGCTTTCCTACTAGGAGCATCTAGTATGTGGTGCTGAATTCTAGATCACTCTTGTAAAGATGCATTGATCCCAAAGTCTTGTGTCCACAAGAGTCGAGCATAATGGTCAGCGCCATATCGATGGTCGACTGAGGTAGTCTGCAACATTATTGGTGTTGCCCTTATTGTACTTAACGTTCAAATGGAATTAATGCAAATATGTGGACCATTTCTGATGGCGATTGTTCTACAACTTTCCTTGTGTCTGTATGAACTATAAGGGTTGGTGATCTGTGGATGACCATTTCCTTCCCCAGAATGTAATGCTTCCATTGTCAGCAGACTTGCATAATGGAATACATATATTTTTCATAAGTGGGATAATTTTTTACTGTATCTGAGAGTGTCTCACTATGATATGCCACCAGATGGGTATGTTAGGTAAGAACTGCACCAATAGCATAGTCAAAGGTGTTTGTATCAATTTCAAATGGTTGTTATAGGTCTGGTAATGTGAGAACTAGTGAAGAGCATAGGTGATGCTTCAACTCAGAAAATTCTTTTTGTTGGGAATCAGACCAGAAGAAATTTTCTTTCGCTCCACCCTTGGTGACTTGACTCAAGGGCCAAGTGATATACGATAATCCTAACACGAACCTGCGATAGAAATTGGAAAGACTCAAAAAGTTGTGGAGCTCTGTTAGAGTGGTTGGGGTTGGCCAATCCCGAATAACTTGTATCTTGGTTGGGTCCACATGCATACCCCACTCATCAATAATGTACCCCATATATTGAACCTGGTTCATACCAAAAATGCATTTCTCCACATTGGCACGCAATTCCTATTGTCGCAGGGTTTGGAGGACCTGTCGAATATGGTGTAGGTGCTCTTCCCAACTCTAGCTGAAGGTCAATATGTCATCTAAATACACTACCACGAACTAGTTGGTGAAGGGACGCAAGATGTTTTCTATCAGCCTCATGAAGGTTGTGGGGGCATCCGTCAACCTGCAAGGCATGACTAGCCATTCAAAAATTCCCTCCTTGGATTTGAAGGCAGTCTTCCACACATCAAAGGATTCGACTAGTACTTGGTGATAACCAGACTTCAAGTCAATATTGTTGAAATATTTGGCCCCCATGAGCTGGTCCAGAAGATCATCAATCCATGGGATTGGATACCTATTTTAGACATTCATTTTATTTAGCACCCGATAGTCAATACAAAGCCTCCAAGTTTCGTCTTTCTTCTGTACCAACATGATTTGGCTCCCACATGGTGATGAACTTAGCCTGATGTGCCCTTTCTGTAACAACTCCTGAATTTGCCTCTTGATTTCATCATTCTCTAGAACAAAGCATCGGTAGATCGGTCCATTAGGTAGTGGCACGCTTTGGATCAAATCAATGGAGTGCTTAACCTAACAATGTAGGGGTACCCCTGTGGGTGAAGTGAACATGTCCCTATACTCCTCCATGACCTTGTCCATCTGTTAATGTCGTGCGGAGGAGCCCTATCTAGAGGCTATGGATGTGGCCACAATATTCCTCTTACTTTGAGGGTGAATCATGAGGAAGACAAATTTCTCGGTCTGGGAAATGATCTTGTTGCATCGTTTAGCAGAGATCAAAGAATAGGTGGTGGGCAACACTACCTCTAGTATCCTGTACAATTTCTGACCCAAAGTAATAATAAAAGAATGAGGTCTGGATTCATATACAGCATGACGCTTCCATAGGTATGGCTGACCTAATAAACCATCATATAATTCCAAAGGGAAAACATCGCACAATACCTCATCTGCAAAGGGATTTATGCTATAAGGCAAGTGACATCGTTGGCTAACACGAAGATCTCGCCCTTGGTGGAGCCACCCGATAATGTATGACTATGGGTGTGGCGTTGTTGGAAGCTTCAATCTCTTAACAACCTCGGTCGGGATCAAGTTCTTCTACCTTCCACTGTCAACGATGAATTGCACCGGGAAACCCTTTACCCACATCTGCAAGTGGCATAGGCACTCCCCCTTCTCCGGATCCTTAAGTTCCGCCTTTTGGAGTTGGGTGGTGTCTACAATCACAGTCAATTCACCATCAATGATCTATTTTCCCTTGTCTGGTTCTGGCTCAAAATCAGAGCATGCAACTATCTCTAAGTCTTTTAGCTTGGCCACCAACACCTATTTTGTGTGACATTCATCCGTGTTGTGAGTGGGAGTTTTATGGAACTCACACCACTTGTAAGTGTCCTTCTTCACCTTCCCATTATTTTTGGCTTGCGACTTCAAGGAGTTGTATGGGGGGTTCGCGACCTGGATTTTCCCTTTTCTCTGTGGCTTGGGGGTGCCTTTTCTTCTGCTTAAACTTCTGCTCAATCTTAGCAGCATATCAGTATGTTTCACCAAGTGAGGAGATGTCTAGGAAATTCATTTCCTCTCTAATGTATTTGTGCAAACAATCACAGTACTTGAGCACCATATGTTTCTCAGAATCTTTAATACCCAACTTTGTGCGCATGTTATGGAAAAGATTCGTCATCTCATGCACATCTCAATCCCTTTGTTGCCGCAACTTAGTCCATTGTATATACTTGTTGTCATAGCTCCTGACAGGGTAATATTGTTCCTTAATGGTGTATTGGAAATAATTCCAAGTTAGTGCAACTGAAAACAATGTGGGTTCCCTCTCATCCCTCTACTCACAATAGGTTTCCCACCAGTCCTTGACATGGGGGGTGGCTTTGATGAGTGAAAAAGTAATATTTTCCCTATTAGAAAAATCATGAACCGAAAAATATCCTTTCAACAGATTTAACCATTTATCTACGACAACTACATCTATCTAGCCTTCAAATATGGGAATTTCAAAGTTGACATGTACCTTAAAGGGAGTAGTGCCTCCAGAGTGGTTGTTGGATGAATATGCATTGCCTATGGGCATCCATCGAAGGATCTGGGAAAAGTTATCCATCATCATGTTCCTTTGTTGCTTGAGGGCTTCTTCAAATAATATTTTGAAAGGACTCTTGCTCCCTCATATTTCTTTTCTTCCACCATGGGAGGTCATCAGGGTCAACGAGGACAGCCTTGTAAAGGTTAAACCAATTCAAGCCCTAACTCCTTATACCCCGATCTCATTGGGGACATACATAGAAAGGCAAAGAAAGAGCAGATTTCTCTGATACCACTAATCCAGACTTATATATGAACACAAAAGAATACAAATATAAATATAAACACAAAGATCCAGCATAAATAAAACTTCAATTCATTAATATCAAAGAATTGAAAGAAGCTTACATATAGAATGGAAATAAACTAGCTCAGGTGATGGTAGCTTATCTCTGAGAAGAGATGTGGTGGTTACATTCCTCTAACCTGTGTTACAATGAGGCTCCAAGGCCTATTTATTATTGACAAACAATGGAAAACACTAAACATCCAAAAACCTAACCCTAGAAGATGAAGCATCAAAAGTTTGTGGGCCCCATTAGTTAATTTGGTACATCAACTTCCCAGGGTCGTAACTTTGGCATATGATATTCGTTTGACGTGTACGATATCGCGTTAGAAAGATCTATCCTAGGACTACAACTTTTAAGTCCTGCTTTCCAAAAAAACGTTGTTTAGGGCCTCAAAACGGCTCTGAAAGTTTAGGACCCGAAAAACTACCAAAAATAGTAAATTGTGTTACGATTAAGGAAACTGGAAGAAACAATGGTGGGGGTCCAAGTGGAATAGGTGGGTGGCCACCAATATCCACCTGGATTAGTTAAAACTAATCATAGGCATCTAGTAGGGTAGTTATATGCAATACCCATTCTTGAGTGGAAGTGGGAAATTGTTTCCATTGATTTTATTAAAAATCTACCCAGATCAGTGAAGCAACATGATTCCATAATGGTTGTGGTGGATAAACTCACCAAAGTTGTCCACTTCATTCCAAAGAAATCAATGTATAAGGCAACCAACGTTGTTAAGATTTACTTGAAGGAAATTTCCAAGTTGCATGGTGTGCCTAAGGCTATTATTTTAGACAGAGATCCCAAGTTTGCATCCCATTTTTTGGACATGTTTATTTAATGGATTTGGGATTGAATTAAATTTCAGTACAACTTACCATCGACAATCAAATGGCCAAATTGAAATTCAAGACATGTTAAGGATGTATATGAGGGAAAAACGATTGAAATGCGAGGAATATTTACACTTGGTGGAGTTTTAATATAATAATGGGTATAAAGCATCTTTGGAGATGAGACTATTTGAAGCATTATATGGAAGGAAATGCAACACACTAGTGAGTTGGGATCACCCAATTAGCAAGGTCATTGTTGGCACAACTTTTCTTAGGGAAATGGAAGAGCAAGTAGCAAAAATTAAACAAATTTAAATGCTTCCCAGGATAGACTAAAAAGTTATGCTGACAAGAATAGGTCAAACAGGGAATTTAAAATTGCTGATCGTGTCTTCTTGAGGATTATAGCAAGGAAAAGTTCCCTAAACTTGGGCAGTTATGCAAAGTTAACATCAATATATTGTGGATCATTTAAAATCCTAGAGAGGATTGGTTTGGCTGCATATATGATTGTATTACCAACATCCATGCACATTCATAATTTTCATGTGTCAGTGCTTAAAAAGTAGGTTTCCAGCGATAACCATGTGATTGATTGGAATATGATTCAGGTCGAGCCCAAGAGAGACTTTGAGGTCCAACTAGTGCATATTTTGGACAAGAAAGTCATGGTGCTTCAGAATTAAACCATCATCTTCGTAAAGGTGTAGTAGACCCATTTCAATCCTAAAGAGGCTACATGGGAGCATGAGGAGGTGATGAGGAAATAATACCCACATTTTTTTGAATAAGTTGTTGTATATATGTTTAGATATGTTGCACCGAGGACAATGCCTAAATGGGGGGGGTGGGGAATGTAACACCCATTTTCAACCCATGGAATGTAACTGTGGAACTAGGCTGGTTAGTTGAGATGCATTAAGTAGGTTAGTGAGTCGAGGACAATTTTTGAGGGCCATGCTGCCTAGTTGCATGTGTGTATATGTGTTATAGGGACTGTGGTGCCTATGTGCATGAATTTGTTTTGTTTTGTGTCTGTGTACACATGTTTTATATTTTGAGGCTAGAAGTCATGGTAATGTAATTATGTAACAAATGAATATTAATAAAATGAAATGGTTGCAGACCAAAAGATGACATGAGAATGGGGGGTTGAGACTGCATGGATGGGTAAAGGAGGAACTTATGATTTAATAATCATAAAAGGTTCCCATGCATATAACCAAAGTCCATTAAATGTTTAGATGATTGGCAAGTGGAAAAAAATAAACATGCATACAAAAGAGCCATGTTTGGGCATGACGAAGGGGGATTATGTAGGGGATACCTGCACTATGATAGGAGTATGGAATGGTTCATGTTCACAAATCTGGATAGACGACCATGGAAGCATGGTGATAGTGATGCAATGAAAGCTTGTAAGGGTACTTGGAAGACCCATGAAGGAAATGGAACTCCTGGAAGCCATAGGATTGTTGGTTGGAGGCTGTCAGATTGGTACCTTAGCTTTGTGAGGCCTAGAAGGGTACCTGAAAGGCATATAAGGGCACTAGAACTCCTGGAAGCTACAAGATTGTTGGTTGGAGGTTGTAGGGTTTGGTACCTTAGATGTGTGAGGCTTGGAAGGGTACCTGAATGGCTTATAAGGGCAATGGAACTCCTTAAAGACATAGAATTGTTGGTTGCAGGTTGTCGAGCTTGGTACCTGGGTTTGTGTGAGGATTGGAAGCGTACCTGGAAGGCCTGTGAGGCCAATAGAACTCTTGGAAGTCATAGAACTACTTGTTGGAGGCTATCGAGCTTAATACCTTGGCCTATGGTTGTTGGTACTAAGTATGTACTAGATTTTGGGCCAGCTGATGGCCATGGAGTCAAAGCCCCAGCTCGGGGGTGACCCATTGTTGAAAGATAATGAATAGAATGGTCTATGGCTAGGAGGAACATTAAAGGCCTACAATCGGTCTTCGTGAATAAAAAAGACTAGTGTATAACTTCTATATTTGTATGTAAATTGAAAGGGGATAATTATGTTCAATTATGCCTGTGCACTTGTTATGCATTTTAGTATGCATTGCATTATGTAAAATTATGAGGTGGGGATTTCCCATAAAGGGGGGAATTTTTTAGTATAGGGGTTCATAGGGGTAACCAACACATTATTGGGCCTCACACGAGGCAAGATTGGGTCGACAAAGGGTAAGGGCATGTTACATCAAGTCTCGAGAGATCAAGATCCAACTATCAATATTTCTTCTTGATACTGGTGACACCTAATAAAATATTGACCCTAAAATGCCAGCATGGTGGGCTTACTGATGTGGCATGCTAAGGTGGTGTTGATGTGGCATGTCCATGTGGCAAGTGATCTGTGATGGTGATGTGGCATGAAATAGGTGCCTAGTGACATGGTGTGCTAACATGGCAAGATGACATGAACAAGAGTGTGTAGTGGCACTAGGGTGTGGGCCAGGTGGCAACCAAGATGGAAGATCCATGCGAATTTCCAAACACTAATGGATCCTAATAAGTTTTTCGGTCAACGAAAATATCCACATTAGTTGATATCCATTGATAAGGTTGGGGAAAGTGTTTATGAGTGGAGTTTCCATGTTTTACCATTGGTCCAGGGATTCTGATAATTCAAGAGATAGAAAATTAACTAATGAGAATCAAAGAATGATAGTATAGAGGTTTGTCATCAAGTGCCAAGATTTCGAGAGGTTGGGACCCCCATATAAGGCTTACCCACCCCCCGGATATTAACAAAATCCAAAATGTTTGTTAGTTGCCAAATATTGGTTCCCCATCATTTGACTATTATATGGTTATTATCATCATTTATGAGTATCAAGCATTAGTAGGTTGAAACAAGGGTATCAAGGATTCTTTCCAAAATTGTTGAAATATGACAAGGAATCTTGACATAGCATGTCAAATGGTAGACAATGTGGTAAGTCATCACATTTTACAATTGTGACATCTGGACAAGGGATGCCACATGGAAATGTTATAGATGATATGTGGAATTTGGAGAGCAATATTTGAATGGGCATAACTTCTTACCCAAAGATCTATTTTGGGTGAAATTTATATCATAGAAATCTCTCGATGAGTAGAAGATGATGGTAATTTCATAAATGAGTTTTAAGAGGAATTTTTATAAACCCATATCAATAAAGAAATTTGGAGGTCGGGCCCGAACCCCCTGCATCCCTAATTAAGTATCACAAGTTGGGTGAGTTACAGAGTAACAACAAAGATGTGGTTTAAACACTAGGCCTGAAGAGTTAGAGATACACCATAGAGATGAATATATCATAGCTAAGGTTCAACACTTGGACTTAATGGACTTGTAAGGAAAAGTGTGTGTTGAATCTTTTTATTGTCAAAGTTTTGATGTAGTAAAATTATTGAAATTAAATTTATCAGCATTTATCTAACATATACATGAGTGTGATGTGCAGCAGCAACTGAACCTTAAATTTCAGACTAGATAATTTTAATACTAGTGTAACGAAGGCAAATAGATATGTTGGAATTTTTTATTGTGTTATTAAAAGTAACAAGTGTGTGTTGTTTCAACACATAAGAAGATTTTCTAGTAGTGGAAAAGGATGGAAATGTCCAATGGAATGGTACATTACAACCTAGAAAGGACTTCACATAATATAGAATATGGTTATGATGTGAGAGAGGCAATAGACCCCTCTTGATTGGATGGAAACTCTTAGGAGTTTTAGGGTTGAACTTCAAAGATTCAAGTTAGAAAATGAAATAATTAGTAAATCCCAAGAAAAGAAAGAAGTAAATGTAGTAGTGTTGCAGAGTTTATTAGATTTACAAAGGCAAAGATAACATAAAGTAATTGCTAGTAGTATGGACAAGTGTAAGTCCAAATAAGTTCCCAGTCTATCTGAAATTCAGAAATATGGATAATGAACTAGTAAAGTAGAGGTAAGTATGTAAAAAAAGAGGCATGTGAGTGTTAAAGAGGATACAACTAGTGAGAACACTTAAATAGACACGTTTGATGATGGAACTGATAGTTTTGACAAATTTTTTGGTACAATGACTAGATTAGGGCAACATAAGGAAAAGAAGAAGAAGTTTGTGAGGAGCTTATTGCCTGGAGAATTCAAGAATGAAAAGCCTCCTACCTTCGATGGAGAAATTAGGAAGAAAGAGGAAGTTGAAGCATGGATTTTGGGCTTGAATAAATATTTCAGAGTACACAATTATTCTAGGAATATAAAAGCATGGGTAGCCATTAGAATGAAGAAGATGAAGTGTGGCTCTTGGGCTTGAAGAAATATTTCATAGTACACAATTATTCCAAGAATATAAAAGCATGGGTGGCCATAAGAATGAAGAAGTTGAAATGTGGCTTTTGGGCTTGAAAAAATATTTCAGAGTACACAATTATTCTAAGAATATGAAAGAATGGGTAGTTATATTCAACCTAAGACGTAAGGTTGATATATGGTGGGAATACCTTAGGAATGTCAAGTGAATTTGAGAAAATAAACTAAGTTGGAGTAAATTCAAGTAATATTTTAGGTAGAAATCCCTATTTGAACAGTATTGTCATGGATAAATTTAGGAGTTTCACAAACAAAGTTGGGGAAGCTCACTGTGGAGGCATATACCAATAGATTTATATAACTTTGAGGTATGTACCTTACATTATAGATGGAAAATTAAAAATACAGTGAATTCATTGTGGATTTCCATAGTCCTATCATGACAAAAATGAGTTCGAAGAGTCAATGACACTCAAATATATTATTCGAAAAGTGAAGTATTGGTATGACCAATTGAAGCACAAGATCAAAAAATGTACATAATGGAGATCAAAGGAGAAGAAAATCTTAATGAAGAAAGGATCAAAATCCTCACGCTACAAATAGTCTAGGAAGAGTGTTAAGTTTGGTGTACTAGTTAAAAGCAAGTTTTAGTCGAACTTTTATATTCCAGGTGTGGATAGACTAGTCAGACCAGAAAAAGCAAAGGTAGAAGAGCCAAAGAAAAAGACATTGAAGTATTAGGGATGTGGGAAAGAACGGCCATTAAGAACTTGCCCACATAGACAATGAGATAGCAAAAGGGTATACAATGTCCAAGAGGCTACTATTTTCATTGACATGGCCAGGGTTGTACCTCGGATTCATGCAACTATGGAGAATATCCAAGTGGACCACCAAGCTTCAGTGGTGGAGATGGAAGGTATAATTTCCAACCATCCTATTTGAATTCTAGTTGACCCTGGCTCTAACATCAATTATCTTGCATTTCAAATTGTCAAGGCGTGTGTTTTACATGAAAAACATACAAAGTCATGTATGGTTCATCTAGCCACAGGGACCAAAAGGAAAGTAATTGAGGTTGTGGAATTGTGCCCGCTCAAAATGAGTTGCTTGGTTACATGAGCCACCTTGAATGTGTTCCCTCTAAGGTGGTATGTTGTGTTCATTGGCATGGATTAGCTAGCAACACACGCACGCACACACAAATTGGATTGCTATAATAAAACTTTGGAATGCAAATACGATGAAGTACAACAAAAGATACTTCAAGGACTATGAAACTTGTATATATGAGACATATTTCAGTTCTAGAATTGAAGAAATGTTGTAGAATGGGTTGCCCATTGTATGCCATACATGTAACAAATTAAGTTGAATATACCAAGCTAAAAGTTGAAGACCATCTGATACTATGAGAGTGTAAAGATGTATTTCTTTAGATACCCAAACTGCCTCCCAAAAGTGATATTGATTTTTCAATATAACACACACCTAGAGTAATGCCCATGTCTAGAATGTTTGTAGAATGAGCATGCCTAAATTGGTAGAGTTGAACATACAACTAAAAGAAATGTTGGACAAGGGATACACTAAACCTATTATGTCTACATGGGAAGTACCAACATTATGTGTTAAGAAGAAGGATGATACCCTCGAATTGTGCAATTATTGTCGATAGCTAAACAAAATGACCATTGAGAACAAGTATATGTTAACACAGGATTGATCGTCTCTTTGATCCACGAAGAGGAGCAACAATGTTCTCAAAAATATATTTGATGTTTGGATATCACCAAGTTTGACTCAAGGATGAGGATATCTACAAAACTACATTCATGACTAGGTATGGACATTACGAGTTGGTAGTGATTCCATTTGGACTAACAAATACACAAACTACCTTTTTGTGCCTAATAAGCAATATCCTTTGTAAGTACTTAGATAAGTCTATGTTGGTTTTCATTCATAATATCCTAATGTATTCAAATACCAAGGAGGAGCACAAAGAGCACCTAAAGCTAATAATGCAAGTGTTAAGGGAGAACCAATTCCATACCAAGCTCAATAAATGTGATTTCTTTCAATCATGAGTGCATTATTTGGGTTATGTCATTTCATAAGGAGTGGTAGTAGATCCCTATAAGATCAAGGCAATCATGGAATTTCTTATCCCTTGAAATGTAGCAATAGTAAGATCCTTTATGAGATTATAAAGATATTACAAAAGCTTTATCAAGGTTTTTCAAGGATTGGCCACCCAATCACTTCACTACAAAAGAAAGGGGTAAGGTTTAATTGGACATTAGAATGCACAACGAGTTTTGAATAGTTAAAGCATATTCTAAAAAATTCCCCCATCTTAAATATTGTAGATCCATATAAGGATTTCTTAGACTATACAAATGCTTGCAAGGAAGGGCTCAGTGGAGTTCTCATTCAATAAGGACATGTGATTAGCTATGAACCCAAGAAGTCGAATAAGCATGAGAAGAATAATGTAACACATGATTTAAAACATACAACCATTGTGCATGCTTTAAAAATAAGGATACATTACTTAATTAGGAGGAAATTCACATTAATGATAGATCATAATGGACTAAAGTATTTGTTTGATCAACTATGACCGAATTCCAAGCAAGCTATTTGGATGACCTTTATTGGTGAATTTGATTTTGAGATCAAGCACATTAAAGGCTAGGACAACCAAGTAGCATATGCACTCAATAGGGTCATGCAAGTGGTACATATGGTAGCAATCAATATATGTGAATTAAGTACAAAATAAAGAAGCAGACAAGCATTCCAAGGTGATAAACATTACAACCATATGGGTAAATGCTTGAAGTAGGAACCCAAGGGGACATTAGCAAAAGAGTTCCATTTAACAAAAAATGATTTACTGTTGTACATGTATATACTATACATACCAACTGTAATGGACTTGAAGAATCTCATACTGGGTGAACTTCACAATAGGCCTTATTCTGATCACCTAGGATAACAAAAGATGATAACAACCACCAAAAAGTTGTATTATTGGCCCATGATGAAGAGAAAAATCATTGAATGTATTGTTATATGTTTAAAATGTGAGTAGGATAAGGTGGAACATAATCATCCAACAAGGTTTTTGTAGCCAATACCAATCTCAAAATGGAAGTGGGAAGTCATATCTATGGCTCCATCATTGATCTACCAAGTACTCCCAAGTAGCATGATGTAGTCATGGTGATAGTAGATAATTTGAGCAAGGAATCTCTCTTTATTCGTGTAAATTCTATCCATAAAGCAATTGACATTACCCAAATTTTCACAAAAGATATTTTTAGGCTATATGCCATGCCCAAGAAGGTCATATTTTCTCAAGATGCCAAATTTATTTCAAAATTTTGGAAGTCTTTATTTACAGGTTTTGGAACATAATTTGCATTTAGCATAATCTACCGTCCTCAAACATATAGAAAAATAAAAAGTTTAAATCAAGTGTTATATGACATGTCATGAATGTATGTTATGCATCGGCCCATGAAGTGGGAAGAATATTTACCTATAGTGGAGTTTGCTTGTAACAATGGCTACAAAGAGTCACTAAAAATGAGCCCCTTTGAAGCATTGTATAGCAAAAAATGTGATATTCTAATCAACTGGGATAATCTAGTGGATCAAATCACACATGGGTCATACATATTAAGAGAAATAGAGAAGGAAGTGATAAAGATCAAACATAAGCTGAAAGTGGATCAAGATCGATAGAGGAGATATGAAAATCAAACATGGTTGATAAGGAGTTTCAAGTAAGAGGGCATGTGTATATATGGATAAAACCTAAGAGAAGTTCCTGAAAGTGGGGTCATGTGCCAAGTTGGTACCATGCTAAGGTGTACCCTTGAGATCTTAGATAGAGTGGGTCTAGCAACATACAAGCTTGTCTTACCTCCTACCATAAAATCACATGATGTATTCCATGTATCCTTGCTTAAGAAATGTATGCTTGATGTTAATCATATCATTGATTGGGTTGTGATATAGGGGGAACCCGAAGGAGAGTTCCAAATAGAACCCCAATGCATGCTTAAGAGGAATGAAACCATCCTCCAGAACCAAGTGATTGTGCATGTCAATGGCAATGGAAGCACTTTGGTGTAAATGAGCCAACACGAGAACTGGAAGATTCCATGAAAAAGACATACCCATTTTTTTTATGTATATAATTAGTTCTATGAATGGTAGAACACCAAGGATGGTGTTCCTTTAATGAGAGGGGATTGTAACATCCCCTTTTAAATTCCAGATTTTATAAAATGTAATTAAGACTAATAATGTTGGTCGTCCAACATGGACATTGTGATAGACTCTATTAGATGTAAATATCCTTTTGTTTGATATATATCATTGAAATTGAAGGAGAGGGTAGCCAATAGGAACCCCAACACTTGCGAGGGAAGCTTGGCTAAGGGAAAAAATTGCAAGGGGATGGGGAAGTTTCATATCTAGCTATGTACGTTTTGGAGGTTTCTATGGACCCTGCATCCTAAGGAGGGCCTCAAAATTTCATGCTAGGGAAACATGCAACAACATATTAGAATTATGTGAGAGAGGAGATCAAAGAGGAGAGACCAAAGAATAGATAGAAATAAAGATAAAATGACAACATAGAAAGGGGCGTGGGAGAACCAAAGAATGATTGTCAATGAACCCATTAATTCTATGAACTAAATAGATCCACATATGGTTTTTGAGAATGTGACTGTGAACAAATGGGGATTAAAAGCATTTTGAATCGCACCCATTTGGTGTGGAAGTGAAATCTTTGTTGAATTGTACAAGGAATCAGTGAGGAAGGCTTCAATTTGAGATGCATGGGGCCTGGAAGAGATTTGAATAGTTTTTTTCACAAAGGCATGTAAGGCACTGCAAAAAGGAGAAGATTTTAGGGTTCGATAGATTAGTAAAGGGATCACTTTTATGTTGTGCGAGCCTTAGATGACCTTATTTTGCTATGTTAATAGGCCTTGGCTTAAAATTTGAAGTGCATAAATCCTGAATCTTATATTTGGAGGAGAGTGGCCTTCAAGTATTCTACTCGACTTGAAGCCTTGGTAAACCTTGAGTGAAGATTTCCCTTAAGGCACTGTATCTCGCTTAGGGATTTCTAGATATAAGAAAGACTCTAGTGTAGTTGAGCCTAAGATTGGTGGGAGAGTGGCTCACCCTTTTTTAGTTTTTAACAAGCTTAAGTGAAGCATACAAGTGTGTCTCTTCTTTATTAATGAAATGATACTACTATCTAATGCTTGATGAATATTGCTATGTTGGTTATTGTGCTTTTTTGTAATGATGAGTTGGATGTTGTTGTGATGATTTGTCGTATGTGTATGAATGAAGAGTTGGAAGTGTTGCATAATTGTGATCACTTAATAGCGAGTGATTCCTTAATGAATGAATGTTCTATTCATAGGTATTATTTGAAGTATGTTTCCTATGATAGTTATGGGAGGTATGATGTGTGAAATGTAATGTACATGATAATATGAGCCTAAGCATAATCTTGTATTTTTACAGTGTCACATGGCCCTTCGTAGGCTATTTATGGGGCAATATCAGTTATGATTGTCTCACATTCTGAATGAGAAGCCTTGAAAGTTCCTCTCTTCTTAAGAGGAATATGTCCCTCTATAGATAACCAAGTACAATGGCTTCTCTATCTTGAAAATGGTATGAAGTGGAAGTTGATGATGTAGTCCCAAGGGAGTGAGGAGAAGCTCATTTAGGTGGGAGAAGTTATGAACATGGTCCATGGTCATCCCCTTGTCTTTCCTGGTAAGGTTGGAAATATTTGGCTATTAATCGTTCTTGGTTTTTCTTAACAAGATTTGTCAAGTTGATAGCAATGTCTTGGATTTCCCATACAGGCCATTGAAAACTTGAGAATCTTCAAAAGTTTGAAGGGAAAATTATTGCCCTGGCGGATTTAGTTCAAAACTTTGGAACATGCATGGAAGCATTGTGAGGAGTGTTAGAAACTTTGGGCTTAGAAGCTTTATCCTCTGCTCCTAGTCACATGGTTCGATAAGAGTTGTGACTAAGATCTAATTAGAAAGGGACCTATGTACCGAAAGAGTATAGTATCAAAATAGCAGGTTATTGGGTCCTAGGTGTCATGCATTACAAATAAATAACATTCATAAGTTCCCCAACATGAATGAGCCTCGATCCATTAACAACTAATGAAAACTATTTCCATCAATGAATTTTGTATTTCCCATGGGATATTGTCTTGTGGTTATTGGTCTAAGAGCATTGTAAATTCAAGTTTCAACCATTCTTACCTTTAATAATCATATAACAGAGAAGTTAGAATTTTTAAAATCAAAGTCATTTAGCCTTAGCCTCTGGTCACATGGCACAATGAGAATGGTGACCAGGAGCCTAGTTGAAAGGGGATATCAAGCTTGTTGACGCAAAATCTAGCAAGATTTGGAGAGGGAAACCCTACAAGGAATAAAGTAGACCAAGAGAAAACAATGGGGTAATGGCCAACTGTCACCATAGCCAAAACCCCCTGCTGTTTATGGATTTTCATCAATGGGAGGAGTACCAATATGTGATAAGGCCACCTAATGGATATTTTAAGGTTAGGATATAAGGTGACACAACAAATATCTCTACAAGAAAGGCATAATTTAGGTTCAAGGCTCCAATGGGAGGCAATTCACTTTCTTGGCAGAGGCCTGTTTGATGAGGCACATGACCTAAGGTTTGGTTGATGGGTTGAGTGTTGGAGTAACCAAAGGTCAAGGCTAGGAGAAAAAGTTTCTAGCAATGTATATTGGCAAGGCCAAGGCTCCTGAAACCTTCAAGAAGCCCCTAAGTTGAAGGAAGACAAAACTAGGGTTTCCCTCTTAGGGAAAACAACTAGACAAGAGAATTTATGGATGAAATTGAAGTGGATGCCCACCAAAAGGATATATTTTGTGGAAAATACTATCCTTTTGATGTTTAGGTTCTCTAATCCTCGAAACTCACCTTGCATAGGGATTCAAACTAAACCCTAGTTTACCACCTTAGCCTCAAAGGGATCAAAATTTAAAGGAGAGAGAAAATAGATAAGAGAGGTAGATGATCACCAACCAATTGGACCAATCCCTTGTATCTTGGGAGAATGGAGTCTAGGATGAGATATATTAGCCAAAAATGTTTCCGAGGAGGCCGAAATTTGATGCCCTGGCAACAAAATTTCAAGCATTTACCTGTGCAATGGAAAAATGGAATTTCATGGGAGAGCTACTAGGATTTCGCCATTAAGAAGATTCACGACATGTTATGTAAGAGTAATGCATGAAACATTCATCTAGATAAAATTCAATTAATCTTCAACTAATTAGTGCATAATTTACCATAAACTAGATTCAATTATTGCATACATTAGACACAAATAAACAAATATTCAACAATTAAGTGCACATACAAGACAACATGAGAGATTTCCATCCATTTCACTAAAGAATATCTCCAAATTAGAATATCCAATATCAACTCCAAATATGAAAATGCATCCAAGATATCCAATTCATCCACAAGAGAACAAGTTTGAATTCCTCTAATAAGGCTAAAAATCCAAGAGGTGTGATGATGAGAAACAAATGAAGACCACCTTTACTTATATGAGGAGGCCAAGTTCTATTTTAGCCTAAAAACCCCTCTAAAACATAAAACAATGTGCAAGAAGCACCCTAGGTCACAAACCAACCTAGTATCCTTGACAATAAATATTAATTCTCCACATGTGTAGGTCGAAATGTTGACGTCATGCTAGTGGATGCCCTTTTAGGGCTGAAGTTGAGGGAAATGGGTGTGATCATGAGTGTAGAAGCTCTCTAGGCGTTGGCCCATAGATATCTAACATTATCTCTCTGTGGACCACAGTTCCAACTTTTGGGCCTAAAGGTGGTCTTCATGGGTCTCTTAGTGATCAAATGCCTGACTCTGCTCCAATGTTGAGGCCTCTTAAGATGGTGCTAGCCCTCCCATGTCTCAAGGTATAAGACCATCCTCATTTGGACCCCATATCAATTACTTCACTTTGTGATCACTACTAAGTCAGTTGGGTGCATGATAGTCTAGGTGCATCGTCCCATAAAAGCAAATGATATAGGATGAAGTGTAGGAACGTTGTGGGTGTTGAAGGTTCCCATGGATACAAGTGATGCTCTACAATTTTGTGGATGCCCATGGTTCTCAGTGCCTCACTTGTGGGTATTAATATGTCCCTCTGGAGTACTTGGACCCCAGTTAAGTTTCCCTAACCTATAGACGAAACCACTTGTCAATTACACATGATATCCAATTTTACAACCTACACAATTAGGTACATTTAATCATTATTAAATCTAAGTGAACTGAGCTTGAAAGAAATGGGAAAATTAATGTTGCGTACTAGGCTTATCTTCCAAAATTGTGGCCTTAATCATGTAATGTTGTTACCTCCATAAGTAGGAGTGGTTAATAGATGGTCGTATTAGGTGTTCTCAACCCCCAAGGGGGTGTGACTTGTCCTTGGTATACCCTTTAAGCAATAGGTTCCATTTGAATAGTGATGGAATGGAGAGGGAAAGACTTCATGGCCAAGTGCCATGGTCAAAGGTATTGGCTATGATGGAGGCTCCACATACTGGGTGTATAGATGAGAGGAGGGAGTAATCATAGATGCATGAGTTACCAACTAATTAGCCTTCGTTTTTCACCCCTCTTGTGCCTTTTGCATTTTCTTGATTTTTTCTTTGCATTACTGCTCATAACTCAAAGGGTTAGAGTTTGCTTTGTATGATGTATAGAAATTATTACCCCCTCAAGGACGCGGCAATTCATCACCCATCAAGGGTTGGGACGTGCAAGGTTTCCTTGATTTTTATGAGATAGGGAAACATTGGCCCAAGAACATAACGATGGCCATATGAGTGAGGTAGATCTCATGCTTGGATTTTACCCATGTACGAATATTTATGTCATGACCATATTTTTCATTTTTAATATTCTTTTCTTTTCTTTTATGGCCATAATATGCTATTTCTATTTCTTTTAGCTGCATCAACCTCCTAGGCTACATTTCCAAGCCCTACCCAGGCATATGGATGTGTGGGTGCCCAATCCCAATGAACTAGTGGTGAGTTGAACCCAAAGAATGGAGGTGGATTAGGGGCTTCTAATGTAATATGGAAAGTGGTAAGTATGGAATAGGGAGATATGGGGCTACACTATCTCAATCATGACTTCCCAAGTAGTGCCCCTCTATACCCATTGGGTCATTAGGTGAGGTCCCACTAGACTAGGATTGAAAATTAACCCACCATTTAAGGTGATGGAACAAGATCATGCCCAAGACCATTCTTTCTTCCAATTTACCCCATAATCCATGTCAAATGCCCAAATAAAAACAATAATAATCACCTAATTGGAAAATGAATAATCCAGGTGGCTCTAGAAATAGAAGTGGCCTTGAAAAATCTCAAAAATCAAACTCATCGGATTGAAGTGAAACCAGGACCAGATCGTAGTGCTTGTCATCCTAATTCCAACTGTGTGAACGACACTCAAATATGAGTTTGTATGCCCAAGATATAGCCGCTCAAGCTCCTGGTCAAACTAGGCCAAGTGGCAGTCACTAACGAGGCAAAAATTTGGCAAAGGGTAGGCCGAGTGACCCTTAAAAAATACCACCTAAAATTTGACTATCGTTATCATAAAAATATATATATATATATATATATATATAAAATTTGGGGTGGCAGATCGCCACCCGCCAACAGTTCAACAGCATTGGTTATTAATATAATCAAAACATAATATGTATATGGGTCTGGCCACCAGAGACCAAGGCCCACCCAACCGTATAACAAAAGCCATGTGAAGGGAGTCGAAGGGGGTCAAACCTGCCCGACCTAGGTGGGTCGGCCCGCTAATGGGCGGCTCCAAAAACAAGACCAACCTTAACCACTGAGTAACCAATTCAAAAATCGTTAGAACAGTACAACGATATGTGCCATTTTTAAAATATGACAAAGCCATTTGGGGCATGGCGGGTTTTGAACCTGGTTCGCCCTGTTAGCTACCTATACCAATAGGTTTCATATTTCATGATTGGCAAAGAAAGTTCCAAATATGCTCTGCTTTGGTGATACAAAGATCCCATATTTCCAAAAGGAGACAAGGTGTGTACATAGCTTCATGTTGATTAAGTTTTGATGGGTAGTCCAAAAGCCTAATCTGGATCATGCCATGTTTCAATTTTTCTGTTGCAGAATAGAGAAAGAAGTGTGTCCAAACTGTTTAATCTTGGCAGACCAGTAGCTTAGGTAGAGAAATAAGGTTCCCAACTGCTTAATCTGGGACCTTGGAAGCAATAAGGGTAGCCTTGGATAGAAAATCAAAAGGAAAAAGCCAAAGAAAAGAAAAGGCACATAAGGGTCTGCAAGTCTAAGTGCACCCTCCATGAAGAAACAAAAAATGCTAGGCAAGTAGATGGGTAGGCAGATGGGGTTGCAGAAATGTCATTCCTTACAATTGAATGTGTGCTAACCTATTCACAAAGGAATATCAATGGATTGAGAAGGTCTTCTTCTCCATCATGTTGCAGCAAAGCAAAGGAGCATGTCTAACTTCACATTTTCCCCTTTCACATTCATTACTAACATCCCTTCATCAGTTGAGATTCATGGAAGAATTTGAGGTTTTATGGTGGTTTTTATTCCTTTAAAAGCCACATTTCTTGTCTAAAAATCTTTTCATTTTGATCTACTCCCTAAGCTAAGTTATCTTCACATAAACTTAGTGATTTCACTCCTCATTCACCTCTTCCATCCATATTAACCCCTAAATTCTATTATCTAAATCCCCTATGTTACCCTTTCGCTACTATTATAACACTATGGTGTATAAACCCCAAACATTGTATAAATATCCCTCCCCTTGGCATTATAGCCATATGTTCACTATCAGGGATTAAATTGACATCTGGTCAGATTAAGAGCCCTAAGCCTTACCCCTCTTCCCCCTTCAGAAATCATTTAACCCATTAAACCCTTCATTTGCTAAGAAACCTTGCGATAAACCCCTTTTTACCCCTAACCCGCTTCGTTTGCAAAATACATATAAAAACCCACTTTTTCCATTTACCCAAAGTCTTAGCGCTATCCGCATTTTTATAAAAAAAAACATTGAAAAAACCATGTAAACCGCCAAATTCCCAAGGTTCCCGCCGGGCGCAAATCTCAAAAGATATATTATTTTAATCCCGCCCCCCATCCGTATCGTCCGGCCACCTCGACGATCCGTCGACCGTCGGATTGGGCCCTTTTCATCCGACGACCCTCGTGCATTTCGGACCGGCCCCGACGTCCGAAAGATACTGTCTGAAATTTGTCAGAGGGTGACGTCAGGCCTCTGCCACGCGTCACCCCCACATCGTATCGGAGGCCCCTCTGACAATTCCGCTTCCATATGGAAGGCGGTGCGATATGAAACCGCTAACCACTTCCGGTTTCGGTGAACCCGCCTGCCAGCGTCATCGCCGCGTCGGCGCCCCCGTCCGCCTTTGCTCCACCTGTCTGCCACCTCACCATCCCAGTGGATCTCTCTTATGCCACCACGTCACCCGATGATGTCATGCTGACGTCATCCGAACTTCACCCCACCTGATGATGTCATGCTGACGTCATCCAAAAAAAAGCGCCAATGTTCCAAAAAATCCATATTTTGGCCAAATTTCGCGTTTTTTGCACTTTTTGCAAAAACGACTGTCGTTTTCTCTGCATGTTTTTCACGTCCAAACTCACGCCAACCTGCTGAATTCGACCTGGAGACCGCTGGCGCGCCATTTCCACCTGCATTCGTGACCATTGTTAACAGTTGCCAGGTATTTATCCCTGTAAATCCCTCCTGCGCCTCGTTTTGTCTGTGAATCGCCAAAAATAGCTTAAAACAGTGAAAAAACACATAATTCACCGGCGAATCCCCTGTGCCTAGTCCCCATTTGCACTGTAAGGTCGAAATTCACCAGCTGAGCGTTATATTACCAGAGTTTTCATAAAACTTACATTCTGTTCGCGCAATCGTGGACTGGTAGCCTAAACTGCACCAATTTGCTGTGAAAAAGAGTTTAAAGCCAGGCATTGGTCTTATCCATACTTTGAGCAGTATTTCAATTGCTGTAGTTAACCATTTATTCTCTGTTCATCAGTAATTCACCTTTCTTTCTAAAGAAAAACTCTTTGGTGTTGCTCTGCACAGTAACACCAGTTTATAAACAGCAGAAATCCTAAAAGTAACCATGGATCCACCAGTAGCCCCTGTAGCATTGAACATTGCTCCTTTAAATGCCCCTCAGAGAGAATATGAATGGCAACCTCTAGCAGACCTGGATTATCAAATATCAGAGGAAATGCTGATGAAGACCAAGTTCCACATCCACCTGCTAAATGAATTGAAGGCTAAACATGAGAGTGGAACAGATGTATTGGGCATATGGGACTCTTTTCTCCCTATCTTCAAGCTCCCTCAGGTCAACCAGTTTCCTGATTTAATCCACCTATGTGCCGAATGCTATGACCCTACTCAGAGGGCTGTGCTTGACCCTTCAGGCTCAGTTGTTTTCTATATCACCCCTGAAGCTATCAAAGAGATGCTGAACTTCAAGACTGAGAAGAAATTAGTTCCTTTATCACTAATAGATTTGATAAATCAAGGAGCTAGATTGACAGATGCTCAGGTCACCAAACTCAATCAGCTGTACATTGGCTCTGACTCTGTGAAGTATCCTCCTATTAACCAAGTATACCTCAACCAATTGGGCAGAGATCTTGCAGACATGATTAGTCCCATTTTGGGCTATAATTCAATTGAATTTGTTGATGAAACTGTGCTGGTGATCATGCTCATGTTCGCTCCTGGCAAGTCTCCAATCTGCTATGACTATGCCACCTACATCTCTGATAAGATACATGAGCAATTAATGAACTTGGCAAGAGAAAAGGTGTTCAGATACACCTCTTACATCTACCACTTAATCCTATATTATCAACATGAAAAGTTTTCTTTTGCTGTGAAAAGAGTGGATGCCCAAGGCAATCCAAGGTCAGTGGTCTATTGGTCCTCTGCCTTCCACTGCAAATCTGACTCTCCATATACTTACTGTGAGTTCATAGATCTCTTCATCCACCCAGCCATGTCTCTGATGATGAGCTCACCTCCTCCAAGACTAACTGATGAGATGCAAAGGGTACTTCAGTTGTCTAAATCTTACAGCATTGGGGACTGGTACTTCTACCAGAACCACACAGTTATAAGGATATATGGGTGTGAGTTGCCCCCATACAGATTGCCCAAATATGTGCCCATGAGATTGTTTGCCCTGGAATACTTCAGGCAATTTGGGAATGCTGATGTGCTACACTTTTCAGGCAGAGGCAAGAAAGCACAACTCAAGGTCAGGAACCAATTAGGCCACTTTATCTACAACAAAAGGGAAGAAGGTTGGCAAGAGGCGGATAGAATGTTAGAATCCCTTGGCTTGCAAACCAGTTTCCTTTGGAAACCTTATGACCCCAATCACTTCATAACTTTAAGAAGGGTTAAATATAGGCTGGCCAGTTATGACCACGTAAGGATTCCTCATATAGAAAAGTATGCAAATCAAACAAAGTGGAGGAGAGGAACCTTAGAGGAGCCTATCACACAAGAAGAGTTAAATCAAAGAGCACTAAGAAATCTGAAAAAGGTGGCTGACCTAGAGCTTTGTTCACAGGTGTTTACTCTTCCAAGCACTCAAGTGGGAGGAGCTGCACCTTCCTCCACAGCAAATCAGCAAGCAGCCAAAGCTACTGAGCAAACCTCTACCAAAGGCAAGGAAAAGGAAATGGAACCAGAACAGCCACCTCATGAGGAGGTACAGCAGCAACAACAACAGGTACAATAGCCACAAGAGGGGCAGCAAGAGAAAGAGCAGCCACTACAGCAAGAAAAGGCAGCTGAGGCCCCAATTTTTACTGAGCAGCAGCCACCACAAATTGTGCCTCCTAGGCAGGAAACAACAGATGAAGCCTCAACCCTCCAAACCCCACAAAAGGAGGATATAAGTAGAAAGAGGGACAGAGAGACTCCCCTCACAACAACAACAACTCAATGGGAGAAAAGACACAGAATGAATCCCCTTTCAGAAGAGGAAATGCCTATGGGGCAATCTTTGGGCATGGGCCCACCAAGTATGGAGGCCTCAGCAAGTTCCTTCCAGCAGGAACAAGAGAGGATAGTGGGAGGAGAAGTCAGCTCCTCAAGCCAGCAGAGAGAAGGTGAACTGAGCATCAAACAGCAGTTCATTGACATAAAGAGGAGGAATGAGCCAATAAAAATACAGCTATATAATCATTTGTTGAAAATGGATCCCACTAACCAGCAAAGACTAATGTCTGCATATGATGTTAATGAAGGAAAAATGATCATGAGTCACTTCATGCCAACTGCATTGCAACCACAGTCCCCTTCAGACTACTTGAGGACCAATCTTGAGGTCCTTGCCAAGGACATCCACCCAATGGACAAAATCGAATTGCATAAGCAAACGGGTGAGCTGGTATATGCCTCCTTGGGAGATAAGACATTGGATAACTACAGGCTAGAAAATAACCTAAATAATACAGCTGCCCAACTTGAGTTGGAGAGAGCATCCTCTCAAGCAAAGGACAACAGGATCAGGGCCTTAGAAGATATAATCATAGAGATTGGGCATGACCCCAAGGACATCAAGGGCATACAAGCATTATTGAAATTGAGGGATGCAGACATGGCAGCATTGAGGAAAAAGATCAAAATCCCAGCAACTATTCACCCTCAAACGGAAGAAGTTGCCCAGCTGAGACATGATCAAGATGCGGCAGCTTTGCTGGTGTCTTTATACAAACAGCTGATCCACACTCAAGAAAAGTTGGGAGAATCAGAGGCTGCACAGGCAGCATTGCAAGCAGCATTACAGCAAAAGGAAGGAGGTCAAACATCTCAGCCTCCTCCAGAAATAATTAACCTTGAGGAAGCTCCTCCAACTACTGCTCCCCTCACTCAACAAACAGAACAGACAGCACCTTCTACCTCAGCACCAGCACCAACAAAAGAGCAGGCCCCAAGCCTGGACATGCAAAAGCTGAGAAATGAAATTCAGGCCCTGGAAGCCCAAATGATAGAACTAAATGAGGCCAGGGAGAGTCTAGCCAAGCTCAATGAAAGATATGATAAATCCAAGCAGACTGTGGCAGAAAAGGGCAGGGAAATAAAGGCTCTCAAAGAAAGGATAAAGGAGCTGGAGAAGGAGCTCACACTGGATAAAGTAGTGGCTGAGCTCAAGACAGTGCTATGGGCCAATATTGGCCAATCCATCACTGATAAATGGCAATATATTGAGACAATTCATGAGCAGTTGGAGCTCATTGCAAAAGCACAGAGGGAAATCCAGAGATCAAGGGCCTCTCTAGGCAATATGCCTGAAGTTGCCAACAGGATGATCAATGTGCTTAATAATAGAACAAGTGCTCAGTTAGCAACTATGGGAATCTCCAACAGGACTGAGACTATTTTGTTAATAAAGAGGGTCCTAACACTAAGAAACCTGGTGCAGACACTAGAAAGAAGGACCCAGGACATGCAGACAGAGGTCAATAGATTCATGGACAAATTTGTGGCATTGCAAAACAGAGGTCTCCCTGGCTTACTGAACAGCGCAGGAAGGCTACTTACACATGAGCAGTATGCCAAGAGGGTCAACACATTCGCCACAAATTAGATCACTGAAAGGCCCAGCACCTCAGAGGAAACAGGGCCAGCTACAGGACAAAGTCTCTACAACAGGGTAGAAAACTTATTTTTTATCATGGGTGAGATCAAACATCTGTTTGAAGTGCCTCCCAACTTCTACAAATACACAGAGGCAGATGAGACATTGGAGGCAATTCTGAGACATCAATTGCCCACACAGGAATACTGGACCAAAATGATACAGTTGATATTATAAACCAGAGCCTGTAAATCAAATTTTCATTTTCATAGGTGATCATACACAGGAAAATTTAATAAAATCAGCATGCATGAAAAGGAAAAGTCTGGGCCAACTCAGCAGAACTAATCGGCCAATAAAGCAAGATTGACAGCTACAGGTGACAGGGCCAAAAAGCTACAACACGACAGCCATAAAGGCACATTTTTCAGAGTTAAAGCAGAACGTTCAGACCGACTCAGTGGCCTTCAAAGGTCAAAATATCTTCTGACATACATAAAGAGCACTTATTCTGTATTCAATGATGTAATAACTTTCTTATCTACTATCTTGAAAAGTTGGTGAACGTATTCATTTCTAAAAATGACTCAACGCTCCAGATATTTTGTATGACCGATTGTATATATTCCCCCCTCGCATAATCTTGCAGGGGTTGTTGTTGATCTCTCTTCAAGAGTTTCTTATGCTGTAAATTTCCAGACTATTAATACAAAAGCTGATGGAATTTCCAAAGCTCTGCGTTATCTGAGTCATTGTGGTGTTTTGCTGAATGTTACAGGATTCCTGCGTGTTTCATGAATCAATAAGTTTTCTTCAAACTCTTAGTTATGTGTTTTGTCATCTTCTCATAGCTCATTCATGTTCTGTGTTTTACAGTTAATGGCAAAGAAAAAGAATAGTTCTAGGATTTAATCACATATTACCCTAGACTCAATCTATGCTATTATAAATGTTTTCTTCAGTAACAGTTATAAAGGTGTAATTCTTAATTGCTGCACTTTCAAACTATATACTTTCACAGTGATTGTTGTTTCAGGAATTCAAGTTTGCTCCTGTGCAACATATCTCTTTCTCACACCCAGCTTAGTGGAAAATTCTTAATTGCCTTTCACTGGTTGAACACACCTCATAATCACAATTTCAGATTTGTTCCATGAGATATTTAAATGGCCCTGTAATTTCAGTAACTCAACTCAATATTCAGTCAACCTGTAGCCACAGACTCCATTGCCCAATGGACTAATACTGCCTGAAAACTTACACCTTAGATGCAGAAGACATCCCTCAACCAAAACATAAAACAAAACCCTGAACATTATAGCTAGCCTAAAAAACTATCAAAACAGAGACAAATCATAAAGAGAGAGCCCTCTCTGATTACAGTTTGGCTAGAAACTGTAATCCAAAGATTGGTTAGTGGTTACCCCGGCCGTATTCCCTTGGGAGTCAAAGGGAACAACCTGGGAGTTAACATAATTGGCGACTCCGTTGGGGACAAAGCATATTATTTTTCAACTGTGGTCTATCCAAAGACTGTGGTTCTAAAAGCTTGAGCAGTCCCTTAAAATAGTCCTAAAATATCCTAAAAATACCAAAAAGAAATCCAGAAGCTGGCTCCCAAGAAGAATCCACGATATACAAGGTCAAAACCTGACCCAAATCCACCAGCTGTTTTTGAAAATCCTAATACAATCCCTAAGATCATTAGGAAGCAGCAGGGACAGGAAACTCTTGCTGATTCAAGTCCTAAGACAGCCCATCCAAACCCTGTTCCAACTCCAATCAAGGTTCTATTTCGGTCTACCCTTGATTCCCCCAGTTCACCATCCACACCTCAAAGCCCTCCTTTCACACCTTCATCCACTGCACGTATTCCCTTGACCAACACTCTAGTTTCCACCTTTCCCACTACCCCTGTTGTACCAGTCATTCATGCTATCCCAGTTATCCCTGTCAACCCTATAAATCCTGCAAATATGGCTAATAGATATGCACCCCTGCAGTTACCTGCAAATGCTCCAGCTCTACCTCAGGATTATCAATCCAAGATCTCATATTTTGACTCCACTGGCCCTTTCACAGCAATTCAGCATGCCAGAAGGATGCAAGACCACTTTGAGAACTATGAAATAGATGATGACAGTGTGAGAATGAGAATCTTTGTTCAGAGCCTCACAGGGGATGTAAGAACTTGGTTTAGATCACTGGCCGCAAATATCATTACAACTCCTGATGACCTTTATCAAGCCTTTACTAATAGATGGGAGAAGAAGAAAGATCCCCTGCACATACTTGGTGAATATGACACAATCAAACGAGGTCCTCAAGAGACCGTTTTGGAGTATTGTGCAAGGTTCAATAATGTATATAACGCAATACCACAGAATTTAAGACCTCCCCCTGATTTAGCCTTGTACAAATTTCCTGGTGGTTTTGACCCTGATATGCCATATCAATTAAAAGAAAGGGCGCCTGAAACCCTTGAAGAAGCCCAAAAGGTTGTTGTCACAGTAGAGGTTAACCTAATTGCCAAAAGAAACAGGGCAAGATTGGAAAAGAGAACCACTTCTAAAGAAGAACCCTCAGCCTTTGATCAAAAATTGGATGCAATACTCACTGGTATGAAGAGATTGGGTGATAGAGTAGAATTAGTTGAGAGAAAGTCATCATGGGAAGCACCACAAAATAACCCTATCAGGAATCCAAACTTTAGGAGAAATCAAAACCCAAACACTGGCAAAACCGGTTCTGATCCAGACATAAGGCCTCCTTTCCAGGAAAACTATGCTGAGGCATCCACTTCGAATGAGCAAACATATGACACACACATAAACCTAATGGGCCTGAATGATGAGCAGCAAGTTTTCTTGAGTCAAGAGGATCATAAAGATGATGACATTCAGCAATTCCAAACCAGGTCAGGTGAGTCATTTGACTTTAAACAAGGATATGACACAGCTGTTTATGAAGTTCATAAACAATATAAGCTAAGAAGCAGAACTATAAATGTGACACAGCCTGACAAGACAAAGGACACTACACAGCCTAAGAAAGCTATTATCACAGAACCAAGTGACAAAACTGGTCCAATTACAGATGAGGTAACAGTTGAGGAAATAGCTGAAACCTCTCCCTCAAAACAGCAACCAGTAGATTCATCACCCTTGCAGCCCAATCCAAGTAACACTCCTCAAGAGATGAGTAAGAAGGACAAGCCGCAAGACCGAGATAAGAATCAAGAGGAAGACTTAGTGAACAAGGAAAAGACTGTCATCCACAACCCCAAAATCCAATCTGAAAAGCCCTTTGACTTAGAAGCTGAAATTGGCAAATTGAAGGTAGCTATTCCTCTTTCAGAACTAGCCAAGCATGACATTTATAGACAACAAATCAAGAAGTCCCTTCAAATTACTCGTAATAAAGATAATGTCAATGTGTTGGATGACACCCCAGAATTACTGTTCGGTCCAGAAGTTGATGGAAAAACAGCAGTCACAGGTATCTTACCTTTCTATGTCAGCCTGCATGTTCATGACAAGATACTACACAACGCAATGTTTGACTCAGGTGCCTCTCACAACTTGATGCCTAAATCAGTCATGGAGAGATTGAACCTAGATATTACAAGACCATACAAGGACCTGTTCTCATTTGACTCCAGCCAAGTTAAGTGCTTAGGACTCATAAAAGACCTCTGTGTCTCACTCGTCCAATATCCCAATAAAACAATCCTCATGGATGTTGTGGTTGCTGATATCCCACCCAAATATGGGATGCTGTTATCAAGGTCATGGGGGGCTAAACTCCAAGGCTCCCTACAATTAGACATGTCATACGCAACCATCTCAGTCTTTGGTCAACCCAAGAGGTTATATAGAGAGTCACTTATGAAATACATGGTCAGCAGTGAAGAAAAACCTCAAAATTTTCCCATATATGCTGTCCATTCTGACATAGACTCATACATTCTTTTCAATGACAATACAGGTCTTACAAATAAAGATGTTGAAACCAAAACACTTGAACAAGATCAGGACATTAATGAACAAGTTGCTGCCCTAGAAATAGAGCTGATCCAAACAAGTAATGAGACTGTCCTAAAAGACAAAATAAGTGAAAAACCAGAACTTCAACTCACTATCCCAGATCACAGAGAAGTTATTAAATCTCCCCTAGAGAAAGAGAACCTATGGTTTCTAGAATTTGATGGGTCAGTTAACAAATTAGGGGCAGGAGCTGGGGTTTGGATACATAACAAGCAGAACAATCATGCAGAAGGTCGAGCCTATAGACTAAATTTCAGATGCACTAATAACATGGCAGAATATGAAGCTCTCTTGCTAGGCCTTAAGCTAGTAAAATCCTTACAAGCCATAAAAGTTTCAATTATGGGAGATTCAGACTTGATTATCCAACAAGTAAAGGGAAATTTTGTTACTAATGATAAAAGACTGAGATCTTATAGATCTGCTGCTGCTGAACTACTACAGTCTTTCACTGAATTTCAAATTACCAAGATTCCCAGGACCCATAACCTGCATGCTCATAGCTTGGCCACATTTGCAAGCACCTGCAAGTTACCTTTTGAGCCCCACCATTGCTTTACAGCTGAGGTAAAACACAGACCTTCTGTCCCAAACAATGTCAAAGACTGGCAAGTATTTGAAGATGATGCACAAATAAATAATTTCCTGACCCTGCAACAAGAATTTGCAGGACTAAATATTGACATTGAGAGAGCAAGTCAATCACAAATACTTGAGAGAGCAAGTCAATCACAAATACTTGAAAGAGCAAGTCAATCACAAATACAGGGTGAACAGAATAACAAGCCTCTATCACCCAAGACAGCTCACCAAATCCTACATCCAACAATTTTCAACAAAGACAATGTACAAGAAATTCAACAAATCAGTTGTGAAGAAGTGGCTGATGCTGAGGCTAAAGTAATACAATTGAAAGACAATTTTCTTCCAACAGGCCTAACTCCACTAGAGGATATTTTTGATTCAAATGATGTCCCAAGAAAACCAAAAATGCAGCCCCTTAACTCTGCCATTGAAGAATGCAACATTGGAACCATTGAAAAGCCCAAGATAATAAAATTATCTGCTTCCCTACCCCCTGATCAAAGGCCCAAATACATTGACCTATTCAAATAATTCCAAGATGTCTTTGCATGGAGTTATGAGGACTTAAAATCCTATGACACCTCTGTTATCCAACATACCATCCCTCTCAAGCCAAATCAAAAGCCATTTAAGCAAAAATTGAGAAGAATAAACCCCATGCTTCTCCCTGCAATTGAGAAAGAGGTACAAAAAATGTTTAAAGCTGGTATCATAGCACCAATCAGGTTTTCTGATTGGATCTCGAATTTGATGCCCACAAGAAAGAAAACTGGTGAAATAAGACTTTGTGTTGATCTTAGAAACCTAAACCAAGTTTCCCTCAAAGACAACTACCCCCTACCTAAGATGGATCACATTCTCCAAAGAGTGGTAGGAGCATCAAGGATCTCATTACTGGATGGATTCTCAGGTTTTAATCAAATCCTAGTGCACCCTGATAATCAAGACAAAACTGCATTCACAACCCCATGGGGAACTTTCAAATATGTAAAAATGCCTTTTGGATTGAAAAATGCAGGGGCAACATTTCAAAGAGCAATGGATATTGCTTTTGCCAAGGAGATTCATGACTTTCTTGTCATTTATTTAGATGACCTCACACCTTTCTCAAAATCAGACCAAGAACATTTGAAGCATTTGAGACAGATCTTCCTAACATGTAGGAAATATGGGATTTCCTTGAATCCCAAGAAATCTCTATTTGGTTTGGAAGAAGGTAAGCTGTTAGGGCATATTATTTCAAAGGATGGCATAAGAATTGACCCGGACAGGATACAAGCTATCTTACAAATGCCCCACCCAAGAAACATCAAAGAATTGCAAGCTTTCTTGGGTAAGATCAACTTCTTGAGAAGGTTTATCCCAAACTTAGCAGAATTGATCAGATTACTAAATAACATGCTAAAGAAGGATTCAAAAGTGAAATGGACAGTTGAAGCAAATCAAGCCTTTGAAGGTATAAAATTAGCCCTTACCCAAACCCCAGTCTTAACAAATCCTCAATTTGACAAAGAATTTATCATTTTCTCTTTTGCCTCCCAGCATACCATTGCTGCTGTTTTATTACAGAAAGATGACCAAGGAAATGAGAAACCCATTGCTTTCTTTAGCCGAGCTCTTAGAGATGCACCTCTGAAATATCAAATCATGGAGAAACAAGCTTATGCTTTGGTCAAGGCCATTAAAGACTTTAGGATTTACATCCTTTATTCCCATGTTATAGCTTATGTGCCAAGTCCCATTGTTAAAGACATGCTCACTCAAGAAAACTTGGAAGGTAGAAGAGGAAAATGGATTGCCAACATCCTCGAATTTGATATTGAAATAAAACCTACAAAATTAATAAAAGGGCAAGGTTTGGCCAGACTAATGACAGAAGCAAACTTCCAAGCCCTAGACATAAACCAGCTAGACAATGAACCAGAGCTGGCGACTCCAAAGATCAATGTAGCCTTTGAACAATCCCCTTGGTACTCTGATATATGTTATGTGTTACAAAACCTATGTACTCCACCAGGATTGTCCAGAACTAAGTGTAGGTTCCTAAAAATGAAAGCTTCAAGATTTTGTGTCATGGAAGGCAATTTGCTTTGGAAAAACCATGAGGGTATATTGTTAAACTGCTTGATTGAGAATGAGACTAACAATGTTACCAAAGAATTTCATGCAGGTGACTGTGGTGGACACTTGTATTGGAAGTCCACTGTGGATAAGATATTAAGGGCTGGTTACTATTGGCCCACTGTTTTCTATGATGTCAAGAAATTTACCACCTCTTGTCATAAATGTCAAGTGTTTGAGGGAAAGAGAAAGTTACTGCCACTTCCTTTGAGGCCTATTGCAACAGAGAGACCTTTTCAACAATGGGGCTTGGATTTCATTGGGGAAATTCACCCTTCATCTTCAGGGCAACATAGATGGATTTTAACAACTACAGACTACTTTACTAAATGGATTGAAGTTGTTCCATGCAGACAAGCAAATGATTCCACTATCATTCAGTTCCTTGAGACTAATATTCTTTCTAGATTTGGTTGTCCTGATAAAATAATAACAGACAATGCTGCTGCCTTCAGATCTAAGAAGATGGTGAATTTCTGCCACAAATTTCACATTACCTTGGGCCATTCTACTGCATATTATCCCCAAGGAAATGGCCTTGTTGAATCATCAAACAAAAGCCTTGTGAACATCATAAAGAAGGTATTGGAAGAAAATAAGAAGAATTGGCATAAGAAGCTTGTGAATGCCTTATGGGCAGATAGACTAACAACCAAAAGATCAATTGGGATCAGCCCATATGAGTTAGTTTATGGATTAGAAGCCAAATTTCCTTCATCACTGGGAATCCCTGTCATGAAATTACTTCAAGAGAGTCAAGCTTAGCCAAATGATATGCAAAGAAGGATCAATCAAATAATAGGTTTGCAGCAAACTAGAGACCAAGTTTACAACAGAGTTCAAGTTTTACAAGAAAAGTTAAAGAAAGCCTTTGACAGAAGGACCAAGGCAGAAGATTTCAATGTTGGAGATAAAGTCCTCAAGTGGGATTCAAGAAGAGAAGACAAGGGAAAACATGGAAAATTTGATTCCCTTTGGAGAGGACCATTTGCTGTTCAAGCAGTACAAGGAAACAATACTTACTTCCTTAAAAGTCTTGATGAAGCTAATTTGGATGAAGGTCCTGTGAATGGCAGGATGTTGAAGCACTATTTTGACTACTATCCATAAGTGCAGCCGGAGTTTCCCTTGTACATATTCAGGTGTAAATATTACTTTCTGTTAAAATGTAAAAATGCAGTTTCTCAAGTTTTATTGGTTGTCAGCAAAAGGCTAATGAGTTCAGAGATCTACCAAGATGGGAAGAGTACAATTTGGCATGTCAAAGCAGCATACTTCAAGTTTTAGAAAAAGCAGTCAAGGGCCCAGGCATTCTGACCTGCTGTCCTTGGCCTTTCAAATAGAAAAGCCATCCCCATGTGGAGCCACTGTTAGCTACCTATACCAATAGGTTTCATATTTCATGATTGGCAAAGAAAGTTCCAAATATGCTCTGCTTTGGTGATACAAAGATCCCATATTTCCAAAAGGAGACAAGGTGTGTACATAGCTTCATGTTGATTAAGTTTTGATGGGTGGTCCAAAAGCCTAATCTGGATCATGCCATGTTTCAATTTTTCTGTTGCAGAATAGAGAAAGAAGTCTGTCCAAACTGTTTAATCTTGGCAGACCAGTAGCTTAGGTAGAGAAATAAGGTTCCCAACTGCTTAATCTGGGACCTTGGAAGCAATAAGGGTAGCCTTGGATAGAAAATCAAAAGGAAAAAGCCAAAGAAAAGAAAAGGCACATAAGGGTCTGCAAGTCTAAGTGCACCCTCCATGAAGAAACAAAAAATGCTAGGCAAGTAGATGGGTAGGCAGATGGGGTTGCAGAAATGTCATTCCTTACAATTGAATGTGTGCTAACCTATTCACAAAGGAATATCAATGGATTGAGAAGGTCTTCTTCTCCATCATGTTGCAGCAAAGCAAAGGAGCATGTCTAACTTCACATTTTCCCCTTTCACATTCATTACTAACATCCCTTCATCAGTTGAGATTCATGGAAGAATTTGAGGTTTTATGGTGGTTTTTATTCCTTTAAAAGCCACATTTCTTGTCTAAAAATCTTTTCATTTTGATCTACTCCCTAAGCTAAGTTATCTTCACATAAACTTAGTGATTTCACTCCTCATTCACCTCTTCCATCCATATTAACCCCTAAATTCTATTATCTAAATCCCCTATGATACCCTTTCCCTACTATTATAACACTATGGTGTATAAACCCCAAACATTGTATAAATATCCCTCCCCTTGGCATTATAGCCATATGTTCACTATCAGGGATTAAATTGACATCTGGTCAGATTAAGAGCCCTAAGCCTTACCCCTCTTCCCCCTTCAGAAATCATTTAACCCATTAAACCCTTCATTTGCTAAGAAACCTTGCGATAAACCCCTTTTTACCCCTAACCCGCTTCGTTTGCAAAATACATATAAAAACCCACTTTTTCCATTTACCCAAAGTCTTAGCGCTATCCGCATTTTTATAAAAAAAAACATTGAAAAAACCATGTAAACCGCCAAATTCCCAAGGTTCCCGCCGGGCGCAAATCTCAAAAGATATATTATTTTAATCTCGCCCCCCATCCGTATCGTCCGGCCACCTCGACGATCCGTCGACCGTCGGATCGGGCCCTTTTCATCCGACGGCCCTCGTGCATTTCGGACCGGCCCCGACGTCCGAAAGATACCGTCCGAAATTTGTCAGAGGGTGACATCAGGCCTCTGCCACGCATCACCCCCACATCGTATCGGAGGCCCCTCTGACAATTCCGCTTCCGTATGGAAGGCGATGCGATATGAAACCGCTAACCACTTCCGGTTTCCGTGAACCCGCCTACCAGCGTCACCGCCAGCGTCATCGCCGCGTCGGCGCCCCCGTCCGCCTTTACTCCACCTGTCTGCCACCTCACCATCCCCGTGGATCTCTCTTATGCCGCCACGTCACCCGATGACGTCATGCTGACGTCATCCGACCTTCACCCCACCTGATGACGTCATGCTGACGACATCCAAAAAAAAAGCGCCAATGTTCCAAAAAATCCATATTTTGGCCAAAATTTCGCGTTTTTTGCACTTTTTGCAAAAACGACTGTCGTTTTCTCTGCATGTTTTTCACGTCCAAACTCACGCCAACCTGCTGAATTCGACCTGGAGACCGCTGGCGCGCCATTTCCACCTGCATTCGTGACCATTGTTAACAGTTGCCAGGTATTTATCCCTATAAATCCCTCCTGCGCCTCATTTTGTCTGTGAATCGCCAAAAATAGCTTAAAACAGTGAAAAAACACATAATTCACCGACAAATCCCCTGTGCCTAGTCCCCGTTTGCACTGTAAGGTCGAAATTCACCAGCTGAGCGTTATATTACCAGAGTTTTCATAAAAATTACATTTTGTTCGCGCAATCGCGGACTGGTAGCCTAAACTGCACCAATTTGCTGTGAAAAAGAGTTTAAAGCCAGGCATTGGTCTTATCCATACTTTGAGCAGTATTTCAATTGTTGTAGTTAACCATTTATTCTCTGTTCATCAGTAATTCACCTTTCTTTCTAAAGAAAAACTCTTTGGTGTTGCTCTGCACAGTAACACCAGTTTATAAACAGCAGAAATCCTAAAAGTAACCATGGATCCACCAGTAGCCCCTGTAGCATTGAACATTGCTCCTTTAAATGCCCCTCAGAGAGAATTGGAATGGAAACCTCTAGCAGACCTGGATTATCAAATATCAGAGGAAATGCTGATGAAGACCAAGTTCCACATCCACCTGCTAAATGAATTGAAGGCTAAACATGAGAGTGGAACAGATGTATTGGGCATATGGGACTCTTTTCTCCCTATCTTCAAGCTCCCTCAGGTCAACCAGTTTCCTGATTTAATCCACCTATGTGCCGAATGCTATGACCCTACTCAGAGGGCTGTGCTTGACCCTTCAGGCTCAGTTGTTTTCTATATCACCCCTGAAGCTATCAAAGAGATGTTGAACTTCAAGACTGAGAAGAAATTAGTTCCTTTATCACTAATAGATTTGATAAATCAAGGAGCTAGATTGACAGATGCTCAGGTCACCAAACTCAATCAGCTGTACATTGGCTCTGACTCTGTGAAGTATCCTCCTATTAACCAAGTATACCTCAACCAATTGGGCAGAGATCTTGCAGACATGATTAGTCCCATTTTGGGCTATAATTCAATTGAATTTGTTGATGAAACTGTGCTGGTGATCATGCTCATGTTCGCTCCTGGCAAGTCTCCAATCTGCTATGACTATGCCACCTACATCTCTGATAAGATACATGAGAAATTAATGAACTTGGCAAGAGAAAAGGTGTTCAGATACACCTCTTACATCTACCACTTAATCCTATATTATCAACATGAAAAGTTTTCTTTTGCTGTGAAAAGAGTGGATGCCCAAGGCAATCCAAGGTCAGTGGTCTATTGGTCCTCTGCCTTCCACTGCAAATCTGACTCTCCATATACTTACTGTGAGTTCATAGATCTCTTCATCCACCCAGCCATGTCTCTGATGATGAGCTCACCTCCTCCAAGACTAACTGATGAGATGCAAAGGGTACTTCAGTTGTCTAAATCTTACAGCATTGGGGACTGGTACTTCTACCAGAACCACACAGTTATAAGGATATATGGGTGTGAGTTTCCCCCATACAGATTGCCCAAATATGTGCCCATGAGATTGTTTGCCCTGGAATACTTCAGGAAATTTGGGAATGCTGATGTGCTACACTTTTCAGGCAGAGGCAAGAAAGCACAACTCAAGGTCAGGAACCAATTAGGCCACTTTATCTACAACAAAAGGGAAGAAGGTTGGCAAGAGGCGGATAGAATGTTAGAATCCCTTGGCTTGCAAACCAGTTTCCTTTGGAAACCTTATGAACCCAATCACTTCATAACTTTAAGAAGGGTCAAATATAGGCTGGCCAGTTATGACCACGTAAGGATTCCTCATATAGAAAAGTATGCAAATCAAACAAAGTGGAGGAGAGGAACCTTAGAGGAGCCTATCACACAAGAAGAGTTAAATCAAAGAGCACTAAGAAATCTGAAAAAGGTGGCTGACCTAGAGCTTTGTTCACAGGTGTTTACTCTTCCAAGCACTCAAGTGGGAGCAGCTGCACCTTCCTCCACAGCAAATCAGCAAGCAGCCAAAGCTACTGAGCAAACCTCTACCAAAGGCAAGGAAAAGAAAATGGAACCAGAACAGCCACCTCATGAGGAGGTACAACAGCAACAACAACAGGTACAACAGCCACAAGAGGGGCAGCAAGAGAAAGAGCAGCCACTACAGCAAGAAAAGGCAGCTGAGGCCCCAATTTTTACTGAGCAGCAGCCACCACAAATTGTGCCTCCTAGGCAAGAAACAACAGCTGAAGCCTCAACCCTCCAAACCCCACAAAAGGAGGATATAAGTAGAAAGAGGGACAGAGAGACTCCCCTCACAACAACAACAACTCAAGGGGAGAAAAGACACAGAATGAATCCCCTTTCAGAAGAGGAAATGCCTATGGGGCAATCTTTGGGCATGGGCCCACCAAGTATGGAGGCCTCAGCAAGTTCCTTCCAGCAGGAACAAGAGAGGATAGTGGGAGGAGAAGTCAGCTCCTCAAGCCAGCAGAGAGAAGGTGAACTGAGCATCAAACAGCAGTTCATTGACATAAAGAGGAGGAATGAGCCAATAAAAATACAGCTATATAATCATTTGTTGAAAATGGCTCCCACTAACCAGCAAAGACTAATGTCTGCATATGATGTTAATGAAGGCAAAATGATCATGAGTCACTTCATGCCAACTGCATTGCAACCACAGTCCCCTTCAGACTACTTGAGGACCAATCTTGAGGTCCTTGCCAAGGACATCCACCCAATGGACAAAATCGAATTGCATAAGCAAACGTGTGAGATGGTATATGCCTCCTTGGCAGATAAGACATTGGATAACTATAGGCTAGAAAATAGCCTAAATAATACAGCTGCCCAACTTGAGTTGGAGAGAGCATCCTCTCAAGCAAAGGACAACAGGATCAGGGCCTTAGAAGATATAATCATAGAGATTGGGCATGACCCCAAGGACATCAAGGGCATACAAGCATTATTGAAATTGAGGGATGCAGACATGGCAGCATTGAGGAAAAAGATCAAAATCCCAGCAACTATTCACCCTCAAACGGAAGAAGTTGCCCAGCTGAGACATGATCAAGATGCGGCAGCTTTGCTGGTGTCTTTATACAAACAGCTGATCCACACTCAAGAAAAGTTGGGAGAACCAGAGGCTGCACAGGCAGCATTGCAAGCAGCATTACAGCAAAAGGAAGGAGGTCAAACATCTCAGCCTCCTCCAGAAATAATTAACCTTGAGGAAGCTCCTCCAACTACTGCTCCCCTCACTCAACAAACAGAACAGGCAACACCTTCTACCTCAACACCAGCACCAACAACAGAGCAGGCCCCAAGCCTGGACATGCAAAAGCTAAGAAATGAAATTCAGGCCCTGGAAGCCCAAATGACAGAACTAAATGAGGCCAGGGAGAGTCTAGCCAAGCTCAATGAAAGATATGATAAATCCAAGCAGACTGTGGCAGAAAAGGGCAGGGAAATAAAGGCTCTCAAAGAAAGGATAAAGGAGCTGGAGAAGGAGCTCACACTGGATAAGCTCAAGACAGTGCTATGGGCCAATATTGGCCAATCCATCACTGATCAATGGCAATATATTGAGACAATTCATGAGCAGTTGGAGCTCATTGCAAAAGCAAAGAGGGAAATCCAGAGATCAAGGGCCTCTCTAGGCAATATGCCTGAAGTTGCCAACAGGATGATCAATGTGCTTAATAATAGAACAAGTGCTCAGTTAGAAACTATGGGAATCTCCAACAGGACTGAGACTATTTTGTTAATAAAGAGGGTCCTAACACTAAGAAACCTGGTGCAGACACTAGAAAGAAGGACCCAGGACATGCAGACAGAGGTCAATAGATTCATGGACAAATTTGTGGCATTGCAAAACAGAGGTCTCCCTGGCTTACTGAACAGCGCAGGAAGGCTACTTACACATGAGCAGTATGCCAAGAGGGTCAACACATTCGCCACAAATCAGATCACTGAAAGGCCCAGCACCTCAGAGGAAACAGGGCCAGCTACAGGACAAAGTCTCTACAACAGGGTAGAAAACTTATTTTTTATCATGGATGAGATCAAACATCTGTTTGAAGTGCCTCCCAACTTCTACAAATACACAGAGGCAGATGAGACATTGGAGGCAATTCTGAGACATCAATTGCCCACACAGGAATACTGGACCAAAATGATACAGTTGATATTATAAACCAGAGCCTGTAAATCAAATTTTCATTTTCATAGGTGATCATACACAGGAAAATTTAATAAAATCAGCATGCATGAAAAGGAAAAGGCTGGGCCAACTCAGCAGAACTAATCGGCCAATAAAGCAAGATTGACAGCTACAGGTGACAGGGCCAAAAAACTACAACACGACAGCCATAAAGGCACATTTTTTAGAGTTAAAGCAGAACGTTCAGACCGACTCAGTGGCCCTCAAAGGTCAAAATATCTTCTGACATACATAAAGAGCACTTATTCTGTATTCAATGATGTAATAAATTTCTTATCTACTATCTTGAAAAGTTGGTGAACGTATTCATTTCTAAAATTGACTCAACACTCCAGATATTTTGTATGATTGATTGTATATATTCCCCCCTCGCATAATCTTGCAGGGGTTGTTGTTGATCTCTCTTCAAGAGTTTCTTATGCTGTAAATTTCCAGACTATTAATACAAAAGCTGATGGAATTTCCAAAGCTCTGCGTTATCTGAGTCATTGTGGTGTTTTGCTGAATGTTACAGGATTCCTGCGTGTTTCATGAATCAATAAGTTTTCTTCAAACTCTTAGTTATGTGTTTTGTCATCTTCTCATGGCTCATTCATGTTCTGTGTTTTACAATTAATGGCAAAGAAAAAGAATAGTTCTAGGATTTAATCACATATTACCCTAGACTCAATCTATGCTATTATAAATGTTTTCTTCAGTAACAGTGATAAAGGTGTAATTCTTAATTGCTGCACTTTCAAACTATATACTTTCACAGTGATTGTTGTTTCAGGAATTCAAGTTTGCTCCTATGCAACATATCTCTTTCTCACACCCAGCTTAGTGGAAAATTCTTAATTACCTTTCACTGGTTGAACACACCTCATAATCACAATTTCAGATTTGTTCCATGAGATATTTAAATGGCCCTGTAATTTCAGTAACTCAACTCAATATTCAGTCAACCTGTAGCCACAGACTCCATTGCCCAATGGACTAATACTGCCTGAAAACTTACACCTTAGATGCAGAAGACATCCCTCAACCAAAACATAAAACAAAACCCTGAACATTATAGCTAGCCTAAAAAACTATCAAAACAGAGACAAATCATAAAGAGAGAGCCCTCTCTGATTACAGTTTGGCTAGAAACTGTAATCCAAAGATTGGTTAGTGGTTACCCCGGCCGTATTCCCTTGGGATTCAAAGGGAACAACCTGGGAGTTAACACGCCCCCAACCAAAACCTTAACATTGCTTTCGCTAACCAATAGGTCTTTCGACCATTTTTTGGAAGGTCCACCGCCCAATTCCTATATAAACTCAACCTTCCATTTGACAGGGGAGAGCATGGGGGAACCAAGGATGATAACCAAGTTGCAGGTGGAACCTGGAGCGCATCTAGGCAAGCAAGAAATTCGAGAAAGATTTTGAAGGAATCTTGGGAGAATCTTTTTGTAGGGAATCTAAAGATTCCTCAGAGCTCTAGAGGTCACTTGCTCAGAATATGGTCAATTTTATAGTTGTTTGACACAATTTCGCGCCACGAATCCAATGGTGATGTCTATTTCTACATTTGAGCTTTGCATTTTTCTTCCATGACAGGAATTGGAGGTATAAGGGTCCTTTATGTAAAGTTGATTGTAATTCATTTTTTGTTTTCATTTAATGAAAGAGGCCTCCCCACTTTGAGTAGGGCCTGGAGGCATGGCCTACACTGGCTGAATCTGTAATCAAATTGTTTTGTGCCTTTGATCTCATGGTTGCTTTATGATTTCTGCTTGTTTTCGTGTGTTTAAGTTACTTAGTTACATGCTCTTTTATATGCAATTTTGTATGCATCCTTGAAGTAAAAAGATTTGGATCAAGTTTGGTATGAGAGTAGGTCTTCTTGATGTGAGTTCCATGAGCAAATGCTAACCAAGAACAATCTCCAGAGAGGATAATGAAAACTTAAGTCCTTTGATCCCGAAGTGGGGTGTGCACCTCGAAGACAGAACATGGCAAATGAGGAAGCTCGAATGGAGGAAGAGCGAAATTATTTCAAGATATTCTTCACCATGGCAGAGAAAGTTGACAAGTTGTTTGTAAACTATGAGAAGACAATCAAGCATGAGAAGAAAGAACCAGATGATCATGCTTTGGTAAATAATCAAGGTGGAAGAGGAGAGCCTCCTGAACCTCCCTCTTCATCCTCCAGTGGCAGTTCTTCATCTTCTTCTTCTCATCACTCTAATAGGCATCACAGGAATACATCTAAGAAGTTATTTTTTAAGCTAGATGTCAAGTTTGATTTGCCCACATATAATGGAGAATGTAATGTAGAGAAACTAAACAATTGAATTAGACAGATTGAAGTTTATTGCTGCATTCAACAGATCGAGCAAGATGTGGCCAAGATCCAATTAGCATCTCTTCAGTTGAGTGGCACCGTTCTCGTCTGGTGGGAGAGAAAGTTGCAAAAAGGCAAAAAAAACTAGGGTAATCTCCTTTCTTCTTGGTCCAATTTTGTTTCTGCATTAAAAGGATAGTTTTATCCTTTGAGTTATCGACAAAAGGCTTTAATGGAATGGCAACAAGGAAAGGGTCAAAATGTACAAAGCTTCACATAAGATTTTAGAAATCAAGCTTTGAATTCAGGTATTACACTTGATTCAAACAAAACTGTAACAAAGTATATTGGTGCTTTATATAGTTGCATCAGGCATTCTTTGTTGTTATTCAAGCCTACTACTATTGATGCGGCTAATGTGAAGGCCGTTCATCTTTAAAGCAGGGGCAAGAATGATAAAGAAAATAAACCAAAGAAGTCATCTTTCAAACCTCATAATGTCAAGTTCAAAGGAAAATGCAAGGGAAAGGACAAGAAGGTAGCTACAACCAAGAAAGAAGAAGGAGCAAAGCCATCTTGTACACATTGCAAGTGTAACAGCCCTGGTGAAAAGTTCGTGTAATAAAACTTGATAAATGCAAAAATAAGACCACAGGTAAGAGACACGTATTCCAAGCTGAATGTTGGGCAAAGATATCCTAGTGGGCATCACTGGATGTGTGTTTTGGCTAAGGAAAATTGGCAAAGGCATTAAAAGGAAAAAATGTATTTTGGCACATTTATTTATGAAAATAAAGGAAATTAGGAGAAAAGTAAGGTGAAAGGTCATAGGTTGCATGTGAGGATGAAATTGAAGGAAAATAATGGAAAATGGAGAAATTAGAGACCTCATTCATAAAAAGGATTTTGAGGATCAGTTGGTAGGTTGTTCAGTGTTAGGCTTGCTCAATGTTAAGATTTTTGTCAGCTCAAGTTTGGAGCTCTCTCATTATTCTCTCTCACTCTCTTGGTCACTTAGATTTTTCTTGGAGCATTCTAATTTGGAGCAAGTAAAGGAAAGGAAAAGCAAGCAAGGATCAAGGAATGGAAAGCAAGATCAAGCAACTTCAGCGGGAATACTTGCAGGGAACCTTTTACCTGTGTGATTTCTTAACTAGTTTGGACCTCCATGGCTTTTCATGCTGGTGTATGGTTTTCTTGTTGTCAGTGGCATGGTTTTGCCAGGTTATGATAGTGAATTTCAGCCTAGCCTAGCTTTTTTCCAGATGCCATGGTATGTTGGGATGTTATTTCGGTTTTGAGATTTGCTTTGCGAGATGGATTTCAGAATCTCGGGCGGAGGTGGTCTCAAGGTTCATTCCCAAAGGCCTAGCAATCCCTTGGCCGGTTTTGGCGGGATACGTGGTAAATCCTGAGGGAGAAGTATCAGTTTAGGGCCTAGTGATCCGAGTTTGGATTGTGGTAAACCCTGAGAGACTGATCTTGGTTTAGGGCCTAGTGATCCGGGTTTGGATTGCGGTAAAACCTAAGAGACGAGGAGATGGAAAATTCCTTAAGGATAGTGATGGATTCTGGATGGCATTCCAAGTTTGGTTCAGTTGTGATCAAAGCACCGGTTTTTGTGTGATCACGGTTTGATGAGGGTGGAGGTGGTTTAACCTATGGACTCCCTTGGTTGTTCTTGGATTGGTTGTTTTATGAGATCCCACATTCATGCTTGGAATATGGCATAGGGGTGACTAGTTGAAAGAGAGATTTGGTTCAGCCATGTCTATGGTCGGGTGGTACGTGGAAATCCCGAACCTGGTCGGATTTGCCTATGATTAATAAAAACTAAGTTCTCTTACTTTTTCACTGATTTATATGTGGATTTAATGGTTGTCATATCTCTGATATTTATCTAGTTTTATGTTGGTTATAAGCATGGTTAGATGACTTGTTTATGTCATTGTTATTTCGTGTATTTAGTTGTAACTGTTAAATGGATGGATGCAAGGCCTAATTGATGATGTAGTAGTTCAATGGAGAAGGAGGCGATCCTTTTGGTTATGTTTCATAAGTTGTTTTAGTCATTTATGCTCTGTCTTGTATCCTAGACCTGTAGGTTGCATTAGTTCCAAGTGTTTGATAGAATGTTAGTCCCAGTTGGGGATGCTCAGGCCTAGTCCTGAGGGTGATTTTTTGATTGATCTTATCATGTTTTTAATGAATTCTGAAAATTACAACAAGTTCTGGGTAGAGGCCAGGATTATGGGCTAGAAAAGTGGTTTAAATCTCAGGGTCGTTGGCATAGAACTAGCAATTTTGGTCCACAGTCACTGGCAAGCAGGCTTGTGATAGCGACTTTGGGCTTCTAGTCACTCCCTTGCCCATAGCATGAGAGCGACTATGGCCTAAGAGCTATGGAATCACAATGGGACCCAGGAACAGGCTGTCTACGTGGTTGACTTGTCTCGTGAGGGTTCTATTGATGATGTTGGATGATTTTATGTGATGTTCCATCAATTCCACTTCCTTAAGGTGACATAGGAGGTTGAATCTAATCATAGTAGCATCTCTCCTCATGTTTACCCCAGTTGGCATGGTTACTTTGGGTAGACTTGGGAGGGGGTGTTACAGATTGGTATCAGAGCATGGTTGCACTCTCCTTGGGTGAAGGTGCTTGGTCATGCATGCATGTCAGTTGCATGTGTGTCTCTTACACTTGAATTCCATGTGCTTGTTGCATTGCATCATATTGATCATGGTAGTAGTAAGGTTGTCATGAGGAACTTGATGTTGATTTTATGGAATGCATCGTCGGGAGTATATCATTGGTTACATGAGTATATGCAAATTTATTACATCTTTGTATGTTGGGTTGCATTCTTGATTATTTTACTACATGCATCAGTCTTGTAGGTTGATTACAAGAATTGATCGTTTATGTTAGACTACATATGGCTATGTGTATCTGTAGTTGATTAAGGATTGCTTATGCAGATTGATAGTTGCATGAGGTAATCTGTACAATAGAGTAATGGTTGTGATCATACATGTATGGTCTTGGTTATAGTTATGCATTGATAGTAGGTCAAAATTGCCTTGTGAAGTCATGGTATGCAATTTAGATCATCATGGCACTATTGGTATGTTATGATGCTAATGTGTTGGCTGAGATAGAGCAGGAGATGCAGAGCATCATAATGAGGTTGCATCATTGGAATTTAGGGTAAGAGCAGATTGTGATACAAGTATTGTATGTTTGGCATGCATGTATGTAAGTCAATAATTGTTATATGCATTAGTTTTATATACATTACGTTCATACACGTCTTTTGATGTTATGGTTACATTCATGATAGATGTTATTTGATTAGTGTAATTATATGCACATGTGTCGGATAGTCAAGAATGATAGTAACTTGTAGTTGTATGCATTGTTATTGTTGTTTTATATTAGATAACCTAATGATTATAGTATATGTTGTAGATGAGTATGTTATAGGTTAAATTATTGTTGTTATATGACAATTAGCTTGATGATTAGGTTATATGTTGTTGATGAGAATGATAGTTAGCTTGATAATTAGGGTTATAGAATTTATACCTTGATGATATATGTATCATGTAAAATTGGATTGGCCTATGCAGATGGTTATGGTTACAATATTCAGGTATGAGCCGACATATCTCTGATATGGTTTTGTACTATTCTAAATTGACTTTGCATATGTGTGAATGATAATTGTGTATGAGTTATGATGTGAACATGTTAGCTAGTGACTATCCTGGATATCATGATCTTATTTATGTTTGAGTTGATTGCTAACTAGATTGATTGTGCAGACAAGATAGCCTCCCCTGAGACACGGTAAGGTACAAGTTTGCTTATGTTGTATATTTGGTGCTTAATTGTTTGATTATGTCGTCTAGTTGATTTATTTAACATGGTATGTTGCACGTTGGTTGAATGTTTGATGAATTTCATAATATGAGTATGTGCTCAAATGATCTTGTTTTAAGATGGTTGTGCTAATACATATGACTTGAGATAGCTCGCATGTACTTGAGTATGATAGGTGATAGTTGTAGCATTATATATTATGATTGATGACTATGAGTTGACTATGGATTATGACATGATTGTTAGTCCTGGTAAAGGTTGATTTCGAATTGATAGATATGGTTGTCTTGATATGTGGAACATGTGGTTGACATGTGTGAGAAGTTGCAGGAAACATGATTGGTATTAGCATGACAAGGTAATAGTTGATGTGTTTATATAACTAACAATTGGGTGATGCAACAATGCATAGTAAGCCTCGATTGCAGCAAGGAAAAGGGTAAAGGAAAGGAATTGGGCAAGAATTTCTTTGGCTAGGTTTGGAAACTCTAATTCCACTGAGTGCTTTGCATACACGGAGTCTTCTTAACATTGATTTTGTTGACATTATGTGGGTATATTAGCTAATCTTTAGTTACAGTTGGATCTGTCAAAGGATTGGAGTCCCTTGAGAGATGGCGTGGATGTGTTCAGTTGCAAGCAACGTGCTTGGCACAACAAGATAAGGTAACTGATTTATTGTTATGTTTATTTATGTACTGACATTATGTGTTTATGGCAGTATAATGCAGGGAGTTGCATGGCAAGAGAGATTTCCATGAATATTGAAGAAGGCTTAGGTTGAGCTTTCCCTTGGAAGCACTAGGAACCATGGGGATTAAGCGATGGTGTTTGTTGTTAGTCTTCTGTTTTTGGTATTTTGCGATTGTTGCGTTTGATTTGCGATTGTGCATGTATCTAGTGCATATCTATGCCACTTTGTTGCGGTGTCTCATTATTGTTACGGGTTTTCATGATCTTCTTCTTGTTTGTTTCTTAGGTTGCCTTTTATATTTTGAGCCTTGGGAATTGGTTGGGAAAGAGGAAAGTTAGTGGAGCTCGGGGAGAGTCGTATGGTACCCAATAGGTAAGGTAAGGCTCAGATGAAGCTTTGTGCATGAGTAAGTGCAGTGGAAGGCAAGACTATGACATTCAGTTAGACTAGATGGTCCATAGTGGTAAATGGATGGTGGCAGTACAAACATTTGAAAGGTAACTAGAAAAGGTAAATCAAATGGATCTGAGGTGTCGGATGCCTTGGCTCTGTTGGGAACGATTATTCTCAATGTTATACATGTTGTACACGGATAAATGAAGTTCTCTTAACCTAGACCTTATGTTATCTGGTAATTATTTTATGATCATGATTATACTGATGTTTATATATGTATACATGTATGCATGTATGTCGTTGTCTAAAAGAATGATGATTGTTTATTGCTAATGATTGTATATGTATGTATCTATTTATCTATGTCACTATTTGACAGGGTTGGCAAGGATCATTCTTGTGGAGGAATGATTGCTTACATAGGAAAATGGCATGAAGAAGTTTCTGGTCTTACGAGGAATCAATTGAGAAGAGTAGTCATGACAAATATACAAGGTCAGTATCATATGTTTATGAGTTGATATTATGTGATTATATTATGCCTATGTTATGTTATGATAGGTAACGCTAAGAGATACATCAACGAAACAAAGTAGTGTGGTTGCAGCATGTTGGGACAAGCATGGATAAGACACTGGGAGCAAGGTTTCTTGGTAGAGACAGTGTGCTTTTGGATGTGAGGTACTATTGTTGTATATGTTGTACATGTTGCATCTATGATGTTGTGTGCATGCAGTGTTGTGTATACATAGTGTGTGTACATGTTGTTTATGCAATTTTATGTACAAGATGGTACAAATAGTGTTGTGTGAATATTGCATATGCAGTGTTATGTACATGATGGATATGCAGTGTTGTGTGCATATGGTGTTGTGCACATGTTGGATATGCAATGATGTGTATAGATGATGTTATGTACATGTTGGATATGTAGTGTTATGTACATATGAAGTTCTATGCATGTTGTACATATGGTGCTATGTACATATGGTGTTGTGTGCATGATTGTACAAGTGGTTTTGAGAGCATGTGGTGTCGTGTACATGTTGTGCATGTGGTGTTGTGTACATGTCATGCATGTGATGCTATGTACAAGTGGTGTCGTGTATGTGATATTGTGCACAAGTTGTACAGTGGTGCAGTGTACATGTTGTGCAGGTGGTACCATGTACATGTGATGTGGTGCACACATTGTGCAAGTGGTTGCAGTGTACAGGTGGTACTGTGTACATGTGGTAAATATGGCACTGGTGTAGATGCATGTATTGCATGGTGTTGTATGACATGTGCAGTTGTATGTGTGTGATGCACACTACGTGTATGTGCACATGGTTGAGGAGAAGGCACTGGGTGTTTTTCTGGTGTGGAAATCGATCCAGAGTACGTATGGAATAAAGACAAAGGTGGAAGCTAAGTATCAATATTTTATTTCAATTTTAGTATGCATGTGATTTATGATTATGGTCTATGACGATTACATGTGATCTATGATTGGTCTTATGATGGTTACATGTGATTTATGATTTTGATGGTTATGTTTTGAGGTAACCTATGTGATATGTTTATACATGATGATTTGGTCAAAGATGCTAGTTTGACTTGTTGTGACAGGAAGTAAACAAGATTTCAAATGTACCTTATTGACTAACTAACCAATGAGGTATGATTTGAGGTTATTCCAATTTATTTGAATCTAATGGAAATTATGTGCTTGGAAGAGTAATGCATGAACATGCCCGGTTGGGTGGTTGAAATAGACTACAAGAATTAGCAACAACAACAAAAGAAATTGGAACATTGTTAGGTCCCTATACTACTAGTGTAACCCCTTATTGTTATTAGTACAATCCCCTTATTATATTGATGTGCCCATGTAGTCCCCATATTATTATTATTGTGCCCCATAGAAGCCCACTATTGTTATTATTGTGCCCTTACATTATTATTGTTATGTCGGCTCTAATTATATTATGACCCCTTAGACTCCTATATATAGAAAGGAGGTCTTGTCATTTGTATCATCAAAGAATTGTTCATTTGTGTAATGTAAAGGAGGTTGCCCCTCAAAGAGGTTGGTTTCTAAGACGCTGATCTATCTTTTCTATCTTTTTGTGAGCTGGTTTCATAACATTTGGTATTAGAGCTTTGAAGTCTAGCGTTTCGCTGCTCTAAACAGGTCATCGTGGCATTATCACTATAAAAAAAATTATTCGACGTTTTAGAAGCTAAAAAAAAAACACATTTGAAATGAAATCGCGTTGAACCTCAGGTCTGAATTTCAAATCTTGTCTCACTATATTTTAGGATATATGATTTGAGGAAGTTAGGGTTTTTTCAAGCTCCAAAATTTCATCTAAAACAGGTCATCGTGGAATGTTCACAATAACTTTTTTGCTACGAAGTTTCAGAACCTAAACAAAAACCCCATTTGAGAAGAAATTAGTCTGAATCTTGGGTCCGAATTTCAGATATTTTCTCGCTATCTTTTTGGATATATGATATGAGGAATTTAAGGTTTTTGCAGACTCCCGAATTACATCTTAAACAAGTGACCTTGGGAAAATCGTCATAACTTTCTCTCTCAGCATCAGATTGAAATTTCGTAAGAAGTCACCGAAAGAGGACGGACTGTATTTTTTTTTGGGTATAATTTTCAGAACCTAAGGTTGAAACAGTGACACGTGGAACGTCGTACAAGTTCACTCTACTGAATTAGTCTATAATTAGGTCATCACGGGAGATTGGCACTAAATCTTCCTTCAAGAATCCAATTGCGATCAGACTTACGGAGTTAGAAAGAGGAATCAAAGGGCTATTGCAGACTGAAATTTCAGAACTTAAAGATCCAAAAGTACAGAGTTACAGTCATTTCAAGATCGAGCACCTAAAATAAAGAAAATGCGGGATGAGGAAGTTTGATGGCAAGGATCCGGTAAATTGGATACTACAGATGGAGAAATATTTTGATCTACATGGTGTACCATTGTTACAAAAGGTACATATTGCATCTAATTATTTAGAATCGAATCAATTTTTATGGTATAAAGGGCTTTGTTCTCGTAAACCACTTGTCACGTGGTCAATTTTCACGGAGGAAATGATAGCACATTATGAGGATACAAAGAGAAACACCTTCTTTAGCCAATTGATAAATCTCAAACAAAAGGGTTCAATGGCAGAGCACATTGAGGACTTCCAAAAATTGAATATAAGGGTAAATGATATTCCAAAGAAGAAAATGGTTGATGTCTTCATAGGGACTTTAAAGGATAACATTCAACATGAGGTTCGTCTTTGGGAACCTGATTCATTGGAGAAGGCATTCAGGTTGGCAAGAAAAATTGAAAGCGAAATTATGGAAATAAGGAATCCCACCACTCACAACTATAATTATGGAAATGTTTTTTCTCCTAGCCTTCCACAACCTACAAGGTTTACACCACAACAATTGGAAGAAAAAAGAGACAAAGGGCTTTGTTACAATTGTGATAGCAAATACACTAAAGGTTAAAAGTGTGCTGAGAATAAATTATTTTACATAGATTGTGAAGAGGAGGAAGAAAAGGATCAAGAAACATCAAAAGAATAGGATATACACCAGGAACCCACCCGAAAAAAAAAGAAGAAATGAATCTGACCATATCTTGTAAAGCATTGGAAAGAATTACCACTCCTCAAACTCTCAAGATAGAAGGACATATCAAGAAGAAAAAGGTTCAAGAAGTGAAAGATCACATCGAGAAAGAAGAAATGAATCCGACCATATCTTGTAATGCATTGGCCGGAATTACCACTCCTCAAACTATCAATATAGAAGGACATATCAAGAAGAAAAATGTTCAAGAAGTGAAAGATCACATCGAGCATCAAGAAATGAATCTGACCATATCTTGTAATGCATTGGAAGAAATTACCACTCCTCAAACTATCAAGATAGAAGGACATATCAAGAAGAAAAAGGTAATAGTGTTGATTGATTTGGGAAGTACCCATAATTTTATTCATGTAAGATAGCTAAGGAATTGAATTGCTTCCTATATCCAGCACCAGAGTGTCAAGTGATGGTTGCAAGTGGAGGAACCATAAATTTCTCTGGAAAGTGCCATAATATCAAGCTATCCATGGGAGAATATGTATTGAATATCCCAATGCTTTCCATTCCAATGGGTGGTGCTAATGTTTTACTAGGATTCCAATGGTTACAATCTTTGGGTACGATAGATTTTAATTTTCAAGAACTTTTCTTGAAATTTTTTGGGAAGGAAAGGAAGTTTAATTGAGGGGTATCAAAGGGAAACTGGGAAAGATAATCAACTCTAACAGCATGACAAAGCTTCTAAATAAAGAACAACAGGGCGTAATTGCACAATTATGTTCACTAGAGGATCCCACATCGAAATCATGTATTTCTACGGATCTCCAAAACGTTTTGGACAATCATTCCAAGGTATTTGAGACTCCCAAAGGCCTCCCACCTATTCGTGATCATGATCATGTTATTCATTTGATTCCAGCAAGTGTTCCTCCAAATATCAGGCCTTACAGATATTCATATTCCCAAAGGAGTGGGAACTCATTCAAAAGTTGCAGAAGATCCCAGTTCAAACAGTATTGCGAGAACTTGACAAGGAAGGAAAAAACATATTGGAACCTGAAGCAGTCACAGAATCGAGAAATAGACAGCTACGAAATAGATCAATTTCAGAGTATCTCATCAAGTGGAAGAACTTACTCACTGAAGATTCCACATGGGAGGACAAGAATTTATACAGAAGCATCAAGAACTACTCAAGCGTTGAGGACAACACTTTTTGAAGGAGAGGGGCATGTTAGGTCCCTATACTACTAGTGTAACCCCTTAATGTTATTAGCACAATCCCCTTATTATATTGTTGTGCCCATGTAGTCCCCATATTTTTATTATTGTGCCCCATAGAAGCCCACTATTGTTATTATTGTGCCCTTACATTATTATTGTTATGTCGGCTCTGATTATATTATGACTCCTTAGACTCCTATATATAGAAAGGAGGTCTTGTCATTTGTATCATCCAAGAATTTTTCATTTGTGTAATGTAAAGGAGGTTGCCCCCTCGAAGAGGCTGGTTTCTAAGGCGTTGATCTATCTTTTCTATCTTTTTGTGAGCTGGTTTCATAACAAACATGTAGCAATATGTTGGTAGAACACGTAAGGAGTAGGGTCATTGTGGGACACTGGTACCCAATGGTGTCCATTGATTTCCATGAGCATGTTATGATCGATATGATGGATTTTAGGTAGGTATATGCCTTGGTTTTGTATATTTCAATGCGAGGAATCCTTGCCAAGGATGGATCGCTCGAGACAGGGGATTCCAAGGAATTTGGAAGGTGAGTGACTGCACGGAAGGGGGTGACTAGATTTCATGAGGGATTGTACATCAGAGAAGGGAAGGTCGCGGATATATTGGTTTTGGTCATGAGCATTGCTAGATGGAATCAGATGCACTTTGGGAGTGTGCCTTGGAAAAATGAGTTGGTAACTGTTCGCTTAGGGGACAAGTGGCGCAAGATTGTAGCACTGGACATTGGATGACTCTTTGGCTATGGCAGTGGATTATGGACTTCCTAGAAAGGAGGTGAATCATGGTACTACTTTTGAGGGTGGAGGTGTGATCCTCTGGATTCCCTTGTTGATTGATACGGGCATCGTATCCTTTTATTTGTTGGTTTAGCAAATGTACATATGGGTATATGTGGTTATTGTAAATATTGTAATGAGCTATGTTATAAAGCTCTAGTAAGCAGTATGGTTGTTATCTGGTCATGTTATCATGATGTTTTTCTTTTGAGCAGATAATTCATTGTAAATACCGCAACGAGCTAATTTATAAAGCTTCGTGGGCAGCATGTTTGCATTTCAGCAATTTTGTTGAGGTCATGGTGTGGTTTAACACCGAGGACGGTGTTCCACAAGGGGGAGGGTTCTCTAACAACCCTGGTGAAAAGTTCATGTAATAAAAGTTAATAAAGGCAAAAATAAAACCACATGCAAGGGACACGTATTCCAAGATGAATGTTAGGCAAACATATCCTAGTGGGCATCATTAGATGTGTGTTTTGGCTAAGTAAAATTGGCAAAGGCATTAAAAGGCAAAAATGTATTTCGGCACATTTATTTATGAAAATAAAGGAAATTAGGAGAAAAGTAAGGTGAAAGGTCACAAGTTGCATGTGAGGAGGAAATTGAAGGAAAATAATGGAAAATGAAGAAATTAGAGACCTCATTCATAAAAAGGCTTATGAGGATCAGTTGGCAGGTTGCTTAGTGTTAGGCTTGCTCAATGTTAAGCTTTTTGTTAGTTCAAGTTTGGAGCTCTCTCATTATTCTCTCTCTCTCTCACTATCTTGGTCACTTAGAGTTTTCTTGGAGTACTCTAGTTTGGAGCAAGGAAAGGAAAGGAAAAGAAAGCAAGGGTCAAGGAAAGGAAAGCAAGATCAAACAGCTTCAGTAGGAATACTTTCAGGTAACCTTTTGCATGTGTGATTTCCTAGCTGGTGTGGACCTGCATGGCTTTTCATGCTAGTGTATGGTTCTCTTGTTGTTGGTGGCATGGTTTTGTTAGGTTATGACATGGTATTTCAGCCTAGCCTAGCCTTTTTTGGATGCCATTGTATGTTTAGATGTTATTTCGGTTTTGAGATTTGGTTTTCCGGATGGATTTTAGAATTTGGGGTAGAGATGGTCTTAAGGTTCATTCCCAAAGGCCTAGGAATCCCTTGACCGTTTTGGCGGGGTAAATGGTAAAGCCTGAGGGAGAAGCCTCAGTTTAGGGCCTAGTGATCCAAGTTTGGATTTCGGTAAAGCCTGAGAGACTGATCTCGGTTTAGGGCCTAGTGATTCGGGATTAGATTGCGGTAAATCCTAAGAGACAAGGAGATGGAAAATTCCACAAGGATAGTGATGGATTCTCAATGGCATTCCAAGTTCAGTTCGGTTTTGAACGGAGCACCGGTTTTGGTGTGATGATGGTTTGATGAGGGTGGAGGTGGTTTAACCTCTAGACTCCCTTGGTTGTTCTTGGATTGGTTATTCTATGAGATCTCACATTCATGCTTGGAATATGGCACGAGGTTACTGGCTGAAAGAGATATTTGGTTCAGCCATGTCTATGGTCGGGTGGTACGTGGAAGTCATAGACCTAGTTCGATTTGCCTATGATTAATAAAATCTAAGTTCTCTTACTTTTGCACTGATTTATATGTGGATTTAATGGTTGTCATATCTCTGATATTTATATGGTTTTATGCTAGTTATAAGCATGGTTAGATGATTGGTTTATGTCATGGTTATTTCATGTATTTACTTGTAATTGTTAAATGGATGGATGTAAGGCCAAATTGATGATGTAGTAGTTCAATGGAGAAGGAGGTGATCCTTTTGGTTATGTTTCATAAGTTGTTTCAGTCGTTTATGCTCTATCTTGTATCCTAGACCTGTAAGTTGCATTGATATCAAGTGTTTGATAAAATCCTTGTTGGGGATGCTCAGGGCTAGTCCTGAGGGTGATTTTTTATTGATCAACATTGTTATCTTGTTTTTAATAAATTTTGTAAGTTATAACAAGTTCTGGGAAGAGGCCATGATTATGGGCTAGAAAAGTGGCTTAAATATCGGGGTCGCTGGCACAAAACTAGTAATTTTGGTCCACAGTCGCTGGCTGGCAGGCCAGTGAGAGCAACTTTGGGCTTCTTGTCGCTCCCTTGCACATAGCATGAGAGCGACTATGACTTATGAGTTGCAGAATAGCAGTGGGACCCAGGGACAGGTTGTCTGAGTTGTTGAGTTGTCTCTTAGGGTTCTGTTGATGATGTTGGATCACTGTATGTGATGTTATGTCGATTCCACTTCCTTAAGGTGACATAGGAGGTCGAATCTGATCATAGTAGCATCTCTCCTCATGTTTACCCCAGTTGGCATGGTTACTTTGGGTAGACTTGGGAGGGGGTGTTACAACATGAAGGAAGGTGACGATGATGATGAACATTGTTGGAAGTTGCATCCAGACTTAAAACCAAAAATATTTGGTGGGTAGAACAAGAAAAAGACAGAGGAAACCTCACAACAGGACCTTGGATCCAATGACAAGACATAGATCATAGTAGTGGGAATATAAGCTACTCTTTCTCTTCATGCTAATGAAAATTCTGAATTGTGTGCAAGTACAATTTCTTCAAATAAGTCTCTTGTTAATGAACAAAAGAAGACTGAATTGTTCCACATTAGAGTCATAATTAAACATACTAAAGTGGAAACCTTGTTTGATCTGGTCTCATAAGAAAATTTGATTTTAGAATCCTTAGTTAAGAAGTTAGGGTTAGAAACCAAGCCTCATTTGAAACCCTACCCTCTTGGTTGGGTGTGTGATAAAGTCAAATTACATGTAACCAAGTAGTGTAGAGATAGATTTGTGATTGCATCCAAAATGGTAGATGAGGTTGATCTTGATATTGTATCGTTGGATATCTATGGTATTTTATTGGGGATTCCAGTTTTTGTATGACAAGAAAGCAGTTTTCTTTTGCCATGAAAACAAGTATCATCTCATGAAAGATGAGGTGGAACACAGCGTAAGAGCTCATCGCGCCAAAGTTAGTGTGTTATGAAACCAACTCACAAAAAGATAGAAAATATAGATCGACGACTTAGAAATTAGCCTCTTCGAGGGGGAAACCTCCTTTACATTACACAAATGAACAATTTTTGGATGATACAAATGAAAAAACCTCCTTTCTATATATAGGAGTCTAAGGGGTCACAATATAACCAAAGCCGACCTAAGAATAATAATATAAGGGCACAAAAATAACAATAGTGGGCTTCTATGGGGCACAATAATAACAATATGGGGACAATAGGGGCACAACAATAGCAATAAGGGATACAATGATAATAGTAATGGGGGAATCACTAGTATTATAGGGACCTAACATGCCCCTCTCCTTCAAAAAAGTGTTGTCCTCAACGCTTGAGTAGTTATGGATGCTTCTGTATAAAATTCTCATCCTCCCATTCGGAATCTTCAACGGGTAAGTTCTTCCAATTGATGAGATATTTTGAAATTGATTGATTTTGTTGGTGTCGATTTCTTGTTTCTTTGACTACTTCAGGTTCCAATGTGATTTTTCCTTCCTCATCAAGCTCTGGCGATATTGTTTGAACTGGGAGCTTGTCACCTATAACCTTCTTTAAGCATGAAACTTAGAAAACTGGGTGCACTCGGGAAGCTGCAGGCAGCTCCAATTTGTATGCCATAGTACGTATCTTTGCAACACCTTGTACGGACCATAATACTTTGGTGATAATTTATTATCCTTCTTAGATTGCTTGAGGGACATTTTTTTATTTGGTTGTAGCCGTAGGAATACCCAATCACCTACATCAAAACTTCTTTGACTGTGATGTTGATCTGCTTGTTGTTTCATTCTATTTTATGCCAAGGTGAGGTTATCCTTTAAGAGTTGGAGAACTTTTTGTTGATGCTCGATGTGATCTTCCACTGCTTGAACCTTAGAATTTTCTCTTAAATATGATGTGATTGATGGTGGATGATATCCATAAAGTGCCATAAATGGGGTCATTTTTGTTGCAGTATGGAAGAAAGTGTTATACCACCATTTATCCAAAGGCAACCATTTGACCCATTGTGTCTATTTATCAGACAAAGAAACGAAAATATACTTCCAAACATTTGTTTACTATCTCAGTTTTCCCATCAGATTGAGGATTATAAGATGAGCTATGAGCTAACAAAGCACCAAGACAAGAAAATAATTCTGTCCAAAAATTTCGGTGAAAATGGGATCTCTGTCACTTACAATAATCTTTGGGTTTCCATGTAGCTTTTGAATTGTTTCCATAAATGAGCTAGAAATTGTACTCGCTTTAATGGATGAGATAATGCACAAAAATGTGCATACTTAGTAAGTTTGTCAACTACCACCATGATAACACTCTTTCCTTCGGACTTAGGTAAACCTGTGATAAAATCCGTTGAAACCTCCTCTCAACGTTGGCTTGGAATGGATAAAGGTTGTAATAGACCTAGGGTCTTAATTGTTTCAACTTTATTTTGTTGGCAAACCAAACATTCCGCCACAAAATTTTGAATATCCGATTTAAGGCCACCCCAAAAAATTCCTTCTTGACCCTGTGGTAAGTTTTTAGAAATCCTAAGTGCCCTCCTAAAGGAGAGGTGTGCAATTCCCTAAGAATCTTTTGTTTGAGTTGGGAATTCTTACATAGGTATAACCGATCTTTGTACCATAACGAATTATTTTTCCAACTAAATGTATCAGATGTACTGGGATCTTGTTGTAACTTTTGAATGAGTGCCCACACCTCTTCGTCACTCTTCCATTCATCCCTTGCTTCATTTATCCAATCTGGTTGGATAATAGAAATGGCGCAAAGAAATGCTTCCACATCCACATCCTTTCTTGAGAGTGCATCTTCCACAACATTTTGCTTCCCTTTTTTGTATATGATTTCAAAGTCATAACCCAACATCTTTGTGACCCATTTTTGTTGCTCATCTGAAGATAATTTTTGTTCTAAAAAGTATTTAAGACTATCATGATCTGTTTTTACCTTGAAGTGTCTTCCCATTAGGTAGGGTCACCATTTCTTAAGTGCATGTAGCATTGCCAACATTTCCTTTTCATAAATATCTTTGTGTAAATACTTTCCTTTGATTGGACAACTTTCGAAAGCAATGGGTCTTTCTTCTTGCATTAAAACAACACCAATTTCATTTCCTGAGGCATCACATTCGACAATAAAGATTTTTGTGAAGTGCAGTGTACCTAAGGTCGGTGCTTGGCACATTGCCTCTTTAAGATATTCAAAGGCCTTCATTACTTCCGGAGTCCATGAAAATGCATCTTTCTTCAATAATGTTGTTAGAGGCATTGTTATTCTCCCATAATTCTTAACAAACTTGCGATAATACCCTGTCAACCCGAGAAATCCTCGTAGATGCTTTATGGATGTGGAGATTTTCCATTCCTTAATGGTTTTAATTTTGCTAAGGTCTACCTTAACACGTTCATGAGATACAGTATGACCCAAATATTCCACCTCTTGTACTCCAAAGAAACATTTGGAGCTTTTTGCATATAATTCTTTCTCCTCCAATAATTTGAGAACCCTGTCAACATATTGAACATGATCCTTCCAAGACTTGTTGTAGATTAGTATATCATCAAAAAATACTAACACAAATTTTCTAAGGAAGGGTTTGAAAATGGAATTCATCAAACCTTGAAATGTAGAAGGTGCATTGGTAAGGCTAAAAGGCATGACCAACAATTCACAATGACCCTCATGAGTTCTAAATGTTGTTTTTGGAATGTCTTTATTCTTCATTATGATTTGATGATATCTTGAACGAAGATCCAACTTGATGAAGTAAATTGATTCATGCAATTCATCCAATCATTCATCAATGACAGGAATGGGAAATTTATCTTTAATAGTGAGCTTGTTGAGCTCCCTATAATATGGACACATGCGCCATGATCCATCCTTCTTGTGAACCAATACTACTGGAGAAGAGAAAGAACTTTGACTAGGTTGAATTATACCAACCTCTAGCATTTCTGCAACCATATGTTCAATTTCACTCTTTTGGGCATAGGGATATTTGTAAGGCCTGATGTTTGGAGGAACACTTCTTAGAATCAAATGAATAGCATGATCATGATCACGAATAGGTGGGAGGCCTTTGGGAATCTCAAATACCTTGAAATGATTGTCCAAGACTTTTTGGAGATCTGGAGAAATATATGATTTCGATGTGGGAACCTCTAGTGAACATAATTGTGCAATTATGCCTCATTGTTCTTTCTTTAGAAGCTTTGTCATTCCGTTAGAGCTGATTATCTTTCCCGATTTCCCTGCAATACCCCTTAATTCAACTTCCTTTCCTTCTGAAGAAAACTTCATTAAAAGTTCTTGAAAATTAAAAGCTATTGTACCCAAGGATTTTAGCCATTGGAATGGAAAGCATTGGGCTATTCAATACATATTATCCCATGGATAGCTTGATATTATGGCACTTTCCTGAGCAATTTATGGTTCCCCCACTTGCAACCATCACCTAACACTCTGGTGCTGGATATAGGAAGCAATTCAATTCCTTGGCTATCTTACAATGAATAAAATTATGGGTACTTCCCCAATCAATCAACACTATTACCTTTTTCTTCTTGATATGCTCTTCTATCTTGATAGTTTGAGGAGTGGTAATTCTAGCCAATGCATTACAAGATATGGTCAGATTCATTTCTTCTTTCTCTAGGGTTTGTTCATGGTCTATATCCTCTTCTTTTGACGTTTCTTGTTCCTTTTCTTCCTCCTCTTCACAATCTATGTAAAATAATTTCTTCTCAGCATACTTATGACCTTTAGTGTATTTGATATAACAACTGTAACAAAGCCCTTTTGCTCTTTTTTCTTCCAATTGTTGTGGTGTCAACCTTGTAGGTTGTGGATGGCTAAGGGCAACAATACTTCCATCTTTATGATTGTGAGTGCTAAGCTTCCTTGTTGCCATAATTTTTCTTTCCATTTTTCTTGCCAACCTGAATGCCTTCTCCAATGAATCAGGTTCCCAAAGGCAAACCTCGTGTTGGATGTTATCCTTTAAAGTCCCTATCAACACATCAATCCTATGCTCCTCTGGAATATCTTTTGCCCTTATATTCAATTTTAGGAAGTCCTCAATGTGCTCCATCATTGAACCCTTTTGTTTGAGATTTATCAATTGGCTAAAAAAAGTGTTGCTTTTTGTGTCCTCATAATGTGCTATCATTTCATCCATAAAAATATCCAAAGTGACAATTTGTTTACGAGAGAAAATCCATTGATACCATACAAACTAATTTGGTTCCAAATATAAAGTTGCAATGTGTACCTTTTGTCTGTTTTGCACATTATGGAGATCGAAAAATTGCTCCATCTGTAGTATCCATGATACGGGATCCTTGCCATCAATCTTCCTCATATCGATCTTTGGAACATGGTGGTTCTTCGATCCAACTTTAAAGGCTATGAAATCATGATTAACATTTATTTTGTTCTCATAGTCAGTTTCCTTTACTACCCTTTCACCATTAGTAAGCATTTCTTGTAGAAACTTTGTCAAATCTGTCTTCAAATCTTCCATCTTGGCTTCCACGCCTTTCTTTAAATCATCCATCTTAGCTTCCACGCCATCCATCTTAGCTTCTACGCCTTTCTTTAAACCATCCATCTTAGCTTCCATGCCATACATCTTAACTTCTATGTCTTTTTTTAAACCATCCATCTTAGCTTCCGCGACATACATCTTAGATTCTACGTCTTTCTTTAAACCATCCATCTTAGCTTCTGTTACTTTTTGTGCGAGTGAAATTTGTTGCACTTGGTCTCGTAATTTTGATATATCATGTTGCATTTCATCCTCTTCTTCATGAGTCATGCTAGAGCTTTCGGGTTGCTCACTAAGTGTTTCCATTTTCTTTATTCGGGGCGTAAATTACTGATAATAATGCTTCACTATGCCCTTTGAATTCCTTCAAACTAATTTTTTTCAAACCAAACTTATGAAAAAAAAAAAAAAAATAAAAAAAAAAATACCTACACACCTTTTTTTCACTTTGTAGGAGCTCGATATTGAATTTGTTGTATGTCTGTAATTTTGGATCTCCAAGGTCTGAAAATGCTTCCTGCGGTAACCCTCTGAGTACTCTTTCTAATCCTGCAAGTCTGATCAAGCTTGGATTCTCCAATGAAGAGTTATGTCAAATCTCCCACGATGACCTAATTATAGACTGGTTCAGTAGAGCGAGCTTGTACTAAGTGCCACGTGTCACGGTTTTGACCTTAGGATATGAAACTGATACACAAAAAACTACAACCTGTCCTCTTTCTATAACTTCTGACGAAATTTCAATTTGATGTTCAAAAAAAAAATTGATGATTTTCTTTGAGATATAATTCGAGATCCTGTAAAATCCCTAAATTCCTTGGATCATATCTCCGAAAATATAGTGAGACAAGATCTAAAATTTGGATCCGCGGTTCAGAGAAATTTCGGCTCAAATGAGTTTTTTTTTTTTCACTTTTGAAATGTCGCAGAAACAAAGTTATGGCACTTCCTTGGATCATATCTCCGAAAATATAGTGAGACAAGATCTAAAATTTGGATCCGCGGTTCAGAGAAATTTCGGCTCAACTGAGTTTTTTTTTTTCACTTCTGAAATGTCGCAGAAACAAAGTTATAGCAAAAATGCCATGATGACCTATTTGGAGCAGCGAAACCCTAGAATCCAACCTTTGATACCAAATGTTATGAAACCAGCTCACAAAAAGATAGAAAATGTAGATCAATGACTTAGAAATCAGCCTCTTCGAAGGGGCAACCTTCTTTACATTACACAAATGAACAATTCTTGGATGATACAAATGACACAACCTCCTTTCTATATATATGAATCTAAGGGGTCACAATATAACCAAAGTTGACCTAACAATAATAATATAAGGGCACAAAAATAACAATAGTGGGCTTCTATGGGGCACAATAATAACAATATGGGGACAACAGGGGCACAACAATAATAATAAGGGATACAATGATAATAGTAATGGGGGAATCACTTGTATTATAGGGACCTAACACAGTGCCAGTCTTTTAAGTGCAGGTTAGATGAAGAGATTAACCAATTTCAGTAAAGGGTGCATGCTCATGGTTGTGAGAGTAAAAGGTGCAAAGACATCTGAAGCTTTCCAAGGTTGTGATCCCACTCATAAGGAGGATTTGTATGAAATTGTTTCTACTATAATGGGATTTTTTAGGAACCAAGTGGGTTGCCTCCAAAGTGTGAGATCCAACACAAGATTCACTTGTAGCAGGATGCTCCTTTACCCAACATTGGTATGTACAGGCTATCAACCATTGAAATGGAGGAGATAAAGAATTAGGTGCATGAATTATTGAACCAAGGGGTCATAAGGGCAAGTTCTTCTCCATGCAGTTCACCTATTCTGTTTGTGCCAAATAAGGATGGAACATGGAAGATGTGCGTGGACTACAGGGCACTCAACAAAATAACGGTGAAGAATCGATACACTCTCCCTCGCATGGATGATTTGTTAGATCAATTGAAAAATATTGTCTATTTCACAAAAATGGACTTGTGCAGTGGTTATCATCAGGTCAAGATTGCAGAACAATAAGTATGGAAGACTGCATTCGAGATGAAACATGGGTTGTTTGAATGTCTGGTGATTCCATTCAGACTATGCAATGCTCTGACCACATTCATGAGGGTGATGAATGATATTTTCAAACCTTTTCTTGATGATTTTGTACTTGTGTATCTTGATGACATTCTTGTTTTTAGTAGGACATGGGAAGATCGTGTGAGTCATGTCAAAAAGGTGCTTGATGTTTTACGAAAAAGAAAAAGTGTATGTCACAATTTCTAAGTGTGAATTTGGTAAGACCTATTTGGTTTACTTAGGTCACATTTTCGGTGGTGGACAATTAAAAATAGATCCTTCTAGTTTGTGGAGTATGATGGACACGAAGTTGAAGAGGTGCACGACATTTCATCTGAAAACTGACGGACAAACAGAGGTTGTCAACCGCACAGTGATATATTTAGTCTGAGGCTATTGTGGCAAGCATCCCAAGTTGTGGGATGAGCAACTTCCCTATGTACAACATGCTAACAACCGGCCAGTGCATTCATCCACTCAAAGCTCACCGTTCAAGACATGCTTTGGATATTTTCCAAAGGATCCCTTAGACATGGTATTTGGGAGAGATGAAGGTTCTAGTGGGCAAGATGACAGGGACAAAGCGCGGAAGTTCACTCAATGAATTCAAATGATTTGCGAGGCATGCAAGAGTAGTTAAAGAAAAGTCAAGCTCAATACAAAGCTCAACATGACAAGCACCGAGTCAATCACCAATCCCATGTTGAAGACAAAGTGTGGCTCCACATCAACAAAGACAAAATGAAAGAGGAAGGAAAGAAGTTGAGACCAATCCGATATGGCCTATTCACCATATTAGAGAAGATTGGAGATAATGCTTTTCGTCTCGATTTGCCAGCATTCATGCAGATGTACTAAGCGGTGAACGTTGAAAAATTGAACCTTTATGAGCCTCTGTTGATCATGGAAACCGAAGGCGATGGACAGATTCCTACAGTGGACAACTTTGCACCTGAATACTTGGACAAGCTACCGGACGATATCATTCTCGACAAGAGGACCAAGACTTCACGACGGGGAGACATGGAGTACCTTTGCATTGGTTTCAAGGGAATGCATCTGAGTAAGGCCTAATGGATTGAAAAGGAGAAAGTGAGGGATAAATTCCCTCACTTTCCAATTGACTAATAAAGTTTTTGGCGGCCCAAAATCTCATTAATGGGGAGGAATGATCCAAGTGGCTCCAGAAATAGAAGTAGCCTTGAAAATGCTCAAAAATCAAAGTCATCGGATTGAAGTGAAACTAGGACCAAATCGTAGTGCTCTTCGTCCTGATTCCAAAGGTGTGAACGACACTCAAATATGAGTTCGTATGCTCAAGATATAGTCGGTCAAAGTCCTGGTCAAACTAGGCCCAATGACAATCACTAATGAGGCAACAATTTGGCAAAGGGTCGGCGCACAAAATCCAGTGGTCAAAACGGGTGAATTTGTTTCTTATTTAATTTCCTAGTGAACCTTAAAAAATTGCCACTAAAAATTTGACTATTATTATCATAAAAATTGAAAAAATATAAAATTTGGGGTGGTGGGCTACCACCCCCCAACGGTTCAACGCCGTTGGTTATTATTATAATAAAAAATAATACGTATATGGGTCGGGACACTAGAGACCCAGGATCTACCAACTATATAATGACAATCATGTGGAGCGAGTCGATGGGGGTCGAACCCGCCCAACCTAGGTGGGTCGGCCCACCAAGGGGCGCTCAAAAAACGAGACCAACCTTAACTGTCGAGTAACCAATTCAAAAACCACCGGAACATTACAACGATGTGTGCTATTTTTAAACTATGACCAAGTCATTTGGGGCTCGACGATTTTTGAACCCGTTCTGCCCCCAACCAAAACCTTAACATTGGTTCTACCAACCAACACGTCGTTTGGCCATTTGTTGGAAGGTCCACTGCCTAACTCCTATATAAACTCAACCTTCCATTTGACTGGGGAAAGCATGGTGAAACCAAGGACCAGAACCAAGTTGCAGGTGGAACTAGGAGCACGGCCAGGCGAGCACAAAATTCGAGAAATATTCTAAAGGAATCTTGGGTGAAGCTTTTTGCGGGGAATCTTGAGGGAATCTAAAGATTCCTTGGAGCTCCAAAGGTCACTTTCTTAGAATATGGTCAAGTTTATAGTCGTTTGACATGATTTCACACCATGAATCCAATGGTGATGTCCATTTTTGCATCTGAGCCTTGAATTTTTCATCCATGACAGGAATTGGAGGTATAAGGGTCCTTTATGTAAAGTTAATTGTAATTCGTTTTTTGCTTCCATTTAATGAAAGAGGCCTCCCCACTTTGATTCGGGCATAGAGACGTGGCCCACATTGGGTGAACTACATAATCAAATTATTTTGTGCCTTTGATCTCACGGTTTCTTTATGATTTCCACTTCTTTTCATGTGTTTAAGTTACTTAGTTACATGCTCTTTTATATGAAATTATGTATTCATCCTTGAAGTAAAAAGATTTGGATCAATGAATAAAGTACCTTTTGATCAGAAGCCCATCTTCCAACATGTTATCTTACTATATGGGAGAGGAAACTTATAAGTGATGTAGGTGACGGAGATATAAACACATTGTCATCAACTGCTAGTGGTTGTCAAGGGTTGCTGGCTATAGACTAAAAGAGATGGTAGAAGAAATTTGTCTCCTATGAGGTCTCGCATTTTGGGTGGGTAACATTTGGCTCCAACTGGGACATGAGCTCATTGTAGAGCGCATGATTCATGTGCTTGCATGGGGAGTTCATGAGAACTCTAGCAATCTCCTGGGACTGCATACTTGTAACCTACACACTACAATACAATTGTTTGGGAGCATTTGCACTGGGTGTAGGGTATCACCCATGTTTTTTTATGAAAGTAATAATTTGTACATAAAACAAAGTATATTCAAAAATGTAATTCTAATATGCATGTACTATATTCTCTCATGAGAACACGAGATGATGATGTTAGATCTACAAAAGGAATATGCAAGGCACTTACATTACCATGCAATACCAACATACACTATATAAGATCAATATAGTCATATAACCAATGTAACCAACATAACATTAGATCAATATAACAACTTCTGACCTGTGAATCACAAAGGGATAGGGTAATAAAAAATTACTTACTTCTTCACTAAATTAGCTCGATGAAGGGCAAGGGTGGGAGGCTAGAAAACAAGAAAACCAAACATCATGAAAAGGAGTCATGGGTGGGGAAGAGAATCCAAATTGCACCATTAGATCCTCTCTTGTAATCAAATAATGGAGAATTCAACAATTAAACTCATCAACTTTTAATGAAGAGCAACCTTAGGCATATCATTCTCATCATTGTCCTTAGTGACATGCAAGGAGTGATATGAGGAAGATTGAAGAGGGGCAAGATCGTCATCGATATCATATATTGGATCATTGTCGAAATCATGGCTAATGTCCCACTTCCCCTCTTCTTTATGGAGGAATTCATTAATGTCAACCTCATACAAATCTCAAGGAACCATATCCTCGAGTTTGGCATAGCAATGAAATATAGAGTCTCCAAGGGGGAATTTAAGATGCCTTGAAAGATGCTTGCTCTACCATACAAGCATTGAATTTTAGGGAGAAAAAGGGCTTCATTCTTCGAATGGAGCCACTAGAAAGCATTAATTTTGATGTTTGGGATGAAGGTAAATATTCAAATTTCATGAAGGTAAACTCACTTCATCCCCAATAATGGTGCCAAAAAATTTGTAGCAAAATCTAACAAACTTTTGAGAGGGAAACCCTACAAAGAATAAACTAGATTAAGAGACAACAATGGAGTAGTGGCCCATTATCACCAAAGTCTTACATAACAATCAAATAAGGAGATACTAGAGTAAATTCAAAATGCCTTGAGAGATGATTGCTTCATCCTGCAAGCATTGGATTTGAGGTTCAATGAATAACATTGAATTTATTCTTCTAATGGACTCACCAAATAAGGATCTATATTGTTGTATGGGGGCAAGACACTTGCTTTATGTCCCCAACAATGATGCCAAAAATGTTTCTGAAAAATCTAGCAGACTTTGCAGAGGGAAACCTTACAAGGCATGAACTAGACCAAGAGACAACAATGGGGTAATGGTCCACTATCACCACAACCAAAACCCCCCTTCTCTTTATGGATTCACCGATAGGGAGATAACACAGTTACATGACTAAGGCCACAATTTTTGAAAATCAGCTTTGTATGAAGTGTTAATTTACCCATTTCTTTCAAAAGTAGTTCAGTTAAATGCAATAATCACTAAATGTACCTAAGGTTGAAGGTTATAGCACTGGATATTATGTATAAATGAGAGGTGGTTCCATCTATATGTCTGGACAACTTAACTGAAGTCCAATTCCTATGGAGGGACATATTAACACCCACATGTGAGGAATTGAGAGCCATCGGTCTTCAGATAATTATAGAGAATCACTTGTATCCATAGGCACCTTCAGCACCCATAATGTTCCTACACTTCCCCCTATATCATTTGTTGTTATGGGATGATGCTACTAGACCAACATGCCCCCAACCGACTTAGCAGTGATCACATATGTAAGTAGATGATCCAGGGCCCAAATAAGGATGGTGTCATACCTCTAGACGTGGGAAGGCTAGAAACATTTAAAGAGCCCCTAACGTTGGAGTAGAGTCAGCCATTTGATCATCAGGATACCCATGAATACCACCTTTGTGCCCCAAAGTCAAAATTGGGGCCCACAAAGAGACATTGGCAAAGATCTAGGGGCCAACCCCTATATAGTGATTTTAGAGGGCTTCCACACTCGTTGTGGCACCTATTGCCCTTAACATCAGCCCTTGAAGGGAATCCACTAACATGGCATCAACATTTGGACCTACGCATGTGGAGTTAATATTTTTGTCAAAGGTGTGTGACCTAGGGTGCTTGTTTCACATTATTTTATGTTTTAGAGGGGCTTGTAGGCTAAAATAGAACTCGGCCTCCTCATATAAATAGAGGATGCCTTCATTTGTTTAATATCATCCCACCTCTTTGGATTTTTGGCCTCATTAGAGGAATTCATACTTGTTCTCTTATGGATGATTTGGATGTTTTGGGTGCATTTTGATATTTGGAGGTGATTTTATTTATCTTTAGAGCTATTCTTTGGTGAAATGGATGGAAATCTTGCATGTTATCTTGTAAGTGCACCTAATTGCTGCAATTTTATTTCTCTATGTATAATGTATGGAATAATTGATTATAATTTATGCTAAATTGTGCCCTAATTTGTTGAGGATTAATTTAATTGCTATATATATGAATATTGCATGCAATACTCATGCATAACATGTAATGAATTTTCCTTGTGGTGAAATCTTATAAGCTCTCCCACGAAAAACCATTTTTCCATTGTATAAGTAAATGCTTGAAATCTTGTTGCCAGGGCATCAATTTTTTGCCTCCTTGGAAACTTATTGCCTAATATATTTCATCCTAGACTCCATTTTCTCGAGGGACAAGGAACTAGCCCAATAGGTTGGTGATCATTTTCCTTTCTTATCCATTTTCTCTCTCCTTTGGATTTCAACCCCTTTAACGCTAAGGTAGTAATCTAAGGCTTGGTGCAAATCCCTATGCAAGGTGAGTTTTGGGCATTGAAGAACCTAAACATATAGAGGATAGTATTTCCACAAAATCTATCCTTTTGGTGGTCATCCACTTAATTTTCATCCATATTTTATGTTTCCCTGGTGGTTTTCCCTATGAGGGAAATCCTAATTTTATCTTCCTTCAACTTGGGGGCTTCTTGAAGGTTTCATGAGCGTTGACCTTGTTGATTTACATTGTTGGAAACCTTTTCTCTTAGCCTTGACCTTTGAATACTCTTACACTCGACAAATTTCTCAAATCCTAGGTCTCTACATAGAAAGTGAATTGCCTCTTATTAGACCCTGGAGCCTCTATTGTGTCTTTCTTGTAGGAGGTCTATCAAAATCACCTAATGAATTATACCTATAGTATCATACATAGGTGCTATTTATCATATACCGGGACTCCTCTCATCAATGAAAATTTATAAAGAGCAAGGGGTTTTGATTGTGGTGATAGTGGGCCACCACCCCATTGTTATCTCTTGGTCTAGTTTATGCCTTGTAGGATTTTCCTATCCAAAGCTTGCTATGTTTTGTGGTAACGTAGCCTTTGTTCATCGAGCATCAGCCTTTTGGTTATCGGCTATAGAGAAAATGTAGTGCTGACTACCAAGTAAAGTTGTTGACACTGATAGAAACTGCACGAAATTTCATTTAATGGAAGGTTTTGGAGTTTTTAGACAATGGGACCAGGAATTGAAGTGTTAGGTGTCATGTATCATAGTTTTGGGGTTTTGAGTGTGAAGAGATCGAGCTCTAGCAATTGGGATTTCCTCTCAATTCTAATGACATGTGATAAAATATTAAACGTGGCATGGTGGCATTATGGGTTTGGTGACGTGGCATGCTAGCATTATGGGTTTGGTGACATGGCATGCTAACATGGGCCCTGGGTTTGGTAACATGGCATGCTAACATGGGCCTTGGGTTTGGTAACATGGCATGAAGTAGGTCCCTACTCATGTAGCGTTATGACATGGAAAAGAAAGCATAGTGGCATTGGGGTGGAGGCTAGATGGTAGCCGAGATGGAGGTGACCTGGATATCACATATCAAGATGTCAAGTTATTGGGTGTTGAGCAATAATGGATCCATGTGAATTCTCCAATACTAATGGATCCAATTGAATATCAATCAATCAAGGTGAATATCCTCATCAATTGACGTCCATTGGTTAGGTTTAGGAAAGTATTTGTGAGAAGTCTCTATGTCTTACCATTGGGCTAGGGATTCTAGTAATCTGGGAGATAGTGTTAACCAATGGAGAATTAGAGAGAGGTGGTATATGACCCCTCACTCTATCAAGAAGCTAGTCATTGGGTGTTGGGATTTTGGAATGTTGGGACCTCCGTATTGTGCTTACCTCGCAATACTAATAGAAATTGTATTTTTTATTAGTTGTTGAAGACTAGTTCCCTATCATTTGATTGTTTCATGTTACCTATCATCATTTTTAGGTATCGATCATCATGGGGTTAAAACAAGGATATCAAGATTTCCTCCCAAAATTCCTAAAACCTAATAAGGAATATTGACATGACATGCTAGATGATAGAGGATGTGGTAAGATGTGTTGTTATATGATGGAAACACGTGGGAAAGGGGTGCCACATGTATGTCACATTGAAATGGTATAGATGTTGTGTGGAATTTGGAGAGGAATCTTCATGTGGGGCATAACTTCTTGCCTAGATCTCAGTTTTGGTTAAAATTTGTGTTGTGGGAAAACTCTCAATGAGTAGAATATGATGGTGGTGTCAAAAATGAGTTTTTATGAGGTTGGAGAAATAATATTTTTCATAGCCCCATCTCCATAAAGAAATTTTGAGGTCATGCCTAGACACCCTACTATCTTAATTAGGCAGTAAGCCCTGTGTATGCTACAAAAATTGTGGATCTTTCTAGATCTACAATGAAATGTTCTAAAGAGATATATCTTTGGATGATTTTTTTAGACTATTCTTAGAGGACCCGAGTATTATACTTTTGTTTATCTCAAATAAACATACATTTTTTTCCTAGGGAAAAACATTCAATTCTTCTTTATTCATTTATTTATTTTATTCTAGATCAAAGAAGCTCTCAAAAAAGGAGGTCATTTAAATACTTTCCCCAACATTTTCCCTATGTGGCTCTTGGTAAATTGCCTTAAAATTTGTTATTCCTAGCTCTATAACATTCTAAAAACTATATACCTTGGATCCCTTATATTTTCTTATTTTCCATATGCTATGTATATCTTTTCTATGCTTTGCACAAATGTCAAACAAGTTTGGGCTCTCATCCCCTTCTAATAAAAAATTTGCTCTACAAGTAATTGGCTAGGCTGAGATTGTTATTGATCCAACTGGTTTGGTTGAAGTCATTTCTTATCTAGATATTATTTGGGTGAAGCTTATCAACCCAAAAGATAAAGGAAAATAAAAAGGTGAAGCTAGATCTAGTCCTTAATATTGTGCAAAGATGAATTTATACAACCAAAAGTTGTCTCATCAAAGCAAAGTTATATAAATAGAACTCCTATTGTCAAAACAAAGTGTTGAAACAAATTTTATTAGAGAAACAAGCTTTTGTCTCTAGAATAGGAAGAAACAATGTGAAGTGTCTCATCCATGCATTGTATTATCAAATTGTTTAAACAAATCCCATGTTATTTTTCACTCTGCCAAAAATCCATATCTACTCTTATGTATGTGTTATCTCACCAACTAAGCCACTTTGTTCTCCTTCGAGAGCAACATAACAATGTCATTATAGTAATATTAAGTTGGTTGAAAGAATATGAAAAGGTTGTCTTCCAGTGGTTACCTCATCTTGATTGGAATCCCATTCATTTAAGTTCATGACCCCCCTTAGTTTTCATTCCACATCTTGCTTCCTCTTAATCTAACAACTTCCTCTTATTTCCCTATAATTTCTTGGACATCCATTTTTTCATATTTTGTAAACTTCCTACTACTATTTTGATTAAATGGATGTGCTATCTAGACCTCTACCTCCATTGGGTCATTTAAAAAGTTTTGGAAATTTGTTTTTCCCAATCCCTTATAACTTGATTGACTTGCTTGAAACTCTTTCCAGTTGAAAGATAGCAATCTTCCCATTTTGGACTACACCTATTCTAATTCTATGACTATGTTACTAAATTATCCATTCTCCATCCGCTTTGATTTGAATTTGAAATGTCTTGGTGTTTTTTTATCATCATTCTTTAGTCATAGAAAAATTTTTATCATAGGAACCACCATATCTAATCTAGGATTTTATCCATTTTTCTACTCAATAATCCTTACTACTACCATAGATCTATCTATCCCTTTAGCAACCCCTTCTTCTCGAACCTTGGAGTTTCTCCAAGTCATGACTAGCTTAATTAACATAACATCACATGGTCTAGTTTCTTCAAACATATGTATAAAATAATCTAATGGAGGGTTAGTCCTTGCATTTTAGCTCTATACTTCCCATCTTCCATAGTCAAACTGAGACTCATTCCTAAGATTACATATTCCTCCTTTAATGTTCCTTATGTGAACAAATCATCAGATAATCTTTTTTATCTTAATATGGCCAATATGGGTTGATAATGGAGAAGGATTTACCTAATATCATGGTCACATCTCTATCACCAAAATTTCATAGGAAGTAAATGGAATTATGATATTGAGGTAGGCATTCCAATGATTTAATAACTCCTCACAATTTCCATTGGAATATAAGGTTTTCCAATCTTTTAACAAGATTGATAAGATTCATACTTTATCCCTATAATACATAATCTCTCGTGATAAAATAATCTTAGGGTTTTATTAATTAATTGGTCTTTTCAGGGCTAATTTTTTTATGAAGTCCCCCCATCCCCTTGCATTTGGTTTTTTAATATATGATGATTATAGTTTAACATTTCCTAAATCCATTCTTCATCCAAGAACCCCCCCATATGGTTCATTGCTTGCCTTCTAAATTCTCTTGTTTAATTTCTTTATGTTGAAGACAAAAAACAATTATGACCTACTACACCTAGCTAGGTTTGTTTTGGGGATAACCCTCCTTCTATGCCCCCATATCATGAATTTGATGCTCATATTTTGGGTCTTAAACCATATCTAAGGTTTTTACTTGTTTGCATTTCTAAAATCGAAGCGGAGGGGATGGCTCCTAAAGGTTTGATCCATAAACTGTCGTGGATATTCTACTGGATAGTTCGCCACAACAGATATGATAATATTATATTAAAAATATGACATTCTACACTATTGCAGTTCCATTTAATTTCTAGATCTGTAAAACTAACTGTAATTAGTGCATGCATGTAAAAGTAAATCAAGAAAAAAATTAGAGAACGACAAAATAAGCTCACACACACATAATACATAAGATATGCTCTCTAGGAAACCCTTTCGGGAGAAAACCTAATTGGAAGGTGAGGTCGCTTCCTTCTCTTTCTCTGTTTGAAAATATGGCTGCAGATACAAAGAAGTAATGTCTATGGCCCGTAGGCTGCTACAATGCATAGATACTCTTTGTGTGCTCTACCTCCTATCTCTCATGGCTATATTTTCTCATCTATGGAGCAAAACGCTCTCGAAAGAATGGAATGACTCTTCCTCCTAGTGGCCCGATTATAACACAACATGATAGCCTACTAGTGGTTAATTTTGACTACATCAAATCTTAACTACAGTTATAAAATAGACTCTTCTAGAGTATTTTACATCACAGACACGTTTCTAGCCCCTTTTCCATGAATAATAGGGCTGACGCGGCATCCTCCCAAACTATAGGTGTGAAAACACGAAGGTCAACTTCTGAGTGGCATAACTTTTGCATACGGACTCTGATTGACGTGATTCTTGCACCATTGGAAATATCTGTGTGTGTAGAATAACATGAAAAGGTGCAACACTTAAGAAACAAGGTCTTACCCCCAAAAAATGTCGTTTGATGCCTCAAAATTCTCTCGGAAGGGTTTGGACCCTGTTTTGCCAAGCTGGGTCCCGCCAGTAAAAACGGTCATGTGAGCTGATTCCTCCACTTTTTCCACTCCAAATACATTGAGATGGATGACAAACAATATAATGATACAATTCGGATCAAGTTCTCTCCATTTTCACAATTTTGTCATCCTTTTTAACATATTCCAAAGTGCCTTCTAACAACCTTAGGGATTATTAGGGGTAGCAGGAGTGGGGGGTGAGCATTCATCCTGAGGAACAACAGGAATATAAATTCTCTTGGGGATTTGGGAAAGACGGCCGATAATATTACTGAAGCCTATGCTCTATACCAAGGAATAATGCAAGCTATGAAAATGAATATCACAAAATCAAAGTGATTGGAGATTCCCTCCTCATCTCAGCAAGAATCATAAGTAGAACTCTTTCTCGGGATCTAAAGATTACTCAGATCATTAAACGAATTCTTAATCTTTTGAACTTCATTCCCATAACTCAATTATCTCATGTGTTAAGAGAAAACAACTCAAATGCAGTTGAGATGGATAATAATGGAACATCTCTCCGCAAGGGAGAGTTAGATTGGTAAGGTTATCTAAGAAATGAGCCCCTACCCTAACCCCCTCCCCCCCACAAACAGGCTAAAAAAATTAATCCAAGAGGAAATCAGCTCCATGCAAACTTTTAGTCATCATGGAGAGTACAAGTGCCCTCAACACCAATTTGTTCCCAGAAGCTACGAAAGGATCTACATAAGGCATCATGTAATCATGTATAGGGATGTTTCCAATGTTCTCATCCCCTCACTCTACGGTTTGATGAGCTCCTATTCTAAGTTGGTGAAGAAGCACGAGCCGATTGCACTCCGGAGGAAGTATGTGTACCTGTAGGCGAGGATGGAAGAAACTTATGAGAGGAGAATTATTCATATCATAATGTTGTCTACTGAGGATAATACAAGGGAAAATTATGTCGTTTCATGAATGTTGGGGGTGGTGAGCTCCTATTGATCGCCTAGTTTGGTATATAAATCATCTACATGTATATGCTCTGGGAGATTGTCTATCTTGGATATTTGTCCATCCATCAAGTGCAAACTTATCAATGGTATCTGATTGGAAACCCTTGTTTAGTGTTAAGATCATCTTCTTGGCCCCCTTGTGGTAGTCTGCTTGTCACTCTTGGTTATTTATATCACTTGGCCATTATTTCCTCATGGCCCTATCTTGCACTTTCATCTTTGTTATTCCCTCACCCGTTCAATATTTTGGAATTGGTAATTTCATGGCATTTTTGAATTCTTTGGTTATGTTTCTTTGTCTCCTCCTGGATGGAGAAGTGTCTTTGATGGTCTCCTCAATGAAGTTAAAAAATATATCATATCAAGATGACCTCCTAATTGAGAAGGCCTTGGGTTTTAGGTTATATATGACCTTTGCACGTTGCATCCATGTCACAGTGACTGTGCAGATAAACAAGACTCGTAGGGGCATTTCAAATAAAGATCACACCAATACAAGGACTATTCATCAGTAGAACCTCCTTTATTCTATAGGAATTCATATAAAAAAAAACTTCACAGTTTTGGAAATTTAGGGAAATGTTATGTTTTCTCTCTTAATGAAGTGAATAGGAAAGTGGATAAGCCTGAACAAGAAACTTTTGATGAATACAACGCCTCTAAATGTTATCAAACTTACAAATAGTTTTAAGGATGAAATGTATTTTTTTTTCTATTGACCGCTTTTGGTGATTCTACAAGTGTTGTAGCGGGATAATTAGAATTACGTGTGTAAAAATGAAGAATATGGAAAATAGAAAATATATGAATCTAGAAACATATATCGTGGATAAAGTCTCTCCTATCAATATCAACATGTACTTCTTGAGTTTTCTACTTAGATAATTTTAATATAAAATATCCATGGTTCTTGTTAAAAAAACAATAGTAGGGATTATCTTTGAGATGGCCTTCCTTTTCACATATTAGCGTGGGAAATGCATGGATGGAGATTTATTTTACTCTTTTAAACCTATGAGTTATTCAATTCTATTTGTTCTCTTCAATATTTTACTATTTCTTAAGAAAGGAGAAGAGGGATTCACAATTTTTGTTTGTGCCTTTTGAGTGTAGATCCACTACTTATTGCATTTGCATCCTCACTCTATGCAATGTCTTCTATGTCCTTGTCTTTGATAGAGAATTCTATCCTGACACTACCTTCTTTTATTAACACTAAAGTACTACCTTTATCTATTGTAATCATGTCTTATGATACCCCCATTACCTTTTCCAACCCTCCCATACTTTTATTTTTATCTAATTATTCTTTGATGTGTGAAAGTTTATTTGAAATCCTCTATGCCTCTGTCATCCCCACATTTCTCCATTCCCATTTCCTTGCAAACCAAGTGTAATCTCATAACATACACCCTTACTCATAAAATCTTAAACATAGGAAAGTGATTTACCTCAATTTCCATTTCCTTTAGTAGTCCTTCCCTTGGATATATTTCTACTAGTATTTTTGTTATAAACATGCTAACCTTGGTTAAGATATTTTCTTTGAAGTAAAAAAAACCACCAATCATGTTCCCAATTGCCTCCATTATTGATTTATTCCATAATTCCATGGTGATCCTAGTAATTTTACCCAAACAGGTTGTGTGAAGCTCTTTAACAACATTAATATAGAGCCCAATAACCACTTCCTTTCCAAATATTAATAACATCTTTGTATCTTGGGAATTCAAAGGTTAGCCACCATTAAGATAAGACATGGAAAACTAGCATATATTTCAAATTTTCTTTCCATGCCTTTTGAATCCATCTAAATTAGGATTTATTTGGGACCTCCATACCATAGAAATTACTTTTTAGGGCTTTCCCATTTATCAACATAACATCCACCATATCCATATCCGCACCCAATACTAGCTTAATTCTCTCCTTTCTCACCTTAACATACTTTATTTTCCTTCATTAATGTTTTGCATCTACTTTCCTTGAGCCTACCCTTGAATTCAACCATAGGTCTCCTCTAACTAACTTTGTGGCACTTAGTTAACCAACAACTATAACTTTTTCTAAACTATGTATTAATTTTTAAGCCTCTTTCCTTCCCTAAAATTCTAACATAGTAGAGTATATAATTTGTCACAAACTTTGAAGTTCCAGTGATAGTGATAGCCTTGAATAGATCTTCTATACCTTTGATTACATGTATGAGCTTTGAATTCCTTCAGATGCATCTAAATGGATATTAGTTTGGCTTCTACCCACATAGATTTAACTTATTTGATGTACATGGGATCATGCCTCCTCAAAAACATTGCAATAGCTAGCTTGGACCCTCTTCCATACCCTTGTACCAACCTTTATTTTCAAACTTAACATGATAGGTTTCCTTTATTCCTTCACCTCAATAATTGCCTCGTATAGTTTGTGGAGCCCACACAATGTCATCATAGGACCACCTCGGAGCCAAAGATAGATGTTGTCCAAGGTTTTTCTCAAAAACATAGAATTGAACCCTTTATGTCCCTAGGTAGATCAAGAGGGTTCATAACAACTTAGAATTAGTCTTTTAAGCTACAAAGCTCGCAATTTTGAGATTATGGGACAAGGGAAAATATGCAATTATTATAAATTTGGAAACTATACTTAATCGTTAATATGTATGGACTGTATATCAAAAGACAACATTTTTATGGAAACTTCTTCAACCATTAGTTTCTTGTGGGTGAGAACATTATTCTTAGGGGTGCCTTTAATTTTGTTCCAAGGAATAATGATATTTGCGAGGAGATTAACAAATGGACATCTTAAATCATTTCTTGTTGAAGAATCTAGAGAGCATGCATCTATGTGACCCTAACCTTGTTGAAATGGTCACAACCTAGAGGAATGTAAGGTCAAGGGTTGATGGTGTAGTAAAATATTGGATATATTCATCATTTGATATGATGTCTATTCGAGTGAGGATAAAATGAAAACATGGGTTAGAATTAGAGGACCCTTAGATCATGCCTTGATCTTCTTTCATGCAACAAAAGATGATAAAAATCTTAAGGAGACCTTTAAGTTAAACTCACATTGGTTATAACATGAGAAATTTTCCAGCGTAATGAAGGAAGAGTGAAGACATTTCAACCTTATATGGTGGACTTTGTTATGTTGGAATTCATCTCCAATCTTTAGAGGGTGAAAAAAACTACCATAGCATGGGCTAAACATAAATAGAAGGATTATGAAAATGGCCTACTTATGGTGGAAAAGAATGTATCTCAAATGTTTGAATAGAATATAAATGGTATCTTCTCCAAAGAGTACAAGTTAAATGTGAAGATGTTGGAAGAAAAGAAACAATATTTGCTAGCTTTAAAAGTAGCCAAATTGAGGTAAAGAGTTGGGCTACATGGCTCGAGTAAGGAGATCAAACTATTGGATACTTCCATAAATTATGAAAAAAATAGGAAGAGTTTATACACTATATGGAAGATGCCCAAGCCCGACGGATCCAAGACCTCTACCTTCCAAAACCCAGGTGATGATGATGTTTCTTATTTTAAACAATTAGGGAAGGATCCAAAGAGGGTTAACTTTGCTAAAATTATTTTGGTGGTAGTTCCCTTTCCTAATATCATATAATAAGGCCTTAATGAGGATGTAATAACACAATTATCTACAAATGATCTCAATGACTTGATATATTAATTTCAAAGAGATAAAATCGTTGGTCTGGATGAATGGACCATAGAGTTATATTAGGGTTTATATGAAATGTTGGAAAATGACATAATGGATATAGTGAAAGCATCTAGGACCTCGTGGATAATTGTGGGAACTTTGAATTCAACATTATTAACTTTGATCCAGTAGAAATATGCCTCTGCTTTCTTCAAATATTTTAGGTCTATCTCCTCATGTGAAGCTATATATAAAATTATTGCAAAATTGATCTCTTAGAGAATTAAAACAACCTTATATTTAGTGATTTCTTAAGAACATTGTGGGTTTTTAGTAGGTCGACAAACCAATGATGCCTTGGGGGAAGCATGAGGAGATATTCACTTCATCAATACCAAGGGAATGCCTACCATGTTTATAAACATTGACTTGCCTATGGTTTTTTATTGGAAAAAACTCAGTGTACTTATGACTTATCCATCTTTACACAAGTTTTAATCTTTTGCTTATTAATTGGATTGGGAGGTGTGTAACCTCATCCTATTTTTCTATTCTCATAAATGTGTTAGCCACAAGATGCTTTAAATATTCCCAGGGCCTAAGGCATGGTTATCCCTTGTCTCCACTACTCTTTCCAATCATCATTGAAAGAATATACATAATTATGGAGAGTTCAGGAGAAAAGGAAGGTTAAAAGGAATTATTATTGATAGTGTTGTTTGGATCACCCATATTTTGTTTGAGGATGATGTTACCATAATGGTTGTTTGTTCTCTTAAATAGGTAAGATATATTAGAAGGCTATGCATTTATTTGGGACTACAATTGGAATGGAAATAAAACTATAGAAATCTACCATCTATTTCAATGTGATTGATAAGAGGCTATAGAGATCAATTTAGAAAATCCTTCCATTCAATATTCAACTTTTTTCGCAAAAGGATTAAATACTTGGGATTTGTATTGAAGGCGAGTGAGTGTGGACATCGGGATTGGATTTGGACATATGAAAAAATGGAAAAAGGAATTATAAATTGGTGTTTTCGATGGTTATCATTGGGAAGCAAATTAATCTTTGTTAAAGCAGGGTTAGACACAAATATAGTATGTTGGTATTCATTGGCCTATGTTCCATTTCATATTCTAGAAAAGGTAAGAAAATTATTTTTTCAATTTTGTTGGGAAGTTGAGAAGGACAAAGTAGGTCTCCCATTGGTGAAATGACAAAGGGTTGCCAAGCTTAAAGCCACATAAGGATAGGGGATGTAAAGTATAAAATATTTTGTGAAAAACCTAATTGGAAAGAGCTTTTGGAGACTTATATTTTTTCAAGGTCTGTGGTACAATGTCATTAAAGAAAAATACATACAACTCCTCTCCATTGAAGATAATATTAGATCCATAATACAAATTGTGGTATGACATGAAGACAATGGATTAAGAGGATGAGCTAGTGTGGCCTTCAAAATATCGTACTTGTATACACAATGAGTTTAGGTTATAAGGAAATGCTTATTGTAGAGTGATATGTAAGTGAGGGACTTATAGCCCACTAGCTTCACCAACGTGGATGCTTTACAAAAATGAAATTTAACCTTTGTTCTTGGTCTTATGTGGAGATTTTAGTCTTAAAAATGGCTTATAATACATCAACCAATGGTCCATTATTGTTTAGTGCAACCTACAAAAAACAATTAGTTGGCGATGCAATAATAATGTAGTCTTCAACTCTGAAATATGTTGATGGTCTATTTTCATAATATCCAGGGATTTTAAGTTCCTTTTTTCAACAAATAATATATCTTTATTGCATTAACTCTTCCCAACCTTTACATCAATAGCACATTAACACTTCTTTTCACATTCATCAAATGAATTAATAGATGTACTAGTATTCCATCACATGTCGAACATCAAAATGTAAATTTTTACCTTTAACAGTGTTATCCTCGACTGCTTCCTTAATGGATGGCTAGGCAATGGATGTATGAAAACCTTTGATTTCTTTGAATTGTGAGAGCACTCAAGTAGGCAAAGAGATTGCAAGCGTTATGGGGTATTACAAATTAAATCAATAAATAATTAATTGTCTAGCTAAAAACAAAAAACAAAATAAATATTTGAAACTCAAGTCAAGTCGGTTTGATGCTTAGCCCATTATCCTAGAACAACTTGACACACCCCCATAAGGTGACAAAAAGATATTTATTTCTGCCATGATTTTGGGACCTTTGGAAGATCGAGGATGCACGCTAATGGAAATGGTGAGATAGCACAATAGTAAGAGGTAATTTGTCCACCAAAGAATGCAAATAGAAAGAATGGAGGATTATTTAGCATCACTTATTCCTTAGGAAGACAAACTAGTTAATATTCCAAGCTATGTGAATTAAGGAAAAGTTTGTCAAAGTTCTGTAAATTGCAAAAGAGGTTAGATTGGGGACATATCACTAGGTGTAAATGTTGAATAATATTCCTAAGCGAGCCATCCAATACTTCTCCAAATCACTAAGCAATCATCCAATTATACTAACATGCCCAAGTAGTCGATCATGCAAGACTAGGGAGTAAGAGGCAAGCCAAAGAAGGCATGTACAACCTACATGGTCAATGCAAAACTCTTAAATTAACTTTAACAGATGCGCACATCCCTAGGGAGGATGTAGGTAGTCTCTATTGGTCTCCAAGGTAGCTACAAATAGTGTACAGTCTTTGGAGAAACAAGATAATAACCTCTAATATCCATGGGCAAGTAAGGAAAATTGTTGTGACTTCTTCAATAGTCAATAAGTTTGGAGACAAAAATAGAAACCCTCCATAATATGCAATATCTTTGTAATATCAACCATATGTTTTTTTACTCGAAAATCAATGAACATAGAAGAATGCAGAGTTGTTGGATAGTTCTCTTCCTCGTGAAGACTACAACTTTTGTTGGAAATCCACACAACTGAAGTTGGCAAAGAATCCTTGATTAAACAAAAGAAGAAACCATTAAAATATGGAGCAACTCCATTAAAACTCAAAGACATCAAAATAACATAGCATTTAGCACAAAATGGAGAAATCCATACACAAAGACACAATTTTTTCCCTGAAAACCCAAATGGGAAAACTAGCTTCAAATGGATGCTCAATCTATTTCAACACTCTATGGTTACAATGTTATTCGTGGTTCTTTATCCATCCTCATATCCTTAGCTAGAAGACCCTTTGAAAGTGGAAGTACAAAAATAAATAGAGATGGGGTAATGGGAAAAAAGCCAATAAGCTTGACCCTTCACTTCACATTCCTCGTGCTTTTCTCTCCTATTTGATTTTACCTTTTCATTTAATTCTCTTTTGTCTTTTTCACTTTTACATTTGCATCATTTTTATTAGTTATTATAACCTTCAAGAATCATTAAATTAACTCGTAAGTTTTGAGTCTTACAACCATTCATTTGTTTATATCCATTTCAAATCACACCTCCCCATTAAGAGGTTTTGGTCTCCAAAAATCTCATGGAAATCAATCTGGATTAATGTGCCTTTTGTCTACTTCTCTAAAACATAGCTTTAACTTTGGATGTTGGCTACAACTTTGACTTTGGATTTTTCTTTACTCATGGCTCGGGGAACTAGCTTTGATGCTAGCTATGACTCTAGCTCTAGTTGTTGGGTCATTAACAACCATTCCCATCTCTCTTAGGCGAATTGTGGCCTACCTTCTTTTACTATAACCAATTGCTTCTCAATGTCAAAAGAATTTTCTAGTGTTTTCACATGCTTACAAGCACTATATCTCCGCATTTGTGAAAATTGCTTGACAATCTCTGTGTGTAGTCATAGTTAATCGTTCAACATTATGTTTCCTTTGGTAATTATCATAGAATTCTCCAGAAGTCACCCACATTCATTGAACTTTATGCACCAATATTTGGCACATCTTCAAGAATTGGTTCTTTTAATGCAACACCCAAAATAACCATTGGATTGTGGCCTCCCTTAGCATCAATTTTTTTCCTATCTTATTGGTGTCACTAAGCTACTATGTCATTATAGCTCCTTGGATAGATTATGCTCCTTGGACTGAAGATGCAAACAACTCTTCATCTTCTTCTATCTTAACTCTCCAGAATATTCTCTTATTTGTGTGTATTTTGGGGTGAAGTTATGGATGAAGTCACCAACACTTTGCTTCCCAATGTTCACTCAACTTATACTTGTGGCAAAAATTCTTGGTGTTGATGTATGAACTTCTCACCATGCTCCTTTTCTCCCTATGCCTATGAATTTGTTGTTGGGTCAGGGAAATCTCCTTACCATTCTTCCTCTAGAAGAAATTTGGCTTGTGGCATGTTGCTTGCTTCCCCTAACAAGAGGACAAACAATGGTCTTTCTTCCTACAAAGCAAACATACCACTATTTACCAATAATTGGTAGCATTGTGGCCCTTTTTATTGTAGCAATGATAAACAAAGGATGTTTTACTTAATGCATACACTTGGTGGTTCCTGTTCTTCTTCATCTTGCTAATTGATTGTCTACATCTTTTGAGTGATGGTGTAAGTTGAGTCTTCAAGCTCTTCTCATCACTACCATTCTTCAATCTACCACAAGAAGAACGAGATTGTAGCAAGTTACCACATTTATGTATTACTAGTCTTTATTCTAATGAATAGGTCAACTTTGTCATGTCTTTCACCTTAAACAAAAATGGTCTTCATGGTCATGGGATTCCCCATTGCCAGTGAAACCTGTCATTCATGCTTGATGATTAACGTAGCTACAATGGGGCTGAGGATACCTTGTTTTCTCTTGCATCACCCTTGTCCATCATAGCCCATCTACCTTAATAGTTTTGAACCAACACCCCCAACAAGCTATTCAAATTTAACAAAATGTTGCTAAGAAAAGTCTAAGGAAGGCGATATTAGAGTTGTTTCAATTGTGGTGTTTGCTTCAACAGTGACAATGGAAGGTGTCATTACTTCCTAATGCTATTGGATAATTGTTAAGAGATTTGTTAGGGCATCCTCCTTCTTTTCGAACTCATGTTGCAATTCAGTGTAAACATTTGGATGAACTTCTTTGCCAAGTGTATCGGTTAAATTCTACTCTTATCCCAATCTACCATAATCGCATTGAGGTAGTCTTGGCATTCACCAAAATGATTCTTTAGTAATGGAAATAGTTTTATTAAACTCTCATGGTTCTTATCCATCATTCTCATGCATTGATTAAATATTTGGACTTGTTCCTTCAAGTGCTCATTCTCTTCTTGAAGACGAGCATTGATGACCCTTAAGTTTTCCAACCATTCTTGCTTTGGTTTGCTCCTGTTTCTATGCTCTCTTCAAATTTTTGACTATTGCATCATCGTGAAGGATTCAATTGCTTTGATACTAATACGATTTGTAAATGAGGGACTTATAGCCCACTCGCTTCACCAACATAGATGTTATGCAAACATAAAAAATGATCTCTACTCTCTATCTTTTACAAATATTTCAATCTTCAAAATGCCGTATAATATTACAACCAATGGCCTAGTATTGTCCAGTGTAACCTATGCACAACAACTAGCTAGCAACGTAATAACAATTTGGTCTCTAACTCTAAATGATGTTGAGCATTATATTTTTAGAATTAATATTTGGGGCTTCTAAATTCATCGCACTCATGAGTGCATCTCCCTTGGTCCTTGTTCTCCAGCGGCATAGAAGGATGGTTTTGTTTGTTGTCTTTGTAATGCCAAGGAAACTACCAATCAATTCTCTATGCACGCATAACTACAACTAACTCGTATAGGTGATGTCGACTAGTAATAAATATTTATTACATGAACTCAACTAAACCAATACATTAATAACACGTCGAAACTTCTTTACACATTAATCAAGTGAATTAACACATGGGTTAGCATTCCATTGTATGCCAAACATCAAAATGTACCTTCTCCTTCACAAGAAATGTTATCCGTAATGGCTTCCCTAATGGAAGGTTAGGTAATGGATGTATAAGGATATTTGCTTGCTTTGAATTATGAGAGCACTCCAAGAGCCAACGATATTGCAAATGTTGTGGATATTACAAATTTAACCAACACATAATTGGTTATTTAGCTAAAAACCAAAGATGAAAATAAATGTTTGAAACTCAAGTTAGTTGAATGCTCTACCCATTGCCTTAAAGAGGCTCAACACACCCTCATAGGTGAAACATTCTTTATTATTGCTACCATGATTTTGGGACCTTCAAAAGACCATGAATGTGCTAGTGGGAAAGTTAGCTTTATGTAAAACCAAGAAACACCCTTCGTTGTTGCATAAGAGTTGTTGCTTGCAATTATGAAATGTTCCTTTAAGTTTGAAACCTAAACAACAATGGTAGTCATGATATAGCATGATAGTTATATGCAATTTATGCATAAAAGTATGCAAAGAGGAATAATGAAGGATTATATGGCATGTTGGTTCCTCAAAAGACAAACTAGTTGATATTCCAAGGCATGTGAGGTCAAGAATTAAGGGAAAACTTGTCAAAGTTTACAAAACCCTATATCACAAAATAGGGAAGCTTAGGTGTAAAGGTTAGATAGATTTGTGAGTAAGTGATCCACCACTTCTCTTCTCCAAATCACTAAGCAACCATTCGAGTATACTCACATGCCAAGGCAACCCTAAGGAGAAAGATGCAACCCAAATAAGGCTCGTATAACTATTGCACAACCTTGATCTTAATTTCAATAAATGCATACTCAAGGAGGAAGTAGGTACTGCACATGGTCCCAAAGGTGGCTATAGTCCATGTATAATCTTTAGTGAAGCAAGACAATGACCTCTCCCATCCATGGTAAGCAAAGAAAAATGTTGTGTCTTCTCCAACACTCAATAAGTTTGGAGAAACAAAATTAGAAATCCATTGCAACTATGTAACATCTCTATAATATCGATCATAGATTTTTTGTACTTATAAACAAATAAACTAAGGAGAAAGAAACATTATTGAGATAATTCTCTTGCTCATGGAGATTATAACTTTTGTTTGAAATCTTCACAACTAAAGATGGTAAATAATCCTTAGTGTTTAAAAAACATTAAAAACCATTAATATATGCAATAACTCCATTAAAACCCATGGACACAAAAAGTAACACAACAAAGAGAAATCCATACAAAAAAGACACAATGCTTACCTTGGAAACCCAAATGGGAAAATTGGTTTCAAATGGATAGTTGGCCTAGTTTGGAAATCTTTTGTTAGCTATTCATGGCTCTCCATCCATCCTCATATCATTAACCAAAAGACCCTTTGAGAGTGGAAGTACAAAAATAAATAGAGAGAGTTTGGGTAATGTGATGACCAACATGCAAGAATTTCACTTCCCATTCCTTACATTTTTCTCTCCTATTTGAGTTCACTCTCTCTCTGTCTCCCCGTATATATATATATATATATTTTTTTTTTTTTGATTTTACATTTGCATTGCCTCTACTAATTTACCCAACCTTCATAAATCACCAAATTAACTTGCATGTGTTGACTCTTACAACCATTCATTTGTTGAGATCCATTTCACATCACAAAGTGGAATGTTGATGGTGGAAACCAATCTAGCAACAATATGCGCCCCTAAGGATAAGCTCTTCTTTTGGTTGGCCCTAATTACTAAATCTCCTACTTGGGATATCTTTCAAAAAAGAATATGGTTTGGGCCAGGATATTGCATATTATGCAATTCAAACAAACCCTCCAACACATCCTCATGGATTGTTCCTTTGTAAACTAACTTTGGAAATAAGCTCCATCATTGATATGTAATGTCTAATATTGGGGCTATATCTATTTTAGTGTAGAACTACAAGAATGGATGGAGGAGGCAATGATGGCCAACTATAGAACTCTCCTCGTTATTGTCTTTTGAGCTTTATGCATTACTACGTATTGCACGTCCTTCGAGAACATGTCGTTCTTACCTTTGGAACTATACTTTCAAAGTTTGTATTCCTTTGAGAGGATTCAACTCTATCCAAAGAATAAACCTTTAAGGCAAATTAAAAGGATATAAATAGATGAAGCCAAAGCTTGGGTTTTTCTTAATGGGGCAATCCAAAGAAACCTAGGGTCTAGTGGAGTTGAGGTGTGTTGTTTCTCTCCACTACTCTCAATTTCTCTTTTTAGGAAAATTTGGTATTTTGAAGGAATAATTAGGCTAGATAGCTTGTGCTAAACCACTGTTTCAACTATAACTCAAGAAGTATTTGGGGAAGCTTTGTGGCTCTGGGGATTCAATGTTGGCTTTAGCTAGTTCAAGGGCTCCAACAAGCTTCAAAATTTAGTTTCCCGACCTCTTTTTGATCAAATTATAGAGGTAGTTTGGTGTCGTTTTGAAATTTCTTTTCAACGCATCTACAAAGAGCATAATCATAAAAATAAACGGGCTAAAATAATAAATAGATCATGGTCTTCTTGGTATTAATATAATTGAAGAAGATAGATTGGAGGGGGCTTTTGCCCTCTCTCCATAAATTTGCCATGTTTTTATTTTGCAGTTTTGCTCATAAGACTATTAACTTCTTTTTCTCTTTTAATAAGGAACCTCGGGTAACCTCTCATCTCTACATCCATATGGATGATGTGAGTATATTATTGGATAAGGGGTCTTGGAGTTCTTTTAACACAAAACTTTGAAACATATGTTCTTATTAATAATAAAGGCAAAAACATTTTACCATAACATATAAACAAAAGCAGGGATAAGAGTTTAGCCACTTATTGGCTCTAGTGCTCTTCATTTTCATCGTGGCAAAGGTTCATTCTAAGAACTAAGGTTACTCACCGAAGCGACATATCCTCCATCAATTCCTTTGTTTCATTAGCTTGGGGTTAAGCTCCAATGGGTTTCTGGTGATAGTTTTTTTGTTTTTTTTTGTTTTTTGTTTTTTGTTTTGTCTTTTTTTCTTTGTAAGGAAATATCTGGTGGATCCACCCAAAGGGATCACTTCCCATCGACTTATTAGTAGAGTCGAACCCCAAAAGAGCAAGGAGAATTGACCCCATGACCTCCAAATAGCGAGGTGCTTTTAGCGACAAGACCTCGACCAATGGAGCTAACCCTCAAGGCTCATAGTTTTCAAAACTTTTAGAAGAGTTGCCATAACATAAAAAGTTGTAGATTGGGATTTCTTAAAGAATATATTTGATGAGAAGGATTCTCCATCCAAGGGAGATATATTTGAAGCATGACAATTTGCTAGTGATCAACATGGTCAATTCTAATCAAAACTTATACTTCTAGACAACATAACTCCAACTTTGCTTGCATTAGCACAAATGTTTTATCGTAATTATACTTAGAAAAAAGGAGCAGGTGAAGAATTCCCACATGTCCCATGACAAATATCCTCTTTGCCACCATTAATCATTTAAGGGAAGAAGAACAATTGCAGTGATTCATTTTTGCAATCATAAGGTTTAGAGGATATACAATGGGAAATTTCCTCAATGAATCTTAAAGGTATAAGCCCTTCTCAACCCCTTACCTATCATCATCCATGTACCTCATTTATCTAGCTACATTAAATGACAATTTTTTGGGAAATCCTTTTGTATCTTGCTCCAATCAACACAAAACCATGACATCACATGATAAAAGTTCAATATCTTTCTCATTATTGAAACCTATCTACAATATTGTCATCACTAGACTTTTGTAGAGTCACAATATGTAGGTGACTATTCATTAGTTCATTAATGCACATAAGCATGAACATCACAACTATATCCCTCGCGGATCACATCCATATTTATACATAAAATTATGTATGAAGGTCTAAATGATATATATTTACTCGTTTTGCAAAATAATTAATACATTGTTTTTGTTCGAATGCTTCTAAGTAAGGATTACACCTTGTTGGACTCATGAGGGCATTAATAGCTACATGACCATGACTTGCGAGATATCTATTCATTCAAATTTACTAAAAGACCCCATTTGATCCCCATCTACTTTGAGATGACTCCTTACAGAGTTGACTCAACCCACAAGGAGCAAGTGAGAATTAGTTCCCAAGAAAAGCATGATGACTTGTGAAAGGCATCTGTGCATGGGAATGAACTAGGGTGGGGAGATTATTAATAATGCATATTCACCACCTAAGCCACCCTCCATTGACCTGCCCACATAAATATGAAATAACTTTAATGTTAAAATGATATAATAATACAATCACATGATACTGCCAATGCACCCAAATTTAGCTTTATATGAGAATTATTAGCACCATTTAATTCAGTTGTCTAAATCAAGTAGCCATGAGTGGGAGTTAGGGTGGGGGGTGGGGAGGGGAGGGGGTGGTATCCATTTTGCCAGAGTTGCTCAAGACTTGCCTTTGTCTCCAATTGTTGTTGCATTACTTCATGCATCCACAAGCACTACAGAAAGCACTAGCATGTCGCTTGATAGGACTCAAACCCTAGTGCGTGTTGCGTTAGCTACTTGCTTTCGCTAATCTGATAAGCCATTATTGACAAAAAATTGTTTTATTATCTCATAGATAAAAAATAGTTCAATTGACATGTAATTAGCATAAGCCACATTAAAAACATAAAATATTAGATATCAAAAGGTTAAAATGTGATACACTACAAATGAATCAACAAAGATTTTTGTGTTAAAATTCTTAAATTATTTTGTAAAAGATTGTAATTTACATGTTCTTCGGTGAAAAAATGTAGAGAAATACCATAAAGCTTTAAAAGTGTGCACTTAATTTGTTCACCACATAATTTTTTTTCCAATATATAAATCCAAGGTGCAAAATAGTAAAAAATCTTTCGATCCATACTATCTTTTACAAATTTTTTTAATTTTATATTTTTGATTTTAAATATTATATTAAGAAATAAAATAACAATACTACTTTGTTGCCCTACTCTCACCCTTTCTCATGTTTATTAAATACAAAATGATAATTAATTTTACTAATACCATATTAATTATTACAACAAATAAATTTATTACTAATATATCATTTACTATAAATATTTTTATTTTATTTTATGTATGGATTTTGATCACTGCCCTAAAGATATCCAAAAACTTAAACCCACTTCTGCAATACAAAAATGCAAAAGGATTTAAAGATAGATACTAAACCAATTACTTTTTGATAAAATTCCTTATTATGTTATCACAATTATTGTATAAAAATATTTAAACCTTTTCATTAAAATCACTCCCTCTTTGCCCTCACAAACGCAGCGCGGCAGCTCATGGATTGAACTTCTAACATTTCCATACACAACCGAAGTTAAATTGCTACCCATCTTGGGTTTGGAAACACCTATGGTTGCCTCCCATTTCAGTTTTCATTAATGCCACACATTCTTTGGCCTGGTAGTACACCGTTGAAACAGACTAACCGAGGACGGGACAGAGGAATAACAATGGAGGGATATCTCCTGGCACTCCTGGTGGTTGCTGCGCATATCGTTGCAGCCTCATGTCTTCCGACTACAGTACCGGCCTTCCTTTGGTCCAATGATCCTCACAGGTGAGTACAACCTGCACAAATTCTCCTTTCGGCCCCTCAGATCTTATGCCGATTATGTTTTCAATTTCACAGATCACCGTAAAACCCTGATCCTTGTTCTGATCTAGATCAAATCTCACTTCTTTGCATTTCAATTCTAATTGAATAAAAAACGAGTCGTTTACTAAATGCATTAGCCGTTAATTAGCGAGCCCTTAAAGAGGATTTCTATGGTTTGATGCCGATTTTAGTGTACAAGGTTTGGATAGAAGGAGATATTCCACTCGAGTTATTCTAGTTGAGGTTTTCCCTCTAGGCGGTCATGCGTGCAATTCTTCTCCAGTTATAGCAATTCTTGGGCAATCATGAGTGCCTGATTGATGCTGAGGAGGGAGTAGTGGTTCCGATCAACCGGCTGCTTAATTCATGAGATTTTGCCCAGAATTTCATTTATCTCGCTAGTCGAACTATTTTGCTGTAAAATATTCTGAACCTTGGGAAGGATTGGTTTCAAATAACCAATCCTATTACTGGTTACGTTCTTTCACTGCAGTACCGGTGTTTGCCCACTGCCTGGTATGACCTATTAATTATACGTCGGCCAGCTGTGCGGCACATTGACTTATTGGGGCAGCTGATGCTTCATCTGGTTTTGAAATTTTCAAAAATTGTGTTCGTAAAAATATTGATGTGGCAAGAACAGTAATATCATGATTATGCAGGCGGTTCAGTATTGGGGCAAGGTACTTTAGTGGATGAGATGCACATTTGAAGCCTGTCAATGGTTGGTTTTGCATTTACCTCAGTCCATTACATTTCGTTCAGACATTGCAACGGATTGGTAAATGGATTTTTTTGGCTGAGAAACAGATCTCGAGTTTCCAAACGGTGTGTTATTGGTTCTGGTAAGATTAATCAAACAAGCCCCCTTCAACTGGCACAGGTTTATCAGTCATTAAGGACGGCCAAGCTTATCGCATTAAGAACAGATTCGTCTGGTTTCCTGTAGCTTTCCTAAAGAGTAACAAAAGTAAAACAAAGAATTCCAAAGCGAGATGGAGGAATGATCACCTAGCCTGATTTTCTAAAAGCTGATATGACAGTGAGCAAAAGTGTGAAAAAATCGTGAAATCCATTAAACTCAGCTCGGGAAACTGTGGGAATCAAGGCAAGTGGAAAGCAAGAAGCACAATGAACAGTTTTTGGATTTATCTCAGTTCATTTCTTTTCGCTGGGACATTGCAACATGTTGGTAAATGGGTTTTTTGGGAGAGCACAGGTCTTGAGTGTGAAAAACTGTGTATTATTGGTTCTCACAACCTTAATCGAACAAATCCCCCACAACAGGCACAGGTTTATCAGTCATTAGGGTGCCCAAAAAAATATTCCTCTGGTGTCCTGCAGCCGTCCTAAACAGTAACACAAGTACAATGAAAATAAATTTCCAAAGGGACATGGAGGAATTACCCCACCTTGCCTGATTTTTGAAAAGCTCATATGACAGTGAGGCAAAGTGTGAAGAAATCATGAAAACCATTAAACTCGGCTTGGCAAAATGTGGGAATCAAGGCAAGGGTAATCCAAAAGCAAGAAACAGATCGAACAGCTTATCCATACCTATGGTTCAATGAGATATGGAAGGAAGCCAAAAAGAGCTCCAAACACAAAACTGCCAGCAAGAACTTAAAGGCATATAAACAGGCAATGAAGATCCAAAAGTGTAAGTTCGTAAAAGAAACACAAGAAGCATTACTGGTCATGGGAAAGAACCCAACGGTGTTTTGGGGAGAGTTAGAAGTTATAACACAACCACAAGAAAATGAACTCTCGTTGGCAGGCTAGTGTTGGAGGAGCAAACGATGAGCTCCAATGTTAATATAAATGTTCACTTTATTTATTAGAATGAACCTGTTATATGTTAGTAACACAACATGATAATATTAATCAGTAATAATGTTACATAGGTGGTTAGATGACCTATCTGAATCAAGTATGTATATACAATATAGTAATATACAATGCAATCTATGTTCAGGTACATAAGAGTTCGATGTATATGGGTAGCCAACGTCAGGCTAACCTTATGTTGTTTTGCTGCAACATTATAATATATATCATTTATCATTCTCCCCATCATATTGTGTATTTATGTTCATGTGTATGTGATTTTTATAAAATCCTACACTGGACAAGAGTTCTAGGGCATTTGGGACTTTGAATAAATCAAGGGTGGATGCAAAAACAAAGACAGAAAAAGTCACACATGCATACAAAAAAGATAGGTAGTCTTTTTTTTAAGAAAAAAATTGAGAAAGGTAAATAAATTAATATGTCCAAAGTTTGGAAGTCTTTTGGAATAACACACAATTGTGTCTAGAGCACAATTTTGTATGAAATGAAAAAGAAAAACGGCACATACATTTGTGCAATTTGACCACTGAGTATTTGTTCAAACTGCTGGCTGATTCCTAACAGAGTCATGTATACAAAATGTGGTTGCTGTGTGTTTAGGTGACTCTTCCCAATTGATGGCTAACACAATAGTCCCCAACAGTTTGTAGGGATGCAAACAACCATAAATTAACTTGTCATGACAGATATAACAGGCTCAGTGAGTGCATCTGAGCAAAGACCAAGGCTTTCAGGACATAGATGAATGTGTCGATAGATTGGCTATAAGGTGATGTAGTAAGATTTGATGTATCTGCATTTAGAAAAGGCATATATCACAGGTGTGTGCAATGGTAGTTTAGGGGCACAGGTAAACCTGAAGACCATCGGTAGTGGAAAGCCATATGAAATACCCAAGGAAGGTGCCCAATCTCGAAGAAAAGCATGAAGCTTCAAATACATAATAACAAACTATGTTCTCAATATAACTTCATTTTAGGGTTTAGGGGTGGGAAAGGTTAGCTGTAGGTTTTATTTTAATTTAAAATTCATTTTCTGGTTGGAAACTCCGTGCAGCCACATATTGGTTAGTTTGCTACAAAATTGATCGAATTGGATCAATTTTGGACTAAACTGGCCATTTCAAACATCAAACTAGTTGGTTCAGTATGGAATCGGTTGGTTCAGTATGGAATCGGTTGAAGCACTGGTTCAGAGGGTTTGAAAGCCTAATTGGCTGAACTGGTTGGTTCCAATTTTGGTTTGGCTGGTTTTAAAAACATTGGCAGACATCTGAGTTTGGCTAATAGTGGTGCCAACATATGAATTTGTCTATTAGTGGTGTAGATGTATGATCTGTCTCGTTTTATGTAGTAGATTTTTATGTGTTCGACATAGTAGGATTGACGTGTATGGTGGTGGAATGGAATTGTAAGAACAAAGAACATGTAATTGTTATCAAAGTTAACAATGATGTTATTTGGAATTGGTGCATATGAAAAATTAGAAAAATGCAAAAATGTGAATTTTGGTGATAGGGTTCAGTTAGTATTCATTATGGTGTTGGGCATGATGATGGTTTAAGGTTCCTAGTGATGACAGTGGCGATCTCAACACTATATAATGAATAAGTCCCTTGTTTGATCAACCATTTTCACTTGCATGTTGGATTATGTCAGATTGCATGGTTTGGGGTGTTCTAGTCTAAATGTCTTGGTTAGGTCTTCTCTAGTCTAAAACCCATATTTGTTGATTTTGGATATAGTCTAGTTCAAAGCCCATCTGTAGATTCAAGGTGATCAATGGTTGAAGAGCTTTATTGGAGCTTTTGTTTGAACTTTGAAGGAGGGTGTTGGAGGAGCAAACAACGAGCTCCAATGTTAATATAAATGTTCATGTATCATGTTAGTAACATAACATGATAATATCCATTAGTACTAATATGTATTAGGTGCTTAGACGACCTAACTTTCTTAGAGTACTATATAGATGCAGTCTATGTTGAGATACACGGGAGAGTGGTACATGTATACAATTTACATAGGTAGCCTACATTAGTATAACCCTAAGTTGTATTGCTGCAACATTATTAAATAATATAATGCATGTGTTACTCTCTCCATCATATTGTGTATATATGTTCATGTGCATATGATTTTATAAAATCCTACAAACACATATTTAGCAACTTTACGAAAATGTGGCATTGAGAAGAAATCCCTTGAAAATTACTATCAAGGGATATGTTGTCTCAAAAAAAGTTGAGATAAAAGGCATCGAGATGTGGATGATGGATAAGGCTAACGATATTGAAGGCCTATAAGCAATACATCTCAAATGGGAACAAAAATATATATGCCATCATATAACAAAACCAGTCAATCAAATGATCTGAGTGTTTTCCAACATGTTAGATAATGAGATTAATTCCCCTTATCTTCAAAAGGGGAGAAAAAAAACCCATGGAATTACACAACCATAAAGATAAATGCTGGAGGGATAATGGAGAGGAAACTTGATGAGTGGGTGCAAGATAATGGGGAGAGAGCTAAGGGCAAGATGACTTTAGACCTAAACACTCTATCATAGATCATTGCATCACCTTAAGACACATGGTGGAGAAGACATGGTCTTCAAAGTTGAAGAGTTGTGGTGTCACTTCATAGACTTTAGGAAAGCTTTTAATATGGTTATGAGAGAAACACTACGGGAAGGCTTCGAGAATTAGGTTTCCCAAATGTGTTAGAGCTATAGTCTGTAGGATTTATAAGTAGCTTGATGTCAAAATTAGGACCCAAGAGGGTTTATTACATAACTTTAGCAACAACATTAGGGGTGATATTGGGTTGCCCCCTTTCACTAATGCTGTTTGGTCTCTATATTGACAAATTGGTGGAGTGGATCAATAAAAAAGGAAGTGGAGGGTTGAAAATAGTAGGGATGATGTTACTTTAGAGAAATTGGATACATTTTGCACAGAGATAGGTATGGAAGTAAATATTTATTAGGTAAACCAAGGTGGTTAAATTCTTGTTTAGAAGGAAGACCATCCCTCCTCCAGTAAAGTTCAACAATGAGGTTGTCCAATGGTACAAATACGTGGGAATTGAATTTGATGAAAGATTATGCTGGGATGCATACATAAGAAAAAGGGTCCATGATGGATAGAAGGAGACCTTTCTGCTGCAAAAGATATGTAGGAAAATTGAATAATGGGATTGGGGAACAATCAACTCCTTATTCCAGATAATTGTAGCACCAATGTTGTATGGATGTGAGGTATGGGGTTCAAGCATATCAAATAGTAGATGTAGCCAAATAGGAAGAGTTAATAAACATATGGTGATGATCTCCTTATGAGTAAAAGCATCCGACTCAGTATGAATTCTTGCTAGTAGAATCAAGTCTATACCCTCTTTAATTGGAGGTGATGAGGAGGCTGATTTTATTTAGACACAGATTTGTTGAAATGAACTTAATAGTATACCTTATCAAATTGGCAAGGAAATATTACATGGAAGGAAGAATACATGGGATTTGCACTGCAAAAGCTGGAGAGAGAATTGGGCATCAAAGTAGATTTCCCACATAAGAAACTAAATAATCATGTATGTGTTTGCTATAGGACGGGCAATTGGAAGCGAAAGGCACAAAAAACGACAACTGCATTTTGAACAATTCAATGTCTAAGGTGAGACTAAGGTGGTGGAATATCATAGACTTAATGAGCCATTTAGAGAAAAATATGTTTTATCCCAACTTAAGACAAGCTTAGACAATTTGTGCTGTGAGATAGGTAGATGGAAGATATGGAAGGAAGAGAGGAATTGTAGAACTTTTTAGGTATGTCAACTGGATGGAATAGAAATATCACAACAGTTCCTGATATGGAAGGAAGAGAGGAATTGTAGAACTTTTTAGGTATGTCAACTGGATGGAATAGAAATATCACAACACTTCCTGCTATAACACACAACTTACAACCATATCAAATGGGGTTGGTGTTAGAAGAAGCAAGTCGGTCAATGGTGTTTTGGGGCAACCAACTAGAAGACATATCCGGAAGGGTAGCGGGGATGATGCAAATGCACCAATAGGGCAAGCTGTTAGAGGCCAAATCATCCACTGAAGTTGATCCCCACCTTGGAGACCATTCAACTAAACTCATTATTTGTTGTTTCATTTCATCATTTCTCTCATAAGTCTCAATGCGTTGTCTTCTTTACTCGTAATATACAAAAAAGGGCCTTGCTACTCTCTCCCATGGGGCTATTCTACTTTGTTGTCACACTGTAACTCTTGAAAACGACAGGTACAAGGTTGTGGGTCAGTTGTGCTTCCTTCATGTTTCGTTGGTTCAATGCTTTGGTATTTGACAATTGTCTGACAACTTTGATGACTCCTTGCAGTTCAATTTCTTTTTTAAATTAAATGATATTAACCTGCCTTTCACATGCAAATGTCTACTTCTTGTTTTCAAAATGTAGAGTGCTTTTTCTTGCATCTGCAAACTTCTGTTTGTAAATGTCCAAGGTCATTGGTTTGTTGGAGTACCAGTGCTCTATTATAAAGATCAATGTAGTAAATTACATTATATAAGTGGCTTTAATATTAGAATATCAATGTGTTAGAAATACTTAATAAAAGGACTTTAGGTGTTATTTTTGTGAGGTGGTTAGGTCATATATGATATAGGTAGCTCAACTACCTAATGAACAAAATAAAAGGGGATCAACCATATTGTATCAAATGACTCCATGTTTAATAAAATCCTATATCTTACATCTGTTCTGAGTATTTTTTTCAACATTGTATCAGAGCAATACTGAAGTTCATGAGCCTATGTACTTGTTATCACTTGAATTGTCCTCGAGGTATTTAATGATGCCTCTCACTTTGAGATGGTTTTTGCTAGCCTTAGGGGATCACTAATGATCTGAAGTAAAAATTATTCAACTTTACCTTGCAAAATACTTTAAACCTGCAAGATATACTTGATGAAGCCTCCAAAAAAACCTGCATTTTTGCAATTAAGTGCTTGATTACAATGAGTATAATTCAGATTTACACTTAGGAATTTGAAATCAACACTGGTATCATGTAAATCTGCAATTATTCACTTCAGGTTGGCAAGTGTACAACTAAAAAAAATCATCAAATTAACTTCTAATTTTTACTTGCTTTTGAGAGGCACCTTAAATCTGATGGGCATGGAGTCGAATTAGAGAAAATTGACTGGGCCAGTGATATACCTGAGGCCAATTAATTTAGAAAATTCCACATGAATCTATTGAAATCATCAATAAAAAAAAATTGGCCGCCAAAAGAGTGTGGCATTTATTCTAGAGTCATTAATACAAATCTTGAAGTTGTCAGTTTCATACCATTAGCACTTCAAGGGATGGACTATCACTTCTCAAGTACTTTACTCACATCTGTCTTAGGGATACAATCACATGAATACCATGAGTAAGACCTCCAATACTCACAAATTTAATCAATTTGACATGGAGGAAATTTGAAGTATGGGAATGGAAGAATGAATTGGCTCAATAAATAACTGATGATTGTTTCAATCAACCTTCCGTCTCTTATAGACTGAAAATGGAATTGTACAAAGCAAGAGTCAACGGTAGAATGAGTAAATGCAGGTGCTTTGCATTAGTTAGTTTCGTCCTTACACAAGCTTGGAATCTCCATCCTAATCGAAGTCTACAACAAAGTAGCGAATCATGATTTGAGAAAAGCACCAAGGTCTCTAAAAAGGGTTCTTTCATCCTTTTAAGAATAACCCAGGTGAAAAATAAAGCCCTTCTCCCTCCAATAATAATTGATGTGAAAAAGAAAAGCATTCCAAGAAAATCTTCTCCATGTGCTAGTGCTAATCTTCAAAGACAAGTTGATGAAAGATGATGCCCTAGATAGCCACAAGTGAAGTGCCCTCTTTCTGCCAATAATTCTTGCATGCAAGATAGATAGAAGTTTTTCACAAACTCCCTAAGTGGGAACCACTCATCCAAGCTAAATAAATGTTTGCTTGATGTACAAGCCAACCTATGATAAAAAATTGCTTGGAGATGAGAGAAGATAATTACATTAATCACCCTGAAATAAATGTTCACTTCGAAAATAAATCACCTTGGAGGAGTTAAATTCAAACATTGCTGTCTCAAGTAGGTTGCACCAATCTCTAGCTCATGATAGATAAGGGAAAAACTACAATTCGAAGCTAGAAAGCCTCTATCAACCATTCTCCCCACTTGGAGAAGATTAGATAAGGGAAACCACATGCTAATGATAGTGAATCTCCAAGGAAAGCATGCAAATGGAGACCAAAATCATCCTTCTTATGAATATAAAGCTTTTGCATTGTGAGAAAAGTCACCAAAGGCAAACCTTTTTTGAAATAAAAGCTTGCTTAGAGTGCAAATCAAGTCTCCATATTCAATATTCATATTGGTTCCAATGTTTGAGATAGGATAAGCTAGGCGGGCAAATCAACACTTTTGTAAGTACATCTTCTTTGTTCCAATGTTTGATATTAGGCGAGTTCATTTTCCATAGTTTGTCAAAGTTACACTATGGGATGCCCTATTTAATGTAACATGCATTGGAAGGAGAAGGCTTCAAAAGGGAAGGAGAAGACATCTCATGTGCATATGTGACATGTAATACTTGGCGCATGCATGGGATTCTGATACTTGAAATTTTAGAAACTTTATATTTTTAAAAAGTTCGTAATTTTGGGGTCTAATCATATTACTACATACTCTTTTTAGAGATGTGCTTATGGTTCAATTTTGGTTATGATTGGAGGACATGGAAAATCAAGGTTTTTGATTTTTGTGGAGAGTAACAAGTACCCCAAATTGCCCTTCTTGCATCGAAAACCAAGGTTCCTACATTTTTCTTTCTACTTTTCCCAAGTAGAGCAGATGGGATGCACCTAATTTATTGACATGTGTCATCAGTTTGTGGTCCACCTTTTGATATTGCATATGAGTAGCAAGGGGGTGTGAGGAAGGATCTTACAAGGGATGCCTTGAGGGCTGAAAAATTTGTTGAGAAGATTAGGTAGATCCATATATAGGCACATGAGACATTGTGGAAGTCACAAGAAAAATATAAGGCCATGCATGATCAACACAGAATAGAAAAGTTGTTTAAGGTGAGAGATACAGTATGGTTATAATTGAACACGGAGAGGCTACAGGGTTTTGGTAAGAAAAATCAAGGCTCTACAATATGGTCCCTTTGAGATACTGGAAAAGGTGGGAGATAATGCCTATAGACTCAATCTAACCCCATACATGTGCATTTACTCAGTTTTGAATGTAGAGAATATGAAACTCTATGAGCCTTCCATGTTAGATCAGGAAGAGGAACAAATCCTACCTTGTTTTGAGGATTTGGCACTAGGTGCTTAGGCAAAGTAGACAGAGGATATAGTTTTGCAAAAGAGGTTTAGAACTACAAGACAGGGGCAACATGACCTTTGGCAGATTGGGTTGAAAGGAGAACTTCTAGGCAAGGCTTAATGGTACACCTAAGAGAAGGTGGAGGAAAATTTTCCTCACCTCATTTGGTAGAAGCTTTTGGTGAGAAAAAGCCTCCCAAAATGGGAGCTGTGATCCATATTGGATTGTTATATTGTTTGTCATCCATCTCAATGCTTTTAGAGTGGAAAAAGTGAAGAAATTAGCTCACAAGACCATTTTTACCAGCGGGACCCAGTTTGGAAAATTAGGGTCTGAAACTTTCCACGAGCAATTTTGAGGCATCAAACAACATTTTTTGGGGGTAAAACTTTGCCGCTTTACCATTGCACCTTTTAGTCCTATTCTACACAAGACCTTCCAATGGTGCAAGAATCGTCTCAATCAGAGTCCGTATGCAAAAGTTATGCCACTTAGAATTTGACCTTCTTGTTTTGTCCACCATAATTTGAGAGGATACCACACCAACCTCATTACTCATGGAAGAGGGGCTAGCCACGTGATCATGATGGAGAAGGGTCTAGATTGTAACTCTAGTTAAGAATTGAGGGAGTCGAACCTAACCACTAGTAGGCTATCAGATTGTGTTATAACTGGGTCACTAGGAGGAAAAGGGTTTCCATTCTTTTTGAGAGCATTTTGTTCTATAAATGAGGAGAGTAGTCGAGAGGGTTCGGGAGAGAGCACACAGAGGATTTGTTTGCTGCAGTAGCTCACGAGCCACAAGCCTTACTTCTTTGTACTAGCAACCATTTTCTATTTAGAGAAAGAGAGCGGAGAAACCTCACCTTCCAGTTGGGTTTTCTCCCGAAAGGGTTTCCCACCATGGGATCAATCAATGTGGCCAAACTCTCCAACCATATGAAATGGTTTCTCAGTCAAGCACAATGACCCAAGAGAGTACACAAGGTCCTTCTCCTTGACCATAAACAAGGTCTCTCGGTCCATGACCCAAGGGAGGAATCCCTATCTCAATATCGAACTCCCTGACTATATAGTTTCTCAATCAAATACAATGACTCAAGGGAGAGAACTCCAAAATCAATGGCCTCGACCAAACCCAATGGTCTCTTAGTCAAACCTAATGACTCAAGTGATCACTCCAAGCCTCAAAACCAAAAACCAAACTCTCCAACCACATTGGTTTCTCAGTCAATCTCAATGACCCAAGGGAGTAACCAACATAATCTTCATGACCATAAACCTTGGTCTCTCAACTAAGCCCAAGGAAGATTTTCAATCGCATGATGCTATACAATCAATGCTCCCTCTCAACCTGAGAGGGATTCTCAACAACTCCAAGTTGTTCTCTGAAATAAGCAAACTTCATTCAGGACAATGGTTTTGTCGAAACATCAACAACCTGCTGATTAGTAGGTACATATTCAAGCTTCACAGCGCCTCTCTGGACAATATTCCGGATGTAATGATACTTAATTTCAATGTGCTTCGGCCTGTCATGAAAAACCAGATTCTTAGAAAGCTTTACACAACTTTGATCATCACAATATACAATGGTTGATTCTAACACATGATCAAACAAACCAACAAATAGCTTACGCAACCACACAACTTCACAACAGGCTGAACATGCAACTATATACTCAACTTCAACCGTACTAAGAACAACAAAAGTTTGCTTCTTACTAGACCATGAAATCATAGCAATGCCCAAGCTAAAACAATGACCAAAGGTGCTCTTTCTATCATTAGTGCATCCAACCCAATCAACATCAGTAAAACCATGCAACTGCGATTTTCCATTAGAAACATATCTCAAACCATAATTAATGGTGCCGTGGAGATATCTCAATATATGTTTCGTTGCAACCCAGTGCATATGTTGGGGCTTAACCAAGAATTGGCTCAACGTGTTCACAACATAACAAATATCAGGCCTGGTGTTAATCAGATAGTTCAACGAGCCAATCAATTTGCGATACATATAAGGATGAATCAGATCAAATTCACAGTCACGTATCTTCTTCAAATTTGTCACCATGGGTGTGTGAAATTTTCAACTTCTATTACAACAACTGGAAATTATTCTTCTAATTGTTAATTAATTTAATAATTTATTTGCCCATGCAAACAACGAATAATTCTCTACTGCAATTTTCACCAAATAAAATTTTGCAGAAGATAAACTGGAAACTGAGAAATATACTAGCACACACACACACAAAAGTTAACATAGTTATTTTTGGACAAATGTCCCTGGAAAAACCCAACTTGGGAAAACCAGTGCAGAATCTAAGGGTTTTTATTATTATGCAACAGTGAATTCATCTGAGTACAATCTGAATGCCGAGTACTAGTAATGCTGCAAAGAAAATATTGGCAAAAATTACCCTCACTCCAAGCAATCCCGGTACTCGACTGCCGCTGATAATCAAGTCGTCCACCTAGCTTTGCGCAACTTGTGCATCACCCTGCTGCAGTCTGTTATACGCTCAGCCCAGAGCAATTGAAGATTAAGCCGTCTTGCCTGCTACTAATTGGAAGAATGCTTCTTTGGCCCTCTGGAACTTCTGCTCGACCTCTGGAACTAAAAACGTCTTCCTTCCTTAGAAAATCGAACTGCCCAATGAAGCCTTTGCACTGCCTCTTGGAGAAATTTCGACCTCTTTGCAAATGCACTCGCCAGATTTGAAAATCTTCCTTCGGCTTCATTGTCTCTGCCTGTCTTTGTCTCTGCTTCCTTATTGAAGCTCGAACTCTTCTAGCACTGCTGGCTCTTTGGAAAATCGAGCTCTCCAAGGAAATCAAACTCTCTGTGGTTCTCACAAGTGTGTTCTCCATCCACCCATCAACTTCTTCTTATAATTATCTATTGCACCCCCAACGACCAGGATTAAAACTTAATCATGGGCCCAAATTAATTCCCTGTCGATCTGTTTGAGTTTCTAGATGATTCACACCTTATCTAAATTAATTCTGATTAATTAACCCCTTTTCCTTAGTTTAGACTTAGGAAATATTTTAAAATAGGCTAATAATCTAATTGAGACACTTCTAGGTGGAATTTCCAGAAACAACTTTTGGGTTATGGAGAACTCCTTTGTTTTAGCCCCTCTACAAAGTTTTGAGACTATAAAACCTCTGATGTTACAAAAACTAACACTCTCTCTTAGTGAGGAAGGTGTTTTCTCTATCGCTGCACACTTTGCTACAACACCTTGTCTTTGTACCACCCTCTGTGATGCTGCTGATGTCTGGCCGTTGTGACTACCTGCCATTGCCCACCAACCACTGCGCAATTCTGATGCTGTGTTTGTGCTGCTGCTGACACTGCCATACTACTGCCAACTCTGCATCTGCACTGCAACTCCTTCTCAACTATTGCTGCTGCTACTGCAACTGAGAAGCATCCTAAATACTAAATCAACTGTGTTTAGTATGATGCATCTGTCTCCCTAGTCCTGACTGCTACTAGCTAAGCAATGTCCACCAAGGAATCTGTGTTGCTATTGACTCTGCCATTGTGCCACTCTGCACTGTTGTCTACACTGCACTTCACTCCTCTGTACCTGACTGCTACTAGTCTGCAACTGTCACTCCATGTTAAAATTGGCAACTAGGGCCAAACTCCACATGGGTCATCTTATTTATGACAACAAATATTTTTCTTGGATTCCTCTCTCTGAGATGTATAGGATTGATCTAATGATCATCCGATTCTGACATGTACAAATGAAGTTATGAATTTATTTTGACTATGGTCAAATTGTCAAGGTCGGCCAACAAACTTATGTAGGCTTAGAAGCCCAACCGTCATGTCTATTCATCCTTAACGTTGCATATAAATAGAAGGTGACTTAGCCTCATTTGGACACACTCATCTTCACACTTCTCTCTCTCTCCACACGTTCGAAATTTCAAGACAGCGAAATTGCAGGAGGCCGAAATTTCAGGAGGCCGAAATTTCAAGAGACCGAATTTTTGGATAGTTTGACCAAGCGTTGACCTCATTTGACTGCGTTTTTGTGAGGGCTATCTCTATTTGGGCAGGCCACATTAATGGGCACAAAAATTGAGTCTAAATGTTGACTGTTGACCAGCGTTCACTGCAGCTAGCACTGATCGCAGGTGGGCTGTTTGACCAGACTTTGACTGGGCTGAATTTGACTGTTTTGAGGGCCTTTTATCTCGCTGTTTGGAGGCTGAAGTTGACTAAAGTTGACCGATTTGCTGAGGGTCAAATCTGCCCTGTTGACCAACGTTGACTTTTCAGGTTAGGGCTCTTTGCTGCTATTATAAATTATCAGATTTGTATATTGTATTATCTCTCTCTGTTGAACTATTGAAGACTAAAAGAAGATTTGATCAAGGGTTTCCCCACATTGGGGTTTGTCCCTAGTTGGTGTCACATCTTGTGTCCTCTTGTCTTGGCTTGTCTTCTACTATTTATGTTTATGTTCTATTTGCATTTTACTATCATCTTGATGTGATTGCTAAACTGGATATTGATATTCGAATAATTAAGAAATTGAAGTAAAATTGCTCTAAAGCATAGAACATACCATTGTTGTCTAAAATTAACATGGTATCAGAGTTGAGGTGAAGACAAAGCCCAAGCAAGAGTGAAAGAGAAATCACCAAAGACAGTTGGACAAGGACAAAAGGCTCAATGGGTCCCTCATCCTACTTCCCGGTTGAAGGCAAGCTCCATGATAAATCTGACTATCATGGATGGAAGATGTCTCTTGATTTGACCTTGGAAGAAAAAGAAGTAATGGATTATGTGCAAGGTAAAATCCCCGAGCCTCCTTCAAATGCACCAACTGCTGCGAAGACCAAGTACAATAGGGTTGAAGTCAAAGTGAAGAAGATTATTAGGGATTCCATTGACAAGCATCTGGTGGCCTATATCTTCGAATTGAAGACCTCCAAGGAGATCTACGACAGGTTGGTCGGCATGTTCAAGGTTAGTAATGCTAATCAAATTCTATTTCTCAAGAATAAGTTGAAGGATATTAAGAAGGGCAAGGACGAGGACATTCAATCCTATTTCTTGAGGATTACTGAGATCAAGAATGATCTACTCTCGATTGGAGAAGTCATTCCTGATAGGGAACTTACTCTCACCACCCTTGGAGGACTCCCACCTGAGTGGTATGTATTTAGAACCACCTTCCTCAGCAATGATCGAATTCCAGGGTTTGAAGAATTGATGTCGAGATGCATTCAAGAAGAAACAAGAATGGTGGAGCAAGAAATGCCTTCTAATAGAAGCAACCCTGCTGCATTCTCCACTTATGCCAAAAGGAGAAATAATGTAGGGTCTAAAGGTCATTTCCATGGAAAGCCTGGATCTAAAGGAGGAAGGAAGGGCAGGTGCTTTTTTTGCAATAAGTTTGGCCACTACGCAAGGGAGTGTCCAAATAGAAGGGACACATCGCATGATGATGATCACAATCACTCCAGGGGCAACTTCAACAACAACGATTAAAGGAATGGCAGGTCCAATGGCAAAGGAAAAAGGAATGCGAGACATCAAGGAAATGGTTGATCCTCCAAGAAATCAAGGAACTCTAGGTATGAAGAATCAAATGTTGTTAACAATAAGCAAAAATAGTACTATCTTATATCGGCTCTTTCCACTGCCTCTCCTTCGGACACTTTGGGAAATTGGCTGATTGATAGTGGTGCCTCAAGGCATTTCATCGGATACAAGGAAGCCCTCTCTAATATGATAAAAAAGGGGACAAACTTGGAGATCATCCTTGGAGATGATGCCACCTGTCCTGTGAAGGGAGTGGGGAATGTTACCCTTCAATTGAATCAAGGTAACATTATTCATCTGCAAGAAGTACTATATGTACCTGATCTCAAGAAGAACTTGGTGTCCATTTCAACCATGGAGGACAAAGGATTCAAGGTGGCATTCATTGATGGAAAGGTACATGTTTGGAAAATAAAATTTAAAGATGCTTTTACTCTTGGGTTCAGGGTTGACACTTTATATCAAGTTGGAGGAAGTCCATTGGGAGCCATGTCTTGCGACATATCTCTACAATTTGAACTTATGGCATTGGAGGTTTGCCCATCTTCATTATAAGGCCCTACCCGATGTGAGACAGATGGTTGCAGGTATGCCCGAGTTCAAAGTAGAGCATGAAGGTGTATGTCCGGGATGTGCCGAAGGAAAACTTACATGGGGACCATTCCCCTCAAGTAATAGCAAGCCCATAGATATATTGCAATTGATCCACTTCGACATATCTGGTATGATGCCTGTAAACTCTTTGGGAGGATACTTATATTATCTCATCTTTACAGATGATTATTCTCGTAAGACTTGGATCTACTTCTTGAAGAAGAAGGATGAAGTGTTCACCTGGTTCTGACACTTCAAAGCCTCGATCAAAAACCAATCTGAGAAGAAAATCAAGATATTGAGGACTGATAATGGGACCGAGTACGAATCCAATGATTTCCAAGATTATTGCAGAGAAGCTGGCATTAAGAGGGAGACTACAACACCATACACTCCTGAGCATAATGGTGTGGCTGAAAGGTAGAATCACTCCATTGTAGAAGCAGTTAGTGCCATGCTTCATGATCAAGGCCTTCCGAAGTTCCTATGGGCTGAAGCTGCAAATACCGCCGTGTATGTTCAAAATCGATGCCCTCATCAAGCATTGGACTCCAAGACTCTCGAAGAAATGTTCACTGGTAAGAAACCCAATGTCTCTCATTTTAGAATTTTTGGAAGCTTCGTATATTTTCATGTGCCGAAAGAGAAAAGAAGCAAATTGGGTGCATATGGGAAGAAAGGAATATTTTTGGGCTATAGGGAATATTCTAAGGGATATAGAATTTATGTGGTTGGTCAAAAAGAAATTGAGATAAGTCATGCTGTCACCTTCGACGAAGATATGGCCCTTAGGAAGATCAACAACCTTCCTATCCTAAGGAAGGACAAAGAAGTTGACACCGGAAATCAGGGTGCAAAAGAAGACAAAACGATGCTTGATGTTGATGAACCTATGGATCCTATTGATCCTCCTCCTCGTGAGCCTTCCTCCTCCAAAAGGAGACCCTCATGGCTTAAGGAGACTCTCGAAGATGCCAAGAGACACATTGCACCAAGGGGGACTTTCCCTGAAAGCAAGAAGTTGAATAGGTATCAAGGATATTTGACTGCCATGAGCACTATCATTCAAAATGAGCCTTCATCATTCGAAGAAGCTGTGAAGCATCAAGTATGGAAGGATGCTATGAATGAAGAATATGAGTCAATTATGAAGAATGATGTTTGGGATGTGGTCCCTAGACCCCGAGACAAATCGGTTGTCATCACTAAGTGGCTCTGCAAAATCAAGCATGGTGGTGATGGAAGTGCAGATCCTCTCATTCACAAATGTACGAGGGGGTTGGCTTCTGAATTTGAGATGGACCTAGGACTGATGCACTATTTCCTAGGGTTGGAGGTTTGGCAAAAGCTAGGTGAAATTTTCCCATCTGAAGGAAAATATGTTGTGAAGATATTGGATAGATTTGGGATGGTGGACTGCAGGCCTGTGACTACCTCGATGGATTTTGTAGGTCCAATGTTACAAAAACTAATAGTGTGCCCATGGATTTGCAGTCCATCGTACCAATTTTTGAAGGATCTTGGTAGTGTACTTGCCTTTTCCAACAAAGATTTCATCAGGCTTTTGCCAAATTTCCGATCCCAAATAATAATGCATAAGACCAAGATCCTTCATCTCAAATTCAGAAATTAGCTCCCTCTTACACTGGACAATGAGAACCTCAACCCCTGTTAGAAATAGATCATCTACATATACCAACAAAATCAAGGACTCACCTTCAACAACTTGGAAGTACAAATTCGGATATACATCACTCTTTTTGAAACCAAGGCTCAACAAATAGCTATCTATGCGAGAGTACCATGCACGAGGAGCCTGCTTAAGCCCATACAAGGATTTGTTCAATTTGCAAACATGTCTCTCTCTATCACGAATCTCAAAGCCTTGAGGCTGCTTAATATAAACTTCTTCTTCAATGACTCCATTCAGAAAGGCAGCCCTGACATCTATTTGATACTGTAATAGAAGCAAGAGCAATAACGAATCTAATAGAAGCATACATGGCAACGAGAGCGAATGTGTCTTCATAATCCACGGGTCACAAATATTGCCTTGTACTTCTCAATGCTTCCATCAACTACATGCTTGATTTTGTACATCCATTTGGAAGACACAACAAATTTCCCTTTAGGCCTTGGTGCGATTTTCCATACATCATTCTTCAATATAGATTGGTACTCCTCCATTGTAGCATCTTTCCAAACTTGGTGTTCATCAACTTTCTCATAGGTGGAGGGCTCAAATTCAATGATCTTACACATCATTGCTGCATAACCAGAGCACTTCTTCGACTTCTTGCTTTCCCTAAAGGTCCCACAAGGTGTTGTATGTCCTTCAACTTCTTTCAAGCTAGGCAGGTTCCTTTCTAGTCTCTGGTACAGTGACTCTAAGTGAATCAACAAATTCATGTGGATCATCAGACCCTTCATGAGGTTCTTGTTCTTCAGGTTCAGGTTCTTTGGATTTCGATTCCACATTCTTAGGTGCCACCTGCATCTCATCATCAAAGTCCAAGTGTGATCCCTTGGATTTCTAGAAAGCAACATCCTCATAAAAAATGACATCATTGTAAGTTTCAATAGATCATTGCCTTGGTACATAGATTCTGAAAGCTTTTGAATTTTCACTGTAGCCAACAAAAGTTCCCTTCTTCCCAGAAGATTCCAACTTCGTCCTTTTCTTCTTGGGCACATGAACATAAACAAGAGAACCAAAAATTCTCAAATGTTCAACATTGAGTCCCTCACCTGTGAAGACTTCTTCAAGAGTCTTGTAATCCGAGATTCGGTGTAGACATCTATTTTAAACATTAAGAACTATTTTTGAAGCTTCTCGCCATAGAAACATCGACAACTCTTGATCATGAAGCATGGCTTTGGTAGCTTCCATAATAGTCCTATTTTTCCTTTGTCAATTCCATTTTGTTGAGGATAGTAGGGAACTATCGACTCCCTCTTAATTCCAACATCCCTGTAGAAAGCAACCAACCCCTTGGATACATACTCTCCTCCATCGTTAGACCTCAGTGTCTTAATCCTTCTTCCTGTAGCATTTTCAACCCATGCCTTGAATTCCTGAAACTTTTCAAATACTTCATCTTTTGGTTCAAGAAATAAATCCATGTTTTATGAGAGTAATCATCAATGAAAGTGACATAGTACAAATGACCACCCAAGGATTTGTTAGACATAGGTCCATAGACATCAGAATGCACAAGATCCAAGATTCCTTTGGACCTACTATCACTACTACTTTTAGTACATTGTTCTTTGACATTTTTCACAAGGGCACATCCTTTGCAAACTCCATCATGTTTAATCTTGATTTCAGATACACCTTTAACAAAATCTTTCATTCTAGACAAAGCTTCGATGCGCGTACCTTCGGTGCCATGGTTCACAAAGGCTAGATGTGTTGTGTATCAAGACTTGAATTTGGCGTCTAAGGAGACGATATAGTCCTCCAATATGTACACCAATGACCTTGGCAGATTCAAATGAGTAATCTTTGTTCCATACTAGAACTTGTCTATCAACGAATGTAATACCATATCCTTTGTCTTCAAGAGATGAAATAGACAACAAATTCTTCTTCAAACTAGGAACATATAAAATATTATAATAGAGGCATTACCTCATGATTCCTATTGTAAGGATGATGAACCAATGCCCTTGACTTCATACTTGCCATTGTCTACATGCTCAACCCTTTGAGCTATTTTCTTTTCAACCAATTCAGAGAGAGGTTCACAACTTCCAGTCATGTGTGTAGAGGCACCACTGTCCACCAACCAAATTTCATCATCACCTGCAATGGAACCTGTAATAGCAGAGTAAAATGAATATTCATCATCAAAATCATTCTTCTTAGGTCTCCTCTTATGAGATGATTCATTAAGGTCAATTGCAGAAGCATGGTGTTTCCCTTTCCTTTTTCGATCATCATTCCTTTGAAGATGCCTGTTTTGATAGTGACCATATGCTTGGAAATGAAAGCATTGCACATTTGTCTTTCTCTTCTTTCATGATAGGGAGGAGGAGGTCTTCTTTGTGGAGCAAGTCCTCTTCCAGGAGCAGGTCTCGGAGCAGATCTTGAATTAGGTCTTCCACCTGAACTTCTTTGAAATCTTCCAAAGTTTCTTACCTCTTATATTCTTTGAGTGAGTTGCAAAAGCGCGAGAGACGTCACCTGGATTTGCAATCTTGCCTTTGGATAAGAGTCTTGATTCTTCTTGAATGCAAGTAGTCCATAACTTGTCAAAGGAAGGTGTGTTTTCTCTGCCACTGATGCTTGTTGCAAAAGGATCCCAAGATTTAGGTAGAGCACCTATTGCCATAGCTCCTAATTCTTTGTTGGATACTTCTTCATCAATAGCTTTGAGTTGATCTCTTATTTGAGATATTTTTACGAAGTATGATGCCATAGTATCATTCTTTGTCATCTTGACATCACGTAGCTAGCTTCTTAGACTTATAGATTGATTGATGTTGTTGATGGTGTACATTCAATGAGGGCATCATACATCTCCTTGGAGGATTTGTGATCAACAATATAGGGAATTAAATTATCCCTAAACTTTTCCCAATACAATACCCAAGACCCTATGCCTAGCAAGAACTAGGTCAATTCTAGTCGTCCATGCCCTGAAGTTTGTTGCTCCTTCAAGCTTGTTTTATGTTTTCATGAATAAATTCATGAAGAAGATGACAAATCAAAATAAAAGATGTAGAATCCCAAAGCACTTCAATGCTCTTCAAGGTGGTCTTCAAGGTGATCTCAAGGCTCTTTCCCTTTACCAAAGCTCTAATACCATGTTGATTTTCTAGTGCAATCAAGATTAGTAGAATTTTTGAAACTGATAACTACTTCCAATGATACAATTTGACTTCTTTAGAGCATTTCAATCATCAAGCGATTATACATGAAAAATTTCAACCATTAACAATAGAGCAACAATAGAGATCAGGGTAAACAATAAGATGAGACACCAAAATTTAGGCTAGCGGCCAAGGCAAAACCCACAAGGGGAAAACCCATAAATCTTTCCTTGTGAGAGATAATTTAGTTCATCAAATGTACATAAAAATATTCTAAACAAGATTCCAATTTTCTGACGTCAATAAATGCCAAGTCAAACTAGTCAAATGAGAGAGAAAATAATCAACGTTGTCCAAGTCAAAGTCTGCAACAGAGGGGCTGAATTTTGGCCTGAGATAGTTGAACAAAAGGAGCTGAGATTCGATCAAATTATAGTCAATGAGCCACAATCAAGATCTTGGTCAAAGTGCAGATGTTGACCTGGGGTCAACCCTCAGTGAATGAGCCAAAACAAGAGCAATACTTTGGTCAAATAGAGTCAATGAACCGTTGAAAATTTCGGCCTCCAAACCCAATCGAAATCTCGGTTAAATAGAAGCAAGAATACTCAAGTCATTGCTAGTCAAAGTCATAAACAAGAGAGCTGGTCAACGCAAAAAATTCTTCTTCTCCTTCACATGTGTGGATTGTTCTTCTTCTATTTTAGATCGAATTGATGAGTTGATGTGTGTCCCAAATGAGGTCATTGAACTTCTATTTATACATGTGCTAGGAGGTGGGTTTTTGACCTTGGGGTCAAAGTTTCAAACCCTTTCATTGAGTGGTGCCAACTTGTGCAAATGAGGTCGACTTGGTTAACATATAAATTCATAATTTCTCCTTCGCTTTGCCAATGTAAATACTCACCGAAACTACCAATTTTCAACACTTCCTCTTAGCTAGGGTGGTACTTTTCATTCTCTCTATCTATCTCAAGATCAAGCTCCCCGACCAAACCATTAGTCTCTTAGTAATAACCCGAGGGAGAGATCAGATGTACAAGTCTCATCATAAGGAAAGATACATAGCATCAAATTCATCCCATAAGCCAAAACCCAATGGCATCAAGGCCAATGCCCAACTGGCCATGGGACCAATCAATGAGGCCAATCTCTCCAACCATATGCGATGGTTTCTCAGTCAAGCACAATGACCCAAGAGAGTACATAGGGTCCATCTCCCTGACCATAAACAAGGTCTCTATGTCCATGACCCAAGGGAGGAATCCCTATCTCAATATCATTATCCCCGGCTATCTCCGTCAAATACATTGATCCAAGGGAGAGAACTCCAAAATCAGTGTCCCCGACCAAACCCATTGGTCTCTTAGTCAAACCCAATGACTTAAGGGATCACTTCAAGCCTCCAAACCAAAAACCAAACTTCCCAACCACATTGGTTTCTCAGTCAATTTGATGTCCCAAGGGAGTAACCAGGACAATCTTCCCATACATAAACCTTGGTCTCTTAGCTAAGCCCAAGGAAGACTGTCAATCACGTGATGCTATACAATCAATGCTTCCTCTCAACCTTAAAGGGATTCTCAACACCTCCAAATTGTTCTTTGAAGTAACCAAACTTCATTCGGGACAATGATTTGTCAAAACATTAACAACTTGCTGATTAGTAGGTACATATTCGAGCCTCACAGCTCCTCTCTGGACCAATGTTATCAGAATCGAACCAACGATCGAACCGAAAAACCTTGTGGACCGGGAATTGGTAAAAAAACGGGACCAAAAAACTAGTTGACCAAAAACACATAAAATATTCAAATTTTAAAGAAAAACATATATATACATGTGCATCCATATGAATCCAAACAATTTATACACAAATAAGCAAAAGTTCTCATTTATATAGCATGTAAGGGTGCACATAACCAAAATAGCATTGAGTGCAATCCCTCCCTGAACTGAAAATACATCAACAAATAGGCTCTAGATGGCCTCTAGCATAAACAAAAATTCATGCTACAACAAATACCTACATATCATCAAAATCATTGCCTATATTGGGATCCTCATCATCAATATAACCCTCTAAGCATTAAAGTGAGATAGAAAAAACGTAGTATGTCAAGTCAAGATGTTGTTTGAGTGATGGGTACTTTTTTAGTAGAGTCATGATAGACGAGTTCGACAACCAATGCCACTAATTAAAGTACATAGAGGGATTGGTGCTCTTTATTAAATGCTAGTTCTTGACCCTCGTACATGACAAAATCCAATGGAAACGTTGCAATCCCCACAATCCTGAAATCTTAAAAAATTGTCAAGTCTGTTGGATTTTGAGTGAAATCTAAAATTCTACTTTCTTCGTATGAAATCTCATGAGGTTGGATCCACTCTCAAACATCCTGAGTCATTTCATGGTAATGTTAAAAATTTAAGTAAAAGGATGGAAATGAAAAATTAAGGAGAATGTCACTTTTACTTGCTGGACTAGGGGAGAATTAGAAGTGGGCCAACCAAATGAAAAAATGAAAAAAATAGAAAAAATAGGAAATTTTTACGCTGACCTGGGAAGGTACAAACTGCACGGAACTAGTCTCGTATTGGTCGGTTCAATGCTGAACCGACCGGTTTTGTTACAGAACATGCCTATTTCGGTTCTTAGGTCCAATTTGGACCGATTTTGGGCCAAAAACTGCCGGCCGGTTCCATCGGTTCTGACAACATTGCTCTAGACAATATTCCAGATGTAATGATACTTGATCTCAATGTGCTTTGACTTGTCATGAAAATCAGGATCTCAGAAAGCTTTACATAACTTTGATTATCCCAATATACAATGGTTGATTCCAACACCTGATCAAACAAACCAACAAACAACTTATGAAGCCACACAACTTCACAACATGTTGAACATGTAGCTATATACACAACTTCAGCCATACTAAGAGCAACTAAAGTTTGCTTCTTACTAGACCATGAAATCATAACAGAGCCCAAGCTAAAACAATAACTAGAGGTGCTCTTTCTATCATTAGAGCATCTGCCCCAATCAACATTTGTAACAATGTTTTAAAACTCCGACTCCGACTCGGTCGAGGGTCAACTCCGACTTCGACTCCGACTCGGTATCGACTCGGCCGACTCGATTTCAATGACTCGATCGTTGTAAAAAATACATTAAATATTTATTTTTTATAAAAACACATAATTTTAAAGATTTTCATTCATGTTTTGAAACACACAACATTAGAATATAGATAGAAGACAACATATGATCAAAGTAGGCTCATGAATATATCCATTATATCAAAATGGCACCCAGTGCACTGTCCAATACATACACGATGATGATATAGAGATCAAAACAAAAACACATAACCAAGGAGGCTATAAATGGCCTCTACAACAAAAGTCTGTGACCAGTACTACTGGCTACTGCTAGAGTTGCCAACATCATCTGGCTCAGTGTTACTTGGGAGTGGGAGCGAAAGTGGGGAGCGAGAGCGAAAACGGGAGCGAGAGCGACATTTTCAGAAGCTCCTGGTTTGGAAGCAAATCCCAAAGGAGTTCGACAACCAAAGTCACTAACATCAAGGTACATAGAGGGATTGGTGCTCTTGATTAAATACGAGTTCCATACCCTAATACATGACAAAATTCAATGGAAACATTGCAATCCTCCAATCCTGAAATCCTGAAAAATTGATAAGTCTGCTGGATTTTGAATGAAATCTAAAATTCTACTTTCTCCATATGAAATCCAATGAGCTCGGAACCACTCTCAAACATCCTGAGTCATTTCATGGTTGAATCTTCATTTTCATCCTTTTACTTTAAGAATTTAACATTACCATGAAATTTGAATAGCATATCAATACTAGGAGAGGGGAATGGACCCCAAATAGCACTTAACCAATTTAAAAAACACCTTGGAGTCCCCAACAGTCAGCTAAATGTTAAAAAGTTAATTTTTTTTTTAGAAAAATCGCTGTTTTTTTGGGTGACTGGCCGGATTTAATGACTCGGCCGAGTAGATGTGGAAACGGCCGGGTTGACCGAGTCATGACTGACTCGGCCGTGTCATGCAATAACTCGGCCGAGTCAGTCATGACTCGGCCTCTCGAACTGGTTTTTTTGCCGGGTCATAAAATTCTTCAATGACTCGGATCAACTCGGCCGTTTCGGATTCGATTTCGCCGAATTTTAAAACAGTGATTTGTAAAACCATGTAGCTGCCATTTTCCATTAGAAACATATCTCAAATCATAATTAATGGTGCCATAGAGATATCTCAATATATGTTTCGGTGCAACCCAGTGCACATGTTGGGGCTCAACCAAGAATTGGCTCAACATGTTCATAGTATAACAGATATCAGGCCTAACGTTAACTAGATATTTCGACACACCATTCAATTTGCGATACATAGAGGGATCAATCAAATTACAATCATGCTCATATCTTCTTCAAATTTGTCACCATGGGAGTGTCCATGGATTTGTAGTCTGTCATGCCAAATTTATGAAGGATCTTAATAGTGTACTTGCCTTGTCCAACAAAGGCTCATCAGGCTATTGCCAAATTTCCAATCTCAAATAACAATGCATAAGACCAAGATACTTCATCTCAAATTCATAAATCAACTCTCTCTTACACTGGACAATGAGAACCTCAACCCCTGTTAGAAATAGATCATCTGCATATAGTAGCAAAATCAAGGACTCACCTTCAACAAATTTGAAGTACAAATTCGGATCAACATTGGTCTTTTTGAAACGAAGGCTGAACAAATAACTATCAGTGCGAGAGTACTGTGCATGAGGAGCCTGCTTAAGCCCATACAAGGATTTCTTCAATTTGCAAACATGTGTCTCTCTATCATGAATCTCAAAGCCTTGAGGCTGCTCAATATAAACTTTTCTTCTTCAATGAATCCATTCAGAAAGGCAATCATGACGTCCAATGGATGTAATTTCCAACCTGCAATAGAAGCAAGAGCAATAACAGATATAATAAAAGCATACATGGCAATGGGAGCAAGTGTGTCTTCATAATCCTCTCCCTCTTTCTGTGAGAGTCCATGGGACACCAATCTTGCCTTGTACTTCTTAGTGCTTCGATCAATGACATGCTTGATTTTGTAGATCCATTTGGAAGACACAACAAATTTCCCTTCAGGTCTTGGCACAATTTCCCATACATCATTCTTCAATATAGATTGGTACTCTTCAATTGTAGCATCTTTCCAAAATTGATGTTCAACAACTTCTTCATAGGTGGAGGGCTCAGATTCAATGATCTTACACATTATTGCTGCATAACTAGAGTACTTCTTCGACCTCTTACTTTCCCTATAGGTCCCATGAGGTGCTGCATGTCCTTCAACTTCTTTCAAAGTTTGTTCAAGCTAGGTAGGTCTCTTTCTAGTCTCAGGTATAGTGACCCTAGGTGAATCAACCGTTCATGTGTATCATCAGAGTCTTCATAAGGCTCTTGTTCCATAGGTTCAGGTTCTTTGGATTTCGATTCCACATTCTTAGGAGCCACCTACATCTCATCAATGTCCAAGTGTGATCCCTTGGATTTCCAGAAAGCAACATCCTCATAAAAAATGACATCCCTGCAAATTTCAATGGATTGTTGTCCTGGTACATAGACTCTGAAAGATTTTGAATTTTCAATGTAGCCAACAAAAGTTCACTTCCCAGAAGGTTCCAAATTCGTCGTTTTCTCCTTGGGCACATGAACATAAATAAGACAACCAGGTATTCTCAAATGTTCAACATTGGGTCTCTCACCTGTGAAGACTTCTTCAGGAGTCTTGTAATCCAATATTCGGTGTGGACGCCTATTTTGAACATAAACAACTCTCTTTGAAGTTTCTCCCCATAGAAACATTTGCAACTCTTGATCATGAAGCATGGCGTTGGTAGCTTCCATAATAGTCCTATTCTTCCTTTCGATAATTCCATTTTGTTGAGGATAGTAGGGAACTATCGACTCCCTCTTAATTCCAACATCCCTGCATAAAGCAATCAACCCCTTGGATACATACTCTCCTCCATCGTCAGACCTCAAAGTCTTAATCCTTCTTCCTGTAGCATTTTCAACTTGTGCCTTGAATTCCCGAAACTTTTCAAATACTTCATTTTTGGAATTCAAGAAATAAATCCATGTTTACGAGAGTAATCATCAATGAAAGTGATAATGCAAATGACCACCCAAAGATTTGTTAGGCATAGGTCCACAAATATCAGAATGCACAAGATCCAAGATTCCTTCGGACATACTATCACTACTACTTCTAGTACATTATCCTTTGACATTTTACTGAAGAGCACATCCTTTGAAAACTCCATCATGTTCAATCTTGATTTGAGGTACACCTTTAACAAAATCTTTCATTCTAGACAAAGCTTTATAATGAACATGAGCATACCTTTGATGTGATAGTTCACATAGGTCAAATTTGTTGTGTAGCAAGGCTTGAATTGAGCGTCCAAGGAGATGATATAAGCCTCCAATTCATACACCAATGACCTTCACAAATTCAAAGGAGGAATCTTTTGTCCACACTCGAACTTGTCGATCAACGAATGCGATTCTATATTTGTCTTCAAGAGTTGAAATAGACAATAAATTCTTCTTCAAACCAGGAACATATAAAATATTATTAATAGAGACATAACCTTGTGATTCTAATTGGAAGGATGACTAACCAGTGCCTTTGACTTCATACTTGCCATTGTCTCCAATCTCAACCCTTTCAGCTATCTTCTTTTCAACCAATTCAAAGAGATGTTCATGACTTCCAGTCATGTGCCTAAAGACACCACTGTCCACCAACCAAATTTCATGGTGACCTGAAAAATAAAATGAATATTCATCATTAGAATCATTCTTCCTAGGCCTCCTCTTATGAGATGATTCATTAAGTTTAGCTGCAAAAGCATGGTGATTCCCTTTCATTTTTCGATTATCATTCCTTTGAGGACACGTATTTTGATAGTTACCATATGCTTGGCGACAGATAATTGAACATTTGTCATGTTTCTTCTTTCTTGAGAGGTAGGATGAGGTCTTCTTTGTGGAGTAGGTCGTCTTCCTGTAGCAGGTCTTGGAGCAGATCTTGAATTAGGTCTTCTACTTGAACTTCTTTGAAATCTTCCAAAGTTTCTTCTACCTCTGATATTCTTTGAGTGAGTTGCAAAAGCTCGAGAGCCTTCACCTGGATTTGCAACCTTGCCTTTGGATAAGAGTCTTGATTTTTCTTGAGTGCAAGTAGCCCATAGCTTGTCAAAGGAATGTGCATTTTCTCTGCCACTGATGCTTGCTACAAAAGGATCCCAAGATTCAGTAGACCAACCATTGCCACAACTACCAATTCTTTGTTTGATACTTCTTCATCAATACCTTTGAGTTGATCTCTTATTTGATATATTTTTACGAAGTATGATACCATAATATCATTCTTTGTCATTTTGACATCACGAAGTTGGCTTTTTAGACTTATAGATTGATTGATGTTGTTGATGGTGTACAATTCAATGAGGGAATAATACATCTCCTTGGAGGATTTGTGATCATCAATATAGGGAATTAAACGATCCCTAATAGATTCCTTGATGATGCTCATGGCCAAGATGTCACCCTCATGAAACTTATCCTTTCCTTCTTGATCAACTAGTTCAATAAATTTTCCCAATACAATACCCATGACCTTATGCCTAGCAAGCACTAGGTCAATTCTAGTCTTCCGCGCCCTAAAGTTTGTAGCTCCTTCAAGCTTGTTCTATGTCTTCATGAAGGAATTCATGATGAAGATGACCAATCAAAACAAAATATGTAGAGTTCCAAAGCACTTCAATGCTCTACAAGGTGGTCTCAGTGCTCTTTCCCTTAACCGACACTCTGATACCATGTTGATTTTCTAGTGCAATCAATACTAGTACAAATTTTCAAACTGATAACTACTTCCAATGATACAATTTGACTTCTTTAGAACATTCCAATCATCAAGCAGTTATACATGAAAAATTTCAACCATTAATAGTAGAGCAGTGGTCAATAAGACAAGGGACACGAAAATTTAGGCCAGTAGCCAGGGAAAAACCCACAAGGGGAAATCCCATAAATCTGTCCTTATGAGAGAGAATTTAGTTAATCAAATGTACATTAGAATATTCCAAACAAGATTCCAATTTTTTGACCTCAATAAATGCCAAGTCAAACTAGTCAAATGAGAGAGAAAATAGGCAATGTTGTCCAAGTCAAAGTCTGCAACAGAGGGGCTGAATTTCGGCCTGAGGTTGCTGAATAGAGGGGGTCGAAATTAGGTCAAATTACAATCAATGAGCCATAGTCAAGATCTTGGTCAAAGTCCAGATGTTGACCTGTGGTCAATCCTTAGTCAATGAGCCCAAATAGGAGCAATACTCTAGTCAAACAGAGTCAACGAACCACTGAAAATTTCAGCCTCCAAAACTAGTCAAAATCTCGATTATAGAAGCAAGAATACTCGAGTCAACATCGATCAAAGTCAGAAACAAGAGAGCTAGTCAACGCAGAAAATTCTCTTCTCCTTCGCACGTGCGGACTGTTCTTCTTCTATTTCCGATTGAATTGATGATGTATGTCCCAAATGAGGTCAACGAACTTCTATTTATACATGTGCGAGGAGGTGCCTTTTTTGACCTTGGGTTAAACCCTTTCATTGAGTGGGGTTGACTTATGCAAATGAGGCCCACTTGGTCAACATATAAATTCCTAATTTCTCCTTTGCTTTGCCAATGAAAATATCGATTGAAGCTATCAATTTTCAACACTTGTTAGTGCTAAATAACTTGAATATCTGGTTGGTGGTTTGCTCTTCTTGAAAGTGTTGCTATGAGCCTGCACATGCTCCTTAACATCCCTCAATCTCTGTTTGGGCCATCTCGACCTCATATTGGTAGAACTTGAAGGAATGTCTAACTCATCCTCTGAATCTATTGGCTGTGTCCCGGCTGATGCTATTGGGGTCCTTTCACAACCTTAGGAGCCTCTTGCTCCTTCTCCTCTACCACTGCTGGCTCTCACTCATGAGATCTCATGAGGGTCTTATCTTCATCAAATTTGACATCTTAACTCAAGATCACCTTTCTCTGTCCTAGAATGTAGACTTAGTAGGCCTTTGAGACCTCACTATAGCCAACAAACACACCCCTCTCAAATAAGGTCTCCAACTTAGTCCTCTTCTCTATAGGCACATGGAATTAAACTGGACTATCGATTATGCGTAAGTGACTCACATTCGGTTTCATTCCCATAAACAACTCATTAGGAGTCACGTCCTCCAACACATACACAGATGTATTGCTCGCTTCTGCCCACAAAACACATGCAACTCTTGATCATAGATTATTGCCCTTGCCTCCTCCATGATGGTCCTATTTTTCCTCTCAACAACCCCATTTAGTTGAGGGTTGTAGGGTACTTTGAGCTCCTTCTTGATTCCTTCCTGCCTGTAAAAGTCCAAGAACTCATTGGAGGTGTACTCGCCCCCATTATTTGATCTCATCACCTTCATCTTCCTTCCTATTTGGTTCTCCACAAGAGCCTTGAACTCCTGAAACTGATTGAAAACCTCATCCTTGGTCTTCAGGAAGTAGATCGAAGTCTTCTTGGAAAAATCATCTGTGAACGTCACAAAATATAAAGACCCTATGATTGACGTAACAGACATAGGATCACATATATCAAAATGCATAAAGTCTAGCACACCCTTAGACTTGGTCTCACTACGAGGATACACATTCTTGTCCTGCTTCCCAAGCGCACAATGTTTACATAGTCCATCCTGCTCCACTCGGATCTGTAGAAAACTAGTAACCATCCTTTGCACCATTGAAAGAGCTTTGTAGTGTAGGTGTCTCGTCCTCCTATTCCAAATCTCGCTCTAGCTGTCACTCTCATGGATGAAAACCTTCACTGACCATCCTCGCAACAGATAGAAATCTCTCTCTCTCCTATCGATCACCCACTTCTTGCTGAAATCAATCTGCTTCGGCCCAACAACCACTTCACCTCCCGTAAAGATGACCTCTAGTCCTCTATCTTCCATGGTCGAAACTGAAAGGAGATTCTTCTCCAAACCCAATACATATAGCACTTCATTCACCTCCATGATGCCACTTGAGTCCATCTGGAACTTGATACTCCCAGTGCCCTCGACTACATACTTGGCCTTGTCACCAAGCTCCACATTTACATCTTTGGGCCCCCTGGTCATGCTGGTGAAGAAGTCCCACGATCCCGTCATATGACGAGATGCTCCACTATCCACGAACCAGACACCTCTCGTGACAGTTCCAAAAAGGAAAGATACTAGGGCGAAGTTTTTATCGAACTTCTTCGCCATCTCCTCCATTTGTGTAGTAGCTACCATAGCAATCTTACCCTTTCCCTTATTTTTGTTAGGACATTAATTGGCAAAATGTACGAGCTTATGACAAGCAAAGCATTTAACTTTGATCATGTCCTTTTCCTTCTTCATTTGTGAAGATGCTCCTCGACACTGGTTCTTCTTGGCCTTTGCTTTGCCCTTGTTCACTTGTGCAACAAGAGCAACTTCGTCCATCTCCTTAACGCCCTTTCATTGCCCTCTAGTTAATGAATTTTCCCAGGTCTCTTTCTGGGTGAAATCATCCCATAGCCGACTCTAATCTTGATGAGAAAAATCTCGTCCACAAAAGTGGACCATTGCTTCACGCACCCCTTAAGAGAAACTTTGACGAGCTCTAAATCATATGCACAGTTTCGCCCACAGTTGCAAGCTCATCACGAGCTTGTTGGACCGTGAGATAGGAAGTCACAGTCTCAGATTTGCCATATTAATACTGTTTAACTTTTCCCGCAACACGATTGCTTTGTTCTTGTTTGTACTCTGATAAATACTGGTTAGAGGTACCCACATTTCTCCACTAGTATCCTTCCTTGATATGTGAGGAATTATATGTTCCCTCGCACCATCCAGAATTGTGCAACTTGCTTTCATATCCTTGGTTCTGTGTTTTGCTGCTTGTACTAGATCTGAAGGAACCTGCGCATACTTGCTTACTAAATCCCAAAGACCATTCATCTTTAGAATCAAGGTAATTCGCTCCTTCCAAGGGCTGAAACTTTATATCAAGGTAATTCACTATGAGGATACACATTCTTGGTCTGCTTGCTAAGCGCACACTATTTACACACTCCATCTGGCTCCACTTGGATCTGTGGAAAACCAGTAACCATCCTCTGCACCATCAGAGCAACTTTGTAGTGTAGGTGTCCCATCCTCTTATGCCAAATCTCGCTCTGGCTGTCACTCTCATGGATGAGAACCTTCATTGACTGTTCTCGCAATAGATAGAGATCTATCTCCCTCTTATTGATCACCCTCTTCTTGCTGAAATCAGTCCCCTTCAGCCCAGCAACCACTTCACCTCTTGTAAAGATGACCTCCAGTCCTCTGTCTTCTATGGCCGAAATTGAAAGGAAATTCTTTTCCAAACCTAGTACATATAGCACTTCATTCACTCCATGATGCCACTTGAGTCCATCTGGAACTTGATACTCCCAGTGCCCTCGATTGCATACTTGGCCATGTCACCAAGCGCCACATCTACATCTTTGGGCCCCTTGGTGAAGCTAGTGAAGAAGTCTCGTGATCCCGTCATATGATGAGATGCTCCATTGTCCACGAACCAAACACCTTTCGTGACAGTTCCAAAAAGGCAAGATACTAGGGGAATTTTTTTATCAAATTTCTTCGCCATCTCCTCCATTTGCGTAGTAGCTACCATAGCAGTCTTACCCTTGCCCTTCTTTATGTTAGGACATTGACTGGAAAAATGTATGAGCTTATGACAAGCAAAGCATTGAACTTTGCTCATGCCCTTTTCCTTCTTGCTCTGTGAAGATGCTCCTCTACACTGGTTCTGCTTGGCCTTTGCTTTCCCCTTTTTCGCTTGTGCAACAAGAGCAACTTCGTCCTTATACTCACTGCCCTTTTGTTGTCCTCTAGTTAATGAATTTTCCTAGATCTCCTTTTGGGTGAAGTCGTCCCATAACAGACTCTAATCTTGATGAGAAAGAATCTCGTCCATAAAATTGGACCACTGCTTCATGCACCCTTCAGAGCAACCTTGACGAGCTCTTAATCATGCATAGTTTCCCCCATAGCTACAAACTCATCACGAGCTTGCTGGACCATGAGATAGGAAGTCACAGTCTCAGATATGGTCATTTTAATACCGTTTAACTTTTCCTGCAACACCATTTCTTTGTTCTCGTTTGTACTCTGCTAAATACCGGTTAGAGGTACCCACATTTCTCCACTGGTATCCTTTCCTGATATGTGAGGAATTATATGATCCCTCACACCATCTAGAATTATGCAACTCACTTTCATATCCTTGGTTCTATGTTCTGTTGCTTGTATCGGATCTGAAGGAACATGCACATCTCTGCTTACTAAATCCTAGAGATCATTCATCTTCAGAATCAAGGGGTGGTTCGCTCCTTCCAAGTGTTGGATTTTTATACCCCATCCAACCTATCTTCATATCTCAAACTGTTTAATGATGCCATCTTTGCGGATAAACCACGACCACAAAACCCAACTGCAAAATTTAATGAAATAATTTTGTCGCTGCAAAAAGGAGAACTCTCTGCTGCAAACCCTCATGATCTCAAATCCCTTTTTCAGAGTCTTCTAGATAACTTTGATACCATGTTAAATTTCTAATACCACGGCAATTTAATTTATTCCCAGTTTATTATTTATTTACCCAAATAATAAATGAATCACTGAAAAATAAAATTACTGGTATCTTTAACTTCTAGAATTAAAAATATGTAGTGAAAATGAATCAAAGAGATCAATCACACATTGCAAAATTAATTAACCCACAAAAAATTCGTTGTCATTTCATTATTTGGAAAATCTAGGTTTTTCAACCCACAAAGATACAAGGGAAAAGTACAATCTGGAACCTGCAATTCGACCCCCTTAGAATGAATCCGGCCTAGGTAAATCAACCTCAGGGAAATTTGTCTCCTGATGAAATTGCTTTGAAGAAATCAACCTTCAGCAATCAGATCTTGCGCCCTCTAATAATTTGATCTGTGTCGTTCCAGTGATGCACACTGGGAAAACCCCGACACTCCAACAACTTGGTCTCCTCCTGAGGATGGTGTGATCCCCTTCTGACAACTCAACCTTGCAATCTCCTCCAACTCGGCCCTCTTGGATTCGCTCAAACCCATTCACACTTCATCCTTCTTTGCGCAATGGTCACTGAGCCACTTGCTCTACAGAGAAAATCGCTCTATCGTGATGACTCGCTCACATACTTGTGCTCTTCGTTTTGTCTTCACCACCATTTATAATCTCCATTGAGTCCAAATCCCTAACCCCAATCTCCCCTCTAGAAACATCTTGAATATTCCTTCTAGAAACATCTTGAAGATCAACGGTAGAGATTATTTCTAAGTCACTTAAATAATTAAATTATTTATCCTTAGAAAATAACCCAATAGTCCACAATAATTAATTGACTTTAATTATTGTACTTTTCCTAAGTTAAACTTAGGAAAGAAGACATAAATCACTAGAAGAGGCAAATAATGTCTTCCACATGCTAAGACACCAAGCAATTGTAGAAGACCTTCCGATGCTACTCACATCAACATTCTCAACTCCTTCGTCTAGGATAACTCCTAGCGAAGCCAAGGGGGGTAGTCCCTATGAGAAAGAAAAAACTAAGGATTGACTAAACGAAGTTAAGCAAGCAATATTCTAGGAGTTAAATGAGTTAACCAGAAGCACATTCAACCATCTAAATGTAAATCACAGCATATCACTTCAAAGCATGTAAATGACTTCACAAGTGAAATAATCATAGGCACATATAACCTTTCATAAGCAAGAGATGTAACAATAATGGTCAAATAAATGAAATACTCTTAAGCCAATGATATAGCAAATGGAGACTAGTGCCAAATAAGTACTTGCGAAAGTAAATGCTCAAAGTAAAAGATGATTGTTTGAAAATAAAATGCTTATACTTGGGATTGGAAAGCTCAAAAAGTAAATGCTTGAAATGAAATTTGAAAATAACCAAGTTAAGAATGCTGTAAAGGAAATGTTATGAAGTGTTTTTGGTACGTTTTGGTTAAAGTTAGATTTCAGTTGGATTTAAGTTAATTTGACAGATATGTGGTGACGCATATGAGTGCACAATGTGAGATGTGTGATTGCAAATAAAGTAAATCTAACTAATGTGGGTTTCCTCTTCTACCCTTATCCTTGTTGGGTTAAGGAAAGCTGCAAGGAGATCCAACGGGAGAAAGCTTCGCTTCAATAAGTACTCCTCTGATTTTACAAGTCAGCCAATTTGCAAGGAGATTCAACACTAAGGGAAACAAGCCCCTAGCTTGATTTCACAAGTCAAACATTTACCAATTTCCCCCAATCTCACAATAAGGAGAATAGAAGTGGTTTTCCCTATAAGATTAAGTCAACCAACAAATTCTTTATGATCACACACAAGGATCAAGGCAAGTTTGCAAAGATGTGAGTACAAAGATCTCGATGGGGTTCGTTACTTTGCAAGAAATAGAAACTAATCTAAAGCACATGAAATGAAATCTATTCTAGAGAGCATAAATTGAAATCTAAACTAAGATCAAGAAATTAAACTACTCTAGTGAAATGAGAAGCTAATCTAATGTTATATAGTTAGACTAATCAAATGGAATAATGTTTGACCAATGAAATGAAACTAATTTAATGAAATAAAAGCATACTAATCTAATGTTGTGATTAAGCTAATCTAAAGGTTAATTTTAACCCGAAAGAAATCACACCATGAAAAGAGAAACAACCACACAAGAGATCGCCACTGGGAAGGGGGGGATGCCTAGGAGACTCTCCTAGCTTCCAAGAGATTACAATGCTTAATGAAGTCCCTTATGAATAAAGGGATCCAAAAGGATGGAGTCACTTATGAATAAAGGGATAAAAAATATGGTTGTGATGTTACCATGATGGTAGAGTGATGGTTCTACAAGGTATATGGTTGTAGAACTTCTTTAGGTGCTTCAAATCTTCAATGTTGATGAAATTTCGCCAGCATTTCCCCTTTTAAAAGTGCATGCCTGCTAAAAACCAGCAATCAAATTAATATTACAAGTGCTGAAAATAAGTTTGAGACACTTAAACAACGTTAGTATAGGAAAGCCCAAAATTCCAAGGGAAATGCCCAAGTTAAAGTACTAGATTCTTACACTATTTAGCTTAATGAAAAACCAAGAGGACTTGGCCTTTTCTTAGCTAAAATGACTCCTGTTAGGACAACTACAAGTAAAAGCCTTCAAATGCTAAATTAAATCAATGTAAGCTCATGAAATCAAAACAAGGAACTTTGAATAAATTTTTTAGAGTTTTGATGAGGGGGCCTTTTGAAATCCCCTGGAAACACTTGATGTAGTGGGACTAATGCTTCTTTGGGTGCAAGAAGATGGCTGGTCCAACTGAGGACTTTCTCAACTCCAAGCAAGAGGAACCTGTAAAACACATGATCTTGCAAAAAATATTTATTAGAATTACACAATTACAAGATTAAACATGCCATTCAATCAAGAAATACATGTAATAATCAAATCTAGAATGTAAACTAGCAAGAAGGTAGCAAGCACTTGCTAACCTTCCCCTTTGGACAACAATGCCCCTATTGGGGCCTAAGCTACAAACTTAAAGTTAAAGCAAATTAAAGTTGAACATCAACAAGGTTACCTCAAATGGCTCCAAGAAAACCACTCAATTCTTGACATCAATAACCTCCAAAGCCTTTTGTTAACTTTAGGTATGTTCTATGCTTAGAGCAATTTATTTCAATTTTCACAGTGAGCTCAATATCTTTTCTAGATTAGCATTCACATCAGTGTTAAAGTAAACTACAGATAGAACATAAATATAAATCGCAAAAGACAAGCCAAGACAAGAGGACACAAGATGTGGCGCTAGCCAGGGACAAACCCCAATGTGGGGAAACCCTTCATCAATTCTTCTTATATGTTCTTCAATAGTTCAGCAGAGAGAGAGAGAGAGAGAGTACATTTACAACAGAAGTCACTTATCTAGATAAGAGCATAGATCATCTCTAAAAAGATGATACATGAGATCAGTTGAAGACATGCTACTTCAACTGATTCTCCAAGGTGACTCTTTCACCTATCATTTTGCTGCATACCGTCATCATGCTGCACCATGCTGCACCCATCATCACCATGCTGGACCTCATGACCATGCTGTACACATCATACTGCTGCACCTTATGTTGCATTGCTGTCCCATGTGTCATAACTATATTGTCATATAGCATGTCTCATGTGCTTGCAGCACCATGCTTGTCATGCTGTCCATGCTTGCCACTGTCCTATGTACTTTCGCTGCCATGTCACAACTGTCCCATGTATCTATACAGTACTATGTACCTTGCTGTTCCATGCATCTATACAGCACTATGTACCTTGCTATCCCATGCATTTATACAACACTATGTACCTTGCTGTTCCACGCTTTTATACAGCTCTATGTACCTTGCTGTTCCATGCATCTATCCAACACTATGTACCTTGCTGTCCCATTGCTTGTTGTCCCATTGTGTTTGCAGCACCATGTGACCTTCCTGTCCCATATTCCTTTGCAGCTCCATGTGACCTTGCTGTCCCATCTTCCTTTGCTGCACCATGTGACCTTGCTGTCCCATCTTCCTTTGCTGCCAACCCACCATACAAACGCTGCTGTTTGTCACTTCATTACTGCTGTAATTTTTGGGACTGGTTAGGGCACACAACAGTCCCTAACCATCCTCAAATCTGGCCCAGAATTTCCCTTATGAAATGCGGCCTACCCTAGTGTGAACAGACCTCATTTAGATGACTGCGTTTAGGGTATTCTAGGACTGCAGCTAGGGCTTCCTTAGGACTGCGGCTAGGGCTTCCTTAGGACAACATCTAGGGCTTATTTAAGACATCGTTAGGGCTTCTTTAGGACAGCGTTAGGGCTTCTTTAGGACAACATTAGGGCTTCTTTCCATCTGCGTCTAGGGGCTGCCTTCCACTAGGGCTGCCTTCTATCTGCGTCTAGGGCAGCCTCTTTTCCTCCAACGTCTAGGGCTTCCACTCCTAGATTTCTCTTCCACTAAAACCCAAGACAAGTGGAGAGAAATCAAGATAGAAGTGTGCGTGAGAAATGACTCTCAAGTCATCTACTTTTATACTAAAACATTGAGCACATGTGGGGTTTATTTGGTTGCTGGTCGACCTTGATGAATTGGCTTATAACACAAATAAATTCATAACTCCATGAATACTTATCGGAGTCGGATGATCTTTAGATCAATCCTACACCTTTTGACGAAAGGGATCCAAGAAAAATATCAGCTGCCATAAGTAAGATGACCCACATGGAGTTTGGCCCTAGTTGCCAATTTTAACACCATTTCTTTATTAACAATAATGTATCAGTTATAAAGCAATACTAGTAACACTTCCCCAAGCTCTCCAACCATGGATTACAATGAGAGGAGAGGTTCAATATATATGAAAATGGGAGAATATCCCGATGAAAAGAGAGTTCCCAAGTATTAGGGTGAAGATCCCAAAGCAAAATCAAATTGATCCAAGTGTCCAAGGCAACGGTGCGTATTCCCCTATGTGGCTGGGTGTATCTCCAAGAGTGGTTGTGTGTGTGCTGTTGAGGATAGGATAGGAGGAGTTGCCAAGTGTGGGAGTGGTTGTCTCAAGTGAACTCAACCTATCTTCCCAGTGTAAAACCAACTGTCCAACAAGTGCTGCGTATCTCCACTACAAGTTGATGCATATGGCAAGAGAGAGTTGCATAGCCAACCAAGGAAAGAGTGTATGACATTGTGGATTGGAGGAAAGAGTGTGACATTGTGGATTGGAGTGGGAGTGGCCTGCCACATATCCCACCCAACTCGGCCACCACTTCAAGATTGAATTCGACCCTTTTGACAGCTAACTCGAACCTCAACCTTGTGTCCAATTTAAGCATGGAACTCGACCTCCACGTGGGTACATGAACTCAAACTTGCTGGCTCATTAGTTTGACCTCCAAAGGCAGCCAACTTGTGGGCCTTTAATCACTCATTTCACTGATCCTTGTTGCCAAGTCACTCCACTTGAGTGATTTTGAGTCACTTAGCTTGACTGGAGACATGTTCCCCACATGTTCCCAGTTTATTAATTTATGATTTTCCTTGTCTTTTTCTCACTTTTATGAGTAAAAGTGAATTTCAGGGGGAAATATTATTTTTTTGCACCCTAAAGTGGGTACTAGGATAGTGTTGGTACTTTTTGAGTGCTCACATGCCATACAACATTTCCTAGTGCCACTTTTTTATTTTTTACATAGAAATTAATTGAAAATTTCCATCCTGCGGTGAATTCTTAATTATTAAAAAATCCTACTAGAACCTAATGCAATTTCGTGGTACTATGGGTAGCACAAAGTTCAAACCTCCTTTTACAAATCCATTGAAGGATAATGAGATCAAATTTTTTTTCCAAATCATCTCCCATGCTTAACTTTATCAAACTTCATGAAGTTCACAAGATCTTCACCAAAGCATATAGCCAGGTTTTCAAACTTCTCCACTCACCAATGCTTCATATTTGTCTTGGCCATAATTTGGTGCTTTATGCTTTATGCTTGGCCATAATATACATTGACTCTAGACTCAAAAAACACACTCAAGGCCTAGTTAGTAATCACACTCAAGGCCTGGTTAGTAATCACACTCTAGCTTTGGAGGATGTGAGTGAAAAAACTCAATTAATTATTTATTGCTGAAAAGTGAAAATAATGAATTAAGTAAAAAAACACTCTAGAGTGATGTTCTTACTGACTAGGTCCCAAGGGTCTAAGTCTGTTACATAAGTTCATCATACTAGTGTCATTTTATGCAAGTTCTCCATGGGGGCATGGAATTTGTATAGAGAGAGAAGATAGAAGTGAGGGAGAAGAAAGGGCAAAATTCTCCCTACTAGACTTCTAAACTTTGAAATTTTGATAGGTGCCTTGTACGTTGAGCTGTGAGCTCTTCATTCCTGCTAGGTACAACTTAGTAGGTAACACTAGCCATTCCATTTTTTCTATAAATGAATTACTGCCCCTAGAGTCTGAGTGGGGTACATTTCATGCCAACCATTCTATTTTTTTTCAATAAATGAACATGTAGGCCGAATGATGGACGTCTAGCATCGAAAAGTTTTTGTTGACCAATATTGGGGTTCCGCTAAGGTTCGAACTTGGTTAACTTGCCTAGCATGCTTGTGGGTGTTTGTGTTAGGCTCAGGATTATAGGAGTAGTCCTGCCGACTCGACCCTGGGCATCCTTGGGTGACAAGTAGCAGGTCTATTGATTCTGCTAATATAAAATGTGTTTGTGTGTGAAGTTGTGGTTGTAGGGGTTGGAGGAAATTCGTTTGTAACATAGAAAAGGAGAATCTAATAAAGGATTAAATATTTTAGTTGGGGAGGGTAGGGAGAAACACAAGACGAGGGTTAAAGATATAACAAAACAAAAATGGTAGAGGAAAAGGGACTTAAAATCAGGGGAAAAACATGCAAGTGTATGTTTAGAGGGATATAAATTTATTAGAAGTAGGGTCTTGCATGGGATACAAGAGTAATACAAGGTCAACTAGAAGAGGGATGAATGGAAGAGAGGTTTTAAAAGCTGTGGGGAGAAGAGATGGTAAACGATTGGGAGGAGGAAAGGCAACTGATAAAAAAGTGGAGGGAATATGTCAAAGAGAACTCTCAAGTTAGATTGGAGATAGAGGGGAATGCCATTTGAAATGCAGGGAGGAGAGATGGAAGAAGACAAGGTGGAGGCAAGGGAATTGAGAAAAGTTGGACAATTAAGTTGAGGAGACCCTTCCAGTGAGAGTAGGAGCTAGAAGGGTATGAACATGTCCAACTCAGATAGAAATATTCAATTTAAAAGAACAAAAAGAAAATGTTAGACAAAGTTAGAGGAAATGGAGACAACATACGAGGAAAATCTTATAAAGGGGGAGGGATTTGGTGGACTTTGGTCAATAGATACCAATCCTAGGGTTTATGAGGGTATGAATTGGGATCTTAGAGAAAATCTTTTAAGGGGAAATTAGTCTATAAACTAGAAAAATTCTATGCTGCAAGAAACAAATTAGCTAAGAGAGATTGTAATGTCATAAAAAGGTAAACCAAACCTAAAAATTCAATAGAAATAAAGGTAATATAGCAATATTCCCTTAAATGAAATGAAGGGAGTGGGGGCACTTGTACATCCACAATGGTTTGCATCTCCAAAGCCTTGGATTTACACCTTCAAATCCTAATAAGATTGGAGGAAGGACTTTTTCAAACAAAAAGATAATAGTATTGACAAATAAATATGAGTGAATTCTTAGAAGGGTGGGGGACTCCCATCTTTATAACTGGTAGGGTTGTTATACTAACTGACTAGATGCAATGCGTGACAAAATTTGAGGCCTAGTCACCTGAAGTGGCAATTGAGCCTAGAAATAACCTAATAATATTCTTTAGCCCTTGTGGTTTTTTCCATAGTCTTGAAAATATGGTTTTTATTGTAAGATTATGTACTTCTATGCAGGATAACCCTTTTACATCAATTATGTCAAAAATGTTGTGTCTAAGGGTACAACATGTGATGATTTCTCCAGTGTTCCACGGGGTCGTGTCCCCCCACTTGGGGGTCGAGTTTCCTAGCTCCTTTGTGTTGAAATTTGTAGCTTGGGAGGTACTCCAAGCCCCAGGGGTTTAGGAGTTGGAGGACAAAGCGCCACAAGGGCAGCTTGTGGACTTGGAACCCAAGAAAGGGGTTTTTGCACCAATCGTGTTTTTGGGGCAGAACCATGATGGTTACACGACATGTGATGGATGAGGATGATAGTGCTCGGAAAGACGATTCCAACGCATTGAAAATTGTTCGAATCCGAGTTGTTGTTTGGAAGATATTAATTTTTGAAGTTGACATATGAATTATGAATTTCTTCATGTAGGCCAACATGAGTTTATCAAACATGCTGGCGTGAGAAATTCAAAAGACATGTCGGTTCAATATGATTTCGTGGAGGCTCCTTTTAGTATAAAAGGAGGTCGAATGGGAGGCTATTTGGGCATCCATTTTGGTGCAATACACTCCAAGAGAAGCTTTGAAATTTCGGTGGAGAAAAGAAGCCTAAAGAACAACGTGGAGAAGCCCTAGGAACAATGTGAGGATTTCAGGATTGCTGTAGATGACAACGTGGGAATCTAGGGCTGTTTGGGTGTTGTTCTTGGGCTGGGTTTACAGGATAGAAGTGGAGCTAAACCACAGTGAAAAAGAGACCTAAAGACAGCATGAAAGAGGCCTGAAAGAGCAGCATGGATTCTCTGTTTGTTGTAGGTGACAACATGGAGGAGAAGGTTTGTTTTAAGGTGTGAATAGGGTTGTCTTAAGTGCAGATTAGGGCCAGCGTGAATGGCTGTCTAGGTCGAGGAGAATAGAGGAATAACGTTGTTGTTTGGGTCGGTTGAGGAGACAAAAGCTACAACAAGTTGCTGAGCTAGGTTGAGGCCATAGCCAGAAACTTGAGGCTATTCTAGGTGTTGCGTTGAGGGTTATATAGCCAGCAAGGAGTAGCGTGGTGGTGGAAGGGTCTCACCAAGGAGAACCGTAGTCCAAAGGGTGCTTGGAGGCTGACTGTCTAAAGGGTTAAGGGCTGAAGGTTGTGCCCTAACTAGAGTTGCAGGTACTGCAGACAAGTGTGAAGCAACAACAACATTGGAGGAGTGTTGGGTTAAGGTATCTGACCAATTTGGATCAATTTGGTGATGTGACTGTGGAAGCCAAGTATTGGAGTGGACAAGGGTGTCTGAAAGACTTCAATAAGGAGCAGATTCTGTAGTGGAGGATTGGGTGTCATAGAGTTGTTGGAGGGCAGCAAGTTGACCACCCATATTAGCCCTTGACAAGCTATCTTGAAGGACTAAGAGCAGTTGAAGGTTGGGTGAAGGACAGTGCCAAAGTATAGCACTTTGATGGACAAAAGTTGCTGCTGGCCTGACAGATTGGAGCTTGGGTATTGACCAGCCCAGAGGAGTAGATTGGATCAGCCCAAGTACACCGTGCAGAAGGACGTGCAGTAGTGTTAGAGGGCAACCCTCCTGAAGTTGAGCAGAATGGGTGTGACGGACCGGCAGGACAAGATACGACAAGAAGTGCTACAACCAAGTTTGTCATTGTATCTTGTAACCATAGACTGTTGTATTTATCAGTTTGGATTAATATAACGAAGATTGGTGATTGTACATCATTGTACAATTTTGTTTAAAACTGTGTTCATTGTGCATTGTATGATTTACTGCTTTAGATTTTCCGCTGTGCAAAGTAGTTTATGGTTGAGACTCTTGGTTTGGTAACATTAGTGATTTAAGACTCTAACCTAGATCCAAGGTCACATAATTTCAACATGGTATCAAAGCGTATTTGAGCTACTTTGAAAGCTAGTAAATCAGAGTTTGCACAACAAAGTACAATGTGAGAGGGAGTTGGTCACATTGTGAGTGAAGGAGTCACTACAATGTCAAAGTTGCAGGTTGGTCTTCGGTATGAAGACAGGTTGGAAGGGTTGTCCAACTACACTACTTGGAAAGAAAGGATCAAGTTGGTCTTGCAGGTCAACAGGATCTGGGATTTTGCCGAGAAAGAGATCAAGAAGCCATCTGACCCTAAGGAGTTGGAAATATGGGAAGACTTGGATACGAAAGCGAGGTTGATCATCCTTGATGGTGTGAAGGATCCCTTGATACCTCATGTGTCTGGGAAGAACAATGCACACGAGATGTGGATGGCTCTTCAGAATTTGTTCCAGAACAAGAACGAGAACCAAGTGGTGGTATTGGAGGATAAGTTGAAATCCACCAAGATGATAAAAGGTGAAGGAACGACTTGTCGAGAAAGAGATCAATAAGCCATCTGACCCTAAGGAGCTGGAAATATGGGAAGACTTGGATACAAAAGCGAGGTTGATCATCCTTGATGGTGTGAAGGATCCCTTGATACCTCATGTGTCTGGGAAGAACAATGCACACGAGATGTGGATGGCTCTTCAAAATTTGTTCCAGAACAAGAACAAGAACCGGGTGTTGGTATTGGAGGATAAGTTGAAATCCACCAAGATGATAAAGGGTGAAGGAATGACTTTGTATCTAACAAGGATATCTCAGGTTCGAGATGAGCTTGTTGCCATCAGGGTCAAAGTTTCAGATGCAGAGATGGTAAGGATTGCCTTGAAAGGGTTCACCAAGGAATGGAAACTCTTCATCATAGGAATTGTTGCTAGGGAAAAGCTGTCATACTGGAATAAACTATGGGACGACTTCATTCAGGAAGAGTTGCGAGACAAGGATCTTCATCCTTCCAAGAAGGTAGATGAGGACGTGGCACTTTCAACAAAAATGAAGGGTAAGTGGAAGGACTTGAGTAAAATCAAGTGTTTTCACTGTGGCGAGATGGGTCATTATGCGTCAAAATGTCCGAAGAAGAAAGGAGATGATGAGAAGAAAAAAGGGAAGCAGGCCTCCCTTATTGCCCATCAAGCAAAGATGGAAGAAGAAGAGGATGCCCTTTCACTAATTTCTCATTTCTCAGAAAGTACTATCAAAGAGGATGGATGGTACGTGGAAAGTGGTGTGACGAAGCATATGACAAGGTCATAGGATGTTTTTGAGACTCTAGTTGAATGGGACTCGAAGTTGCACATGGTGTTGGGTGACAAGAGTCAGTTGGAGATCCGAGGATCGGGTGTGGTGCCATTCAGGTTGGAGATAGGACGTATGTTGCGGGTCCAGGATGTACTGTTTGTACCAAGACTCAAGTATAATGTGCTCTCTGTCTCGATGATGGAGAGGAAGGGTTTTGAGGTCTTGTTCCAAGATGGGAAGGTAAGACTCAAGACTAGAGGCTCTAAGTCCAATGGGATTGTGCTTGGAGTCAGGGAGAATGGTCTCTACAGGTTGACGGGCAAACCTGAGGATCATATAAAGAAGCAGGGGCAGGTCTAGGTTCCAAAGGAGCAGGAGCAGGTGCAGGTGCAGTTGCAGTTGTAGGCTTCAAAGGAGCAGGTGCAGGTTCCTGAGAAGAAGGTACACTTTTTCGAGAAAGTCCAGGATCCAGAGGCTCAGAGGGAGTCAAGTTCGAGAGGGAGTTTGCAGACTCAGAGGGAGAAACTACAACCCAAGAAGAGCGCATGGTCAGTGGGGAGCAAGGGTGCTTCCACATCTGGCACGAAGGAACCATGGAAGGAATGGAAAGTGTTGCAGGAAAAGAAAAAGAAGTAGGAGGCTTCGAGCGACAACGACACTTCCGAGGGAGGCATAGTTCATGCTTTTGGGATTGCTACTATTGTGAGTAATAGGAGTTGGGCAAGTGTTGTGAGCAGTGATGATGAAGATGAAGTACTTCTGAGGCATGGAGGTACCTCCCTTGCTAAGAGGGAGTGTTGAAATTTGTAGCTTGGGAGGTACTCCAAGCCCCAGGGGTTCAGGGGTTGGAGGACAAAGTGCCACAAGGGCAGCTTGTGGGCTAAGAACCCAAGAAAGGGGTTTTTGCATGAATTGTGTTTTTGGGGTAGAACCATGATGGTTACACGGCATGTGATGGATGAGGATGATAGTGCTCAGAAAGATGATTCCAATGCATCGGAAATTGTTCGAATTTGAGTTGTCGTTTGAAAGATATTAATTTTTGAAGTTGACATATGAATTATGAATTTCTTCATGTAGGTCGACATGAGTTTATCAAATAGGCTGACGTGAGAAATTCAAAAGACATGTCGGTTCAATATGATTTTGTGGAGGCTCCTTTTAGTATAAAAGGAGGTCGAAGGGGAGGCTATTTGGGCATCCATTTTGGTGCAATACACTCCAAGAGAAGCTCTGAAATTTCGGTGGAGAAAAGAAACCTAAATAACAATGTGGAGAAGCCCTAGGAACAATGTGAGGATTTCAGGATTGCTGTAGGTGACAACGTGGGAATCTAGGGCTATTTGGGTGTTGTTCTTGGGTTGGGTTTACAAGACAAAAGTGGAGCTAAACCACAGTGAAAAGGAGACCTAAAGACAATGTGAAAGAGGCCTGAAAGCGCAACATGGATTCTATTTTTGTTGTAGGTGACAACATGGAGGAGAAGGTCTGTTTTAAGGTATGAATAGGGTTGTCTTAAGTGCAGATTAGGGCCAGCGTGAAGAATAGAGGAATAACGTTGCTGTTTGAGGGTGTTGTTTGGGTCTGTTGTGGAGACAAAAGCTATAGCAAGTTACTGAGCTAGGTTGAGGCCATAGACAACAACTTGAGGCTGTTCAACGAGCAACGTGGTGGTGGAAGGGTCTCACCAAGGAGAACCGTAGTCCAAAAGGTTCTTGAAGGCTGACTGTGTAAAGGGTTAAGGGCTGAAGGTTGTTCCCTAACCAGAGTTGCAGGTACTGCAGACAAGTGTGAAGCAACAACAATGTTGGAGGAGTGTTGGGTCAAGGTATCTGACCAATTTGGATTAGTTTGGTGATGTGATTGTGGAAGCCAAGTATTGGAGTGGACAAGGGTGTCTGGAAGACTTCAATAAGGAGCAAGATTCTGCAGTGGAGGATTGGGTGTCATAGAGCTGTTGGAGGGCGCAAGTTGACCACCCATAGTAGCCCTTGACAAGCTATCTTGAAGGACTAAGAGCAGCTGAAGGTTGGGTGAAGGACAGTGCCAAAGTGCAGGACTTTGATGGACGAAAGTTGCTGCTAGCCTGGCAGATTGGAGCTCGAGTATTGGCCAACCAGAGGAGCAAATTGGATCAGCCCAAGCACACCGTGCAGAAGGACGTGCAATAGTGTTAGAGGGCAACCCTCCTGAAGTTGAGCAGAACGGGTGCGACAGACTGATAGAACAAGATACGGCAAGAAGTGCTGCAGCCAAGTTTGTCATTGTATCTTGTAACCATAGACTGTTGTATTTATCAGTTTGGATTAATATAATGAAGATTGGTGATTGTGCATTATTGTACAATTTTGTTTAAAACTGTGTTCATTGTGCATTGTATGATTTACTGCTTTAGATTTTCCGCTATGCAAAGTAGTTTATGGTTGAGGCTCTTGGTTTGGTAGCGTCAGTGATTTAAGACTCTAACCTAGATTTAAGGTCACGAAATTTCAACACTTGGCGCTCCGGGGACTTGGGGACCACTGGGGGTTGTTTCCCCACGCTCCCCAAAAGCAAGGTACGTGCGAAAACTTGTAAGGGGTCATTTCCTCGATTTTTGGGGTCGTTTCCTAAGCAAAGGGGGTCGTGTGGGGTCGTTTCTGTAGACAAATATCTCAATTTTTTTTAATGAAACAAAAAATCCTAATTTTTATGAACCGAGAAGGGTTTAAATTTTATTTTCAATTTTCATTTCATATTGTTTCATCTTTTTATGATATCGCTTTTTTTAGTTGGATACAGAGACTAGCAGGGCATTACCTTGAGCAATTATGCTCATTTATGATTTATCATTTGATATGTTCCTTATGTTATTAACTTGTTTGCTTTTCTGTTTTATACTTCAATTGTAGGCTTCAGTTTATTTTGAATCTTGATGTATCAGACTTGACTTTTATTTCAATATTCAGTATTCATAGTTGGAACTTCAATATGGTAAAATTACAAAACTTTAAACATTTATTTTCATTGTACATTGTTAGTAGTTACACTGTACAATTACAAACTTACATGTATGATGTATGATTATATGATATCATGCTTTTCGTTTTAAATTTGTTTCAGACTTCAGTTATATGATTCATCAATTTATCATTTATCCTTCATGATGTAAGTGTTATATATTATATAATGATAAAGACAATTACATTATAAATATTAAAATTTCAATGATATATCATATATTTTTATATTTATAAGTTTTTAAGACCCCAACGTCCCCCCACATTTCCTAAAAATTGGTGGGGAGCTTTTGCATAGGCCGCTCCTACATATCCCCACTCCCTCGCCCCCACGTCCCGGAAACTTGATGGAACATTCTCTTACTTTGATAACTGTTTGTGGTATATTTTTACTTTACTTAATTAACTTCCTCTTTCACTTGTTTATTATTAGTGTTTTTCTTCCTCAAAACAACCACCAAACCATAAAGAACAATAAGACAGAGAACACAAGATGTAGGCGATCAGCCAGTGCCAAAACCTCTCCAATTTGAGAGGAAAACCCACAAGAATTATTCTTCTTTTAGAATCTTCAATTGATGAATTCCAAGATCTAGACCCTTGACCAAATGATCCCTCCAAGACCAAGTCACAATCCTTCTTGAAGAACTTGACTTCTAGCAAAGTTAACCCAAGTCTCTTCCTTACATCATGAGTTCGGACCTGCACCTTGAATGTAATTTTTGGCCTCTTCTGACCTGCAACTTTTCGTTCTTTTCTTCTGAAACCCTAGGACAATACATGTGTCCAAAACATGGGTAACCTCATCTTCTATCTTTTTCGCTTGTCTTCACCTTTCTTCCTTGACAACTCGGCTTTGATCATGCTCATGATGTAGAGCTTTTACCCATGAAACTATATGATGACATGACTCAATTAAATACATGCATACATACCTCTTTCCTTCTTTTGGTCATCTAGGCTTCCATCAACAACTTTCTTTCCTTGATTGAGAGTTCTTTAATCATCTTGATCTGCTGCTCTTCTTTGTAATCATACCACTACCCTTCTAACTAATGAATCCCATACAAGATGGAATTCTCAGTGAGACACTTGCTTCTTTGCTTCTTCTAAGAGAGGTGAACCATCTAATGAAGATTCCAACGAAGGATCTTGGTTATCCTGATCCTGCAAATGCTTTTTTCTTAGTGATGTATGATGAATTCCATTCTAGATGAATCTACCCATAAGTATTATTTATGCTTTTAATGAGGCTACCAAGAACTTCCTTCGTGAAGACTGCTATAGATTTCTACTTCAACTATCTTCTTATAATGATGTCATGAGCTCTTACTTCCATTGTGTGCTTGCAATATGATGCCATCTCTAACATGATGCATCCTAGCAGACTTTATTGTGCTTTCTATCTGGCTGTAATTCTTTAACCATGGTAGAGGTCTTCCACCTTCTACTTCTTCCAGATATCCATAATTACATCATGGTTAGTGCCCAAGGGTCCGTATAATTGCCTTCTTCCATCATGCTTCTTAAAACAAAGGATCAACCCATCCATCTTTACTTCTTGTACCTGCAATATTTATTGACAAGCACCCCAAGCAAAGTATACAATACCAAAACATGATGTTAAGCTATTTTTCTAAGGTTTTATGAAATCAAGAGGTCATCCTAGGGTTTCTTAAGTTCAAACCATAGACCATATTATTTTTCTCTTCATGTCATTTTAGTGTTTATCCCATGTCCCAAAATCGTAACAAACCCTAGAGCTCAAATCATAGGGAACAAGTACTTTAAGACTAGGGTTTCTCATCACTAGGGTTTCTTATGAGCCATCTATGGTTCAAAATACAAACCCTAGAGACATAGCTCAACCCTCATGACATCTTTTGATGGACCCTTGAAAATAAAGAAAATAAAAATATTATGCATACGTCATGGATACCTACCTGTAGTGTTTAGTATTTCAAGATGCCATGGTTACTTCACAAAGGTATTGTGATCTTTATTGACCCTTTGCTACCTTCAAGACTTTCTTTTAATGAGGCTTCAACTAGGGATATGACTGCTCTTCTGATGGGACCTGCTTACATACGTCATGGATACCTACCTGTAGTGTTTAGTATTTCAAGATGCCATGGTTACTTCACAAAGTATTGTGATCTTTATTGACCCTTTGCTACCTTCAAGACTTTCTTTTAATGAGGCTTCAACTAGGGATATGACTGCTCTTCTGATGGGACCTGCTTCTATACGAGCTCTTTTTCAGCTACAAGACTTCTTTGCTACAAATCTTCACAGTAGAGATTCTTCTTGTTGTATTTATCTACTGCCTGTAGATTCTTGTTTTCACTACCTTTTGGAATGTATTAAATGATTGTCAAGGCACTTCCATTGGAAGGTTAGCCTTCTCGAATGATTGATCGTTCTACAAAGAACAAGTATATTTGAATTGTTGATGTTTGCACTCTTAGTGCCATAGATGTTTGACTCACCCAAACTTGGGTTTTGCAATCAGTGAAAGGAATATGATATATCTTGACTGCCTTCATTAATTGGTGATTCTGAGGATGCCGAGATACTTGATTCTGAAGTTGCTTTAGAATGATAGCATTTTAGAAAATGTAAACAATCCTTCCTTTCAAGATTCAAATGCTTGATCTTCTTACCAAGGGACTCAGATTGTTTTGAATATTTGAATTATGCTTTCGGCTTCTTGAAACAGTGATTTAATATCCCTCAGAAATCACTTTATTATGCCCATAGTTTGTAGGTCTACTTGCTTGGTGAAGGGCAAATATTGTAGTCAGAACTTTCGTTTGACTTTGGAATGAGCTTGGTTCTTTTCAATGTCTTGAGAGAGAGATGTAGTTCACTGTAACTTCTTTGCTATTTTGAGATCAGACCTTGAGAATTTTGTGCCCAAAATTTTATCAAGCTTTCTTCTTGAACTCGACCCTTAAATATTCTTGAAGATTCAATGTTCCTTTTGATGCTTCTCTTCAACCTGCCTTTCCTTATCTTGCTATCTTAGCTCTTGAAGATCTTCTAATGCTTTGAACTTTGAGTATCCTTTCTTGAGCTTCCCTTTCTTGACTTGTTGCCTTAGCTATGATACCATGTTGAGAAATCTAGGGGTAGCAACATGTAATGATTTCGTTTACTTTGATAACTGCTTGTGGTATATTTTTACTTCACTTAATTAGCTTCCTCTTTCGCTTATTTATTATTAGTGTTTTTCTTCATCAAACAAATACCAAACCATAAAGAACAATAAAATTGAGGACACAAGATGTAGGCGATCAACCGGGGCCAAAACCTCTCCAATTTGAGAGGAAAACCCACAAGAATTCTTCGTCTTATAGAATCTTCAATTGACAAATTCCAAGGCCTAGACCCTTGACCAAATGACCCCTCCAAGATCAGGTCACAATCCTTCTTGAAGAACTTGACTTCTAGCAAAGTCAACCCAAGTCTCTTCCTTACATCATGAGTTCGGACCTGCACCTTGACTGTGATTTTCGGCCTCTTCTGACTTGCAACTTTTCGTTCTTTTCTTCAGAAACCCTAGGACAACACGCTTGTTCAAAACATGGGTAACTTCATCTTCTATCTTCTTCGATTGTCTTCACCTCTCTTCCTTGACAACTTGGTTTGAGAAGGAGACTTTTGTTTTATCCCAAAACTCGGCTAGTGATGATGACTATAACTCGGTCTTGTTGATGCCCTAGTCTCGGTCTGCACGTGTTAGAGAAATTTACCCAAAACAGTCCTTGAGAAATCTTATTCTTTCTTCGTCCTTTCTTCTGCCTTCTTTGCTGGATCTTCAAGTGTCTTTCTACCTCAGATCGAATTCCTTTTTGTGCTTTTTTTGATCCCCTCAAGGATGGTCGACTAGACTTGTATATATAGGCTTCTTGTCACATCAAATAGGCCAACTTGTCACTGTCTTTTAGGTCAACTAGTCTTTTGAGAAGGCCGACTTGTAGCTTCCACATTTGACAAGGTCTTGGAGGGTCTTTTGACTCAACTAAGACTGAAATAAATTCTGTTTACAATATGTAACATGCCCAAATGGGTCTTCAATACATGACAATGACTTTGATGACTTGTAGACTCAATGACAAGCCCTAAGAGCTCACAATGGGAGCTTGACCTAAAAATAAATTTCCTTGAGAATGAAACCCATGCCTCAAGATCAACAATAATAAAATTATTTTTCTCATTACATCAAATACATTAAATCCTGATTACATATGTCATTATGAAGACCGAACGCAGTTACATATTTCAACACAACATGCTTTCCCCGTTTGGGAAGCTTTGTCCCCGATGCTCGAGGACCATAAAGTTACTCCTTCATGAGTTTTCTTTCTCTTCCTTACTAAAGCTATTTGTCTCCAACGCATATGCCCTACATGTTGATTGTCTTGTCATCGTGGGCTTGCAACATGATTAGAAGTAATGTGCAAAGCTTTCCTTAGGATTTGTTCATTGCCAACCTTGTCTAGATCAATGTTGTGAAAATCGTGATAATATCGAGACATCACGCTTTTTTCAAGGCGACGATATTTTCAGCCGATGTTTTCGACGATTTTTTTATTTCTCAATGGAAAAATCATGATATTATCGTAAAAAGCATGATATATTCACGACATGATTGAAAAAATCGGGTGTTCACGCTCAGGTTTGTTTATAAATGTAAATTTTTGTTTCTTTTTCCCTAATTTTGCAAATAGAGGTTACGGCTAGAGAGCAAAGGAGCAGGATACTGAATTTCCTAAGCTTAAAGAAGCAAAAACTGACAATATTTTGGATCCATCTAAAAACAATTGCATTGTGGATCGACTTTCCTCAATAGGCCGCACACTTGCAGGTATGGACATCAAATTTGGCCTTGTTTTTTTTTGTTTTCTCTTAGTTTGTCCTTAGGTTTTAGTCACCCATTTATTTTCCATGATTTTTCTAGGGGTAGGGAGTGTATTTTTTTTCCATTATGTTTCATTGAGTGGAGAGGGTTTTTTGATTGTAAAAATGTTGATTTTACTTTTTAAAATTCTTCTTGTGCCCCAGGTTCAATCTTACATTAAAGAATAAGCATGCCAAGACATTTGGATCCTATGTGGGAATATGGTGAACTCGATGGGGGGTTTGATAGACAAAATTTGAGTTGCAAGTTGTGCGGGAAGCATATGATAGGGGGAATAACACCTTGGACAAATTTTGTGACATGACATAGGACTTTGCCCAAAATCATCTTTAGAAATCATTCATATTGCCTTCAATTCATTAGATGATAAAGATTCTGCCAAAAGTTACAAGGAAGCTATGAAAAGTCAAATTGCAAGGGGAGGAGTGGGGTTAAGTGAGAGTGGTTCTACTTCTTCAACATCAACTTCTACAATGGCCAACCCCACATCTACCTCATCAATTTTTGTTCATAGAATCACACCTGGTGCACAATCATCTATCATGTCAACCCTTAAAAGAAAGGAGAAAGAAGAAGCTAACAAGCAGGTGGGTAGGTTTTTTCTATGGAGTGAAATTCCCTTCAACATTGCCAAGAACAATCCATTTTACGAGGCTATGTTTGATGTTATTGCTATTGTTGGCCCTCGGTCCAAAGCCCTTTCCTATGATGACTTGAGAGGGCCTATTCTTTAAAATGAAAACGTTGAATCCTGATGCACTACTAGATTGGAGTAATTTAGGGCATCATGGGAATACACGGGATGCACTATGATTTCAGATGGTTGGAATGATCAAAAGGGTAGAACCCTTATTAACTTCTTGGTTAATTGTCCCAAGGGGACAATGTTTATGAAATTTGATGCATCCGCTCATATCAAAGATGCACGATTATCATGTGATTTGTTGGACGTGTTCATTTAGGAGATAGGTCCATAAAATGTTGTCGAAGTCATAACGGATAATGTTGCAAATTATGTTGTTGCTGGCAGGTTGCTTATGGAGAGGTACCCTAATTTGTTTTGGACACCTTGTGCTTCATTTGATGAGAAGATACACCAATAACAAGGAGTTTGTGTGTCTTGCTATTACACGGTTTGCCACTAGCTTCATATCTCTTCAATCTCCTCTGAATTCTATGTGGGATTTGAAGAGAATGTTTCGTTTAGAGGAGTGGCGTGCTTTATCTTTTAGCTGCAAACCAAAGGGAGAGGCCATATGCAAGCTAGTTTCATATCAAGAGAGCTTTTGGGTAGGAGTGCAAGAGGTGTGTGCCATTACTAAACCATTGGTAAAGGTTCTTTGACTAGTTGATCAAGACAAGCCCACAATGGGCTACTTGTATGAGGCGATGGATAGGGCCAAAGAATCTATTCGTAGTGATTATGGGGTCAAGGGGGATGAGGGGTTTGAGAAACAACAATTGATATGGAGAGTGATTGACAAACGATGGAACAAGGCACTACATCGTCCCATTTATGCTGCAGGGATCTACTTGAACCCTACATTTTCTTACTCCTTTGGTTTCAGATTTGATGCTGAGGTGATGGATGGATTCTTTACTCGTGTTCATACGACTGTGTCATCTCTGGAAGAATGTGTAGAAATTTCTAAAGAAATGGAGATATATAGGATGGCAGGTGGCACATTTAGCTTTGACATGGCTATCGTGGATAGGAAGGCCAAAATGCCAGGTAAGCTTTAGTTTGTTTCAAATTTCAATTTTCTTATGTTTCTCTTATTTGTTGTAGATGTGTGGTGGACAAGCTATGGTTGCAGAGTATCCAATCTCCAAAAGCTTGCCATTTGACTGCTCAACCAAACATGTGGCTCATCCAGATGTGAGCACAACTGGAGTGTATTTGAAAACATACACACCAAGAAACACAACAGGTTAAACATTTTCAAATTAATTTTTCAAATTCATTAAAAACTCTAATTTATTATTTTTATAATTATTAGTTTATATTTTATGACCCTCATACAGGTTGGAGTCCCAACGCCTTAATGACATGGTCGATGTCTACTAAAATCTTTGATTGTTGGTGAGGACTTCAAAAGACACTTGATGTGGAGGTCATCTCATTGCATGGGATTGACACCATTGCTGCATGGAGGGTTGAAGCTGAGAGGCATGTCATGGAATCGACTCTTGATTGGTTAGAGGAGTAGGCATCAAAGGAGGTAGACGCTATAGGGGAGAGAGAGGTAGAGGAGGAGGAGGAGCGACAGGAGGAGGAGGTGACACCACCTACCATGGTCACCAGTAGAGGACATAGTCTACCTCCTCCTACTTCTTCTAGAGGACATCAATGTCCAATGCTAGCCCAAGGGCCTTCTTCATCTAGAGAAAAAAACCATCACATTTTCTCGCAAAAGGGGCAAAGGAAATCATTAGTTAGAACTCTCTAACTTAGCGGTTTACATATCTAATTTCATTATATATGACTCATGATGTGGGACACATTTATTATATTTTTTGTTTATATTTTGAGGCTGAGTCAGGATTGAGTATTTAGGACTTGATTCATTGTTATGTGTGATGTAGCGCTTGACATCTTATACATTTATTTATTAGTTTTCTTTTCATATTTATTTGTCAATGCATTTATTTTATGTTGTGGGTGCTTTAGATGCTAAAAATATTGAAAAAAAAGTTTTTTTTTGTGTATTTTTTTTTCTTTAATTTTGCCGATCTTTGCCAATATTTCCAAATTTTTCCTGATTTTCCCCATTTTTTCATTTTCTAGACTCTCGCTGGTGTTATCCTGATGCCAATGTTTGCAACAGTGGTCTAGATTCACAAATCCATAAAATTTGTCGTAAAATAGGTTCATATAATTGTAGGACTGCTTCTTTTCCCTTTTGTTGTTGTTGTATTTTTCAATATATTCTAGTGCAATCAGGGCCGAACCAGAATCAGCAAAACTGTTCAGTCGGACTGGTTTTAGGCAATGTTTGGTTGCATCTTGTCTCCTAGACTAGAAATGACCTGTCTCATACAGAATCAATCATTCCATTGCGAGCCAACTAGATACAATGCATGGCAATACTTAAGGCCTGTCACCTTAAGTGGTAGTTGAGCCCTGAAATAACCTAATAATATGCTTTCAGCCTCGTGGTCTTTTTTTATAATAAGTCCCGGAAATATGATTTTACTGTAAAATTATGAGCTTATATGCAAAATAACCCTTTTACATAAATTATGACAAAAATGTTGTGTCTAAGGATACAGCATGCCCTCCCCCTTTGGGAAGTTTTGTTATCAAAGCTCGAGGACCATAGAGTGGCTCTTTCATGAGTTTTCTCCTATGCATATGCCCTACATGTGGATTGTCTTGTTGTTGTGGGCTTGCAATGTGATTAGAAATGTCCAGAGCTTTCCTTAGGATTTGCTTGTTGTTAACTTTGTTTTGATTCACAAACCCATAAAATCCATTTTAAAATACGTTCACATATTGTAGGACTGGTTCTCTGCCCTTTCAGTTATGTAGATGTTGTATTGTTCAGTATATTCCAATGCCAGCAGAGCTGAACATGAATTGGAATTTTTTTTCAGGCAGATTGGTTTTGGTCCATGTTTGGTTGGAACAGGCATCCTAGACTAGAATTGACCTGTTTCATACAGAACCAATCATTCGTGTGTGAGCAAACCAGTTTTCTACTGAACAAAACCCCTTTAAAAATGAACAAAAAAACTAAAAAGCCAAACCATAAGCCTAATCTTAAATCCCTTCCATCTCTATTTAATGATGCCCCCTCCATTTGTCTTACATATAGATACAGGGAAGTGTCCCCTCTCCCCTCCTGCTCCTGCTCCCTAAGCTCATTTTGAAAGGGAGTGTTCTACCATAATGATTTACGACACTCCCAAAACAATTCCTCGTTCTCTCAGAATGATTCCTGTTGCTACTGGACAATGGCAGAAGAAATTACAAGTTGCTTGTTGCAAGAGGCTTAAGAGAGCTTAGTAGATAGTAGAGTTATGTGTTTTTTTCAGTTTCAAATCTAGAGTCTAGAGCTAATTCTATCATTATTATGGTCTATTTTGTAAACACAACGTAACAAATGGAGTTTGAACCTTTGATTGTATATTACAACTCTTTGTTCATGCTGTCCTGTTTCATTTCATGGTGGACATAAATTGCTATGGTTAGTTGGCAATGAATGTTATCTGTTGAAACTTGAAACTTGACATTATGATTGGCCATTCGATGGCAATACTATAACTGCATATAGTTGACATTATTTGTGCACTAAATTGTTGATACTTGAATAATTATTATTAATCTACTACAAAAATCTGTGTTTTATATTTTATGCAACTAATTTGCCATTCTGTGGGTTATTTTTTTTGAATATATATCATTAATATATATTAACATATATATTATATAAAAAATGCTTCCAGACTGCTTGGCTCCCAACAGAGAGGAGTTTTTTGGAAATTGGCATTTTGCGCTCTCTTCCTGCTTAACCCTCCCTGTTCCTGCTTCCAACACTCCCCCCTTCGCTTGATCGATTGTGAGCTTGTGAAGAATTTGACAAGTGTTCATTCACATCATTCTTGTGCTGGATCAGAGTGCTTCTTGGGTGGATTCAGAAGGTTGAATTGGAGCATTTCTTAGGCTGATTCAAGTTCTGAATCGGAGAGTTTCTTAAGCTTGTGCTTTGAAGCAGCGTTTTGCTGTTCTTGAGCTGATCTTCTGCTGAATTGGACCTGCTGTTTTGCTGATTCACAGTTCAGATTTGGATCTGCTGTTGGGGTTGATTTGGAGCTGTTATTGCACTGATTTTTTCGAGCTTGTGAAGTTATGTAAAATTCTTCTTATAATCTTCATTCTCTTTGCAAAAAAATTGTGTTTCTTTTTCTAGAACTTAAGGTGAGGGCTGTATTTGCGGATTTGGATCTGTTATTGCTCTGATTTAGAGTCTTGATTTCGAGCTTGTGAAGTTATGTAAAATTCTTCTTATAATCTTAATTCACTTTGCAAAAAAATTGTGTTTCTTTTTTTAGAACTTAAGGTGAGGGCTGTATTTGCAGATTTGGTTTTGCTGGTAAAAAAATTGTCAGTGGCTCCCAAAGCGAAAATGACTTCGCATGGGACCATTGCTATTGGTTGGTGGGTAATGGTATGCAACCATTGTCACAAGAAAGTTGGTGGGTGAGGTATATTCAGGCTAAACAACACTTAGCAAATGAGAGAGGGAAAATCAAGCCTTGCTTAAAAGGCTTCCTCAAATTAGAGCTGAGATGCAAGGTTACCTTGATGCTTATTAGTGTTGAAATCTGATGTTCTACGCTGTAACAATTACTTATTCCAAAACATCTTTATGCTGCAATATTAGTTAAGCAATTGTAGATAGAACATAAACCAAATGCACAATTGAAGACAACCAAGAACAAGATAAGGCATTGAGAAATCAGGTCCAATGACCAGGGTAAAACCCAAACAGATTCTTCTTCTATTAGATATCAATTGTTCAGCAGAGATATAAAGTACAACGAGAGATCAAGAGAATGAGTATGTTCACCCAAATCTGAACAAGCTGTAGCATGAAGATCACTGGTAGCAGCAGCTGATGCAAACACTGAATCAACCTACAAGTTCTGTGCTTACTCTCCAAGTCTCTCTCTCTCACAATTTTCTTCAAGTCTCTCCAACTCTCTCTCTCAAGTTCAAATCCTTCTTTCACAATGCACAAGTAGTGAGGAGAGGAGATGATATGAAATACATATATAGAAGGAGCAACAAATTCTGTTCATAAAGGAGTAATATGCATGCCTTGGGGAAGAGTAACATATGCCATTTAGGGAGTGTAACTCATGCTATTATGGAGAGGCAACAAATGCCTTGTAACTTATGTCATTAAGAGGAAGGCAATGCATGCCTAGATGGAGGAATCTTGCTTGCCTTAATAACTTATGCCATAAAGGAGTGAAGTACGCATGCAATAACTTATGCCTTAAAGGAGTGAAGTACGCATGCCTTAGTGACTTATGCCATAAAGGAGAGAGTGTAACATATGCATTAAAGAGTGCGCAAGAGGAATCTGTTGTGACATGTCTTTAATGATTGTAAGAGAATGTAAGAGGAGTGCAACAGATCCATTAAGGGGGGGGGAGAGAGAGAGAGTATGTAGTACCTTGTGATTCATCAAGGAGAGAGGAGAACGAAATGATTGAAAGGGTAAGGTGCCTTGAAATACCTTTTAATAGTAATATCATAGTATCATAAGGATAATAATAAAGGTAATGATAATATTGATAATCAAGCCAAAATTGAACTATTAAGATTGATTAAAAGATAAGTTGAGTGAATTTCCATCAACTATACTTGATTACCAATTGATACAAGGTGATTTACTATTTATGGAAAGACATACTTGAGATGCTAGGCATGACTTTCTATTTTTAGAAGGTCACTCTAGAATTGTCAGAAATGAAATTTTATTTAAGGAAATTCATCCTTGAGTTGCCAATTTTCAACAATTAGTAGATACAATTTCAAAAAGAGACAGAGAGGTTCAAGTTTACTTGATACTAAAAACCCTAGTTTTGAAGAATCCTTGCCTTTTTGGTTGATCCCTTTAGAGTCCCAATGATCCCTCCTAGAGAAGAGGTTGTTTTTGGCATATCCAATTCTAGGAGGATTATTCTTGCTCATTTTTTGTACCTTGTACCACCCTTGAGCTCAACCTACCATTGAAACAAATATATGGAGACAAACATTGAGTGGAGTGCATAAATAGAGAGTGGTATTATGTTCGCATATCTTTCAATGCTACTAACTCCCCATATTATAAACCTATGATAGATGTTATAGCTTCATGTGGTTTGGGCTTTGAAGGCCATGGATTTCATGATATTAGGTAGCCACTTTTACAAAAAGAGGTTCAAAGAATATAGATGAACACCCATGGAATTATAGTAATGGAATAAAATAGGTTGTGCCATCATGCTTGATGTGCCAAGTCATCTCTTGTCTAATGGTCTAAGCAAGACATGAATAGGTATTCAGAGAGGACATTTACAATTTATCTGGTTACTGTGATTGCACCCCATAGGGGTCTTGGCCCAAAGATGGCCTTTTATTTTGGGCATTTTCTAGAGTATAAAGATGTCCTTATTATCTAACCTCTATAAACATTTAGACATCAGATGCATGTCCTTAGGAACTCACTTTGATAGTGCTAGGTGGATTGTGATAGACTCTGGGTTGACACTAGTCACCATATCTCATGGTTGGACGAGGTTTCCTAACTCTACCACTTATTAGAGCCGCATGCAAAGGGATATCTCCTATTTTGATGTCCCATCTACTATGAGGTTAGAGGGAGATACTATTGTCTATTTTGGATTTTGTGGAGCTCCCTTTACACCTTTGTTCACTACCTTGACAAGAGATTCCATGCTCTCTTTGTGAGATAAATGTTTGGACATACATCTTAGTCTTTCCATGTCCCGTTTTGATTGGAGATGTTTAGGACAATCATCTTTTTACTTGTTGTCCTATATTATTGGGGCAACAAGCAATAAGTGAAGATTAATGCTACTTCAATTTCTAGATTGGTAAGGCCTTGAGTTTCCTCTTGATCCTCTTGTAGGTTGATTGACCTCCTTAAGAACTTTTACCCTCAAACTTGTTGGGTAATCATAAAGGGTTCCTGAAGTTATCTTGAAGCACTTGAATATTCGAGCATGCTAGATCTATGAAGACAATGTTGTTTTGACAACAGATGGAGAATTCTTTGGGGAATAGAATGAGTGTGTGTTCTTAGTCTATAGGCTTGGTTGTGCATCCAAGCATAAGGATAGAAGTAGTGAAAGTAGTGTTGATGAGGAACCTTGGTTACTAGAATTATCCGGTCCATTCTTATTAGCGCGTGTAATGGATGTATTTGAACACTCATCACATATTTAAATGTGACTACTAGCCTAGGGAATGGTGTAAGATGAAACACCAATAATGGATTTAGACCCATTCAACCCACAAATTCTCGATATCTCTTTCTAAAATACTTGAAACAAGTACTTATATTGGTTCAAGATCGATCCTCCTAAAGACTGTTGTCATAAAAACTATAGGAAAGGACAACAATACTTCAATTATCAGTAGTCTCTTGCAACTTCAGTAGAGAAAGTGCCAGATCATGGCATAACAACAAAGTACAACTATTGGACAAGTTAAAGAGGAGCAAGGTAGATGTCATCAGGGTAGTGGAAGGTAGCTAGATAGTTAGAAGATGAGTCATGCAAGGGTTGAATGAGCCTTGGAAATTGGATTGAAGGCTTATGTACACATCAAATGGGTGTCTTTTGCCCATTTTTGGAGATTTCACCAACTGAATTTGTGGAAGAAAAAGGAATATTTGACGATCATTTAGAGGCCATTATGGTGCTCATGAAACCATCTTTCCATATTGGAGGAGATGTCATACCCTGATCCAGGTGGATATTGGTGGCCACTCACCTATTCCACTTGGACCTCCACCATTGTTTCTTTTAGTTTTTCAGTTTCCTTATTTGTAGCATAATTTACTATTTTTCGCAGTTTTTTGGGTCCTGAACATCCATAGCCGTTTTGAGGCCCTAAACGACGTTTTTTGGGAAAACTGGGAGCAACATGGGTCCATGGACCAATGTTGCTCACTCAAAAGTTGTAGTTCTCGGATAGATCTTTCTAACGAGGTATTGTGCGCGTCAAACGGAGATCGTATGCCAAAGTTACTACCCCGGGAAGTTGATGTACAAATTTACTCAAAACGGGGCCCATAGTTTGGCGCTTCATCTCCTAGGGTTAGGTTTTTGGATGTTTAGGGTTTTCCATTGTTTCTCAACAATAAATAGGCCTTCAAGCCTCATTGTAAGACAATTCAGAGGCATGTAGTTGCCACATCTCCTCAGAGATAAGCATATTTCAGTATTTTACATCAATGAAATGAAGTATTATTTTTGTTGCATCTCTGTATCTATGGTCATAAATATAGAGATGCAACAGAAATAATACTTCATTTCATGATGTAAAATACTGAAATATTCTTACAAACAGAAATTGAAATAAACTAGAAATAATACTTCATTTCATTGATGTAAAATACTGAAATATGGTTACAAACAGAAATTGAAATAAACTAGCTCGAGCGTTGGTAGCTTATTTCTGAGAAGAGATGTGGCAGCTACATGCCTCTGAACTGTCTTACAATGAGGCTCGAAGGCCTATTTATTGTTGAGAAACAATGGAAAACCCTAAACATCCAAAAATCTAACCCTAGGAGATGAAGCGCCAAACTATGGGCCCCATTTTGGGTAAATTGGTACATCAACTTCCCGGGGTCGTAACTTTGGCATACAATCTCCGTTTGACGCGCACAATACCTCGTTAGAAAGATCTATCCGAGGACTACAACTTTTAAGTAAGCAACATTGGTCCATGGACCCATGTTGCTCCCAGTTTTCCCAAAAAACGTCGTTTAGGGCCTCAAAACTACTCCGAAAGTTTAGGACCCGAAAAACTGCCAAAAATAGTAAATTGTGCTACAAATAAGGAAACTGAAAGAAACAATGGTGGAGGTCCAAGTGGAATAGGCGGGTGGCCACCAATATCCACCTGGATCATACTCATTAGGGGCTTGTGCACCCATATTGAAGGAGCCTGGAGGATGTTTGATGGCAGATTTGAAGGTTGCTTGAAGAAGGAATGCGATTAAAAGGCCTTTGGAGGCCGGATGCTATGCCAAAAGCCCCTCTATTACTCTTATTTATGAAGATTGGTCACCCTAGAGGGCTCATTCTCTTTTAGAATTGTACATATGGCATGATAATCCCTTTGATATTGTATTTTTGATTAACTAATTATAAAAGAGGGCCTTTCCCCCCCCAGGCTAGAGTAGGGGGGTTTTAGCCTTAAAAATTAGTATCTTAATGTAAAGGAAGTTCAACACCTCCTCTGTAAATAGAGGTGCTCTTCCTCTCATTTGCTCATGGTTGGATTGGGGGAGAAATCCCTTAGTAAGTTTGAAAATTCTGTGATTCTTGTCTTATTATTTGGTAATGGATGGATGAGTAGAGCGATCTCTTTGGAGGCCTTGTTGATGTGGATTTTGATCTCTTTTCATGGATGATTTATGGTGAAGCTTGGATGAATGCATGGTAAATCTAGTAAGTGGACTTCGTTTATCTTTGCTAATGTTTTATTGGATGAATTAAATCAAGTCTTAAGTAAGTGGGCATAATATTTGTTCATTATCCTTGTTAAACAAATCCTTCTTCCATGTCTTTGAGGAACTAGCAAGGGGCTCGTTCCCTTAAATCATTTGTGGAAATTTAGAGCCTTGATTCAAAAGCCTAGGGTAACTAAGTGGATATATTGTGGTCTTTTGAGTCTTGTATCTACTCCAAATTCTTCATGTGAGTTGTTTCTTGACTCCATATGCCCCTTAAACAAAATTAGCAAGCTAGGGCATTGATCTTCTATCCTCCATCACCCTTTTTCCTTACAAATCATTTAAACCATTTTATTTTGGTTTTATTCTCCTTGTTTTTCCTTGGTTGTCTATGTTTGGAGACCTTCCCTTTGAGTTCAAATCCTGGAAATTACCCTAAGACCCTAGCAATCCTATCTCTAAGATCCACCTTAAACCACGATTGTTCAAATCCTTTGATTAATGGTAGTAGAAGTAGAAGTTTTAGGGGGCTCTTGACTTGGTTTGACTGGGCCATTTGATCCTTAAGATCTACTAAGCAGAACCTCCCTTGAGTTGGAGGAGAGTTAGCGATATTTTGAAAGTTGGGCAACGTCGGGACGAATTTCCCCTAAGGGATACCCTAAGCCCCAAATTGTAAGTCCTATGGTTAATGAAGAATATCATTTTGAACAAGCAAATATTAAAATAAATAAATATATTTTAATTCAATTTGAATTTCCCTCCAAATTAAATGGTCGGCCTCACTAAAAATTCAAGGGTGGCATCTAAGTCACCGAAGTATATAAATAAGCATGTTGTGAAAGGATACCACATTGTATTAGATGTATGGTTGATTATTCTTTGAAGTTTCGATTGGTTCAAATTCGATGAAATAACATCACATCTCTTGTGATTGGGCATCGCATCCCTCTTTTGACTGGGCACCGCATCTCTGTTCTATTCAAGGTTTTCACTCTTGGTTAAATGGTTCATCGCTATAAGGGTTTCGACGACTCGCTATCATATGCTTCTTGCTAGCCCAAATTTCTCGATGGCATAGCCTCTCTCGGCACATGACTCGCTTGGCTCAGGTTTCACTATGGTACAAGTTTTCTATCTTGGCATGGCACAGGTCTTTCGTATGGGACAAATCTTTTGCTCTTGGTCACAATAATCATCTATAGGACTCTCGCTTTGCATGGCACTCTTGCATTAGTCACAGGTATCTCACAAGAACTTTGGCATAGGTACAAGTTCTCTCGCGCTAAATTCACATCACAGTATGGTCTCTTTAGGTATGTATATATAGCATCGAATTCACATCTCTCTGCGATCTCTGCTATTTACACTGTCGGCGATGAATGGTAATACAAAGGTTGTGCAATATATATGTCTTACGATGGTTTCATGATTAGTATGGCTCTGTAATATTACAACAGTAGTATATAGACGTCACAGGTATCTCACAAGAACTCTCGCATAGGTACAAGTTCTCTTGCGCTGAATTCACATCACAGTATGGTCTCTGTAGGTATGTATATATAGCATCGAATTCACATCTGCTTGCGATCTCTGCTATGTATACGCTCAGCGATGAATGGTAATATGAAGGTTCTGAAATATATATGTCTCGCTATGGTTTCATGATTAGTATGGATTTGTAATATTACAACAGTGGTATATAGATGTCTCGTCTCTATTGAATGTATATGAATTCCCTCTCATAGCAGTATGTGTATACGTATGGTCCAGCAACAGTGGCATTGATCATCGCATTTATATACATGTGGAAGGCATCTCAATTGTATGGCATCGCAGGTATATGTATGGTCTAGATCTCATTGTTATGGCATGGCACATAGTTTAGTATTGGCATCTCATATTTGTATATAGATTCATCGACATCTTAGTTCAGTTCTGTACACTATGGTATTGACATTATAATGGTATTGGCATCACAGTGGTTGTGGTATGGTTAATCTCTGCTGTATACGTATTGGAACACATCACAGTTGTATGTATGATATCACATTCACATTACAATGGTATGCTTGGAATTTCAGTTCAGTGATTTGTATGGCATCATTATAGTCCAACAATAGAGATAATATTTATATGAAGCGACCGTAATGTTAAATATGGTAGGTCATTGATGAAAGTATGTGTAGAAGCATTATCTTGTTCACAAACGAAGTTGTGAACTAGATGTATAGGCCCTAGACAGTCTGATGTATTGATGGACATTTGTACCTTGTACCTATCTGTTGAACTTTCAATGACAATCTAATAGAAGAAGAAGAATTGAATTCTGGGTTTTCCCCCTTGTGGGGTTTTGCCTTGGTCTCCGACCAATCCTGGTGTTTCTTTGTGTGTATGCTTTTCTTCTGATGTTCCTTTTATAGTTCCACTGCATTAATGATGATGTTGTTCTTTCTACATAATTGCATATGACGTTATGATGTTAAAATGTTGTGGGGTGAATTCAATGTAAATAATGTAATGCAATTATCAAAGCAAAGAACAATATAGCCGTAAGAAAAATTGACACCATAAGCGAGAGGAAGGTTGGTAAGGTGATAGTGGCGCCCCCTTGAGTATAGTGGGTCTCGCACTTGAGCTTTTGGACTTCATCTCTAGAAGTGTGAGGTTTTGTTGTAATGAGGCATTTTCAGTCTAGGCCATAGGACAAAAATCATAAATCCAATAGAGGGACCAACTTTAGGCAATCCCAAAGTTGGGCTCCCCTCATTCAACACTCCACCTTAGGTTTGGTTGAGTCTCTATGATTCCATTCTAAGTTTATTTTTCTTGGCCTAGGATGTTATGAGAGCTAGGCTTCCTCACTTTTGTGCCGCCCCTAGGATCATGCAATTGCCCCCCCACTTAACCAATCTGTTAGTGCATTGACTATTTCATAGTGATTGCTAACTCCAATGAGGAGCATGCCTCTCAGTCCCCTCACTTGTTCTTGGTAGTTAGCTCTAACATACCTTCACATCCATTCTTTTGTTCAACATTGAGTTTCTTTAGCTTCTAGCATCTTTCTTCTACATGCATCTTGTTTTATATTCTCTCTTAGCTAGATAGTTAGATGTTTCTATCTTTTTTCTTTTAGCATTGATATAGGAGTTACCTTCATAGTCCTACTTTGTACTTATACTGAATGTACTCTTTTAGTGCCATTGACATATCTTTGTTGTCATTTGTTTGGACATTAATAAAATTATCTTATCTTATCTAAAAGTAGAACGTCTGTTATTTCTTGTAGTAGACCTTAGGAATATGTTCGTTGGTTATCGTCTCCTTAATTTTTGTTTTTGGGAGTTTGACAAGAGGGTAGAAAGTGGTGAAAAGTATGTGGTGTGGGGGTTATTTGTAAGGGTCTTCAAATATCTCGTAGGAAGTATGGGTCCACTTGGAAGCTTGAAGATTGTAGGGAATGGAATGACGGAAGAGGGGTTGTGAAGGATACACCTAGATTAAGAGTTTGAATGGATTAAATATTTAGAGACTAGTTGTTCCAAACATAGGCTTCTCAAATGAATATAGAAATAAAAGATTCTATATCAAACAGATGGAGAGGATTTATCAAATGTGTTGTCTATAGGAGATTGAGGTTGAGGAGCATTTCAACTTTAGGTGTTCCATTTATTTTGAGCTCGAAGGGAGATACCATTGTCTATATTGTGAGTTTGGTCCATCTCTTGCTATTCATATTATAAATGTTTGGTTCTCTCTCTATATGTGAGGTGATTCCTCACAAATGATAAACCTTGAGGGAGCTGTAAAAAATTCAAACGATGCCGTACTAGGTTAATCATCTCTTTGTTTAAGCCTATCTCAGTGATTGAAGGTGTCAGGTGCCATGCACATGTCCCAAGCTTGGACATATGTGATACTAGGTTGATAGACAACTCACGCACACACATCAAGCCATTTTGTTGATAGACAACTCACTTTTGTGAGGACACAAATATGTCCCCTCTTTTAGCATAGAGTTGTGCCTAGGTTGAGCAAGTGGATGCCCATCACACTATTTCTCTCTTCGTCCTTAAGTGTTGGGAGAATATCAACTTTCAACTGAGTATTCTGGTGCACTGTTGGAATTTGGGATCACCTAGATGTCCTTTAGCCCCAAGTATTCCCTTGAGGATTGTAGTTTTTAACCCTGTATAGAAATTACCTGAAGACAAATTCTAAAAATAGAAAATAAACAATGACGAACATATAAAACAAATACACGGAGATTTTCCCTTGGATCCCAAAACCAGGTCTACCAGATTGATTTTTCATTATGTTCCTTTCAATGTTACAATACATATATATACATGCCGAAACATTCATAAACCCCAATCCATTAACCCTGAATTAAAACATAACCATAGTTCCCTTGACCGGATCTACAAAATACCATGGGCAGAAAACCATCATGCCCAAAACCATGTGCAAAACCCATGCACAAAACCATAGTTAGGTCTGCCCACCTAGTATAGGGTCCAATTTTTTTTCCTGGGCCGCTGCCTCGGACCCAGTACAGGAGGGCTACTGCCCCCCTGAAACCCCTCAACAGGGGGGGGGGGCTATCACTTCCCTTGTGACCCCTCCGCGTGTGCGACTAGTTGTGTAAAGAATATAACACACACCCAACAAGGATGTTATTAGGATTTGTATTGGTACTTTCACAAGCAGTCTTGTGCACTATTACTATTGCTAGTGTAGACTCTAGAGTAGGGCCTTTTAGGGTTTACCTTCTTGCTGCACCCTTTCCTACTTATTTTCTTTTTCACATGTATCTATCTATCTTTTAGTTTCATGAGTACCCTTGGCACTCCCACATTTTATATTGACCTATTGTATTTTATAGTTCCAAGGATCTACTCTTTTGGTGACATGTGGATGTTAGTAAAATTATTTTATCTTATCTAGGGAGGTTTTGGTATTTTCATTCAAAGGAATTTTGTCACATTTCAAAATAGGGGTGCTGTTTTTACTTAGCGAGGGCGAGGGTTCAGAGAATATGCAAGAGAGCTGTAAAGGGCCCAAAAGAGGAGCTGGAATTTGGGCGACAAGATGGATACTTGCAAAAGAAGTTAAATGCCAATCAGTTTATCGTGAAAGAGTTGAGTGGCCTGAAGGCATCTCTTCTTGCTGACGTGACTGGACAGAAAACTGTGAGCTGGGGAGTTCCCCTTTTTCCTCGCTGCAACCATTCAAGTTAGTGAGAAATTAAGACAATATCTACTGAGGATAGGACATGTGGGAAGTTTCTCTCAATGTTCAACTGTTTGAAAGTCATTTTTGGTGAAAATTCTATATTTATATTTGCATTATAGACAGAAGTTGGTGTTATAGAAAGTATAAAATTTATAGGATAGAGAGCCTTGTGAAAAAAATGTTAGTTTGGTAGCAGTAAATGTTAGCAGGATGATGAAGATAGAAAACTGTGAAGTGGGAAGCTGTTTATTTATTGTTAATATGGTGGAAGGCATTATCATATATTTATCTTTTTACTTTTCAACAAAAACACTTCATGTCATGTTATATGTAAACCTTGTTTGCACATTATAATTGTATAGATTTTTGGCTAAGCCTCTATCTCATTGCCAGTCCAAAGTACTAGTTCATGTAATACCATGGTTATGATCTGCTTTGATCATTGGTGTGTAGTCAGTAAATTACTGAAGTCAATTCAAGTATCCAGCTAATATTGCAACACGTGCCTGTTATGCAGATCTTTGAGTCATTATGAGCAAGGATCTGTAAACTACAATGTCATTTCCCCCAGAGACCTTGCCAAGGACGTTTTTAATATGGCAGGCTGGTCACAACTCTTGGTAAGGCATTTGTTTTTGTTCCAAAATTTCAATCTTGTCGAATTTAATTTTGTTTAGGCTGCTGAGTTCAAGGTTGCCTTATTTGTTATAGTTTAATAATTTGGAGGTGTTGCTGTTGTAAATATTTGCTAATGAAGATTCCATTCTATTTGCATTTTCTCAATCTTCTTGTATTAAATGTATTGAGTCAAGCTGTATTTTCACTTGAATTAGTTTACTAGTGAGATGCTATGTCTATTGTTTCTTCATGTCTAAGCAGTGTTCTGGGGAAAAGAGAGAGCAGGCAGCAGATGTTGCCTTGGTATTTATAGGTAACAAGGTATGGCATTCATTTTTGTATATTAGTAATCAGTTCTTTAGAGATTTACATGGTGAGAAAAATACTAATATGTGGTTGCATTTCTCAGCTACAGTCTCCTGATATTTCTCGTAAGAGAGAGACAGACTCGGAACTCATTGAGTTGCTCAAGGTATGCACCTCTAAATTATGTTATGTCATCCAGAGACAAGTTATTTTCTGGTTGGAAGGTTCTGACAAATTAAATGTTTCTCTGACATTCTTATTTGGATTAGAAACCAGGCTTTTTTCACTTTTTCTTCTACTGTTATTAATATAGCAATCAACTGCATTCTTATGATCATACATGTACATGTGAAGATTGTCCCACACCCCTTTGATCTTATCACATGCTAAGCTGAAACCAAATAGTTAATTGATTTCATTAGTAAAGGAAAACAAGGAGTTCTAAGATGCAATTGTCATATCATTTTTCTTCCATGTTTAAAAGATAAGATAATTTTATTAATGTCTGGCAAATGACCACAAGAGTAGGTCAATTGGACTAAAGAGTACAATCAGTATGAATACAATGTGGGAGTGCCAACACAACTCCTAGAAAATACTGAAAATAATACAAAGAAAGAAACATACTTAAGTATAATATTAGAATATATGTATAAAACTGTGACAAAGGTACTGTGATACAAAACACTAAGTGAGTTTGTCCAAGACTAGAAAGATGGACAAACCAATCCAAGAACCTGTCAAGAGAGAGAAAGAGTGAGAGGGGGAGATCGGATGATTGGTTCATTGATGTCAAGGTCTCTTGAGTTTGATGGCCAAGAGCGAGGGGTGTGAACTGGGCATCGCCTTGTTGTGGGAGTCTTCTTGAACCATTGAGGAGCCTTGCTACACAATTTAAGGGGGGTGATGTACAGGCGAAGAATATTCCTAACATCTGAGGTTGAAAGAAGGAAACTCCGAATGGGTCTATGTTTGCTCCTTTGGATCTAGGATGTAGTCTAATAGGCAGGGGCTTGCTCTACTTTGGATTCATTTGGAGCTGATCTCTCTAATGCTCTAAGGATGTGTGGCCTGATGTATGAATCGACACCTTCGCACTGATCTCAATAATATCGGGTGGTCTCCTGGGGGGGTTGAGGTGAAACTTGGGGTCTCACCATCTGGTTGTTTGGTGTGCATTGGGACTTTGCCTACTGTTTGTTGATCAATAAGGAAGTATGAGGTAATCGGTTTGGTCATCCCAAGTTGGGGCATGGTGTGTAGGCGCTGATATTTGTGGCTAAAAATCGCATCCTAGCATGCTTCTAACCATGCCAGCTCTATTTTACAAAAACTGAAAAGAACCTGGTGAAGAAGATTATCTCAATCATAGTAGAGATATTTTACTGCTTCCTTCTTTGACTTCTGCTTCTCAGCATCTTCCATTTCTTCAGTGATATGGACTTCTTCCCTTCCTCTTTTTTATTGTCCTTCTTGAGCTTGGAACAATCTCTCTTGTAGTACCCATATTCTTGATATCCATAGCAGTGAACCTTTGCCATATTTTGTTTGTTTGTTTGTTTGTTTCCAAGGACCAAACTTTCCTTTCCTCTTAGCCTTGTCAACAAATGCTTGTGCTTGCTTGTTTGATCCTACATCACTTTTTGCTTTCAACCCGGTTTTGTCAATTTTGCATAATGACCATAGTTCATTGAATGGAGTAGCTTCCTTTTCCCATAGATGCTTGACGTAAAGTTACTCCATTTCTCTGATAGTGCATTGAGCACTATAGTAGTCATTTCCTTGTCAGAGATTATTTATCCTGATTCCTAACTCTTGTAGTTGGTCCCTTATTTCAGACACCCTAATATAGTATGAGGCTATTCTTTCTTCTTTTGATATCTTCATCTTATAGAGTTCTTGTCTTAATGAGATTGCTTTTCTTGCAATGCTTACATAGAACAATTCTATAAGTTTGTCATATATTTCTTTTGATGTCTCCAACTTTCATACATAAGGTATGTGGGGATCATTGATGGATTCTATGAGAATCCTTTGAGCCCTTACTTCCCCTTTCATATACTTTGTTAGAGCTTGAGCTTCTTCCTTTGGAGGCTTAGTGTTTGTACCCTTAACATGTTCAACGACTTCATTCTCTATGAAGATCAAATTTGTCCTCTTCTTCCATGCAAGAAAGTTTGATGACCCAGCCAATTTGTTGCTTTCCTTGCAAAATGAAGTCATTTTAATAGATTCAGACATACATATAAAGATACTTACTTGTCAAGTGAAGATGCTCCTTGATGTTAATATCTTCAACTTGATTAGCCTCTTCTTTTACTTAATTATTATTAGTGTTTTTTTATCATCAAACAACTACCAAACAATAAAATCAATGAGACTATAGGACACTATGTAGGTGATCAGCCAGGGTCAAAACCTATCCAACTGAGAGGAAAACCCACAATAATTCTTCTCTTCTTATTGAGCCGAGAGGCTCATTCTACAACCCAGTATGATGTGTAGCACTGTCCGTCCATAATCAAAGTTGAAATTTTGGTCATGTGGGCCAATTTTTTTTTTTCAAATTAAATCTAAAAGTAAAAAGAATTAAATAATTGTACAAAACATTTAAATAATGTGGGGCTCATAAAATAATTTTCATATGAAGAAATTGGATCCCTCTCGGCTCATGTTAGATTCGTATTTAAGATGGATCTATGCTAGTAGAACTTCAATTGACAAATTCCAAGACTTATGATCCTTGACCAAGGCTCTCCAAGACCAAGTCAAACCTTGCTTCCAAAAAATTCTGCAATTTCGACTTACCCAACAAATTCTTCTGGAATTTCGACTTGCCAAGCAGATTCTTCTGCAGCTTCGACCTATCCAACAAATTCTTCTGCAGCTTCGACCTGCCCAGCAAATTATTTTTCCTAGCAAATGTAGATCTAGTTCTTCTCCTTCTTTTTTGTCCTTTTCCAACTTCTATCTTGTGAAGATCGAACTTGCTTGAGTGAGTCTCCAAATGAGGTCGAGTTCCTTCTTATTTATAGGCTTGTGAGGGGTACAAATTGCTATCTTTAGGCCGACTTGTCCCTTCATGTAGGCAGACTTGATCTTTGCATCATGACGAGGTCTTGGGGGGCTTTTTGACTCTATTTTGACTCAAATAAATTCTTTTTACAATATGTAACATGCCCAATTGGGTCCTTTTTTTTTTAAACTATAACGGTTATATTAATTATTTAAGCTTGGTTGGGCCGAGGCCAAAAACAACCCTCATTACAATATTCAGAACTACTTTTAGTTGCAACTATCCTTTCCTTACATAGGTGTAGATTTACTCTAGATTACGGGATCGGGATCCATGTAGATTCTTCATCATTCTTGCTGAAAGCTCCTTGTGGTAGGAGGCATGCCTGGTTTGCTTTTGCGTTTGCTTCCTTATTTGACCCATGTAGAATATGGAAAAGAAGGTAGGAGGAGAAATCTTGGAGCATGTATCTCAGCCTTTGAAGTGTCTTGTTGAGCGCCAGATTGCTGAAGTGGTCCTCCGAGTTTAATATCTTTATCAAAATTTTTGAGTCCCCGAATACTTGTATTTCCTTATTGCCTTTTTTACGTGCTATCTGACAGGGTTTTAGCAGCCCAAGGATTTTTGCCTGGTTGTTGGTCCTCTGTCCAAGGCCCCAGCTGAACCTATCTTTTTGGATTCCCTCTGAGGAGTAGATCACTCCGCCTACTCCTGCTATCCCTGGATTGCCTTTGGAGGCACCATCAAAAAAGATTGTTGTTTTACCCTGTTTCCTCCACCAATCTTGAAAATCTGAGTCCGTTTCTCGTAATCTCCATACAAGAGTTTTACTGGGGCAAGTGGTGTTCTTTATCCTGTCTCGAAAAATATATGTTCCCATCCATTTCTTTTCTTCAGGGAGAAGCGTGTTATCATTTTTAAGGGGGTGATTGGCCACAGTCTCGAGGAGTAGTGCTTTTGCTTTTGCTGCCACCTTCAATGGGGAATTCGAAATGCTGTTGAAGATCTTATCATTTCTGGTGAGCCATATTTTCCAGCAGACGTATTTAGGAACTGCTTTCTAGATTCTGTTCCATGTTGTCTTTCTTTGGGTCCTGTGAGGATATCGCATTCTCCAGGTGCTGAAAAGGTTAGCTATTTTGACTTGTGATGGGGCAGAGACATTGAGACCTTGGAGGATGCAGTCCCAGACTTCTTGAGCAAAAGTGCAATCCACGAACACATGCTCCATGGTTTCCTGAGCTTTGTAGCAGAGAGAACACCAATGTGGCCCGTGAATGCCTCTTTTACTCAGATTGTCGCCAGTTAGCACTTTCCCATGCATTAATACCCAGGTGAAGAAGTTTATTTTGGGAAGCCCAAGAGGATCCCAAATCTGTTTCCACACCGATGCAGTGTGGCTCGAAGCTTGTTGTGCTTGAAGAGAGGCAAATCCATGCCTTACCTTGTAAATTCTAGTCTTTCCCCATCCCCATTTATCTGTCGAATGCATGTGAACCGGTGCCAGGCCCGTTAGCGCTTCTTCCAGGAGAGTCTTTTGACTGCGCAGTTGTTCAGGAACTCGTGGAATTTCCCAATTTCTCCATTTTCCGGAGTCGTCCCAAGTCGAAATATCTGCCAGGGTGAGGATTCCTTGCTGCATGAGGAAGTTCCTGATTTCTTTGATTGCTTCATTTTTGCTCAGAGGCGACTGTCCCATTATGCTGTCTTGCCACAACATCGTGTTTTTTCTGTTGCCTGGGATGCGATACAAGTGATTTTGAAAGAACTCGAGCCCCCGGCGGTAGAGGTGCCATATCGACATCCCTTTGATGCTGTTATCTATCTGAACGTTTCTTAGCGTTGAGCCTTTTAGATATTTTTTTTATGGCCTGGTTGACATTGCGTTTGCTGTTTGAGAAGAGGGTCCAGAGTATTTTGCCTCCAAGAGCCAGATTGGCAAGGCCTGGGTCTCTTATTTGCAGGCCTCCTTCATAGATGGGACGTTTAACTGTATCCCAATTCACTAAATGGAATTTTCTTTGATTTCCTCTTCCTCCTCTCCACAGAAAATCCCTGATCATTCTGGAGATCTATTCTGTGATCTTCTTTGGAGCCAGCAGAAAGGAGGCCTGATAAATTGGCAGGGAGGACAAAACAAATTTTATAAAGATGAGTTTGCCAGCATTGGTGAGCCATTGCCCTCCCCAAGCTGTAATCTTGGACTTAATTTTGCTTATTACCTCTTTCCACAACGATAATTTGTTAGAGCCTAGGGTTATTGGTAACCCGAGATATTTGATTTTATCCCAAGAAGCATATCCCAAAAAGCCTAAGGAGTAGGCTATTCTCTGAATTGCTTGTTGATCCACATTCCACCCGTATATTGCACTTTTCCTTTTATTTATAAGAGCTCCTGATATGCTGCAGTATTTTTGAAGGATTCCACTGTAAACTTTGGCTATCTTGATGGAGGCTTCGCCTAGAAGAAGAGAATCATCTGCGAATAATGCATGGTTGAGAGGCTCTAGCCCTTTCGTCAACTTGACACCTGGAGCTATCCCTGCTTTCTTTTCAGCTACCAGTTTTCTACTTAACGAGTCTGCCATCAATATGTACAAGAAAGGGGAGAGGGGGCAACCTTGCCTTATTCCCCTCGAGGCTTGAAAATAGTTTCCTGGCCTGCCATTAACTAAAGGTGCTATCCATGGATTTACAGTACAGGCTTTAATCAAATTGACAAAGTTAGAGCTGAAACCAAAGGAAAGGAGGACTTTGTACAGGAAAGAAAGATTTACCCGGTCGAATGCGTTTTCCATGTCGAGCTTTATGAGCATACCTTGCTCCTGCTGAAGGTAACTGGAGTGTATGACTTCTTGCACCTGTATTACATTGTCTAGTATGTGTCTCCCTTTGACAAAACCTCCTTGGGTGGGAATAATGAGTTTCCCAAGCAATGGCTTGATTCTGTTTGCCAACAATTTTGTCAGTATTTTGTATGATGCATTGTAGAGCGAGATTGGCCTAAACCTGTTAAAAATGCCCGGATTCACTTCTTTTGGTATTAATGCAAGGAAGGTAGAGTTAGTACTGCCTTCCACTTTGGCTTTTTGATGAAAAGCTTTAATCATCCTTAGAAGATCAGTTTTTATGATTTCCCAGCGAATTCTATAAAAATGAATTGAGAAGCCGTTAGGTCCTGGTGCCTTGTCTGGTTCCATGGACCATATTACTTTATAGATTTCTTCGTCGGAGAAAGGTTTCGTAAGACTAGTGTTGTCCTCCTCCTTGCTTACCAAAGATGGAATGTGGGAGAGAAATTCCGAGATGACTTCTTCATCCCCATTCCCATCCTCTTTATACAGATTTTGGAAATGATCTTCTGCTGCCTTTTTTAGTGTTCTTGACCTTTGAGCACAATCCCATCTTAGAAGTGATTTCAGCGATATGATTTCGAGATAACCGGGCTCGATATTGCCTGTGGAAGAAAGAGGTATTTCGGTCTCCAGCTTTAAGCCACGGGCTATGAGACTTAAGCCTCCAAGTCTCTTCTTCATGGCAGAAAGCGCGAAATGATTTGATTTGGGCAGCTTGTTCTTTTTCTAAATCTGAAGCAGAGATATCCTTACTTTCCAAATCCATTTGCAGATCTGATAAAAACTGAACTGTCTCCTCTTGTTGCTGGTAGGAGAATTTGAGGGTTCTTTAATCCATTTTTTCAGAGCTCTCTTGGTTATTTTTAGTTTCTGCTCCCACACGAAGCTGGGAGATCCTGTCACGGGTATGGACCATGCCTCCAGAACAATTTCCATGAACCCTTCTTTCCCTGACCAAAGCGGGTTGAATCTAAAGGGGATAGGGCCCAAATTTTCTTCCTCTTCCAGCTATAAGAGAATAGGTTTGTGATCTGAGGCCAGCTTTGGGAGAATTTTCGAGGAGATCAGTCTTTTTCCTAGCAACAAAGAGCTCTGCGCTAGGAAACAATCTAGGCGAGTAGAGATGTGTTCTGCCCCAGCTCTATTGTTTGTCCAGGTGTAAAGACCTTTCTTCGGTTTGAAGTCAAGAAGATCCCAATGAAGTATTAGCTCCTCTACTAATGGAAGCATTTGGTCCTTGCCACTATTGCCACCTCTCTTTTCTTTTGGATCAATGATGAGGTTGAGATCTCCAGCCACTTTTATATTCTGAGGGGAGTAAATGTCTAAGAAATCAGACAAGGTCTGCCAGTATTCTTTCTTCTCTGTAAGGTGGATTGAAACATAAAGATTGAAGAGAGAGATGGAAAGCTTACTAGAGAGGTGCCGAAGTTCAGTGAATATCCAATGTTGGGTCTCAAAGGAGCTTTCTAGTTGATACTTGTCCTTCGACCACAATGTTGCTAGGCCACCAGAGGAACCTCTTTCACTAATGGCCTTTCCTGCATTTTTTCCCCATTTTAATTTGCTAATCTCAAGAAGGGTTTCCCCTTCAATCTTAATCTCTTGGAGCATGAGGATCTCAGGATTTTCTATTTTCAGAAGATCTTTGACTACTTCAGCTTTCGAAGGGTTCCCCAAGCCTTTGCAATTCCAAGAGACTAGTTTCATTATTTAACGGGATTGGAGTGAGTTGATCCCCCCTTAGAGGGCCTTGTTCTGGTGTTTCTCCCGATAGACATTTCAATGGTGGATTGGCTGCCTTGCATTTTTTTCATCTCCGCCTCTTCTTCCCTGGCTTCCTTATGAGATTTCCTTTCAACTCTTTTAGAGGGTCTCTCGAATGTCTCGTCTTCCGATGATCCAGAGGTTTCCGGGGGTTTTTTTCCTTGTTATTTCTACGTATGTAGGTGAGGAGGAGGTTCCTGCTGGGGAGTCAAGTTGGGTTACTTCTATGTTCTTCTTTTCTGCTGCGACTGAAGGAACTTGGTGTTCAATTTCCTCTATCTCTGTTTTTGGAATTTCGATTGAAGTGCTGAGGGTTTGGAATGAGTTTATTGAGGCTGTTGTCTTTGGCTGTTCTCCTCTTCCTTCCGTTTGAACCATTCCTGTTAAGGGAGTTCCAGACTCCATCGGTACCTCTTTCCCTTTATTCCTGTTACTCACCTTGGCCTGGACTGCTTTCTGCACCTGGATCCATTTTTCTCCTTTCAACTTCTCTAGATCTTCCTCCTTTTTTTTTGCAGTATCTTGCGAAATGCCCATATTCATGGCAATTTCTGCATTTGAATGGTAGCTGCTCGTAGTCTAACTCTTGGATATAAGACCAGTCTGCTATTGTTAACTTTATGGCTTCAGGTAACCCTATTTCCAAGTCGACTTCGACGCATATTCTTGCACATGAATACTGATCCCTTCTCTCTGCTCTGTCTATGTATTTTCCTAGGGTGTTACCAATCATTTCTAGTGACTTCGGGTTCCAGCAATGCAGTGGAAGATGAGGGAGGCACACCCACACTGGAACTGCTGACGACACATCTTGTGTCGGATCGAAATCTGGTGACCATGAGTTTAGATACAGACCCTGAGGTCCCATGAAATATGGTCCATTCCTAAAGATGAGATTTCTGTCTTCTACTGAATCAAAAACAAAGACAAAAAATCCCTTACCAACCAGGAAACTTCTGATGCCTTCCTTTACTAGTGGTCGCCAGTTCCTCTATACCCACGCCTCGACAGCCTTGGGGGAAGGCCATAGCCCTGTAAATTGACCAGTGAGCCCTCTTTCAGCGAAGTTCAAAGCAGATCTACAAGAATCTTCAACGGGCAGGACGAATGTGGGGATGCTGTCAAGTTTCTTTACAAACTTGCTGAGTTTCCCTTGCTGGGCATTTACTACTATCGCTGATCGGCGTCCTGAACACAAGGATCTCTGGTGGAGGAGGCGAAGGAGGAGGTGCCTCAGGGCCCCCTCTCGGGGCCATGGCGATGGAGGGAGTACTCAGTTCGCACCAGGCGTTGCTATGTGCGCGAAGCAGAGGTTTTCAATCACTTCACTAATGCAATTTTGTTGTGTTCACAAAACATTTTGAAACATATGCCCATTCTGTGGGCCTTCCCCAAATGGGTCTTCAATACATGACAATGACTCAATTGACTTGTAGACTAAATAACAAGCCCTAGAAGCACTCAATGGGTGCTTGACCTAAAAATAAATTTCCCTTGAGCATGAAACCCATGCCTCAAGAATCAACAATAATAGATTTATTTTTCTTTTCATTAAATACATAAAATCATGATTAAATATGTCATTATGAAGACCAAACCTAGTTACATATTTCAACACTGAAGGCTGCCAAGGCCTTGGCAACTGATGAAAAGAATGGAAGAACAAAGCAAGCTTGTGACAAGAGGACTTGTATTGAGAGATATTGTACTATGTGGGATCTGATCTCAGGGGAGTAGAGAAATTAACAACATTTAAGTATGTCTTGATCTATGCTGAAAAGAAGTCAGCGGTGACTTCCAAGATGAAGTATGCAATAGATGGCAACTTAAGAAAAGGTACAAAACAAAGGATTATCCTAGTAAGAGGGAGAAGACTATGAGGTCAGGTACAAGCTTATTATCTTTATGATTTTGTTGAAAATTACATTAGATGGATGTAGAAATCGTCCTCCTTGATGAAAAAAGAAGTGTACGTAAGAGCTACCTGAAGCTTGTGAGGGACATGGAGAAGTCTTATTCTTGCAAAATAGAAGAAGCCTTTGTATAAGCTCCTCAAACTTGATACGCTTAGATTGATGGATCAAGGTTGATTCTATATGGCTCATCTCTGACGAAAGAAAAACGACTCATGTGTCAGAGGGAGTAGCTATGGTAGAAAGAATTGATTTCGTAACAAAGGGAGCAATAAGAGAGCCTTGTTTTAGCTTCAGAGGGAGTTGATCTCTGAGTGCGAGATGATGGACTGCCATTGACATAGTTAGACTAGATAGCTGATATGTTGAAAGACAATAGTGGCAGAGGGAGTCGCTAGAATTACCACAACAGGATATGTTTTAGTGTGAGAGAGAATACTCAGTCAGGGTGACAAGCAAGCAACTGTGATGATGGAACCAATGAATGGAACCTCATTTGTTTTATGAGCTAAGGTTTGTTGCTCAACATTGGTTGGAGTACCAGTGTGGTACAGTTGGTCATGGAAAAGTCAGTTATGATTTGAGATTTGCCTCAAACAGTAAAGTACGGTTGTAGATTCAGATTGTGCAGACAGTGCTCATGACAAAAAGAGTTCATCAAGGTATTGGTTCCACTTGGGCTCCGTTATGACAATGAGCATGAAGGAAACATCTACCACACTTAGTGTTGCAGTGGCTATGTATATTGCAGTTGGATTGGCAGGTTGAGAATAAGTATGGCTTCAGAGGCTACTTGCAAGATTAACTTGATCAAGTGCAGGTGACGACCATGATGATAGGTCAAAGCACAGTGATATGCAGTATCAAAGGAAGCAATGTGGCTTTAGTATTATTCTATAGTATAACAGATTGCTGGCAAAGCCTTTGTCCCTTATTGAAGTCTATATATATACTTTAGGGACAAACTTGTACTTGTTGAAAATGCCAGTCTCTTTGAGAGAGAGTGTTGATGAGATAACATTCTCCCTATGTCATATATGACTAGAATTAGGGAGAATGGTCCAGCAGAGGACAATCATTATCCTTGTGTCAAGTATAATCACAAGAATTAGGAAGAATGGTCCTAGAGGCGCAAAATTACTCTGATAGAGTGTGGCCTTCTAGCATCAAGATCATTTGCATTAGGTCCAAAATTACTTAGATAGAGTCTGGCTTTTGGGGATTCACCATGTGTCAGGTACCAACTAGAATGATGGTGAACCAAGAATAGTTTGTATACCATGTGTTAGATAGACCAAAATTATGGTGACTAGTTGATGCTAATGATGTGCCATGTGTCAAGGGTATCGACCAAAATTATGGTGAGGATATACCATGCGTTAGAGGTACCAACCAAAATTATGGCTGATCTACCACGTGTCAGGATTACCAACCATAATTATGGTGAGAATACACCATGTGTCAGAGGTACCGACCATAATTATGGTAGCTTGTTGATGCCGTTGATTTACTAGGTGTTAAAGATGTTTCACTAGATTATGGTAATTGGTTGCTGTTATCAATGTACCATGTGTCATAATTGTTGACCCGATTATGGTAACTTGTTTTACCATGTGTCACAATTGTCGACCCGATTATGGTACTGGGATTTTCTTTAACCTTTTCTTAGAGAAATCTTTCAACATGAGAACATCTAGATAGTCATTATTTATACCTTCCTAGTTAAGAGGGAGTGTTGAATTTTGTAACTATGGTTGGTCTTCATAATTATTATTTTTACCCTTGATGTATTTGTAAAGCATGTTCTTCATGCATGGGTTAAAATAAGAAATTATAAAGCATGTTATTCATGCTCTTTTCAAAAGAAGAATAATTTGAAATTTTAAAATTGATTTTTTGGCTCCAAATTAGCCAAGTCGGCCTCCTCCTAGTCAAGTCGGACCTAGCCTATGATGGCACCCATTTGGCATGAAAAATGGCTATATAAGGACACTCGTCCTCCCACATTTGACACACAAATTGGATCTTTTTTGTGGAAGCAAGTTCTGATCTTCTGAGGCCAAGTGAAGGGCAAGTTTGAGGCTAGCGAAGGGCAAGTTTGAGGGCAACAAAGTGCATTGATAGTAGCAGATCATTTTGAGGAAGACTGAAATTGTTATCTTTGTTGAAGGACGAAATTCTGTGGTGGAGCAGAGTTGCACGACCGAATCTATGGATGAAGATGGAGGCCGAAGTTTGCCCTAGGAAAATTGGTTGAATTGAATTTATTGGGCAGACCTATGACTTGACTAGGAGGATGGACTAGGTTTGACCTAGTGTTTCACTTAGATTATCTCTAGTGAATTAAAGAATTTCTCTAAGGAAAAGGTTGTTGGGTTTTTTCCCCATTTGGGGTTTTTCCTAGGTAAATACTTGTGTTATTGTGTGGCTGTCTCTTTATGATCCTTATGGTATTTTTGTTTTATTGTTGAACTCCTTTGTGTAATTGCTTTATGATAAAAAGTCTACAAGAAAAAGATTAACCCAATGTAAAATCATAAGAAGTAATTATTAGTTTAGAGGATGCCCAAAAAATCAACACGCACATGGCTTGAGGCCTTCTCGCCTAATTTACATCATCATGATCCTTATGGTATTTTTGTTTTATTGTTGAACTCCTCTGTGTAATATTGCTTTATGATGAAAAATATACAAGAAAAAGATTAACCTAATGTAAAATCATAAGAAGTAATTATCAGTTTAGAGGATGCCTTGAAAATCAACATGCACATGGCCTGAGGCCTTCTCGCCTAATTTACCACGTTTTGGCCCTGTTGTCGCGCATAATGTCTAGGCACCACGACAACGGCTCAGATCGGGGGCTGTCACCCTGATCCCCAATCTCTCTGTTTAAGTTGTCTCCCTACAACAGGCAAAGGGGGGTAGACCCTATGGAAAAATGGAATGAAGAAGAACTAGTTGGGAACCAACTAGTTCGGGACACACAGTGAAGCAATCAAGTACTTGATTAAGATTTAGCAAGACTTATAGGATTTGATTACATTTTAAATGAGTGATACCAGTGCCTTATGGAGTCAACGATCTTGCTAAGGAAATTAAGACCAAGTAATCGATTAGCAACTGCTGCTTAGATGAATGACTATCTTATATGAAATGCAGATCCTAAAGTTAATGTGAGATGCAAGATTCTTGGTTAATTTTAGTTAAATGCCTATTTAAATGTGAATCCTTCGATCCTTTCTGTGTTGAGCCTGATTTCGTAGTAATTGGCAGAGAGAAGGTGAAGCACTCTAAGGTGTGATTAACGATACCTCTCCTGAAAATCTAACATACCCGATGCCTCCGGCGCCGCGGAGAGTTGTGGCTTTGACAACTGCAAGTTCACTGTTTTAAGTACTATTAAAAGCAGGCTTCTCAAGCAAAGATGGATGGATACCTATCTCTCTATCGACCAAGCTTATGCTTGGAAGTAAATTTTACTTATGCAAAGCTAACTTATATGCGAATGCACTAGATGATGAGATGAAGTCAGAGTCGAGGATTAAAAACACTTGTCTCGCTAAAGCCCTTAATCACCAAAATAAAATGTTCGCTTTATTGGATGAAGACTTCAAAATAAACCCCTGAAGATATTACAATTAAACCACAAGCTTATTTCAAATCTTTTTGATACAATTATAGCTCAAAGAGAACAAGAAAAACTTCTTTGCAATTAATGTCAACAAATGCTCAAAAAAAAATACTCAGCTTAGGAAACAAAGATATGCAATCTATTACAATTCCACAACAGAGTACTTTAACAATTACTTGAAAACATTTGTAAAATATCTATAACATGTAACACACATCAAATAATTCAAGCAATGACAATCAATTTCAATAGATGCAAAATATTATAGTAACTAAATTTCTAGAGATCCAAATACTTTAAAAAATTGCTAATCAATTCACAATCCTAGAATTAAAATGTTTTATGCTTAGTGACCCAAATCTAGGAAAATTTACCACTTTCCTATAGTCAATCTTTAGATACAAAAAAATTAAGCGTGTTTAACTATAGAGAAATGAAAAATGTTAATACCACAAAAGTTTTCTTTAGATTTTACCCTTAGCCCGAAAAGACACCAAGAAGGAATTTTAAATTGACAATTTAATTAGTCCTTAGGAAAAATTTTCGATGTGCTAAGTTTTATGAAGCAAGACTAATGCGGTAAATGATCAATTAGGATTTTTTTAATGTGACCAAAATAAATCAAAAGGATTTAATAACTTAATTTTATTATTATTATTATTATTTTTTTTTTATGGGCTGAAGGCCACAATTTTTTTTTTAATCTTTAAATGTGAAAAATTAATTTCGATTTAATTTTTAGTCACTTAAAATGAACCTTTTTAGGTTTTTTAACTGTTTAGAATTTTTTAGAATTTTTAGATTTTAGATTTTAAATTTTTTTAAAATTTTAATGGAAGTTGAAAAATGTTAAAAAAAAAACAGAAGTAAATTCAAAATATAAAGAAAAATCGAAAAAACCATAAACAAAAAAAATCGAATTGCAAAACTTTTATTTGTTTGTTTATGTTTTAGTTAGAATTTTTAAAATTTTGATGAAAGTTGAAAAATGTAAAAAAAAAAACAGAAGTAAATTCAAAATATAAAGAAAAATAGAAAAAACCATAAACGAAAAAAATCGAATTTCAAAACTTTTATTTGTTTGTTTATGTTTTAGATTTAAAAAAGGAAAGTCGAAATAAATCAAAACCAAAGGAACATCATAAAATGAAAATACACTAAACCTAAACCTACCAATACACAAAAGCTAAAAAAAAAAGAAAACGCAAAGTGAAATTACAATGGTTGCTTGCAGGTTTGACGAGAGTGAAAGAAGCTGGACAGCGACGAAGCGTAGCTGTTTGGGTTTGCTGGTGATGCAGGTCCGACGGATGTGACAAGGAGACTGCAGGTCGATGGAGAGATAAGAGGTCACGGTTTGCAGGTAGAGGGCAGCGTTTGAGAGCCGCGGAGCTGTAGTAATGGGTTGGTGGGGTTCAAAAGGAGGAAAATGCAGGTTTAGAACCGCAACAAGAAGGAAGAGGGTTTTGGAGGATCGAGGAAGCGGTGTGAGGACGACAGAAGAGAAAAACGCAGAAGGCAACAATGTTTGAGGGAGGCTACAACGGCGAATGGAAAATAAAAAAATTTCGAAATCTCCCAGAGAATAGAAAAACCCAACAAGAAAGAGGAGTAAACCCAAGGGAACAAAACGATTTCGAAAAATTTTCAGAGAAAAAGAAATTCCGATTCCAGCAGACGGTAGCTCAATGAACCTTAAAAACCTTCCGAGAAACTTCTGATTTAGTTGATATATTCTGCTTCAGATTTATCAATAAAATCCTTATAAGATTTTTTCCAGAAATAATAAAAAAATTTAAACCTTTGGATGGGAAAAACAATGCTCCTACAAAAATGGTTTTTGAGGCCAAATCTTACCCGTGGGCCGCCAGGGCCTAGATCTGGCTTCAAATCAAACCTCACCTTCAAATCTGCAACCTGTATCTGAAAATAAAAACATCCAGAACCCGGATATACAAAAAATAAATAAAACCCAAGAAAACCAAGTTAGAAAACCCAAAAAATTTACAGATCTATGCACAGGAATGACAGATCTATTAGATTTGAGGAGTGTGAGTCCAACTCTGCTCCCAAATCTGATAATCTAAGGCTCTCAACAACCAGATTCATCAATTTCGCACATAAAAAATTAAATTTTTAAATTTTAAAGGAGGTGCTTAGCTCAAAACTCTTCATGCATCACCAATAAAAATCTTATGATAAGCTCGGGATCAAATTAAGTTGGACTCTTCCAAAAATACAGATCGGGAGTTGGCTGATTCAACCAAAGAATTCCCCCAACGCCGGAGGATCTAAAACTCAATTCAACCATCAAAATAGAGCGAGAAAATAATAATAAAATTCAGATATATAGAGATACCTACTATTACATTCAAAATTTAAATTTTCACTTAAACCCCAACGACTGAGCAAGATACCTGTACTGAAATCATTCTTCAGAAACTATTATCAATGGCTAAAAAAAATTATGCATGAAAAACGACACATCTTACAGTATTTCCATGAAGAGTAACACTGACAAAGATTAACCCCATAGTCTTTCTTTATTATTCAAAAAAGATTACATGAGAGCTTTTTGCTTAGCACACAACTCAAAGATCGGATGGATCAATTGACAAATGACCTCCTATTTAAAGATAAATCTTCCAACATCTAGTTCGAGTGATCCTCGTCATAGCAATCTCGACCGTTGATGAAGATTACATCCGTCGAAATATTATTTTCTTGAGGAAATTCGATTTTTTCATTTAAATGCATTTTAATTAACTCAAAAATAAAATTTTGAGTTAATTTTCTCAAAAATTTGACTTTGTTTTAAACCCCAGGGACCAAAGGCTTAAAATTTAGCAAAATAATTAATTTACCTTAGTCTTGGGACCTTTTAAATTTTGATTTTTAAGGACCGACGAATTTTGCCTTGGAGAATTTAAATTTACCTAGGACCTAGAATTAATTAAATTTCTGACTTAGGATTTTAATTAATTTTTGGCCTAAATATTTAATTAATTAACCTATGAGGGGATAAATTATTTTTCCAACCTTCAAGACACTTTACATCATGATTTTCATATTTTTTACATCATATGGGGGAAAACCCATTTGTGATAGATCCTCATAGACTGTACCCATTTCTACGACACAAATATAATCCAACAGATCAAACAATTTGTAATAAAATAACCTAACCAAATAGTTAGGATTATTCCCAAATCACTTTTACATAGACTCGATTTATAATACTAGGACTCGCCTAAGATCTAGTGACAAGATGCATTTCGGATTGGGGTGAGACTGAAGGAAAACTTTGCCAACCATTCGAGAATGGATCGGTAAGACAAAAAACCTCCCAGAATGTAGATCGTAACCAGAAAAGTAGGTTTACCTAGGCCATTACATACATGACACAGTTCTGTTGAGATTATTTACATCATATACATGCAGAATGGGTTTACATTATAACATGATAATTAGGCTGATGATAATAGCTGAACGACACAGACACATCGATCAGGTGCTATCCCTTTTGCGAAAAAAGGGGGTGTACTGCTATGGGTCGTTAACACGTAGAGGTCAACAGGCCCCTCATCTAATGGCCCCCTTTTACATGCCTATAGGCTACTGTATAAATAATAACAAATACAACAGGTTTAGATCATTATATAATCTTATCCTATTGGTATTAATACATAAACAAACCCTATCAATTTCAATGATCTTCGAGGAAATCTCATCCTTTCTGCCATGCTTCCACGTCCTCACCTTCTGGAAGATTTGAAAACTCCATTTTTGACTTGGGGGTGTCTATGCTCCTGCATCAGACTCTCGAGGTAAAAAAATTTATGACCTCCTAGTCATATGATTCTTGGTCTTCTTGTAACAACTTTAGCTTGTGAGCTGCAAGAAAACCTCTGCAATAGCAAGTCTCCGCTCTAGCTACACAATACCTCACCAAACTTCTCTCCTATGAACTCAGTCTTTTGGCAACTTCTTGGCTCTCTCCTCTGGAACCATTTGAGCACTCCTTGCTTGAGGTTGTTGCAAATCTTCTCACCTTCTCTGTTGCTGTCTACACAAAAAAGAAAGATCATGCGTGTAGCAAACCTCAACATATTTGTACTTCTTGTTGCTCCTCAAATCTTCACATTCTCATCTTCTTCACATAATATTTCTTGCTGTAATACCACTTGATGAAAGAGGTTTCTAGGGTACATCAATCTCATTTTTATGTTTCTCGATCCTGGACCTGTGGGTTATGGGCCCACAATATCTCGCTTTTGTTGCATAATAGTGGCAACAAGCCATTAAAACTCCAATTTCCTTCCATGCAGGCATTACCTAAAACCATCAAGTCCAAACCTAAGTGTAATAATAGCTATTGAGACCAAGCGCTAGTCCGTCTTTACGCGAGCTTTTAAATGATAACATATAACATGCGCGGCCCCACTAATATTCAACGCCCTATACTTAAAACCCAAGGCTCATGAACTCTTCCCTGTGACTTTTGGGCCACGGAATCCCGGACCCCAACATTTTTTTTCTTCTGAGTGCAAAGGCCTGCCGTTGAAATCTTCGAGGAGACAAACTTTGGGATAGAGATTCTTCTCTGTTGGTTGCCACTTCAATTTCCTGTCAAGTGTTGACCCCGACGATAAAAGTTTGCCGCTGCGTTTAAATGTCTGTCTCAACGATTTAATCCAAGTTACCTCAGCTATTTAAAACCCAATCTTATTTGGAAACCTCTGGGGTAGATTCTTCTAGGGAATCTCTTTCACTGCTTAGCGTGGTTCTGCTCCTTGGTTTCGACATCTTGAACTGATGGTCCTCATCTCTCCCATTGATCTGATGGCTATGACCATCTTGGAACTTCGCCATTCCCCTGCGAAATTTTGTTCCTTCGTGCTCACATATCTCCTCTACGCAAGATTCCAATGGCGCCTCACCACTGGAACACAACCATCTCGTTGCCCATTCCAGATTTTTTTATCGTTGATCCCTGTGTGTGATCAACGATCAATCTCTCATCCTCCTACGAATTCTCATACATTTCACAAAAAGTACACATTCAAGCATGATATCAAAACAATGCCAATTATCAAACAATGACAGGGTTGAAAAGTTTAACATACGGACTATATATATATATATATACATATATTCGAAACACAAGAAGAATTACACATGCAACTGCACAGGGCTTGAGGCCTACTTGCCTAATTTACTTCGCTCTGGCCCCTCATCTAATGGCCCCCTTTTACATGCCTGCAAGCTACCATACAAAAAATAACAAATACAACAGGGATCGGATAATTTCATTTCTGATCTAATCTTATCCTATCACTATTAATACATTAACAAACCCTATCGATTTCAACGATCTTCGAGGAAATATTGTCCTTTCTGCCATGCTGCCATGTCCTCACCTTCTGGAAGATTTGAAAACTCGATTTTTGATTTGGGGTGTCGATGCTGCTGCATCAAGTAGTCTGCACTCTGTGGACTCTTGAAGATGGTGGTTTTCATCCCTTGCAACATAACTATTGGTGCATCCGAACCTTCTGAACTCTTCCTTTAATGTGTCTAGAGCCTATTTGGCTTGTTTTTTACCATCATTTCTGATCATGAGTACAAATTTCCCAATCACTTTTCCAAATCATTGTGGAAGCATTTAGGCTGGCATCTTAGCATTCTACATATTTTAACCACAAGTCAGATGGCCAAACTGAGGTGGTTAATCACACTTTGGTTCATTCTCTCAGCATCTATCATCAATGAAGCCAGCGGTGGGTTCAGTACCTCCATGTATTGCAAGGCAACTACAAGGCGAAGCATATCTTTACCAGGGAGTCCCTTTGAGGTTTGTTTTGGTTTTCAGCTTCTTAGTCCTTATGAGGTTCTCATTGCTTTTCTAGATGCATCCACATCCCACCAATAGGAGGAACAGGATAAACCTTCTTCTTTTGTGCGGAGCTTAGCCAAGATCCACAACAGGGTTCAAGATATCCTTCAGCAGAGACAGTCCAAGAACAAGGCACTTCATGACTGACATCAGTTGCTCCACAATTTCAGGTTGGTGACTGAGTTTGGGTGCATTTGGATAAGTACTCTCAAAAAACATAGCAGCCTCACAAGCTTAAGTCTACTTGGTATTGTCCTTACACCATCACAGAACAAGTGAGTCCAAATTCCCTTGAGTTGGACCTCCCACCTCAGTTTGGCATCCATATGTGGTGAATTCCAGCCAGTTAAAGTTATGTGAGCCACCTCACTTGGAGGAATCTGTTTCAGTTACACATCCAGAGGTCACCATTCCAGATTTTCAGTATCCTGTTCTTGATGTCTGCACCATACCTACTCGGTGTCATTGAATCAACAGATATGGTGCACTGCAGATGCATTTTTCCCACAAGTCAAGTGGGCTGTCCTATTCAGCATTTGAGTAGCACTTTCCCCATATTTAACAGAAATTGGGGACCATTTCCTCTCAGCAGGGAGTCGATTAGACTTGGTCTAGTGAACATGTATTATTATATTTGATCATTCACACTATTTTATCATATCAGAGTCTTGGTCAAATTTATTATTCTCCCCGCAATTTTGTATTCTAATACTTATAGTAGGACAAATGAGTGTATAGCATGTGTACAGTTCAGGCAATCTCCTCTCATACTTGCACTTGTGTTTTCTTGTGTGAGTATCTTTTCACATTGTTGGTACTGTAGCTATATCAAGTAGGCAATCTCAATCTATAATACAAAGTGCCTAGTGAATTCTTATCTGTTTTCAGGAGGAAGTACTAATACTACTCACTGTACTTGTGACAGGCATCTTTTACAGATTCTAGCTTTTCAATGGCATTTCCATATGTGACTTTGTCTGGGGACGGTGAGCCTCTCGCAGATTCATTGCTCTCAGGATTTATGGAAAATTGTGACCATGGCTTTAGAAATAATGAAATTGCTTTTGTGGAGCCATGCTTTGTGGAGGGTGCCAATATTACGAAGGTGGAAAACCTCGAGGCTATCAGTGTAAGGCCTCTTTTCTTAAACTGTTTCCTTTGTTATGCGTGATACACATTTAGGAGCTAACGTTTAACTGCTTATATCAGGATTATGTAAATGCAAGGAAAGAAATAAGAATGAGAGGAACAACAGATTTGATCTTTATATGCAATGATAAGTCCTCGGTGTTTGAAGCTTCTGGAAATACTCAAGTTGAAGGTATACTGCTTAGATATTTACTATTTATTGTGCTTATTTCATAAACCATATATTACGCGTTTAAGCTTATAGTTAGGACTCGACAAAAGATCCTGATTCCTATGTGGGTTTCTAATTTTAGATTATAATCTATATTGCAGGCAAAATGCTAGCTGATATTATCAAGAACCTGCAACAAGATGGGATTATATACACTGTTTTGTACACATCAGAGCCCTATGAAATGGTTCCACTTGGTGGATTTCATAAATTGGAAAGGTTTCTTATTTCAAATGATTCTGGGAATGGTTCTGCGAATTCGACTTACTGTGATGCTGTTTGTAAATCAAAAGCATCGATATTAGAAGGCTTTCTTGTTGTAAGAGTCTTCTTCCTGCCCTACCCTTGTATTTCTCTGCATAGTGTTTGTTCTGTTTGTAGCTAAATAGGTAATTACTTGAATAGAAAACTGGGATAATTATTTCACTAGAATATTGGGAATGCCCTTAGCAGTACCAATACATCTTTTACTTTTAGGCTTGAGCTAAAAGATTAGATTGTTGTTAAGAAATATTCATTCCTTCAAATCTTTCATTTTGTTCGTAAAAGAAAAACTAGAATACTTCTATTAAGGAGAGAAGATACAGAGAGAGCTTGCAAATCCTCATTGATAGACTCGGCAGAAGGTAGGTCGCCACAAGCAACTGTATAGTTGGCTTAAAAACAATAATATGTGAGGACAAGTTCCCCATGTTCCCTCTTGAGTTTGCCTTGTAATTTTCGGTAAAATATTAAAATAAATCAGTGTTCTACAAGCCCAGGAAAATGTTTATCCATTTGGGCTCTAATTAAATAATATTACCTTCATTCTAGCAAAACTTCAATTCTATCTATAGCTGTCAGGCAACATGGAACTTGACAACCCATGGTAATTTGTCCCATAACATGGCAGATTTCCATGATAGATGTGTGGGAAGAAGCTGGCCACAAAAGTCTAAGATCTGCTTCCAGGCATGCTTGGCAAAATGTTTGAGGTTTTCAAGCTTACCACAGAAAAAGGCATGAGGGTTGCAGAGTTCCAAAATGGATAATATGGCCTACAACAAGCCCATTCAATAGAAGGAACCAAGCAAAAAAAGCCACTTTTGGCTCCACAAAGGGTTTCCACATACTTCTAAGGCGAAAGAGTTGGGTGGATTACTTATGTTGATTTTCAAATCCCCAGCAACCGGGCCAATTACTACCTAGCATATTCCTTGCAGTAATATGTAATTATTATGCAGATCTACTGAATACAAGACAACTGGGATTTTAACATGTAAACAAAATAATCAGTAATAGCAAAATTATACACCAATCTCAATCACATCCACACAAAGATTTCTGTCTTTCAAACTAGTTCTTCATTCAAATAACTTCAGAGCTTACAAGGGCTCCCTTCTTGGGACAATGTCCCACTGAGGAAAATACAAATACAACAAAAAACCTGGAGTTATCCCAACTGATCAAACTCCTTTGCAGATCTGTCCTTTGATTTTACTGTCTGATCTGGATCTGTCTCCCTTGCTGCCCCTTGCACTCTTCCTCGAACCCTGCACACTTGATTGTAAGTCTTTCTCCACCCAATCACTGAGATGTCACTCTCACTGTCTTGTTCTCAAGATGTGTGTTCTCCCTTAGCCTAGCCTTTCTTTTATAAGTTTGAGTTATTGACCAAATCCATAACCCTAAACTCCGAAGTGATTGATGGTTGAGACTAGATCTCAACATCACTTGAGATCAGTAGTTGAGATTCATCTAATTCACTAATGCAAATAACCTTTGCATTTCACTAGTTTAGGGTCAAATAGGCGACTTCCACATGCCTAGACACTTAGGCTTGTGCAAAAGTACCTTCCCAAGCTACTCTCATCAGCATTGCTTCTTAGCAAAGAAGGTACTTCCTGAAGAGTCGCTTGGAATTAGTTGTCTCTCTAGTCTTGGCACAATATCCCATGGATCATCCTTCACCTTGCTTTCCTCCAAACCTCCTAGTTTGCTGCCTCTTCGTTTGATGCTGCTCATCAGTGCCATGTAGTTGGGAAACATCTTCAGAGGCCTGCTCTCCTTGAATGTGCTCCTAGGAGCCCCCACATGCTCTTGAGAATCCCTCAATGTCTTCTCAAACCACCTAGGTCTCCTAACAAAATTGGAACGAGCTACTAACTCCTCCCCACCTAAAGGTTGAGTCCTTGAATTGCAAGCCTTTGCATTTTGCTCTACCTTCAGAGCCTCTTGCTCCTTGTCCTTTGTCACTGGTGGTAGAAACTCACGAGACTTTCTAGATGCTAAGTTCTCCTTGAACATAACATCTTTGCTCACAACTGTCTTTGTGTTGGAATGAAGATTTTGTAAAATTTTGAGGTCTCATTGTAACTGAAAAATATGGCCTTCTATCTCGAAGGCTCTAACTTGTCCTCTTCTCCACAAACACATGGATATATATTGGACAAGTAGAGATCATGAAATGTCCTATCTCTGGCTTCACCCTAGTGAATGCCTGCTCTAGAGTCTTGTCCCCCAATATCCTGTGAGGACTCATGTTCTGCACATATATTATAGTGTTACACGCCTCTACCCAAAGAAAGATAGGCAATTGTTGGTCATGTAGAATAGCCTTGTTAAAACCGATGATGGATCGATTATTTCTCTCCACAATCCCATTCTGCTGAGGCTTGTAGGAGATCATCATCTCCCTCTTGATCTTTGCCTCCTTGCAGAAATCGTTCAAGTCGTTATAGGTGTACTCTCCCTCATTGTTTGACTTCAAGAGTTGATCTTTCCTTGTTTGATGCTCCACTTGGGCTTTGAACTCCCCGAACCAACTGAAGGCCTCATCCTTGGTCATCATGAAGAAGATCCAGGTTTTCTAGGAATAGTCATCAATAAATTCTTACATAATATAGTGCTCCTTGTACTGATGCCATTGAGATCAACCTACATACATTTGAGTGAATGAGATCCAAGAATCTCCTTGGGTTTACCCTTTCTACATGGAAAAGTAGCCTTGGCGTTATTGCCAAGTGCACACCCTATTAGCACGCCTTGTTGCTCCATTATGAAATCTTGGAGACCAATGACAATCTCCCTCAGGATTGGTAACACCCTACAGTGCAAGTGTCCCTTCCTCTTGTGGCATAGCTCACTCAGGTTGTCACTGTCATCTATAGATGCCTAAATAGGTTTTCCTATCAAGTTACCCTATATAAGTTGCTCTCTATAACCTCGATAACCACTATTATGTTTGGGCTAGACTCCTTTGGGTGAATGAGCACTCGCCCATTCTTGATCATAACCACATATCCTTTGTCCTCCATCACTGAGACTGAGAGCAAGTTCTTTATTCTTTGATACAAACATGTCCTTGGCTTCCAATGCCCCTCATGACTCTAGTTGGAACTTAATGGTTCCAACACCCTTCATTGTATACCTGGCATCATTACCAAGCTCCACAAGTAAATTTGAGTCTCTCTCTGTCAGATTGCTAAACAACTCTTGTTTCTCTGTCATATGACGTGATGCATCCCTATCCAATTACCAATCACTCCTTGTGATGGTGTTGGTAGATAGATATGAGACAAATTAAAACTCCTTCTTGAACTTCACTACAAAGTAATCAAGTTAAACCTTCGCTGATGTTGTTATTTGCTGCGACATCCCCTTCCCCTTCTTCTCCAGACATTATGATGCATAACGCCCATTCTTGTGGAAAATCAGACACTTGAGCTTGCTCACGTTCTTCTTCTTCCCTGGTTGAGAGGTTGTCCTCTCACTATTACCTTTGGAACACCTCCCTTTGCCCTTCTTGGCCATATTGAATAGGGCTAGGTTCTCCTGTCCATCGCGCTTCTTGCTAGCTTTAGACTCCCTCTGAGTCTCTTCTTGGATGCGGTCATCCCAAAGCCTCTCACAATTGGGAAGATGTTCTTGAGCACAAATCCCCTTGACAAATAGTTCTGTTGATTTTCTAGGGCACTTGCTAGAATTAAGTTTTTCTTCACCTGATAACTACTTCAATGATCAATTAAACATTAGTTTTACATAGCATTAAGTTCAATATCACTTAGGCGGTTATATAGAAGGAAAACATCAACTAATAAACATGAAAGAGCAGTAAAGTAACCATGAAACAAAGAGACAAGAGACACAAAAAATTAGGCACATAGCCATGGCAAAACCCACAAAGGGAAAACCCAGTAAAAGTTCTTCCTTATGAGAGAGAGAGAGTTTCCAGTTTTATTAATACATCATAAATAACAAATAGCAGAATAATAGCCAAACAAATAACCAAAATCCTGATCAAGTGCCCTGTCAAAATCCAAGTCCTGGAAATTTTGGCCGTCCCTAGAATTTCGACCTCTTCTTGAAATTTCGGCCTTCTCCTAAAATTTCAGCTCTCCTATAATTTCGCTCGATCAAAGATGCCTGAGGCCAAGTTGATGTGCCCAAATGAGGAGAAATGATCTCCTTTATATAACATTCAAGTGGGGGTTGAATGGGTGCATCATAGGGGACCAACTGACCTAATAAATTAGGAGGCAAATTTAAAAATTCAAATTTTCATTTCTTTTTCAAGATGAAAATACCGACCATGGATACCATATTTTCCAACTCTCCCTCTTATCTAGGGAGGTACTTTTCATGCTTGCTCTCAAGATCAATCTTCTCGACCAATCATAGGTCTCACAGCCCACAACCTAAGGGAAAGATCATCATTCTCATCATAAGGAAAGATACATAGCATCCATCTCAAATCATCTCCTCGACCATGAGGTTTCACAACACACAGCCTAAGGGAGGAACCAACAATACATCTCTTGGACCATAAGGTCTCACGATACACAACCAACAGAAGGAATCAACAATGCATCTCCCGGACCACGAGGTCTAAGGACACACAACCTACAGGAGGAATCAACAATACATATCTTGGACCACAAGGTCTCATGTCGCACAACCTATAAGAGGAATCAACAATACATTTCTTGGACCACAAGATCTCATGGCACACAACCTACAGGAGATGGTCCATAATATGATGCTATGTAATTAGTGATCCCTCTTCAAGGGGATTCTCAGTGATTCTAGTTTCATCCCATAAGCATTAACAACCAGTTCATCATTAGAAATGTAGCCATGGTGGATCTTAAATATTTCAACAAACAACGACATTCAATTGTTCATCTAGCTTCAGCCGGGGCTTTTCTCAGAAGCACACATCAACAACTATCAACAAACAATTTTAGTAGTGGCTTCTCATAGAAGCAATAATCAATAACCACAAAAGTGAATATTAGTATCCATAGTTGAATCCAGCAGATAATAAATGGCTTCTCTCAGAAGCAGGCATCAACAACCATAGTAGAGTCTAGTGGACTATAATTGAATCCAGCGGATAACAAGTGACTTCTCACAGAAGCAGGCATCAACAACCATAGTAGAATTCAATAGACCATAATCGAATCTAGCAGATAACAATAGACTTCAGCAGAAATAAACATCATCAAATAGATCAACAAACCAATTAGAGAATCAACCAAGTCAATATCAGAGTCTTGCAGCTTCTTCAAATCATTCATCAGGGAGATGTCGATGGACCTGTAGTCCATTGTGCCAAAGATATCACCAAGCTCATGCCTTTACAAAAGCAACTCCCTCTTACACAAAAGTCCTCTACATAGCAAAAAAATCACGGGCTCATCTTTAGCATATCTAGATCAACATCGGTCTTGAAAACTTCTAGCCACCTTCATAGATCAGGAACATGCTTCAATCAAGCTGATCTTGCCTGCCCCCTTTGAGTACAAAGCTCATCTAGTCACAAGTCTTCTTGTCACATTGTTCTTCCATCCAAAGATTTGTCACACCTTGGCAATCTTCATTATGTATCTGCAATCCTCACGAAGAGACAATGGAAGAACAAGGACAACCAAGAAAGGCAAGAGACTCATATAAAACAATCAATAGAAACAATCAAGATAATACTTATCTTTTGAGAGTGTGTCAACTGCGTCTTGATCTTAGACTTCCTAGGAGTCCATACCATCATCAAAGAGTTCATATCACCATTAAGGAGTTCTTGTCATCAACAAAGAGTTCATGGAGTTCAAGTCATCAAGGAGTCCATATCATCATCATCAAGGAGACTACGTCATCAACAAGTCCACATTATTATCATCATCAAAGAGTCTACATTATCACCGAATCCATATCTTCATCATCAACAAGGAATCTACATCATTAACGAGTTTATATCTTCATAACATCAAGTAGTCCACATCATTAAGGAATCATCATCATCATATCATCACATAGTCCATGTGATCGTCAGGAAGTTGACCTCGTCCATATCATCATCATATCACCCTCAAGAAGTTGACCTCGTCTATATCATTATTGAGAAATTCATTCAAGGAGTTCAATCTACATCATCATCAAGGACTCCACAACAAGGAGTCCTCTTCATCATCATTAAGGAGTCCATATCATCATCCATATCATCAGGAAGTCATATCAGCATCAAAGAATTCACATGGAGTCCATCACCCATATCTTCACATCAACATCAACTAAGAGTTCACATCCACATTATCAAGGTGTTCACATCATCAAGGAATTCATCATTAAGGAGTTCATCATCAATGAATCCATTTCATCAAGGACATCAAAGAGTCCATATCATTAAGAAATTCACATCATCAAATCATTAAGAAGCCCAATCCATATCATTGACCTTGTCAACATCATCATCAAAGATTACACATCATTAGTGATGATGAAAGGAATAAAAGAAATACACGATACTTATCATGGCAGCTCCCTCTCAATCTTTAGCCTTCTTACATTCAGCCTTTTCAAATCATACTCATCATCAAGATGTCAGATCTTCTAGAAGCTAGGGTTTCTTCTTTTAAGCAGAAGCAATCGGATCTAGGGTTTGATCCATAAGCCCTAAGCTTTCTTTATCAAACTCTACCCCGGGTTACAAAACAATCCAAGACTTGTAGCCTTTCAAATTCTTTGTCATATTCAATATTTCAGACAACAATAGATGGCACATTCCATGACAAAGTTTAGAAACAGTAACATTCTAACCTCAAACATTAGCATGGCATCAATTCCTAGCAGTCATCCATTATACTATGGTGAGTATATACAAATTTACTCAGTCACCAGGACCCAACAGGGTTATATGACAACAATACAAAACATCTTGCTTAACTCAAGAGACAAATAAATCATTATCCTTAGCTTTTCAAACCTTCTTTAGCTATCAAGATTGTCGATCTGTCATATAGTACCTTTTGTTCCTCATGGCAATGACCTACACATCAGCAATCACTTATGCACAGGTATTAGATCAACCAACTGACCATAATCATGTGGCTAGGGCTTATGAGAATATTAGCAGCAAAACCGTAACAAACCTCAAGGCTTTCAAGCTTCCAAAGTATCTCCTACAGTATTAAAAGTTACTGCATACAACTTGAGGCAAAGAATCTCATAGATGATTTCACAAATAAGTATAAGGGTTTATTTAGACTCATTCTGGTAGGAAGCTTGCCATAACCATAACCAGGTCATTTCAATAAGTGCACACAACGGATGTGGAAACCAGAAATATTTGTAGCACAGTTACTGATGGAATAGAGATAACAATATATCATTTATATCATGAGCAATAATCACCCTTGTATAAGAAGTTGGCTCCTTAGAACTCAGTATTGGTTCGGACAGGAAACATCTCATGGTGCTTAAACAATGGACCAACATACTCCAAAGATAATGAGATTATGTCAGGTGCCCAACACTCCTTATAGCTAAATGTTACACTGAGGATTTCTCATGTTGACATATGTGACTATCCCATTCACTGGCAATTCAGCCTTGACAACTGTTCCATCCTTCCGATTTGGCAGCTTGCAACAGTCAAAATTTGTTGACCCATATCAACTATCTCCTACCTATCCACATGAAACAATTTTCCTGTCCTGCTAAAAAAAACAAGTCATGCAACAAATTCCATTCCTGCACATCTCAGGCTCACTGCCATTAGAGTTGCATATTTGCATAGAGAGGGTGTCACTTGACATTAACTCCAAGCATACCAAAAATGACCCCATCAATCCCAACTCCAGAATTGCGATCACATGTTGGTTCAGCAGTATCTAAATTGCAATAGGGTTGACCTTATTCTTAATGCCACCCTTCAATCTAAACAGGTGGCCTTATTGAAATTTGAATCACAACCTTCCCCTTTAATTTTGAGTGTCCACCATACGATAAAGGAACTTTAAAATTAAAATGCCATACTTCTAGCAGCTCAGCTAAGTCACATGACACGAGGACACGAGACACGGAGGACACGTAAATACGAGTATTCAATACGAAACGCAACGACCCGGAAACAGGACACGGGGGACACGTTTTATATATATTTAATAAATATATATATATATATATATATATATGTATATGTATATGTATATATACCGAAATATAGTTTCTTATCCATATTAAATTGCAGGTTGCAGCTTATCTAATCAAATTAAAATAGTAATTACTTCTCAAAGTTCATAGTTCACTTTAAAAAAATAAATAGAATCAAAATTTACAACTTACAAGCACATAAGAAACTAAGTAGTAAGTACTTACTACTAATTATAAATTTAGAACTTAAATATTAAAACCATAAAATGCATATTTTCCATTAAGTCATCAAAATCAAAATGTATCACTGTTCAGTGTTTACAATGTACATAGATAGATCATAGATCATAGTAGATACTGACTCCTGAGAGAATGCCAATGGAAAATACAAAAGAGTAGATACAAAATAAGTAGGAATATCATAGCTCGGTACTGGTCCATGAGTCATGACTCATCACTCTATCAATAGTCCATGTCCTCTGGCTCTATGTCATAGTCACCATCACTGCCACTGCCATCTGACTGTACTCCATCCTCCTCCTCTATGCCCAATCCAGGATCTGTTGCTGCATTTGTTGGTGTGGAGGATGACCCCTCAAGATGCTGTGTCTCATCATCAAAAGTCACTGGCTCTAGCACTAGGTCATTAAGATCCATGTTGGCTAATGCCAACTCAATACTGTCGTCCAAGCCCATATCATCAGGAAACACATCCCACATCTTTGCTTTTCCCTTCAACCACTCCTGTCTCTGCCTGTAAATAAGACGAAGGTTGGTGTGCACATACACCATTGTCTCGGCCCTGGATTGCTCAAGCTTGCTTTTTTTCAAACTATATAGATTCCCGTAAGTGCTCCAATTCCTCTCACAACAAGATGATGAAGTAATTTGAGAGAGGACCCTCAAGGCTAACTGTTGTAGAATAGGGCATGCTGCCCCATGAGTTGCCCACCATGCATAGGCACTTTTGACCCCCCTATCTCCAAGTACATCATACGCCCCAAATCTCCTGGTGCCAGTGGAGAACTCTACAAAGCCTTCCTCCACCTCAAGAAAAGATGTGTTATCCTGAAATATCCTTCTGAATGCTATCTTCCTCCCCTGTGAAATCTCTCCATCCATGTGAGGAGGGTATCTGTGTGAGGTCCCACCACGGAGCCACTCTTGACTGTAGTACTTGGGATTCAAAGAGTGAGCTAAGCAATGCAAAGGTGTGCAATTCTTATCCCACCTAGAGATAAGAATATCCTGTATGGTGGACCATAAGCTCTCTGCTGATGTCTCATATGCAGGGCACTCATTCTCCATAACAATAGTCTTCACAGTCTCAATCATGGAATCCCAACCCTCATAAACCTCTCCTAAGATGGGCTGGTCCGTGTCTGCAAACTGCAAGAAAGAAATGATAGGGTTCATGATCTTTATGGTAAGATCCACCCTTTCCCACCAACCATCATCTAACACTATGTCCTTTACCTTTTTTGAAGCTGTTTGATCCGTCTTTCTCCAAAAAGACCAAAGATCTAAAATAACCATGGCCCCAAGAGCGGCCTTCACCTCCTTCAACCTCTTAAGCATGATGAATGAGGAAGCAAACCGAGTATCTGCAATCTTCGACAAGGATAGATGTGTGTACTCTTTATATATTGTGAGGGCATTGGTATGGTTTTGCACAAAATTTCGGATATGGCATGCATCCTCAATAAGATTGCCAATCCATGTCATATCTGAAGCAATAGATTTGAGTGCTAAATTCAAAGAGTGAACAATGCATGGTGTCCAAAATATTTGTGGAAATTTAGTTTCCACAATCAAGCCAGCTGCTTTGCAAACAGGTGCATTATCTGTGATGATTTTCGCACAACTTTCAATGCCTACTTCTTCAATTACTTTAATAAACAGCTCACCCATATATTGTGCATCCTTGTATTGTCCAAGAGCATCAACTGCGTTCAAGAAAACCGGTCCATTTTGAGAATATACCATGAAATTGATGAGAGGATGGCGTGCTGTATCTGTCCATCCATCAGAAACAATACTGACACCAGATGAGATCCATGATGATTTAATAGGTTGTAGAATTTTATCCACCTCCTTCTTTGCCTTCACCAACAATGTGGTTCTAAGTTTTTCTGAACTTGGAGGCACATACCCAATTGGAGTCCTATCAACTAGAGCTCGGCACATCTCAATAAACATAGGAGACCGTGCAACACTAAAAGAAATGAAGTTGAGATAGAAAAAGAATGCCAATGTAAGATCAACCTCATCTCGCTGCTCACGCCGAAAAATCTTGTCCATTGGACCACCATAAGTTTGGGCTGCCCTCTTTTTTGTTGGCTGAATTTCTTTTCTCCCAAATCTACTACTATCAGAATTCCTCAAGAATGGAAGAGGATCTTCATTTTTACTAGTTTTCCTGCTTGCTGCCACCACATTCCCAGAGCCAGCTGCATCCTCCCTTTCCAAATCCATTTTTTCTCTAGGACTGATCTTTTTGCATGCTCCAATTCCACAAGGAAGGCCCAACAAATGGCCCTTAACTCGAAAGTAAGTGCTCTTAAAATTCACCCTTGCAGAAATTACAAGACCAATGCATATTCCCTCCCGTACCAGTCTTTGGCACTTGCTTCTTGGTTACATACTTCCAGAGAGGGTATTTTTTTAGTTGTGCTTGTTGTCTTGCTGCAACAGCATCATATGTTAATGTTGGCTGAGAAACACCTACAGCTTCACTTGAAGCACTTGGGGCACTATGACCAAGAGAAGGTGAAACAGAAACACTTGGAGGGGGGGGACCACGAAAAGCACCGCCCTTCCTTTGACCTTTGCCTGCTGCTTTAGATGATTGAGCCATTAATCTTCTCACTGTTATAAAGTCCACACACCTTCACCTACAAAAAAAACAATTAAAGTTAAACAATTATAATTTATAAACTTATAATTTATAATTTATAAACTTATAAAGTTAACTGAAACTCAGAACTGTTATATGATTCAATATGTGCACACAGACAGTGAATGGGCAGTGAGTAATGGTATATCCACAACACTTAAATATTGGGGAAATATACCAGCCTTAAGGCTCATTTTACCACAGTAATTCAAGAGCAGATTTGTAATCAATGACATGAGTGAGCCACTGAGCAGTGAACTAATACAAGCACATTTACCACAGTAATCTAGGACAAATTGTTACCATGAATAGTATGTTATCAAGAGTGTAATCACGACAATTAGTCAGTGATGTAATGATGAATTTCCAGCAGTGAAAGGGCCAGAAATTTGGTACATGACTGAGTTGAAGTAAAACAGTTCTGAAGGGTAAAAAGTTCTGACTTATGGGCCAAGTTCTGTTTTTTTGAGAGACCAAGTCTATATCCGCATCAAGGCTTTATTTACTCCTGGCTGAGCGTACTCTTATTGAAGGGTCCAAGTTTGAGTTTTCTCTTTGGTGTGAGGGACATATTACAGATTTGGAGGCTGCCTTGAAAACAAACAGGCCGTGATACCTCTGCCTGGGTGTGAGAGCTGATATCATCCTGTTACCTGTGCGTACATCTCCCTTATCAGTGCCAAACTATCTCAGATTTACTGGAGGAGTTCTGGACGTGTTGTGGAAGAGGAAGACAGAGATTAGGAGGGTTTTCTTCCACTTTATACTCTGAAATTTTGCAAACAATATAAGACTGTCCACTGCCTTAAGAATTCACTGTGTATTTCAGGTTCTCTTTACCTCTTTTATTTTGTCTGTATGGCTGAATTAAATGTAAGGTCTGTGTCTTCTTAAATCTGATATCAGTCTCTTTCCTATCAGTTTTTGGAATTCTGGCCTAATATGTATATCAGAACAGCTACACCATAATGTGTATATTCGGAAAAGGGATCATGTAGCGCTACACCTTAAGAAGAGCCACCATTCTATCAATATATTTCCCACTGATATGGACCAGGTTCCTTTTTCATTTCTGTGCAGTGTGCACTGTACAAGAAAAGGTAAATTCGCAGTGTAGATTTTTTTAATGGTTAAAAGGATAAAGGAACATTTAGTTACCTTCTGGACGAGGTCGTAATGTAACGGGGATGCTTACATGCAGCATGCAAATAATAATAATATAATTTAACATACTTATCAAGGTAGATATTAATAAATTGTTGTATGATGAATCAACACTGAACAGAGCTTACCCACGGGCCACAATGAACGCTGCACCAGTGCACCGGTTACGGGTCGGTCTTGAACGCTGCAAGTCCACAGCAATCGCACCAGCCGCACCACAATCTGCTCCAGACTCCTCCACACGACAGCTCCAGACAGCACAGGACGAAAATAACCCGCAAAAATCCATCGCGCGGCCTTTAAATTACACTTTTTGCAGCATACGTATTCAACCAGACGAAATACGTTAGGGCTACGTTTTCAACAAATGAAATACGCGTTTTCGAAATTTCAGGACACGAAGAAAACCATAGAATACGTATTCAATTTTTAGGACACATTAAAAAACGTATTCGACACGTATTAGGGCTGTTTTCGTGTCCAATACGTAAAATACGGGACACGGGACCCTTTTGGACGTGTCCTGTGACTTAGCAGCTCAGAGATATGCCTATTTGTCACTGATCCTCTGGAACAGCTTAGACAGATTTATTCCATAGTAAACTCGGATCACAGCTGTAGCTTACCTCGATTCTTCAATACATAACTCAAATCTCAATCAAATATTGTCACATCCTTACTAATACAGTCATATAGAACACAACCATCAATCTTGACGGATGGGATCTCCTTCCGAAATTCACTTTAAGTCATCTTCAACGATTTTGATCTAGCTCAGGTTTGATTTCAAATATATCAAAGTTAAACAATGTTGGCACGAACTTGGAAAGCCAACACTCAGATCATGAAATACTGAGCTGCCCATTTCAAAGTGAGCATGGTTTGGAATTTGCAATAAGGCTAACTTTTGATAGACCCCTTACCAATAGACCTTCAGATTGTAATTCAGGTCGGCTTTCATGTCAGCTCCTTTTTACTTGTAACTGTACTCCTTCTTTATGTATAGAACAGGGCACCAGTTACATGTTCAAACTAGGTCTTCCTTTGGGGCGGATCTTCTCAGAAGATTAGGATTGGATGCTTCATGGAGCTTGGATACCACTGCAAATTTTGCTTTGTCATAATTCATAGATCGAATTTTAATGGACCCAGAATTAGTGAGAAGACTTCACATGAGATTACAGGAGAATAGATTCAGATTTGCAAATGTCTTTTGGATGTTTGTATAATCATAAAAAATAGTGCCATAGTGATTAGCATAGAAGGATTTTCTGTATCCACTTTCTAAAACAATGAGCCATTAAGTCGTAGAGAAGAAGTGTCATATAATCTTATTACAGGAGGTCGCATACGGATGAAACATTAAGAATAGGCTGCACAAAAATTCACATATGAACAGAGCCTTGTATAGGGTGCCACAGGATTCTCAAGATTTCAGCATGGAAAAACTTTCAAAATAACTTGATGCCACAGAATCACAGAACATTCGCATAAATAGAGAAATGGGATCATACCTTATTCGTATAAGACAGAGAATCTTGCTTGTCTTAAAGGTGTCACAGAGATGCTTACACAACAGAGAGTTAGCTCGCACAAATCCACACAGAAATAATGATCCATACCTCAGATTCAGCCATGTAGTCCACACCTAAACAGGCCTTTCAAGCTACAGAACTCACATTCCAAGGAAGATTTGGACTTCAACTGCTCTTTGATGCCCCCTAGCTCTGATACCATGTTAATTTTCTAGGGCACCTGCTAGAATTAAGTTTTTCTTCCCCTGATAACTACTTCAATGATAAATTAAACATTAGTTTCACATAGCATTAAGTTCAATATTTAGGCAGTTATACAGAAGAGAAACGTCAACTAATAAACATGAAAGAGCAGTAAAGTAACCACGAAACAAAAAGACAAGAGACAGAAAATTAAGCACACGGCCAGGGCAAAACCCACAAGGGGAAAACCCAGTAAAATTTCTTCCTTATGAGAGAGAGAGATTCCAGATATATCAATACATCATAAATAACAAATAGCAGAATAACAGCCAAACCAGTAACCAAAATCATGATCAAGTGCCATGTTAAATGCAAGTCCCTGAAATTTCGGCCATCCTGTAATTTCGCTGGATCAGAGATGCATGGGACCAAGTTGATGTGTCCAATGGAGGAGAAATGATCTCCTTTATATAACCTTCAAGTTGGGGTCGAATGGGTGCCTCTTGAGTCTTAAGGGCCCAACTGACCTAATAAATTTGGAGGCAAATTTAAAAATTCAAATTTCCATTTCTTTTTCAAGATGAAAATACCGACCATGGCTACCATATTTTCCAACAGGGAAAGCCATTCAGTGCCACATTTACAAAAACTCTATGTGCTCAACTTCTCCCCAATGGTTGCAAGCTGACTTGTGTCTGGGTGATCCTTATAAAGTAACTGGTAATGTTATCAGCTTGTTTTTCAAGATCATCTTCTTGTTCATGTTGCCACTATGTAATAGGTCTACTAAAGCTTTAAACATCTCCCCGGTTGCCTTCTTTTCTGCAAGGTGCAGGATCAAACGATCTTTTACAGCATCCATGATAATCCTCTAAGTTCTGATGAAGAAAAGCCAGATCAAACGATCTTTTACAGCATCACATGAGTTGCCTTATTTTGTTGGATCTATTGGTTCAAGAACAACTTTTTATGCAAACACCCAAAGATTATGCTGTTGAAAATGTAGCTATGGTCAGTGTTCATGAAATATTTATTTTCATTGTAACTTGAATGAAAAATGAATTATTATTTCCTTCTAGCATGTTCTTCATGGTCAAAATAAATTTTGTATGCCATAATTTACATGGCATTGAAAGAAGAAGAAATTATATTTTAATTAAGGAAAATTATTATTATCATTTCGTAATTTACGAAGGCTCCACAAATGCAAGTCGGCCCTTCTGGATGGTCAAGTCGGCTTGCCCTCTTTCACACTCGTTCAGATCACTTTGATGGCTATATAAAGAGGCCTACTCAGTCTCCTTGGCAAGCATTCACTTCTCTCAAGCATATCTATTCATCCTACTCAAGCGAAGGTAGTTTAAGGAGCAATCTAAGGTCTAATCAAGCAAGAAAGTCTTCTCTCTCGCTTTTGCTGAGGTCTACTTGTTGAGAAATCTAAGGGCAGAAAGATAGTTGATTTCTCTTTTCTTGATCACTGCTTGTGATGTCTTTATATTTGGCTTCCCTGGCAGCCCTAATAGGCCAACATGTCCTTCTAGATAGACCAATTGTTCCTTTTGAAGGCCGACTTGTTATAGCACTTGTGATGAGATCTTGGAGGGTCTTTTGACTCTAACATTGACTCAAATAAATTTCTTTACAATATGTAACATGCCCCAAATGGGTCTTTCATAAATGACAATGACTTTAATGACTTGTAGACTCAATGACAAGCCCTAGGAGCTCACAATGGGAGCTTGACCTAAAAACAAATTTCCTTGAGCATGAAACCCATGCCTCAAGAACAACAATAATAAATTTATTTTTCTCATTATATCAAATACATAAAATCATTATTACATATGTCATTATGAAGACCGAACCTAGTTACATATTTCAACACTCTCTCTTAACTAGGGAGGTATTCATAATCCATACAAGGTACTTGGAAGTTGGACATTCTCAATTTGAAAAGTTCTCATAAGAAGAGTCGGATTGGTAACCCATCTGTTTAGCATCATATCATCCAACATTGTCACATAGCAAGGCCTTGACTAACAACTCTATCTCTCCACAAGATCAGAGCACAATGCTGGCGAGACCAATGATTTATAGACACCATCATCATTGTCTCTCAAGGAACATACCCCACCCGGGTTTTCACAAGGTATGTCCTTCTAGGACTATTCTTATCTTGGATTCCCAGTCCTCAAAGAATATCGGTCCTCTATGACTACTCTCATCTTGGATGCCCTTCCACATCCCCAAAGAGTATCAGACACTAGATGCTTACCCAATCCTCTGTTCTTTCTTCCCAAAATGAAGACAAGAATGATGTGTCTATCTCTCCCTCTTAACTAGGGAGGATATACCCATTCCTATGAAGGAATGTACCCATTCCTATAAAAGGAATTGGGCCCAAGTTCCCTCTTAACCATGGACTTGACCAAGCTCCCTCTTAACCAGGAACTTGCTTCCAACAAGTTTCTGCTCTAGGTGGAGATAATGGGACTATCGGCTGCTTGTAGGGCTCCTCCTTTCGATTTCATGAAGTTGACTTTTAACATTTTGGACCCTTCATCTTTTGGGACTTCTTTGTAGGGCATCGACCATTCATCACTTTCCTTCACGAACCATGTCAGTCATGTCATCCTTTTCTTTATCGGAAAGTGATCTTCTAATCCACATCTGGCTTTTCTTCATACAACTATCTTTTCCAAGTCATATTTCTTTTAGGATCTTTTATCCAACCACATGAGTGCTAGTTGTAGGTGACATCTACAACTCTCTTTTCAGTAGCTTTGTATCGATTCATCCAAATGTTTCTTAAAAATTAGAAATGAACATCAAATCAAAGTTACCTTTTGTGATGGCCTTTCATCATGATTCATGACATCTTGTTTGTTCACAACATCAATATCCTACACACATATATTGACACATCTCCAAGATATTCAATGTCAAGGGTCTCCTTTCTTTTCAGACTTCACTAGAGTCTTCATACATTTTTTGTGGAGATGTCATAGTCAATTCTTCTAGTCATCGGATGCTGATTTCCTTTTCCATAGTTGCATCTTTTACTATCTTTTTTTCTTTCTTTCTTCACATGTTGCTTCTCAGGAACTTTCATCCATGGTTCCTTCATCTTCGTCAACTACCTCATATTCCATATGAGGACATATTATGCTGATTTCATCTTTGTCAATATGTGAATCATTCCTTTATGCACCTTTTCAAGGGAAGATATATCCTTTTCTCTGACTATGCTCATGATGTAGAGCAATTACCCATGCAACTATACGATGACAAGACTCAATTAAATACATGCATACATACCTCTTTCCTTCTTTTGGTCATCTAGGCTTTTTTCAACAACTTTCTTTCCTTGATTGATAGTTCTTCAATCATCTTGACCTGCTGCTCTTCTTTGTTATCATACCACCATTCTTCTAAATAATGAATCCCATACAAGATGGATATCTCAGTGAGACGCTTCTTCCAAATGAGGTGAACCTTCTAATGAAGATTCCAACGAAGAATCTTGATTATCCTCATCCTGCAAATGCTCCTTTCCTAGTGATGTATGATGAATTTCATGCTAGATGAATCTACCCATAAGTACTACTTATGCTTTTAAGGAAGCTACTAAGAGCTTCTTCCTTCTTCTTGAAGACTGCTATAGATTTCTACTTCAACTATCTTCTTATAATGATGTCATGAGCTCTTACTTCCATTGTATGCTTCCAATATGATGTCATCTCTAATATGATGCATCTTATCATACTTTACTGTGCTTTCTATCTGACTGTAATTCTTTAACCATGGTAGAGGTCTTCCACCTTCTACTTCTTCTAGGTATCCATAATTACATCATGAATAATGCCCAAGGGTCTGTATAGTTCCCTCCTTCCATCATGCTTCTTAAAACAAATGATCAACCCATCCATCTTTACTTCTTGTACGTGCAATATTTATTGACAAGCACCCCAAGCAAAGTATACAATACCAAAACATGATGTCAAGTTATCTTTCTAGGGTTTTATGCAATCAAGAGGTCATCCTAGGGTTTCTTAAGTTCAAACCCTAGACCATATTATTTTCTCTTCATGTCATTCTAGTGTTTATCCCATGTCCTAGAATCCTAACAAACCCTAGAGCTCAAATCATAGGGAACGAGTACTTTAAGACTAGGGTTTCTTATGAGCCATCTGTGGTTCAAAATACAAACCCGAGAGCCATAACTTCAACCCTTAAAACATCTTATGATGGACCCTTGAAAATAAAGAAAATAAAAATATTATACATACCTCATGGATACCTACCTGTAGTGTTCAGAATTTCTGGATGCCATGGTTACTTTACAAAAGTACTGTTGTCCTTACTGACCTTTTTGCTATCTTTAAGATTTTTTCAGGAAAATTATTGCCATTCTGATGGGACCTACTTTTCCACAGGTTCCTTTAAGACATAGACTGACTGTAGCTCCTCTCTGCTACCATGATGGCTACAAGACTTCTTTGTAACATAACTTTATTATGGAGATTCTGTTTGTTGCACTTATTTTCTGTCTGTAGTTCCTTGGTTCAACTGCTTATAAGAAATGTGTAAATGATTATCAAGGCAATTCCTTTGGAAGGTCGGCCTTCTTGAATGCCTGATTGAGTTATATATGATTGGTGCCTGCGATTGTAGTTCCACATGGATTCGATTCACCACAAGTTCGGGTTATGCAATCAGTGATAGATAATATGGAGTTCTCGGTCTTCTTGAGGAGATCTATCCTTCTTAGGCTCTGTGGTTGCTACCGATGATTTTGAGATGCAAAACAATCTTCGCTTTTCTTGCTAAATATTTGAATTATACCTTCAACCTTTTGAAATAGTGATGTGGTATCACTCTAAATTTGGAGATCTACTTACTTGGTGAAGGGCTGAGATTGTAGCTAGAACATCGCTTGACTATGAAATGAGGTTGGGTCTTTTCAGTGTCTTGAGAGAGAGATGTAGTTCACTGCAACTTCCTTGCTATTTTGAGATCAGACCTTGAGAATTTTGTCCCCAGAATTTTATCAAGCTTTCTTCTTGAACTCAGTCCTTAACTATTCTTGAAGATTCATTGTTTTTCTTTGATGCCTATAAATTTCTTGATACTCCTTTTGCTGCATCTTTTCAACTTGCCTTTCCTTATCTTGTTACCTTAGCTCTTGATGATCTGTTAATGCTTCGACCCTTGAGTGTCCTTTGAGCTGCCCTGCCTTGACTTGTTGCCTTAGCTCTGATACCATGTTGAAAAATCTAGGGGCAGAAAGATAGGTGATTTCTCTTTTCTTGATGACTGCTTGTGATGTCTTTTTACTTATCTTAATTAGATTCTTCTTCAACTTGATTATTATTTAGTTCTTTTCATCAAACAACTATCAAAACATAAAGAACAATGAGACAAGAGGACACAAGCTATAGGCGATCAGCCAAGGCCAAAACCCCTCCCAATGAGAGGAAAACCCACAAGAACTCTTCTATTCTTATAGAACTTCAGTTGACAAATTCCAAGACCTACGACCCTTGACCAAGACCCTCCAAGACCAATGACCCTTGACCAAGACCCTCCAAGACCAAGTCAAACTTCTTCCTTCTCTTGCCTAGTCAATCCAAGTCAACTTTGTCTTGATGCAGCTGTAGTTTCTACTTCATTCTTGATTTCGGCTCTGTAATACTAGATTGTAACTTCGACCCTTCTTCTTGCACTTCTCGGCTTCCTGTCCCCTTCTGCAATTTTCGCATGTGTGACAGGTATGTGACAGTTTGCATACTTTTACTCCTTCTCTTGACTAGACTTCTTTTCTTCAAGGTCTCGACTTGCAACTTAACTTATTTTGACACCAAGTTTTGACACTTGAGCTTGACTGTAATTCGATGCTTCTTTTGTAGTGAATGCCCTAGTTTCTCCCACGTGTGAGAGGAGTTATAGCCCATAAAACAATCCCGATCTCTTCAGTATTCCTTCTTCTCTTCTTCACTATCCAAGAGGCTTCTTTTCTCTTATTTTCGTAGTTCTGTCCTTTCACTTGAATGCTTGATCAATGATCTTTGGAATGAGGTTGAATGCGTCTTTATTATAGGCTTCCTTGGCAGCCCTAATAGGCTGACATGTCCTTCTAGAAGGCCAACTGCTCCTTTTGAAGGTCGACTTCTTGTAGCATTTGTGACGAGATATTGGAGGGTCTATGACTCTATTGACTCTAACATTGACTCAAATAAATTTCTTTACAATATGTAACATGCCCCAAATGTGTCTTTCATACATGACAATGACTTTAATGACTTGTAGACTCAATGACAAGCCCTAAGAGCTCACAATGGGAGCTTGACCTAAAAATAAATTTCCTTGAGCATGCAACCCATGCCTCAAGAACAACAATAATAAATTTATTTTTGTCATTATATCAAATACATAAAATCATGATTACATATGTCATTATGAAGACCGAACCTAGTTACATATTTCAACACTACATATTGTGACACCTGTAGCAGTGATCCGAGAGCTTGATCTGAAGTTTTGTGGCATCCATTTTGAGTTTTGTGGATCGATTCAGGTCTGAGGCATAGGTCAGAATCCTTTGGTGACTTGATCCGAGCTCTGTGGCACTAATCCGATGACTGTGGCATAGATCCGAGTTTCTATGGTAGGTTGATCCAAGTTCTGTGATACTATCCAAGGTCTGTGGTATGGTCTGATGTTTGTGATACCAATCTGAGTCTGTGGCATTGGATCCATGTTCTGTGGTGGCATGATCTGAAGTCTGTGGTCTTGATCTGAGATTGTATCTATCGGTATGAGATCTGTGGCATACGTGCGAGGTATAAATCTTTCTCTTGACTTTGATCTGAGTTGGTTCTCTCTTATCAGTCCAAGATCTATTCATTGGTTGAAGTCTGAGCTCAAGGAAGGGTACATTCCAGCCTTGTTTCTTTGGTATAGTGAGAGGATCAACCTCTCCTTGGTGATCTTTGTTGGACATTCAGTTGTGGAGACCTTGCACTTGTGGAAGCCTTGTTGGGTCAGTATAGTCCTTGTCTTAATGATTGTTGAAGGATCTCTCTAACAAGGATTTGTTGGGGTTTCCCCTTGTGGGGTTTCTCCCTAGTCTTTGATCTAATTCTGGTGTCTTTGATTATTGTGTATGTCGATCTCTTCTTTCTCCTTACCATTCATTTGATTTTCTGAAGTGTAATGAAGTGAATTAAAGTGCAAAGAAGCTTTAATATTTTCACAAATAATTATCAGTAGTTTAGAAATTCTATTGTACTTTTTTTTCACCATTTTATTCAATAACAAGGTATCCCTTTACTTCTAGGGCAAGAATTTAGATGCTCCATCCAACTTATCATCAAATCTAAAACTGGTTGTGGCTATCTCTATATCTGATAAATTTCCACCTTGTGCTAAGTCCTTCTAACACCCACAAGAATAAAAAACCGCTATTGGTTTATAGATATGCAAAGATCGGATCTGTGTTTCGGTTCTTTGAAACATCCATTAACAAGGTAACCCTTTCCTTCTAGGGCAAAAATTTAGATGCTCCATCGAACTTATCATCAAATCTAAAACTGGTTGCAGCCATCTCTATATCTGATAAATTTCCACCTTGTGCCAAGTCCTAACACCCACAAGAATAAAAAACCGCTATTGGTTTATAGATATGCAAAGATCTCTTTGTGGATCTGTGTTTCTGTTCTTTGAAACATCCACAAAAAATAATATTTTGATTGGTACGGTCTCCCTTTCTCCCTTAGAAGAGTGACCTCTGCCAATCACTACTGGAAAATTTGGATAACCTACCTTTTGCACTGCCAATTCTGCCAACTACACGTCCATGCATCACTTGTGCTGGTTGTATGACTGTGTAATCGATTCGTATATGTCCTGTATGTTGACCCTGCACTTAGCTTGATGGCTTTGTTGCTGTATGACATTGACTTTACCTTGGGGGTTGGTTCTTTGCACGCATTTGGCTATACAACCATGTATGACTGGGGTCACGAATTGTCTCTGTGTTGTTGGCTTAAAAAAATAGAGGCTTACACGTTGCATACTTGCTGCAACTTTGACAGACTCATCCAAAAATTGTTGTGGCTCTCTCTACTCAACTGCCCTTTATCCTCTGTGTCTGGCAATTGAGCAACTCTTGTTTTTTTTGCCCCTCGCTGCTGCATCAGATAGTCGTGAGTCTGTTGACTATGGCATTTGGCCTTGGAAACTCCCCATGACATGGCTACGACTTTTTCTCTACCCTGTGTTAACAACTCTAACATCTTGTCCCCGTTACCTTTTCAACTGGCGGTATTCCTATATGGCTATCGTCTCATGAGATGTCTAGTGGCTCACTTTAAGTTTATCATTTTTTTGACTCTCTTTGTCACGATTATGTACGGTTCTGCACATTGTGGCTATATGTGTACGATCAACTCCGATTCATTGCTGGTCAAGTTTACTCGCTTAATGTATGGTCTTGGCTTCCCTATGCGCGTACGGTGGCTATTGGTGTGCAATCTTTGGAGATTGGTCTTCAAAAGAAACACTCTGATGCCATGCTAATTTTCCTAACCCTAGGAACTTGGCCAATTACTACCTAGCATATTCCTTGCAGTAATATTTAATTTATACAGATCTATTGAATAAAAGGCACAACTGGGATTTTTACTTGTAAACAAATAATCAGCAGAGGCAAAATCATACACCTATTTCAACTGTACGCACGCAAAGATTTATGCCCCTCAAATCAGTTTTTCATTCAAATAACTTCTCAAAGCGATGATGATTGAGATTAGATCTCAACATCACTTGGATCAACGATTGAGATTCATCTAATTCACTAACCTTTTCATTTCATTAGATAAACTTGCATTATCTAATAAAAGTCAATTACTTCAATAATTAAAGTAATTGCTAAGGTTAAGGGTCAATTAGGTGACTTCCACACACACCTAGAGAGTTAGGCCTATGTGGAAGTACTTGCCCAAGTTCCAAAACAAGGTAATAATTCAATAACCTAAACCCATTGATTGACTTGTACTTTTTGAATGCTTTGGACACATTCCAGTTTAGTGTTCCCACCATATTTGGGGAGATTAAAGCCCCAACTTTAACAAGAGAAAATTTGGAATGAGCTTTTATACATGATCCAATAACAACTTGTCAAGGTTCAAAAGTCTAAATCACTCCAATTTATGCCAAGGGATCTGTTACCCACCAAAAAGTGGATAAACCCTACGAGAAAAATTGTCTCCTCTTTGGCTAGCCAGCCAACTATCAACTCTATGTGATTAACACATAACATGATGCCAGGATTCTCCACCTATTGCTTTGGTCAGATTTCTCTCCTATCTAGCATTTCTTCTTGAATGAAGGTGGGTCATTATCGATACGTTCTTTAACCATTTCGTAATCATGTGCTTTCATTTAATGTTATGGGCATACTAATATGAATCACATGGAAAACTTAATAATTGATCGATCTTGATTGTATTCTTGTTCCCTTACTTCACTTGGGAGGTTAGTCTTTCACTCTAGTAAGGTGGGACCTCCTTTGAGGCCTTAGAATTTAGGAAGGGCACTACTGGGGAGGCATTGATGTAGCATGTCCAAGGCAATGCATGCTTACCACTATCCATCTCTCTTTCTTATTTATCCCCATTCTTCGGGCTGGTGGTCATTGGTCATTGGGATTGGCACCCTTTTGGGCCCAGAAACCTGGCCCCAGAGGTTGATGTAGCTAAAAGAAAGATAAAAGCATAGAAATCCAGAGTGAAAGAAAAATGTAAAATGCAAAAGATGATTAGGACATTATTTAGTGTGTGGGAAGAAGCCTAAAGTTGTACCCACCTCATTAGCCATCACCCAGTTCCTAAAAAATTTAATGCTTTATCTAAAGAAAGGAACTCTTGTAAGTCCCAACCCTAATGAGCGAGAAACCCCTTCATCTTAAGGGGGAATGGAAAATTTCAAAATCAAGCTTGGGCCACTAAGGTATGCACTTAATAAAGACAAATCATAAAACCTAAAAGGTGCACCAGAAGGGTGGAAAAAGTAGGTCAAGGAAAGGGGCAAGTCATGCGTCTAAAATTGCTCCCTCATTACATCTATACACAGGATGTTGGATCCCCATTAGCTAGTCACATGGCTATGCCACATATTTAATCCATAACCATCATTATCACACGCATCTATAGATTGATGGGCTAACTTGGGATGTGACTGCCCTTGGTGGGTAGAAACACCTAATTGGGGTTGTTAGTGTCGGTCTTGAGCCCTCCATCAGTGATCAATAGCTCTTTGCATATGCATAGTTAGGTGTCTCATCAATGTCAATTTTGCATCCCACTAGGCATGCCATAAAATTGAATGGAGGGCTAGTCTTTGTTCCCTTCTTGGCTTTGCTGGATCAGGTCATACCACAATGAAATTGAGTCATGTTTGTTTTTATTTTTGTCTTGAGGTCCCAGGTCTTAGGTCTAGGATTCTGAGTCAAAATCACTGTAAGGTCATGAGTTCAAGGTCAGTGAGTGTCCAGCAAGCCAGAAGGAGGTATGTACATATGTTTCATTATTATTTTTATCATCTACAGTTCATTTTATGCCTTGGATTTAAAAATCCTGTTTTTAAGTCCAAGGTCATGAGAAATTTGTGAAAATAAAGAAATTTTCAAAAGTTTGCAAAAGTGCCGGCAACAACCCTGGTTCCTTCGTCACAGTCCATCAGATGGTCAACCTGCAAAAAGAATGAAGTCAAACGCCTCAAAGAGCTAATTTCAGGACAAAATGACTCCAAAACAGTGTTAAAAAAGAATGTCAAAGTGGAAACATTATAAAGTGGGTTTTTGAGTTAAATTTTTTCAAATGAAAGCATATAAAGGTAAATTCCCTCTTTGAAGACCCTCATTGTGCATTTGGGAGCAAGAAATTACAAGGAGAGAAGCAAGAGAGCGATTTGGGCAATTTGCAGCAAATTTCGAGCTTTTGGAGGGTGCGCGACCACTCCATCAGGGTGCGCGACCACCTGGGAGGTGCGCGACCACTCCAGCGCAAAAATCCTTTGTTATTTTGGTCAGGCGCGACCACTCGAAGGGTGCGCGACCACTCGAAGGAAGTGCGCGACCACTCGTCCAGCAAGCCCAGAAATTCATCAAAACTTCAAATTTCTTCTAAATTGCTTGCGGTTTCTTCAAGGTAGGCCTCCCAAACAACTTTTATGATTGTGTCATGGATGAATAAGGAGGGTTATGGTCATAAATATCATGCAAGAAATTAATGAAAAATAGGTTAAGTGATTGATGTTTTTGCAAGCTTATGCTTTGATGGTTTGTTTGTTTTTCAAGGCAACTTTTTCCTTAGTCCCTCCATTCATTTTCCCAAGATTAAATTACATATGTAAATGTGTCATATTTGTTAATCTCATTTGCAAATTAATCATACCAAACCCTACCCCTAAATCCTATCAAACCCTAGTTCTTTCTAACCATACAAATCCTACCTTTTCCCCATGCTACATGATTAAAACCCTATACTCTCTACACAACAAATTTGCATATGTTAATACACAGCAAAGTAAAAAAAAAAAAAAAAAAAGGAAAACATTGTAAAAAACAAAAAGAAAGTGATGACAAGGCATGCACACAAGAAATTGTAAAAACAGTGAAAATGCCATTTGCATAGCCTTATAAAAAATAAAGAAAAATGTCATCTTGCTGTGTATATGTCAAAGGTTGCAAGCTATGTTAAAGTCATGATAAAAATCCATTAAATGTACAGCTGCATAGCTATCAAAAAAGATCAGTTTTGTTGTGATTAGGGTTTTGCATTAACATGGTATTCTTCCCCATCCTTAAGACTCTGTTTTTCCCTATATATTCCCCATATGAAAACCTAATTCAAATTGCATTTCCCTTCATACAAAGCTCCTTATGCAATTGAATTTCCATCCCCAATGTCAAAGCATACAGTGAAACCCTAATTCCCAATGACAAATGCAAAAATGAAACTACCCCTGTTTAAATGAACTGCTGTTATGAAAATTGATTGGCAGTGATTATTAAAAAGGGTTTCATTGTCCCCCTAAACCTAATTCCTAATATCCTCTCTTTTCCCTAATTCCCAAATTACCAATTCCCTCTCCCTTCCATTGTAACATAATCACAGCAATCCCCTCTCCCTTCCTCTTGCAATCAAATACTCTAACTCCCTGTTTCCCAAAGCATCAAATGGCCAGTCCAAAAGTTATAAAAAACAGAGTATGCTCCTCAAGGACATGCAAAAGCAAAATGAAATGAGCTGCCTGTTACTTGTACATAAGTGATGCTGCCCTATCCCCCTATGCCCATGACATCCTCCCCTCCATCATGAAGATTTTCATTGTCCTTTCCCTTGATGCTTAAAAAACACAGTTTCCCTAAATAAAGTATTGATTTGCAAATGTTGAAAGATGGAATGACATGTTTAGCATTATGCGATGTTTTCCTTCAGAATTCCCTGCTTATATATATATTTTTCCCTTTCCTATATGTAAATTCCCTCCCCTAACATATCCCTCATGATGTTTCCCCTTGAAAACAGCATATTTCACAGCATTTTGCAGGCAGGGCAGCGGTCATTTTGACTTGTTTATTCCACCTTGCTCAATAACACCATGTCAACCACTGAGACTAATGAGCAAGGTGATGACCGATCTTCATCCACGGAGGTTGAGACACAGCGGAGGCCTCGTAAGGGTGGCAAGAGTGGTCATCACAAGAGGGAAGAGCCCACATCATTGGCAGAGTTGCAGGCTTGCCCATTGGCAGTGACTTGCTTTCAGTACATGTCATGCTATCAGTTTTGCGAGAGGCTTGCACAGATTCAGCATCATAGAGAGCTGGCCCGGCTATTTGTTTTACACCTTCATGACGGGCAGGTCACTCTTGCAGGAGTGAATTTTGTGTTTTCTCCAGAGGCCATCTCACAGGCTACCGGGATACCCAATGTGGGTGAGGTGTGGCCAAAGCGCAAGTGGCTGGATTTGGTATACTTTGAGCCATATGTCAGGCCAGCATACATACACAACTTGTCAGGGAACTTTCCTATCAGGTTCCTCCGAGAGGAATATGCATCTATCATGAGGCTTATTATGCACTATTTCACATGCGAGGGGAGGTTCTCACGAGTATTTGCTTGTCACATCCGCATGCTGATGCACTTCACCAGGGTGAGAATGATGAACATCCCGGCTTATCTCTTTCATGACATTCAGAGGATGGTCTCTATCTTCCAGAAGCAGACCCCAGCTCAGCAGTTCAGGAGTTTGTGTCATCATGGTCTCATCCAGCTGGTTGTTTCCCATCAGCTGAGCCAGCAGGGTATTCCTTGGGCAGATTTTATCTCCCGTGAGTTCTTTACACAGCCACAGCCAGAGCCAGAGGCAGTTCACGAGGAGGGAGGGCCATCACATCAGCCCGAGGCTAGTATTCCGAGACATATGGCTTCTTCTCCTCGGGTCACTTATCAGAAAGGTCATAGGACCTTATTTGCAGCAGCTCGACGAGTACTTTCTCCACAGCAGGTGGAAGGGGCCTCGCATCCTTCAGTAGCAGAGGCAGTACGAGAGGGCAAGCAGCCCATGGTTGAGGATGAGGCAGTTGGCGAGGCACATCCTGATTTCACTGATCTTGATGCTCACTCTCCTTCCTCTTCAGATTTCTATGAGCTCATTAGGCAGAGAGAGGAGGAGAACCTTGTGTTGCAGCGGAAGCTTGAGATGGCTCAGTGGACTATCACTTATTTAGAGCAGCGGAACAAACAGTTAGAGACGGAGAAAGAGCTGGATGAATTATGGAGAATCCGCGGTAACAGAGGCTTGAACCGCAGGAGGCCCGGGGACCCATTGCCCGCTGATAGGGAGTCATTGCTCATCCAAGCAAATTTTCGCTTGGAGAGATTGTTGGAGAAGGCAAATCATGACAAAGAGCTGCTACGCAACATGAAAACACATTATTGGGCCAGATTGCATGTTTGCAAGGCCAAAATGAAAATTCTCCAAAGGAAGCTGTCTGAGGCCCGGAAGAGGAAGAAAAGGACAAACCCACTCCGTATCTTGGCTGAGGCATCCCTCACTCACCATGGTACTCATCAGCCTTGATCCAGCATTAAAATCTAAAAATTTTGAGAATTTTGGAGCATTTTGGCAATTTTTTGTAAATTTACAGGTTTTTGCCTGTGGAGTGGTCGCGCACCCCGCGCGACCACTCGTGGGGACAGCTCAGAATGAGGAAAGGTTTACATTTTTGGAAAGGGCATGCAGAGACTAAAATTACCTATACTTGGGAGAAGCTTGATTTTGAGATTTGGGCCTCCAAAAGCTCAAAATACATCAAAAAAATGACTTTCTGCCCACTTTTTGAGTTGCAGAAAGTGACCTTGGGAGAATTGACTTTTGAGGGGTCAAATCAACTCCAAATCCAGAAATTCCACTTGGGATGGAAAGTAGACAGACCAAGCTTTCCAATGAGCCATCTTGCACCTGATTTGGACCAGTGGAACCCACTCAAAAGTTGCTGCAAAGGGGCGCGACCACTCGAGCAGGGGGCGCGACCACTCGAGCTGAATTTGGCAGTTTTGACTTTTTAGGCCAGAAAACACTGTTTTCACCTTGGTTGATGATTTTTACTTGTAGATGATGGATGAATGTATAATTTTCATGGCACATTGATAGATTTTATCTCTCTTTACCCTTCTAGAAGCTTCCTTGATGTAAAAAGTGAATAATTAATGCATGGATGAGTTAGCTAAGTAATAGAGGCAAGTTGTTGGACTGCCTATTATCTAGTGCTTAGTTTAGAATTAGTTCAAACTGCTCCTAGGAAGCTGAGCTCGACCCCTAGAGGTGGGGAAAGGAGTTAGATGGTCTATATTATGCTCTCTCTTTCTCATTTTCATGGTTGGACTCTTGTGGAAGAAAGCTTTCATTGTATATTGTACATCTATCTCTGCAATTTAAGGAAAAGGAAGGCCAGGGTTTTGCAGACATCATTGTGGATTCTTGTGGATTGTTGTGTTGATGGTGTGTTCTCTACATGTTCTTGTAAGTTTTGTTTATGTATTCCACATCTCTCTTTTGCTTCTAATTGGACAGATGAAGTGGTAAAGTTTGAATTCATGCTTTGACATGCTCAGCTTTTTAGTTTGTTCAATATTTATGTTTTCTACTGTCTAGAGAGGATTCAAATTGGTTGTTTGCCCTCTTTAGCTCCTCCTCTATCATTCCTGATCATCCACCTCAGATTAAGGCATCAGCACTCACTCCTACCTTGCCCCTAAGATCACCCTGCAAAAACTGTGCTCATTCCCCGCACCCTGAATTGCACTTCCACCAATTGCCACCAAAAACCCCAAAAATCATTAAATCAACCCCCCTTATCAATTTACTAGCCTGAAATCTTTATTCCTAATTGGTCAGCTTATCATATTGAAAGATCTATCGAATCTGACCCGAGAGAGCCTTCTCATACCTCGTAGGGCTAGCTACGATGTGAAATGGTTTGATGTAGCCTTGAGAGTTTGTCTATATCAGCCTAGGTGAATTCCAAGCGCTAACAGGGGTGTTGACCTAATAATCCCTAATATAAGTGAGGTAACTTGTTCACATGTCTTGATCTAGTTAGACATTTGAAGGTGAGTTGTGTGAAGTATTCTTGTGCCTCTAACATTAGCTATGGTCTACTATGATGCATTAATGGTTATTGTCCCTAATGTTTGTTGATTTCACTTGATCTTGAATGGATTTTGTTAGGCGGTGTTATCACAATAGCAAAGACCCCTTGACAGTTGGTCTTGATTCCCTTCAATAGCAATCTAGAGGTTGTTGTAGCCCATCCAGAGAGGAGTCTCGACCTTGATGATACAACAATGCCCCTTTATAGAGGAGCGTTGGGCTATGAGATGATTCCACATGTTACTTGACTCCCACGAGCATCCCTAGATGTTGAAATGTAGAGCCACTGAGGTTTGGTGTTGGGACTTATTGATGATGTGCCTAGATGGACCCAAGACACCCCCCGACTAGCATTGACACTGTTTGATGGGTGTTGCTTGCTCTAATGCGTAAATGATGATTGGTTATCCTTGAGAGACATGGGAGGGCTAGCACATCATTTTTGGGCCCCAACACTTGAGCATGATGGTGCCACATCATTACTTTTCCCCCTAAAAGGGTGACGCAGGGCACAATGGTGATGATGCCATGGTTATGGAGGAACTTTGGGAGGCATACCCATTGCACTTTGAGTTTTCCCTGGAGTATGGAGCACTCATGGTCCAGTTTGTCACTTGCTTGTGGCATATTGATCATTTATGGAGGTTGATGTCATAGTGGAGCAGATTATCTGCCAATGTGCAGGTTATTTTGGCATTTATTGTTATGTTTTTGAGCTATATTGAGGTTGGCTTGTGACCTCACACTTGTTGTGTTGGAAAATCAATGAGTTTGTAGATTAAAATTGATTCTCCTTACTTGATAATTGCTTGTGATATTTGTTGGCTTTTTATTACTTAGTTTTACTTCTTCATCAAGCAATTACCAAAACATGAAGATCACAAAGACACAAAGAACACAAGGTATAGGCTCTAAGCCAGGGCAAAACCCCACAATTGGGGAAAACCCGAACAATCCTCTTCTTATAGAATCAGATCAAAATGAGACCTCCAAGACCCAAAGACTAAATCTCCTCCTAGCACAAAGTCAACCCTCCAAAAGTATTTTTTCAATCAAGTCAACTTTTTCCAAGTCAATGATGATCAAAACTCACAAATTCTGCTTCATCTAAGAGTCTCGACCCTTTACTTCAAGTCTGCAACTCAGACCTACAATCCTCGATGCTATAGCTTGCAGAAACACAAGCATTCTCACACATGTGAGCAAAACAGTCCAAAATTCGAGTTGTCTACTTCTTCCTTGGGTTTCTCTTTCTTCTATGCCCCTCGCACTTCCTTCCTTCTTGTCTTATGCACAGATCAAGCTTGCTTGTCATGATGTCAAATGAGGACAAGGTCTGCCCTGTATATTGTCATTCAGGAGAGCCAAAAGGTGCCCCAACATGGCCGACTTATCATGGCAGGGGCGACTTGGTGTTGGAGGACAAAATGACTCAAAAATTAATATTTTTATTTTGTTACAAAGAGTCCAAATGGGACTTTAATATATAACAAATATTTGTCATGACTCAACAATTCCTAGAAGCATGAAGAACATGCTTAAACTAGACTTGAGAATCAAACCCATGCTTGAACAATTTTTTATTTTTTTCTTTTACATAAATTACAAATTGATACGAGTACAAAGATAAATATGAAGACTGAACCTAGTTACTTTTCCAACATGTTGAACATTTTAGCAAACTTATTTTAGGGCTTTGCTTGTAAAGGCAAGTTAGTACTCATATAAATAGACAAGGTCTTATTTCACTTTTTATCATCACACATTCATCACTCTTCTCTTTTTAAAGAGTGGGAATTAGTCTCTTGTCTCTATTTTGGGTCAAAATGTGATCTTTTCATAGTGCAAGTTCTCTTGGAGATGTTTTCCTGGGATTGATTGCACTGTTTCTCTTGGAAAATTTTATAAGTTTAATGCATTTCTACATTTTGCATCTTGTGTTTGAGTTGTATGGTTTCTAATTGTGCCATGATATAATTGCTAAATTTATCTTGAAATATTGCTACTTTATGACATGCAAAATTGTTTTCCTGGAAACAATTGAGGGAACTCTAGGTGTGCATCCCTTAAATTTAAAATCTCCCCTCACAAGGAAAATTTCTAGGGTTTAAAGTGAATGTCCTAATCATTTCCCCATACACCAACAAGGTCGTTCTCATTGATATTTTCCCTAGAAGACTCCATTAAGTCCATTCAGGACAAGGCACTAGTCATAGAAGTGTTGATCAACCCTCATTATTATTAAATTTCTCCTCCTTTCTTTTTCCTAGATACCTAGGGTTTTATGTGGACATTGCTAAAAAGTAAATTTATATTTGATGTTTTATGATTCCTAAAGTAGTAAGTGTGCATAAGAATTATATAAAAGCAGAATTTAGCATTGTTGCATGTCAAACCCTCCTCTTTAGGGTTGATGTCATCATTCATTTGTTGTTTATGCATGATTTCAGCCATAAAACCCCATTAAAAACCCTAAATCCTTGGTATTTATTTGAAGGTCTTTCCTCCTTTGTTGATTAACCATTGAAAGACCTTTTCTTTAGGCTGTTATATGAAATCACATGCCTTATCATTGAAAATATACAAAACCCTAACTTATAACAACCCTCTAATTGGTCTAGGAATAGAGTACCTAAACTTTGGCATAGATTATTTAGGTCTTCTAGGCTTTGCCAATACTATATCCCAATTAGTAGATTGCATATCACTCACCTTGAACCCTTCTTATTGAATACCTTTAGGTGAACATTTAAGGAAGTATCTCTTGTGGTCAAATACCACTAAAGAGTAGGAGAAAGGTTGCTAAGGTGAGAATGGAAATTGATCTCTTATTGTGCTAAGGTCTGGTTTTGCCTAGTGGGGCTTTGCACTAGGCTCACTAGATTTTGTCGCAACAAGAACCAATCTTTGGTATGGGTCAAAGATGTTGCGTATAGATCTTATTTCTCTTTTGAAGAGTCTTGGGGTTGGGAATCTTGGTGGTTCAACCATAGTATTGCTTTTGTATAGGAGGTTAGGCGATTAGCAAATCCAATGTTTATTTAAAGAGAGGCCAAATTTGAATCCTCGACCTCTCCAATTCAAGAAGGAATTAACTGTTGAGACATCTAGGATAGAGAGAGGAGATGATTTCTCTAGCAATGATAACTTCTTGTAAATACTTTTTACTTTTCTTAGTTAGGTTCTTCTTGACTTGATTAGTATTATGTGTTCTTCTTTATCAAACAACTACAAAACCATAAAGAACACTAAGACAAAAGGACACAAGATGTAGGCTATCAGCCAGGGCCAAAACCTCTCCAAGCTTGACAGGAAAACCAAATGAATTCTTCTTCTTATAGTATCTTCAATTGACGAATTCCAAGACCAAGACCCTTGAATAAGAGCCCTCCAAGACCAAGTCAACCTTGCCTCTGATATTTTCAATTTCAATTCAATTTAGATCTTGACTCTAATTTGACCCTGCTACTGCACTTCACCTATGCAATTCTGAAATTTTGGATCTACAACATGTGACTGTAATTCGTATTGCAGAAACCCTAGATCAGTTAGATTATGGACAAAACTTCTTCCTTCCTCCTTTGCTTGGATATGAGTTGCTTCCTCTTCAATTTGGCTTGCAATAATGACCCTTTTCTTGCTTGATTTCAGCCTTCTAGGATAGTTGTAGTATCTCGGTCTAGACTGCAATAAGGAGATACCTTAACCTTTCGCACGTGTGAGAGATTTGATCCAAAACAGGCCCAAACAATTTGATTCTTCCTTCCCTTATACTTCTCCTTCCTTCGCTAGGATATGAGGCTTCCTTATGTCCCTTGATCGAACTTTGTTGTGCTTGAGTGAGTGCTCTTCAAATGAGGTCGATGGCTCTATATATAGGCTTCTTGACACATCCTTTGAGGCCGACTTGAAGTATCCTTAGGTTGACTTGTTGCTCCATGAGGCCAACTTGATGCTTGCACATTTGACATGGTCTTGGAGGGTCTTTTGACTATAATAATTTTTCTTACAATATGTAACATGCCCAAGAAGGGTTATTCATACACGACAATGACTCTTTTGACTTTTATAGACTCAATGACAAATCCTAGAAGCTCTCAATGGGAGCTTGACCTAAAATAAATTTTCCTTGAGCATGAAACCCATGCCTCAAGAACAATAACAATAAATTTATTTTTCTTTCCATTCAATACATAAAATCAACATTGCATATGTCATTATGAAGACTGAACCTAGTTACATATTTCAACATTAACAACTTCCCAAACATTGCAAACACTTTGAGCAATAAATATTGATTAAATATTAAGCGTTGTTGAGTTCATAATTGAGGTTTGTAATATCCCTTGCTCATGACTTCTTGACAAAAGGAGCTCTCAAATTGATGCAATTATGTAAGAGCATCTACCATGCTTTCGATCCCTTCAAAGCCTAGCATTGTTGAATGTCAAACCCTTCTTTTTAGGTCTGATGTCATCATTCATTTGTTGTTTATGCATGATTTTTGCCATAGAACCCATAAAAACCCTAAATCCTTGGTATTTATTTGAAGGTATTGCTCCTTTGTTGATTAACCATTGAAAGACCTTTTTTTTAGGCTGTTATATGACATCACATGCCTTATCATTGAAAATCTACAAAACCGTAGCTTATAACAACTCTCTAATGGGTCTAGGAATAGAGTACTTGAACTTTGGCATAGATTATTTAGGTCTTCTAGGCTTCACTGATATTATATCCCAATTAGTAGACCACATGTCACTCACCTTGAGCCATTCTTGTTGAATACCTTTAGGTGAACATTTAGGGAAGCCTTCATTGTGTTCAAATACCACTAAAGAGTAGGAGAAAATTTGCTAAGGTGATAGTGGAAATCAATCTCCCTAAGGTCCGATTTTGTCTAGTGGGGCTTTGCTCCTGGCTTGCTAGATTTTGCCACAACAGAAACCAATATTTGGTATGGGTCAAAGATGTTGCGTATAGATCTTATTTATCTATTGAAGAGTCTTGGGGTTGGGAATCATGGTAGTTCAACCATAGTCTTGCTTTTGTATAGGAGGTTAGGCGATTGGCAAATCCAATGTTTATTTAAAAAGAGGTCAAATTTTAATCCTTGAACTTTCCAATTTAAGAAGGGATTAACAACTTCCCAAACATTCCAAAATGCTTTGAGCAATAAACATTGATAAAATATTAAACAATATTGAGTTGATAATTGAGGTTTGTAATCTCCCTTACCCACGACTTCTCAACAAAAGGAGCTCTCAAATTGATACACTAATGTAAGAGAACCTACCATGCTTCAATCCCTTCAATGGAGCAATTAATCCATTGAACACACTTAGAATATGCCTAGTGTTTGAGTTTTGGAGCACGCTTTGGCCTTGGTTTTCACACTTCTTTCCAATTTCGAACTGCCACATTCCCATAGATGCTCCTATGTGCCAGAACCATGTTCTTGGGTGCTCTGATCATGCCCCTTGCGTGCTCCCTTCGCTGGCTAGATGCTTCCATTGGGACCTCATATATATATTATTTTTTATTTTTGAGTGGAGGTGGGTTCGAGGGTAGGTTTAGGGTTTAGGGGAAAGTGAGGATGAGATTAAACACCTCTTCCCTCTCTCTTTTTATCATTCTTCTTGTTTGCTTGAGCTTGGAGGAGAGAGCAAAGAAGAGAGTAGACTTTTGGGGAAAGATTTGTGAGAGCTTGGAGGAGAGAGCAAAAGAAAGCTTGGAGGAGTGAACAAAGAGGAGCTTGGAGAAGATAACAAAGGCAACCTGTTGGAAATACTGAGAGGGACAATGAATCAATATTTCTTTTACAATTGTTACTTTTATGCCACTTAAGATCACTTAAAAACAAAACACAAAATTAATAACAAATAAATAATTTTATTAATCAGAATAACGAGAACTCCAATCCTCTTCAATAAGTCAATTTCCAATTTGTACAATCACACCTATGATTCCTTCAGGGCTCCAACCATTGATGAAGACTCCATTCTTCAATTCCACTAGGCTCCAACTTGTAATTCACCAAGCACCAACTTGGTCTTCTTGAGGACTCTAATCCCATAGGGCTCCATCCTTCTCAACTTGTTCAGGCTCCAACCTAGTCTTCTTGAGGACTCCAATCTTCTAGGGCACCAACCCTATGCTTTTGTTCTTCAAAATAGGATCAATAGTTCTTCAAGGCTTCCAATGTCTTCTGCAACAAACCTTGACAATTCAAGTTTTGCCTTCAACAATGTCCTCAATTAATCTCCAAAGCACTTAGCTCATCAATGACAACTTTGACAACCACAAAAGTTGTCTCCAAGACTTTCAATGTTCCCTAAACAATTTTGTCCAAGATTACTTCATGAGAGCTTCGACAAAGCATCATGTCTCCAAGATTATCTCCAAGATCAACTTCTACTAGTCTTCAACAATTCTTCCAGATGTCTTTAATGGGCCATGCCAAGATATTCTCCAAGATGTTCAAATGCTCTTCAAATTCAGGGCCAATATTTGGTCCAAGATCATTCTTCAACCAAGCCTCAAAGTATGCTTCAGGGAGATCTTCAAGACAATGCTCCAAAGGGGTCTTCAATTGGTTTGCATACTCCTTTTACAGTGGTCTGAGCCTTCTCACATATCCACAGGTATGAAATAAAGTACACATCAGTCCAAAAAATCTCCCACAGATCCAAAGAGAACTTTTTTCCACATGGTCGAGAATCTTCACAAGTTAGGTCTTGTTGTAGGTCCACAATAGAAGTACTTCACTTCAGAAGATGCCTAGAGACCTTGTCCACTAGTTCGAGTTGCTAGAAGTTACACACAAGATAACTGCCTCTGATTCTAGATTCAATAGATCTGAGATACTTGTCTGAGGTTACATGCCATAGATCCGAATTATAGGCTCAGGTTTCTCCATAATTCAAGTTGTAGTTTTTACCACAGGTACGAGGTCCAAAGAATAAATTTTTTCCCCACAGATTGAGCTGCATTTCTAAGGAATGCCATATGTTCGAATAGCATAGGATTAAGATCTGAATAGGTCCAAAGGTCCAAGTTCATAATTTACCGCAAGTCCATATCTTTGTGATGTAAGGTGCAAGTAGTCTTGCTTAGATATTATTTTTTTTAAAAATTTTCGCTTCAGACTTCGTCCCTCTTTATATCTCCTTTGCTAGGCTCCTTTTTATTTGTGGCTATCTCAGTTGATTTGACCGAATTGAATGAACTGGAATGGGGAATTCGAGCCAAGTTTATAGTGATTTTATGGTTCTAAACAGTGACGACTTTATGGAGAGTCGACCTGTATGAGGGAGGCCAACTTGAGCTAGCTTATAGAAAGTGTATTTTTGGCTTTTACAAAATAAATTCTCCTTAATGATAAGGATTTAGAAGGTGAGAGAATACTCATTAAAAAGGTCTTGAAGTTTTCTTCAACTTGGAGAAAGAGGCATTTCAAGATATTGATATTATTGTCAAGAATAAACTCTTTTATGACAATTTTTTAGAATTAGGACAACTTCATCATATAGGATATATATAGCTAGGGTTTCATGGGCCACTTTAGGATTTGGATATAGGAATCAAGGCTAAGTTATCATCATCATGGGTCTAGATATAATGATTTAAGGTATAGGGGTATAAGGATTAATTTATTAAGGAACGAACAAGGATTAGGGTTTCAATAGGACTAGGGAGCTAGGGCTTCTCAATAAAGGGCTAGTCTTCAACAAGGCTAGATATGACATCATGGGACATGAACTAGAGTGCAAAGGCTTTTCAACAAGGCTAGATTTGAAGGGTTTCATCATCTTAATGGACCTAGGGAAGCTTTTTCATCATAGACCTAGGACTTCATTAAATGAATGAATCATGTTAGGATTTCATTGTTCTTTTATTAGAGCTTCAACAATGTTAGGGCATAGCATCTAGGGTTTTATCATGTAGCAATATCAATTTATATGTCATCATGTGTCAAGGAGGGTTTTATGGAAGGGGTTCCTTCATTTATTCATTATTAGGCCATGCTTCAACAATCTAAGGCTTGCCATCATATAGATAGGGATTTTCTTCTAGGGCATGCTTTAGTGATGCACCTAGGTTGCCATCTTATTGACATCAATGACAACTTTGTCCAACAATCTCCTCTTTTGTCATTGATGGCAATACTCTCCCTCTTTCAACATTCTCTCCCTCTTTGACATCAATGGCAACTTCTTCATATGATGCTCCCCTTGTCTTTGTGCTGCTCCTCTTGTCATCATGCTTGCTCTTTCCGTCATTAGGATGCTTCGAAACATTCAGTTTTCTACATGAATGATGGAGCATACTTTTTGTTGGTAAATGCATTGGAGTATCTCTTTGCAATCATACTTCTGAGGAACTGATGGGAGTCTTCATAGATATCTTTGTTATATGCCTTGCAATCCCTTGCCATGTGCCCAAAATTTGTACAATAGTAATGATAACCAAAGAATATAGATTGATACATGGAATTTGAAAATTGTTTTATTGCAATTCTGAAGTTATTCTTCCTTGAGATTCCTTGATGATATTTATTGCTACTTGTAGCATCAACATAACTTCTTCGAGCATAGGTTCTTCCAAAGTTATTTTGATTCCTTTCCTTGCTTCTTTTGGAGCTAGGGATGCAACTTTCAAGCTTCATATTCTTATCCTTAGATGTATTAGGGTTTGCAATGCTTTTGCTAGAAGGATCCCCTGCATATCCAAGACCAAACTTATCAAGGGGTGATCTCTAACGACTTGGGATGTCATCCATGGTTTGAGAACTCTTTAGATTCTTGTTTAGTGGATCAACTTCTTTCCTTAGAGAAACAATCTCTTCTTTCATCTTCTCACATTCTTCATCTTTCTTTGCTAGTTGGTTCTCCATTTCTTTCTTCATCCTTGTTGCTTCACATGTTTGGACCTTAAGAGAGATGACATCATATTTCAATTTGAAGATCTCTTCATCCTTTTCCTTTAGTTGGCATGACATGGTATTTATTTCCTTCTTTGATTCATCAACTTGTCCTTTGAGGAGGACCAATTGTTCCTTCAAATTCTCGTCTTCAACTTCTTGAATTTATTTCTTTGCTTCTTTTAGTTGAGCTTTTAGGGAGGAGACTTCTTTATATTGACCAATTTTTGCTTTAAATTTGCTCAAGTCCTCAGATCTTTGATCGAGATGACTTGTCAAAATGTCTTCCTTTTTCTTTGCTTCTTCTAATTGAGTTGTCATGCAGATGACTTCTTCATTATTCCTTTTCTCGATCTGATGCAATTCTTCCTTAATCTTGTTGAGTTCCTCATCTCCTTTTTGTACTTGAAGCTTGAAAATGACAACTTCCTTTTTTGTCTTGTCGAGGATATGATTAGCATTTTGTACATGCTTCCTAAGTTCCTCATTTTCATTATTCAATCGGCTAATCCTTTTTAGAACAACTAGAAGTTTTGCCTTGAGATCTTCTTTGAGGTCTTCTTCATTTTCCTCATCTTCTAGGTCTTTTTTGTTCTTTGTGTCTTTTTGTTTTAAGTTGTCCTTTCTGGTTCTAGATTATCTTTATGCTCTTGATATGAGGTTATAACCTATGTCACAAGGTTCGTCGAACTTTAACTTTGAGGTTTGAATTTTGGCGAACCTTAAATTTTTTTTGAGGTTTGGACAACCTTATCGAACCTCATAGCCATTGACCAAGTGCATAGATCAAAACTCATAACCTCATGTCACAACTTAAGCTTGTAAATTATCCTTATAGTTTCCATGTCCGTGATAACATTTTTGATGTTTAATGCTGTTGATTTCTTACTATCTTATCCTATAATTCGTTATATATATATATATATATATATATATATATATATATATATATATATATATATATCTATGTTGCCAGGAAACGTGGGTTCGGGGACGGGTACGGGGACGGGGACGGGAACGGGGACGTCATTTTTTGAAACAGGGTGCGTGGGTTCGTCGGGGGTATATTATAATTTATATATATAATATATAAATATTATATTTTATAAATTATAATATATGTGAAATTGTATATTTTTCAACTTTAAACAAGAAAACTAAAATACTTGTGATTTAAACTTTAGATATTTAAGCATGCACATCATTGAACATTCAACATTCACAATGAAATTTCAAAATTTCTAGTGTTATATCAAGTGTGAATTGGAGTTTACATATTAATAAGAATCATGATATATGTCCATTGTCATTCTACATTCAAAATTTGCCTTAAGGCATCTCCAAACAAAAACTAGGAAATTTTAAAATACTAAAATAAAAATAGCTAATAGTGAACAATGGCTTCCTCAAGCCATGTCATCAACATCACTCGGATCTTCAGTTAGCATGCTCTCCAGGTAGGAATCACTCTCATCTCGAGGCTCTTTCTCATCCATAGCAACTGGAGGTAGCTCAATAAGGCCATCTGGTTGTATCTCCTCACCCACACACATAACATCATCTGTGTATTGGTCCCATCTCTTGAAAGGACCCTCCTTGTAACGAAGATCTTTTCGAGATATGAGACAAAGTGTGCTATGAATGTACACTAAGTTCTCTGCCTTCTTTGAGCCCAACCTATTTCTCTTTACTGAATGGATAAAGACATAAGTACTCCAATTCCTCTCGAAAGATGCAGAACTAGCTACTTGGAATATTAGGGGAAGCCCATTAAATTAATTAAAAATTTAAAAATTAAAATTAAAATGAACTCCAAAGAACCCGATTTTGGGGTTCCAAGTACCCATCATCACGGTTCTTCGTACCTGTCAAGACAAAAGAACCCAATTTTTTTTAATGGAGAACCCGGTTCTTTATAGAAGAACCCGGTTCTTATGGGTTCTTCTCAGAAGCACCCATCCAAGAATCCGGTACTTGGGTTCGAGAACCCGGGACGGGTTCGAGAACCCCACCCCCGGGTTCGGGAACCCGTGCAACATAGATATATATATATATATATATACGAACCTAATGGCGAACCTCATCATAAAATTCGAACACAAACCGAAAATATTGTCCTTCGCTGATGAACATTTCTCCAGTTTGGCCTTTATAGGATTTGGTAGGCCATTCAAGATTGCCTTTATTGCTATTGCACTTTGTTTCTTGGACTCTTCTTCTTCCATTGTGCTTCCGGTGACCATTGATTCCCAGACTTCAAAACCTCGAGCCATTAAAAAATTCTTCATTGTTACCTTCCATATTTCAAAGTTTGTTCCATTGAATATGGAGGGCTTTGCACATTTGATTGTCTTCTAATTTCTTTACTGAGGATGAGACATCTTTAGAGGGCTTGGAGGCTTTCTTCCTTGGCTTTGCTATTTGTGTTCTAAGGATCTACCTTCTAGCTGCTAGGACAAGATTGAAGGTACTGTGTTAATTTTAGGTATGTTCTATGCTAGAGAAATTTATTTCAATTTTCACAGTTAGCTAAATATCTTTTCCAGATTAGCAATCACATTAGCATTAAAGTAAATTGCAGATAGAACATAAATATAAATCGCAAAAGACAAGCCAAGACAAGAGGACACAAGATGTGGCGCTAGCCAAGGACAAACCCCAATGTGGGGAAACCCTTGATCAATTCTTCTTATATGTTCTTCAATAGTTCAGCAGTGAGAGAGAGATATATAATACATTTACAACAGAAGTCAACACTTTGACTTTCAAGATAAGAGAATAGATCATCTCTACATGAGATCAGTTGAAGACATGCTGCTTCAACTGATTCTCCAAGGTGACTCCTTCACCTATCATTGCACTGCATCTCGTCCATATGCTGCACCTCACTGTGTAGCACCATGCTGCACTCATCATCACAGTGTTGGACCTAATGACCATGCTAGGCACTTCATGCTGTTGCTCCTGTCATTGTGCTGCTCCAATCACTGAGCTGCTCTCATCACGGATCTGCACTCAATGCTGCACTCATCACTGATTTGCACTCAATGACTACTATGCTGCACTTCACTGCTGTCTCTAATACCATGCTGCATTCAATTGCTGCATCTAGCCAAGCTGTCTAACACGTTGACCACACAAGCAATCACATCAACCTTCAGTCCTTATCCTTGTGCAACCCTTAACACAATATGCTACTGGCTATGGCCTGCGGCCTAGCCCAACAACAAGCAAGGTTATCATACAGTACCCAGCTATTACCCTTGAAGAACAATGTCTACCAGTCAACCTTATTGTTGCACAATATGCCCAGAACAGATCTCAAATGTGTCACGCTATCGCCTACAACGATATGACTTTAACGTTGATGAAATACTTCCTTTAGCTGCGGCATAAGACCACTTCTTGCTGTGTCGTAGGTTTTTGTATGCCGCTGATTAGGGCATATTCTATTGCGGCTAATAACGCTGCGTATAAGACCTTTTTCATGATGGCAAATAGGAGCTAGATGAGGGCTGCCAATTAGGTCTCTAGATTGATAGTGTAATACATCTTCCTTTCAGATCTCCTCACTGCTGCTAGGGCTTCATGACCTTCCACTAGACAACATATAGAACTCTTCTCAATACAGTGGCTGGAGTCTCCATTATGACAGTGAATTAGGATCTTTATGGATAGCGTTTAGGAGCTACTCAAACATCAGATGAAGGTTATTTTTTGCTGCGTTTTGAGGGTTACTTGTGACAACAAATCATGACCTGCGGCTAGGGTATTTAGGACAGCGTATGAGGGCTTATCCTTCAGCTGTGTGTAGGCTTCTTTTCACTGCGGCTAGGGCTCCCTCTAGTACTCCTTAGATTTGCGTTGAAGCTCCTTAGACTAGAGAGCCTTTTCTTGACAGCGTTGAGGGCTTATACTTTACTTCCTTCCTTGACTGCGGCTAGGGCATGTATACCTGTGGCTAGGGCTCCTCCAAGATTCCTCCTTTAGGGCTGCGTAGAAGGCATCTTGACTAGTTGCGTAGAACCCTTTCTTCACTGTGTTAAAATCTCCTCCATGATAGCGTTAGGATCTAGGGCATCCTCTAGGGCAGCGTATCCTCTTTAGATTTCTCCTCCCACCAAAACCCAAAGACAAGTGGAGAGGAAGAGATCACCAAGAGGATGTGTGTCCAAATGACTTTCAAGGCACCTCTATTTATACTAAAATGTTGAGCACAAGAGGGGTTTATTTGGTCGCTGGCCGACCTTGACAAATTGTCCCATAACACAAATAAATTCATATCTCCATGAATACTTATCAGAATCGGATGATCTTTAGATCAATCCTACACCTCTCGATGAGAGGTATCCAAGAAAAATATCAGCTGCCATTAATAAGATGACCCACATGGAGTTTGGCCCTAGTTGCCAATCTTAACAAACTGGCTCTGATACCAATTGTTGGAAATATTGAGAGGGAGGGTGAATCAATATTTCTTTTACAATTGTTACTTTTATGCCAATTAAGATCACTTAAAAACTTAACACAAAATGAATAACAAATAAATAATTTTACTAATTAGAATAACGAGGACCCCAATCCTCTTCAATAATTCAATTTCCAATTTGTACAATCACATCTATGATTCCTTTAGGGCTCCAACCCTAGATGAAGACTCCAATCTTCAATTCCACTAGGCTCCAACCTGGACCTCACCAAGCACCAACTTGGTCTTCTTGAGGACTCCAATCCTCTAGGGCTCCAACCTTCTCAATTGGTTTACGCCGGAACCTGGTCTTCTTGAGGACTCCAATCCTCTAGGGCACCAATCCTATGCTTATGTTCTTCAAAATAAGATCAATAGTTCTTCAAGGCTTCCAATGTCTTTTGCAACAAACTCTGACAATATCTTCAAGTTTTCCTTCAACAACGCGCTCAATTAATCTCCAAAGCACGTAGCTAATCAATGACGACTTTGACAACCACAAAAAGTGTCTCCAAGACTTTTCATGTTCCCAAAACAATTTTCTCCAAGATTACTTCATGAGAGCTTCAACGAAGCATCATGCTTCCAAGATCAACTTCTACTAGTCTTCAACAATTCTTCCAGATGCCTTCAATGAGTTAAATGCTCTTCAAATGCTGGTCCAATATTTGGTCCAAGATCAGTCTTCAACCAAGCCTCAAATTATGCTTCAGGGATATCTTCAAGACAATGTTCCAAAGGGTCTTCAATAGGTTTGCACACTCCTTTTACAGTGGTCCTTCAACAAGATATGCTAAGTTCCAACAACTTCTTTCACTGATGTCTTCAGAACAAGAAACAAATTCATACACAGGACTACTCCACAGGTCTGAGCCTTCTCACATATCCACAGGTTCAAAATAAAGTATAGAATCTAGATCAATCCAAAAACTCTCCCACAGATCCAAAGAGAACTTTTTTCAGGGCCAAGAACCTTCACAAGTTAGGTCTTGTTATAGGTCCACAATAGAAGTACTTCACTTCAGAAGATGTTGAGAGACCTTGTCCACTGGTCTGAGCTGCTAGAAGTTACACACAAGATAACTGCTTCAGATTCTAGCTTGAACAGACCTGAGATACTTATGATACTTATCTGAGGTTACATGCCATAGATCTGAATTACAGGCTTATGTTTCTCCATAAGTCAAGCTGTAGTTTTTACCACAGGTCCGAGGTCCAAAGAATAAAATTTTTTCCCACAGATCGAGATGCCTTTCTAAAGAATGGCACAGGTCCGAATAGCATAGGCTTCAGATCCAAACTGTGTGAAAATATTTGCAAAGGTCTGAGTTCAGAATTTTCTACAAGTCCACAGTATCTTTCTAATGCCAGGTGCGAGTAGTCTTGCTTATATATATATATATATATATATATTTTTTTTTTTTTTTTAAATTTTGCTTCAGACTTTGTCCCTTTTTATATCTCCTTTGATGGGCTCCTTTTTTTATGGGGCTATCTCAGTTGATTTGACTGAATTGAATGAACTGGAATGAGAGAATTCAAGCCAAATTTATAGTGATTTTATGGTTCTGAACAATCACGACTGGAGAGCCGACGTGTATGAGAGAGGCTGACTTGAGTCAGTGTGTACAAAGTGTATTTTCGGCTTTAAAAAAAATTCTCCTTAATGATAAGGGTTTAGAAGGTGAGAGAATACTCATTAGAAAGGTCTTGAAGTTTTCTTCAACCCAGAGAAAGAGGCATTTCAAGATATTGACACTATTGTCAAGAATAAACTCTTTTATGACAACTTTTTAGAATTAGGACAACTTCATCATATAGGATATATATAGCTATGGTTTGATGGGCCATTTTAGGATTTGGATAGGAATCAAGGCCAAGTTATCATCATCATGGGTCTAGATATAATGATTTAGGGTTTCATGGGCCACTTTAGGATTTGGATATAGGAATCAAAGCTAAGCTATCATAATCATCTGTCTAGATATAATGATATAGGGTGTAAGGGTATAGGGATTAATTTATTAAGCAAGGAGCAAGGACTAGGGACAAGATTAGGGTTTCAATAGGACTAGGAAGCTAGGGCTTCTCAATAAAGGGCTAGTCTTCAACAGGGCTAGAGATGACATCATGGGACATGAAATAGAGTGATAAGGCTTTTCAACAAGGCTAGCTTTGAAGGGTTTCATCATCTTAATGGACATAGGACAACCTTTTCATCATAGACCTAAGACTTTATTGAATTAATGAATCTTTTAAGGATTTCATTGTTCTTTAATTAGAGCTTCAACAATGTTAGGGCATAGTGTCTAGGGTTTTATCATGTAGCAATATCACTTCATATGTCATCATGTGTCAAGGATGGCTTCATGGAAGGGGTTCCTTCATTTATTCATTATTAGGCCATGCTTCAACAATGTAAGGCTTGCCATGATAAATATAGGGATTTTCTTCTAGCGCATGCTTCAATAATGCACCTAGGTTGCCATCTTATTAACACCAACGACAACTTTATCCAACACAACCAATGCTTCAATAATGCACGTAGGTTGCCATCTTATTGACATCAATGACAACTTTATCCAACACAACCATCTATCTCAACTTCTCAAGAGCTAAAGAGCGAAGCGCAAGCCCCAACTCCCCCCTTTCCTTGTATTATTTGTTTGTGCTTTTTTCTTCTCCTAATCTTTCCTTTTCTTTCTTTTCCCTCATTTATTTCATGTTATTCATCTAATATTTGAGAAAATGGTGTTTTTGTGATTTAGCATTTCATTTTAGGTTCTCATGGTGTTGGTAGGTAAAAGGCATCAAAGGGAAGAAATGGAAGAAGAGGATAGTGGGCACACTCATACTGATCTAATATATGACGATGGGGAAGGTTTTGAAAGGGAAGGGGATGAAGAGGGAATGAAGGTGGAAAAAGTTCATTGACACCCTTGTGGAGATATGTGACCAAACATGAGGGGGGAGCGGTGGTGGAACCACCAAATTTCTATTCCCTCATGATTGTTGTCAAGGAAAACCTTATACTAGTTCATATATTAGTGTGATTAGGCATCTTTGTTGGGTAATGGATAGTGATGACAATAAGGTTTCCATTGGGATTTCAATTTTCCCTAAGATGTCAAAGGAAGAAATGAAAAATTACATCAAAATAGGGGAGGTTGTAGAAAAAACATGGTAAAAAAATGCTTCAATTCAATGCAACATCCGGATTTGGTGGCCACACATCTCCATCGCCTGATGGAAGCTCTGAATCTAGAAGAGAAATAGTAGATTTCCTTAATATTGGTGGGAGAAATGAGGTGGGTGCAAATGTGGTGTGATTTCTTTGTGGTTGCGGTATACCATCCAATGTGCTTTGCTCCCCTTATAGGAATGATGTGGTTAATGCCATCAACAAAGCCCCTATGGGATACAAGAGCCCTAGCTATGAGAAAGCTAAAACTTTGTTAGATAGAGAGGAAACAAAAATTCAAAGATCTTTGGCATGATTTATAGATGAATGGGGGGACTTCAATGTATCCATTGTATCAGATGGTTAGACAAATGCTAGAAACCAACATTTGAGAAATGTTCTTGATGTTTTTGCTAGTGGTACACTGTTTCTTATAGCACATGACTTCCTTTCAATCGGTGCATCTTCTCAAAACATTGCAAATCTCCTATTGATAAGTTAATGATTTTGGTGTTGCTAATGTGGTTCAAGTAATTATTTATAATGCTAGAATTGTAAGGGAACAAGAAAAATAATTGAGCGTGTTTATTCACATATCTTTTGGTCCAGGTGTTTGGTGCATACACTAAACCTTTTGATGCATGATATTGTCAAGCATAAAAAATTTGGATGGATTAATGAACCGCACAAGAGATACTTTAATGGGACTTGCTGTTGAAAATAGTAGCGAAGAAGGGTTCCTTGATTTGTGTCTTAATCAAAGGGACCACAACGAGTTTCTCCTTAGCATGCTCGAGTTCCCTATAAGTTAGGACAAATTCCTATGATTTAGGATGAGTCCTTACAAATTAGGATGAGTGATGAAGCAGTTAACTAATGCGTAGAAGTGGAAGTTCAAGTTTATTGTCTTCTAGTGCAAGTTAATTTGGGAAAAGGACAAGTGACTGAGTCTCAAGTTCTAGAATTGAGATGAGACAAGTTGCATGAGTTAGTTCAACTCAGTTAACTCATCAATCACAAAATCAATTTCCTAAAATATAATTTGCTAGATTTAGCCATTTGAATTGCTTAAAAGGAGGAACAAAGGCACAATTGTATTCATTATTGTATGCACAGTTTGTGTGTGAGCTTGTGAAGAGAAAGAATGTGCAAGAGAGGCTTGTGCGAGATTTGAAGAAGGAAGAATTCCTTGGGAAGTGATCATAGAAATAGGAGGAAATTCCCATTCAATAGGAGCTCCTAGTGCACACATATTTAGGAGGCAGGATCAGGGATCAAGTAAGAGTGTTTCAACTTAGTACAAGCAGAGAGAACAAGGTCATTCTCTAGGGAAACTATATGTATTGTAAGAGATCTATTGCTCATTCTTCTTCAATATTATGTGATTGTGTATTTATATCTTTTCCTATTCCACTACAAAATAAATAGAGAAATTTTGTGCCTACATGAAAAGAAATTAGCTTCAGATTGTTCATATTAGCAATTGTAGAATTTTGTTGATTTTCTACACTTGCTCTAGGTTGCAACTTCTTAATATTGCAAAAAATAGATTTACTAGCTATTACCTCATCTTTAGGCACCTATTGAAGGTGAGACAAGCTTTGGGTGCTATGGTGATGAATGGTGCATGGGATGAAATGAGTGTTGATGTTAGTAGCTCAGGAAGGTACTTTTGCACAAGCCTAAGTGTCTAGGTGCATGGAAGTCACGTAATTGACCCTTAACCTTAGCAATTACTTTAATTATTAAAGTAATTGACTTTTATAAGATATAGCGAGTTAATCTAATGGAATGCAAAAGTTATTTGCATTAGTGAATTAGATGAATCTCAATTGTTAATCTCAAGCGATGTTGAGATCTAATCTCAACCGTTAATCACTTTGGACATTAGTGTTGTGGATTTGGCCAATTACTCAAACTTATAAAAAGAAGGCTAGGCCAAGGGAGAAGGCACATCTTGAGGACAAGACACAATGAGTGAGATTATAGTGATTGTGTGGAGAAGAACTTCCATTCATATGTGCAGGGTTTGAGGACGAGTGCAAGGGGCAACAAGGGAAGGTTCTAGGTTAGCCAACAGATCGAAGGATAGACCAAGGGCTTGGTTAGCAGGATCTCATTCTAGGTTTATTGTTGTATTTATTTTTCCTCAGTGGTCTATAATCCCAGGAAGGGAGCATTTGTAAGTGTTAATGTTATTTCAATGAATAATTGATTTGAAGGGCAAAAAATATTTGTGTGCATGTGTGAGATTAGTGTATTTAATTTGCTTCCACTATTTATTTTATTTACGTGATAAAATCCAAGTCGTGATTTTATCAGTGTTCCATGGGGATGCATCCCTCAGGGTGGGGTGTACACACCTCACACTTCCCACACACTCGGGACATGGGGATGCTTGGGGAAATGCTTCCCCACATCCCCTTTTGTGGGGGATGCGAGGAGACGTAGGGGAAAATGTTTCCCTAGTGTGGTGTATGCATTTCCCCAAAAGAGGTGCTTTTGGGCATCCCCCTTCAAAAGGGGGACGTGGCCCCCCTCAAAAGGGGTGCTTTTGGGTGTTCCTCTGTTGAGGGGGGACACGTCCCCTTCAATTTTGTCTAATAACCCTTAAAATTTAAAAAGATTATAAAAAACAAAAAAATTAAAAAATAAATAAAAACTAAAAGGAAAAATACATAAAAAATATCAAAATGTAAACTAATTTTCAATCCCTAACTCACTCATTCGACTTACCAAGCTGACCTCTAAACAACTTCCTCGCGGGGCTATCTGACTTACCAGTTAATTGTTGCCTCTCCTCCCCTGTAATGCTACTTTAGTGCTCATTGTCCATTTTTAATTTTCAGTTTTAACTTTTGAGTCTTGACTCTAGATATTGATGACCTCAGATTGATTCTTTGACTCATCACCCTCTACTATTTTTAATTTTGAGTTATATCAATTTACTGTTCCAGTCTTCAAACTCCAATGTCTACTATAATCTATTTTGCTTTGTACTAATTAGATTCTAGAATGATGAATGATAAATTTAAATTTTAAATCAATTTAGACTCTAGAATGATGAATGATGAATTTAATTTTTAAATCATTGCAGATTTTAGAATGATAAATATGGATCATTGTATTTCGTTATTGAATCTCGTAATGTATGGATGAATGATGAGCATGAATGATGTATGTATCAATATGAATGATGAGTATGGAACGGTGTATTTGTTGAAAATTTGGCAGCTCAGGGATGAATGTCTACAAATAGAAATTCTAAAAATAGAATTTCTAGAAATAGATGGTCTAAAGTCAGAAAATCTCAAGATAGTAAGTTACCTTGCATCAATTGGTAATCAAGTATTGTTGATGAAAAATCACTTATCATTAATCAGTCATAATAGTTCAGTTTCGACTTAATATTTTATCATCAATATTATAATTTATTATTACCCTCTTTATGATATTATTATTAGTATGAAAAGGAATTTCAAGATACTCAATCATGGCTCTCAATAATGTTCTCCTACACCCAAATTATTGGCATGGCATATTCCTCTTACACTCTCATTGATGCTCTTACACTCTCTTACACTCATTAAAGCACGTCATGAAAGATTCTCTTACACTCTCTTACACTCAATAAAAGCTTGTCATAAAAGATTCCTCCTACGCACTCTTTAATGCATATGTTACACTCTCTCTTAAAAGCATAAGTTAGAAAGGCATGCATACCTTCTTAATGGCATGAGTTACATTTCCTAAATTGGCATGAGTTACACTCCTCTCAGAATGCGAGTTACTCCTTTATGGCATGCATTTGTTGCTCCACTTGTATATATGTGCCTCATTCTTTCTCCCCTCACTACTTGTGCATTATGAAAGAAGAATTCGAACTTGAGAGAGTTGAAGAAGATTGAGAGAGAGAGACTTGGAGAGTAAGAGGAGAACTTGGTTAGCCAAGGTTGATTTAGTGCTTCAGTGTTTCATTGTTGATTCAGTTGAAGGGAAGGTTGATTCAGTGTGTGCATTTGCTGCTGCTACCAGTGATCTTCATGCCACAACTTGTTCATATTTGGGTGAACTTACTCATTCTCATTGGCGCGGTCTTCCTTTCAGCCCATGACTACTTAGATTGTTACAAGAATGGTACTAATATTGTAAAACCCTTAATTAAAACCATTCAAGAGATTGGGTTGTACAATGTCATTTAAGTCATAAATGATGATGCTACTGATTGTAAAGCAACAATAGCAATCATTGAGGATATGTACCTTAACATATTTTGGTTAGGGTGTTTGGTTCACACATTGAACCTCTTGATACATGATATTATTAAGATGGAGGACTATGATTATAATTGGATTGGTGCATTGTACAAGAGAGGGATGCCTCTACATTGTTATTTCAAGTCAGATATGTTTTATCATTCTTTGCCACCTCAAAATAATGGGACAACAATCCTTTTGGCATGAATATGATTGATAAACCATATGTTTCAACTTTCTACTACTGTTTCATGAAAGCACTCTCATTGCCAATAGCAGTGTTAAAAACTCTTCTGTAAAGCTCTGCTCTCAAAAGATTTTTGAAAATTGTGCTTCTCACTTCCACTCCTGCTCCCGCTTCCTGCTCATTATTCCCATCACCCTTGATCTATCTTTCTATCTATTTATGTAAGAAACCAGGAGACACAAATTTTCAGAATACCATCCATAAATTCCAAATTTGGAAATAAAGACAAAAAAGAGTTATTATTAAGAGAGGCCCAAGCTCTCTATTTATAACTCGATTTATAATAAATTAGCTTGAGCATTCTTAATGAAATAATTTTATTTTGTTTTGTTCTGTTTTAGTAACCCAGAAGCTGGCTAAAACACTGCTGAAACATTTCAGCAGTGTTTTGGAGGAGTTTCATATGAGAAACATTTTCGAAATGAGTTTCTGGCACTTCAGGTTGGAGTTTCCAGTTGTAGAGCTGGGTGGTCATGTTATTTGCAGAGGAAAAAGGTTTGCAAGGCATTAATGAAAAGAGGGACTGGCCAAGGAGTCACACCCCAGGCAGATGACAAAAAAGTCAAAATCATTTGCAGATTACAAGATAAATTCTTCAAGGATGTATCATTTGTATTCAAGATGAATTTCACTTCTATAGTCTATATTAGCAGAAAGGTTTTGCCTTTCTGCAATGTGAGATTGGTCCCTCCTAGTAATGTTGGCTATGCATGTTGTCCTGCCATTGTTGTTGATTTCCTGATACTAGGGATGGCTACTACTGGTTGGTGTGTCATAGTACAGCAACCAGAAATGATTCATCTCAGGCATGTGCATATCCTCATTCAAAGACCAGATATTCTAGATGTATTCCTTCACATAAAAATCTCCGTCTCCCTCAAAACAAATTGAGGCATGCTCCAGTAGATCCATAATAGTCTATTAAAATACACGAGTATATAGTTCAAGGAGATTTTGGCATGAAGCTTGATTATCAGTTTGAGTTTTTTGAAGACAGGCTCTTAGAGTCTACAATCTTCCTATTTGACAACCATGAGGTTCAGTTGACATCTGAAAGAAGAAAAATTGTGGAAGACTAGAAACACTGATACTGAAAAATGGAAGAAAATAATAAACAGTGGACCAAAATGAGTCAGTATATGTGTTGTGAATGAGTACTGAATCTTTTCATGCCAAAGCAAACCTTTTTTTCCATGTACAAGGGAATATCTGTATGACAAATTGAAGGGACTACCCTTACATGTGGGTCTTAAATACATTTTCAGTGTTGCAAATCATCTCTTATAGCTCAACATTTCTATCCTAGCTTCTTAACTGAATAGTGATATGATCATGTAGGGTCCACTTATTTACTCTGGTTACTTTCTAATTCAGCCACAAGGCTGAGAGAACATCATTAAATTTCTCGTCTCTATTTGGGAAGAGCATATCTCACATCTGAAACAAGTACTGGACAGACTGAAGAGACATGTGATTGGTGGAGGAGAATTGAAGATATAATTAAAGTATAGTTCTTAAATATGACAATATCAAATCTACTAGTCTTTAGTTGAATGCAAGGTTATTAAAATGAAGTGCATCCTAGTTTAATTTTAGCCATTTCTCAATCAAATCAAGAACAAAAGTATCTTCATGATTTGCAGGTGCTTGTCCTTGGGAAAAATGTGTCCTTTGGCTTTGATATGAAATAATGATTTATTAGTGTCTTTTCTTGTGTGTATGTTCTATTTGGGAGATTTACTAATTTATTGGGCTAATCATCTTCCAAATTCTGTTTAAAGTTCCTTATGGTTTAAAACTTAGATTCAGTGGGTGCAATTATCTGATAAGTAACAATTGTGTAGGTAGAGATATTTTGGTAATACATCATCGTTTCTGTTCTGAATATCTATTTGGCATCTTCCAATTGATTCTCGTGGGAAACTTGTAAAATGACCATTTCTGTATCAGACTTCTATTGGTCTCTTCAGAGTGGGCTTGTCATAAGCATGTTATTATGAAATCTAAGTGGGAGAATTCCCTGTGTGAAATGTAATTGTTCCTGAAACTTTTACCATCGACGAAATGGGTTGTGATGTTGCCTAGGATATTTTTGTTTCATGCCATTTGGGAACATGTTATGGAAGAGCATTAATTGTTAGTTCTGAGTAAAATTTTCACACCTATTGCTGCAGGGCCTTGTTCTTCTGATAATTCTGCTCTCAGGCCTTTGCTGTATGATGGGAATTCAAACACCAACAAGGTTTGAGGCACCACATGAGTCTTAAACTTGCTTGATTTCCCTTGGAGCACATTTACAAATTCAGAAATGACCTGGAGTTACTGCATTATATGCTGTCACTGTATCCTTTCAGCTTCACAGTAGGCCAAAGAGCAAATGGTTCCCAATGTGAATGTTGAATATGATTTCCCTACTGTTGCAACTTTAATTGTTTCTGATTCCATGAAAGTTGCCATTTGTATTTAGTTTTGGTCGCTGTTTTTCACTTTGACAGAAGATGTAAGTTCCTCCAAGTTTTGGAGTTGATTAACTGGTGGCTTGGTATGGATGTACTTAAGGAATGAAAGCAAAATCTTTGAAGAATTTGATGATCACTGATGCATCTATTGCATTATTCTTCATTATTTTTTCTAATATTGGATTTGCATATAAACATTACCCATAATGTTTTAGACCTGGCAGATGTGATCTCCTGTAATTTTCTGATATCATAGTTCGATAATACTTCACAAATATATTGTGAAAATCAGACGAACTGTTAAGAAAAAAGATTCTGTCCTTATGTTTCAAATGGAATACATTTTAGTCTTGGCTTTGTGTAACTATTTTCAATAGCCATCAGTTTGCAAGCATTAAGGCAAGAACAAAGCTTTACTTTAGATATATCTGCTTGCTCTTTCAAAATTCTATCCATTTTTGGCAACTATTTTATATAGTTTGTGGAAATTTATATGTTTTCTAAGATATATGCCTTTTAAAGTTCCTGGAAGTGTGATGGTAGATAGGCACATTCATGTTATTCATCCATGGCTTGCAGAGCTTTGATTTATTTGTTGCAGTAAAATTGTCATGGAACTTTCCTAATAAATGTGATCATGATGGCTTTTGTTTGGAAGAGGTTGACCTCAGTTTCTCAACAATTTAAGATTCATATTCATGAAAGATAAGACATTTTATTGAAATGGTGGGACGAAGAGGAAATTAATGGTGGAAGGAATCTCCAGAGATGGAAAGTTTACCATTTAGATGCTATGATCAGATATGGGATGTTCTGTATGTTGTGGACTGTTTGTGGTCACGAGGTTCATTGTGCATTCGGGTGCTTGGTATAATTTTGCTTTTAATGTAGCATGTTTTCATGACTTTGTGGTTGATATTTGTTTTATGCTGTTTATATTTATGTTAGTAATAAATGAAGACTCTGTAACCATTCTATCCTGGGTAGTGCTGTGCTGTTTTCTTCAAACTTTGTTATCATTATTACAATACCTTGGTCTCTGTCTTTGTGGTCATTCTATGTTGTATGCTGTTTATAGTTGAAGTTGGTAAATAAATACATTGCTCTATCCTGTGTATTGGTGTGCTGTTTCTTTCAAACTTTGTTATCGTTGTTGCAATACCTTGGTCTATGCTTTGTTAGGGCCAATTTTTGTGTTTGATGTTCCATGTGTATGCATGCTGACTAGCATGAATCCGTGCCAAAATAATTGACATGATTTCTGTCTGCTGTTATCCTTTTTTGTAAGATGGTGACTGGACCAAATATAGCCAGGTACAAGATGAGTTTTGGAGGCATGACATTGTGTATATATGTATTGTAATTGCCATACGGTGTTTTGTGCTGGTGTAATGATGTCTAAACTCGACCTAATACCCTCATTCATGTCATTTATGTAAAGTATTAATGGTCTGCTATTATTGTGGTGGGTAGAAGGTGGCCTAGTGGTCTGTACTTAAACCTAAAGGTAATCACTACATAGAGGAGTTTTCTACTCCATTATAAATTTATAACCCACCATGGAGGCATGTAATGAAAACGATTGTCCAGAGTGGATATTTTCTGTGAGGATTTCTTCCATCCATTATACATTCGGTTTAGTATCATAGATGTGTATGATGTGCTTATTGTGATTGGGTCTTTCTTTGTCCCATGTTTTTCAACCTGGTATCAGAGCAGGCAATGTGCTTTCTGTTTACGATGATGCTTTCTTGTGAGGATACTTGGAAGCTTTTGTTTGGAACTAATGGTGATTGCTGTTACTGTGCTTGACATCCTGTTAAATCAAGAAACATTTTAGATATTTCTCTTGGGAGAATATTTACTTTACGCACATACATCATGGCCTAGATCTCTCTTTTTGTAATGTTACAGCCACAGTCAATAAAGATTTGGTTTGGAGCATGGTTGACCTATCAGTGAAAATTGAGTTGCAGTCTGTTTGAAATTTGCATCAGCATAATTGTCCCTCCAGTGTGTGGGCTTTATTTATCGCCAGATTTTGAATCAGAAGTTTTCCAATATTATGTACCCTCTCCTAATGTGCATATATTGTTTCTATGTGGATTTGAGGATGTTTTTGGATGGACTTTAGGTTGTACTATTACAAATGCATCTATCCTCCCAAAGGTGTGACCCCAATAGCACACCTGTCATATGCATATTTCATAATAAAAATTGATGCCTGAATTAAATTTCATATAATAAAATCAAATCCACCTTTGGGGTTTGATCATCATGTTACTTTTATTTTTGGAAACATGATAAAAAAGGTCGTTATTTTTTTCTAAATTAATCCACGAGGTTGTTGAATTTCTTTGAAGTGAGGAAAGAAATGTTCTTTTGGACTGAGAAGGGGGCCCAACTGTTGGAAGGAGGAACATTTTCTTGCTTTTCTCCTTTCGAGGGGAAAATATTACATTTTTGCAAGTTTCATTTTCTGAAGGAAGAGCAAGTATATTTTTTCGTTTTTTCTAGGAGCTCTCACATTTTGTGTGTGGTGCTTATACGTTCTACATCTTTTTTCTACCATATTAACTATGACAAGAGTACTATATTTTTTTCTGCGATGGATGATCTCGATGAAGAATTGTTCATTCATTCAAAAACATTGCCAGGAAGACAGATTGCTTAATAAATGTCCCAAGGTCATTTTCTTGTTGGCCACTAATGATAAATTGTAGGAAATTATAATGTTGAGGTTGCTTATCTTTAGGACACCATTGACAAACTTAATGAACAGGATTCTCTGTTGCAGGATTCTAATGCTGAGTGTTGTGATGAAATTGTTTCTTTGCAAGCTATTAAGCCTGTCAGTAACACTCTATTGCTCAACTTCATGCTCAGTTGGAAGAGGGGCAAAGCCATCTAGAATTTGGATGACCTCAATGTGAATATTGTCAAAAGTAATGAAGCAAGTCAATTAAGAGGCACTGAATATTAGTTAATGGATGATGTTTGAAACATGTCTCTATTTTAATAGAGATTCTACTCTTGTTGCTGGTCTTTCTAAGATGTACCATGAACGATTTGATAATTGGGCTTTTCCTGATTTTACAATATAAAAGAAAACATGAATTTTGTCTATGAAAAGTTTATGAATAAATTAGGAGAGAACGAACAGACACTTGACACGTTGCAAAAGGATATTCAATGTTCTTTTGATGCATTCTTATGCACTATGGCTACCCATGGTCATTTTTCCCATGATTTTGAGCATCATATTAGAGCATTGGCTCTAAATCACATCATATTTGAACACTGGGTCTAAATCACTTCATCAAATGAGAGAAACAAGAGGTGAACTTTGTAAACACAAACATGGTATTGTTACTACTATTAAACTTGAGATGACACCGACAAAAACAGATATCTTGAGACTATATGTCTAGATGTGAGTGAGCTTGATCCATGTGTAGTGATTGTTTTGTAGGAACTAAACCCTGCATCTTTTGCTCCTTCAACTAATGTTTTCAGCGACTAAAATTTGTGTTCTCCACCGATTCATCTAGTAATGATATGTTTGAGCATCAATATGCTATTTTAGAGAATTCTAATTCTTCTGCTACAAAATCACATGAACCACGTCTTGCATCTTTTGTTCAACTTGCATTTGATGAAAAATCTTAGATTGATATCACCTAGTCGGGTTTATGATTGTTGAATTGATAATGGGTCACGGTACAACTTGTGAACGTGCTGGAGGACCTATCAACTTGTGTTGAATGTACAAGACAATCTTTTTATGTATTTATTTATGGATTAGTCCTCATGCAATCCTTTATCTTAACAATTTTTAATGCTATTGTTTATGTGATGTTTCACTTTGGCATGTGTGCCTTAAATGATGGGAAGACCATTTTATTGCATTTGGTGTTTGGAACACTTGTTGAATGTGTTGACCTTCATGACATGGGTTTCTTTGCCATTTACTATGCCGTTTTGAATCTTGCTGCTTGATGATATTAGGGGATTTGATTGCTTTGGCCATTCATGCATATGCTTCTTTAACCTATGTTTGAATTTTCAAAGAAGATTGCATGGAGGTGTTTAGGAGGTTATAGTTCTATAGGTTGTCTCTCCTTTGAGAATTTGTTTGCACCTCACCGTGGTTAGAGGGTTGTTGCCATTGGTTATTCTTGTATTCCCCACCCGTTTAAATATTAGTTGGAGATTTTTGTAACATAGATATGGTCAAATTCTTTTGCACCATATCTTTTCCCAGTGCATACTAAAGGGAGATTTTGGGGTAGCGGTGTTTAAGGTTGACTTAGTTGCCCCTTTAGTGGCCATTAATGTAAGGTCCTAATGGTCTTTAATTAATGTAGTGGTTAGAGGGCAACCTTAATGGTCTTGTATTAATATAGTGGTTAGAAGGTGGCCTAGTCTCTGTGATTAATTAGCCTAAAACTAATTGCTATATAAAGGGATTTTATACCTTATTGTAATACTTTGTGGAACTAGAGAATGAAAGCAATTGTCGATGGAGCAGTGTTTGTACTGGGGGATTTTTGCACTATACATATGATATCATATCATTTGTGTGTGATGCCCTTATTTTGAGCCCTTTGTCCCATGCTTTTCAAGATATTGTGGTAATTGAATATATTGTGGCAAATATTTTGTATTGATTAACGTTCACACCATCATTGTGTTTGTGCATATCCCCACATTTCTAATTAGATGTCATGTTGCCATTGTGTGCAAGTTTTATGATACTAGAACTCTAACACTTGCATGAACTATAAAACTTCGCATTTGCCACAAACTGAAAAAAATTAGTGAAGTGTGAGTCTTCAATCGCCATAAATTTTATTTTTAATGTTTATGTAATGGACCATGGAATAATGTCATAAACATTTGGTTGCATATATTGTAACCTTGGAAATTTAGCTTCAACTGATCAAGATTAAACAAAGTTCTTTGGTGTACATATAAGACATGAAAAAGTAAGTTATATCTATTTCTCAAATTGAAGGATGCACACTTATCCCCTTTAGTGTTTTACCAAGTTTTTATGCATTATAGGATTGGTCTTTTAAAAACTTTTTATTTATGGTATACGAGAGATTGCATGATGTGATAGATTACAAGATGGCACACATGGGTTTCTTCTTATAACACAGTATGTGTAGAATCTTTAGACATTATTAACTAAATCATGGAAATTTGAAAATACTTGCACATTAATGGGCTTTGATATAAAGAATAACAATTATTCATCTTATGAAAAATAGCATCAAAGGTAACTTCGTTGAACCTTGCGAAGTAAAATGAAATGCTTTTATTGTACCATAGTGGATTCTTCTTCATAGAGTCATGACACTACCATTTATTATAAGTATAAATCACAAGAATAGTGTTATGAGAAAAAAATGTTAATTGTGTGAGGTTGATTAAAATATGTAAATTCTTTTAATTTAGTTGATCCGTAAATTGTTGTGGATATTCCATAGTTCATCACAATATATTAGATAAATTATATTTAAAAATCCAAAATCTACACTGTGAGGGTTTATTTCTCTGTAGATTTTTGGATTTGTAAATCACTGCGTATTGCATATGTATGCAAATTATATTTATGCAGGAAATAGAGAACAATGAAATAAGAACTCATAAACCACAATTGACATGATGTCTCCTGGGAAACCCTTTTAGGAAAAAACCCAACTCGAAAGTGAGGTTGCTCTGCTATATTGATCTAAATAGAAAATGACCACGAGTACAAAGAAGTAAGGCTTGTAGCTTGTGGGATTCTACAATGAACAAATCCTCTCTGTGTGCTCTTTCCCTATCTCATTCCACTCGTCTATGGGACAAGATGCTCTCGAAAAGAATGAAACTATTTTTCCTCCTAGTGGCATGGTTATAACACAACCCCATAACCTACTAGTGGCTAGGTTTAAGTACTTCAACTCTTAATCTAGAGTTACAGTATGAACTCTTTTAGAGTCTTCTTCATAATGGTTACATGGCTAGTCCTTTTTCCATGTGTAATAAGGGTTGATGTGGCATCCTCTTGAATTATGGTGAACAAAACAGGAAGACCAACTTTTAAGTGGCATAACTTTTGCACACAAACTCTGATTGAGTCGATTCTTGCAAAAGGTCTCTATGTGTAGAATAGGGAAAAATGGTGGTGTGCTAAATTGACAAAGTTTTACCCCTAGAAAACATCATTTGATGCCTCAAAATGCTCTTGAAAGGTTTCAAACCCTAATTTTCCAATTAGGGTCTTGTTGATGAAAATGGTCATGTGAGTTGATTCCTCTACTTCTTCCACTCTAAAAGCATTGAGATGGATGAAAACTAATATAATGATCCAATCCGGATTACCCTTCCCAATTTTAGGAGGCTTTTGGATCCCAAAAGCTTTTATTGCACGAGGGGAGGAAATTCTTCCTTTACCTTCTCTCGGGTTTACCATTTAGCCTTGCATGGAAGTTGTCATTTCAACCCAATTTGCCAAGGTCATGCTGCCCCTGTCTTGTAGTTTTAGACCTCTTTTGCAAAACACATTCCTTTGTTAACTCTACCTTAGCATTTGGTGCCAAATCCTCCACAAAAGGTAGGTCCTGTTCCTCTTCTTGCTCTAGCATTGAAGGGCCATAGAGTTTCAAATTCTCCACATTCACCACTGAGTAAATGCACATGTTTGAGGGCAGAATGAGTCTATAGGCGTTATCTCACACCTTTTTCAACATCTCAAAGGTATTGTACTGCAAAGCCTTGGTTTTCTTACTAGGACCCTATAGTCTTTCATTGTTCAACTGTAACCATACTCAATCTCCCACCTTGAATGAATTCTCTATTATGCGCTAATCATTCTTGGCCTTATATTTTTTTCTATGATATATGTAGTGTCTTCAACACCTGTATATGGATCTGCCTGATCTTCTTAATAAAACTTTCAGCCTTCAAGACATCCCTTGTAAGATCCTCCCTCACTCCTTATTGCACATATGCAATATTCCATGGTGAAGGTGGTAGATATAAAAAACAAGTTTCAAATGGGAACTTATTAGTAGATGTGTGGATTGCTCTGTTATAAGAATGTTGTATATATACCAGATGTTCATCCCAGGCATTCAAATACTTCTGATTGTAACCCTTCAAAAGATGCACCAAAGTCCTATTGACCACTTCTGCTTGCCCATTTGTCTATGGACAAAATGATGTAGACCTCTTTAAATTTGTGTCCATCTTCTCCCACAATGTAATCTAGAATGCGCTAAGAAATCTTGTGTCCCTATTTGAAATGATGTTCCTGGGTATTTAAAAGTGCACCTAGAACTGTCCAAAGAACAATTTTGCTACTTCTTTCCCACTGATGGTCTTTTATAATGCATTAGAACATACATCGTGTTGAACCGGTCAATTACCATGAATATGTATTCATATCCCTTCCTAGTTGTTGGTAAATCTCCCATAAAGTCCATGGAAATACTTTCCCAAGTACAAGTGGGTATAGGTAAGGGACGATATGAACCTCATTTCTTGTTACTAGGCTTGCTGGTACAACAAAGCATGCATCATCTTATGAACATAGCAACCCGTTCTTGTATCTTGGGCCAATACACATACCTATGCAAGTTGGCCATTGTTTTCCATTTACCAAGGTGCCTTGCGACCTTGGAGGTGTGAGCCTCTCTAATTAGCTACAATCGCTCACCTTTAGGAATATATAACCTATCCAACCTATAGAGTAACTCCTCTTGGAGATGGTAGCCAAATGTGTTGTCACCATTGTGCACATGACTTTGGCTATGCAACTATTGAAACACCTCCTTGAAGTTCTCATCTTTTGAATATGCCTCTCTGTATGCATCATGGGGGAATGGATCCATGTGCATCAGAGCTCCCAAAGATATGGTTTTTGATGTGGGTGGCCTTGAAAGCATGTCATCGAACTTGTTTGTGTTGCCCTTCTTATACTTGATCACTAAATGAAATTGATGTAGAAAGCCAATCCACTTGTAATGCCTAGTCTATTGTAGATAACTTTGGGCCTACAAGTACTGCAGTGACTGGTGCTCAATGGAGATTACTGTCTCCTTTCCCATCAGATAATGTTTCCACTTCTTCACATCTTGTGCCAGGACAAAGGTCCTTGTCATGGGTAGGGTAGTTAAGAACTACCCCATGAAATACCTTTATTTCTACATAAAGGTTGCTTCCATATCATACCTACTTGTATCTATTTCCACTTCGAAGGGATGTTTCAAGTTCGATAATTCCAGAATTGGTGCCTGATTGATCTTCTTTTTTAGCTCCTCAAAGACCCTTTGTTGACCCTTTCCCCGTTGGAAACTCTTACCACTTCTCGTTATGGTGCGGAGTGGCGTTGCTACCTCTAAAATGAGGCTATGAATTTCCTTAGGTACCGTGCCGCCCCAACAAAACTTCTAACCTCAGAAAAATTAGTAGGCATTGGCCATTTCATGATGGCCACCCTCTTGGCGGGATCTATTTTCAGCGCTCCTCCACTTATTACACCCTAGATACACCAAACACTGCTGTGCAAACTCAACACTTCTTGAAATTTTCTACTAGCTGGTGCTTCTTTAATGTCTCCAACACCTGCATCAAATGTGAGATGTCCTCCTCCCAGGTAGCACTATATAACGATGTATCATCCAAATAGATAATTAAAAATGAATCTATAAAAGGGCACAATATATCATTCATTAATCTCATTAATGTAGCTAGTGCATTACATAGACCAAATGACATGACTAACAACTTATACAAACCTTGTTTGGTGGTGAAGGCAGTCTTCTAGGTATTTTCTTTTTTGACATGAACTTGATGAAATTTCAACTTTAAGTCCATCTTGGTTTAATCATTTCCGAGTTTTTGCAATTGATTCAACATATCATCTATTCTAGGAAGGGGGTATCTGTTCTTGGGCATGATTTTGTTCATGCCATGTAATCAATACACATCTGCCAAGTCTTATCTTTCTTTGGCACAAGGGTGGTGGGTGACCCACATGGTGATTTTCTTGGTCGAATGACACCTTGTTCCAACAGCATTTTCAATGAGATTAGTTTGTGATCCCAAGTCAAACATAACGTTGATATGTGTCTTTGTAACCTATATATTTATATGGAAGAGCTTGGTCTTTTCATTCATTTCCTGTTGCTGGAAGCTACTCAGATTCATCTCCTTCTGTATTGATGTACACGCAATATTCTCATCGACATTAGATCTTCTTTCAACCTAGTTACTTGAATGAGTGGCGATGAGATTCTTCTTTTTATTATCTTTCTTTTTTTTCTTCAGGTCAAGCTTTGGATGCAACTTCCAACACTTGTATTTTATATAACCATCAATGTTACATTGGTTGCTGGGATTTTTACACTGGTGTACCGTGGCATTCATATTTTTATCTTCCCCCCCTTTCCACTTCTTCTTCCCCTCCTTAGAAACATCCTCGTACTCCTGCTTCAATCCACTTGATTGTGCTTTCTTTTGGCCTATGTTCTCTAGGTGCTTTGCCTGTACACAAGCCTCGTACACCAATATGGGCTTGAACTGCATCACTTGCTTCCAAAGATGGCTATGTAAACCCCCTAGATTATTGAGGAATATATATGGGTTCTTTAGGGAGATAACTAACATTATGGCCATCTTTCTAAATTCTATGGTATGCTCCTACTTCTTCTTGAAGTAGTGCTATTGAATCCACTGGTCCTCAACATACATGATAGAGTAAAATTGTAACTTTATGAGGGTTTTAAAGTCCTTCCACTTAGTCACTAGAGGATCTCCTCCAACCCCTAGGTCTCTGTGTGACTTTCCCACTAGGCCGGGGCACGACCCTCTAATTTTAGTTATGTAAATGAGATTTTCTGTTCTTCCTCAATATGATGAACATTGAAATAAGCTTTTAATTGTTGCAATGTGTGATTTAACCTTAGAGCATTGATCTCACATTGATACAACTTGATATTTACATCTTCCATTTTGAATAGAGATTCACAATACTTGAACTAGGTTGATTTTTCTGGGTCCTTTCTTCGGCTCGTCTCTGTTTCTTCTAGATCCGTTGATCTCCCCTCTGATTGGACCTCAACATTAGAAACCCCCATATTTTTTGAATAGACCCAACTTATTGGTCAGGGTCGCGATGAGGAGATTCACATTACGGTTTATATTATAACTTGTGCTCCAAATCGCGGAAAAATATCCTTTGTAGGATTGCAAGGGTTATTTACGAATTCATTGGCCATGACTAAGGTTTATGATTTTTGGCTTAGTCGATCTAGATCCCTAGCATATATCCACAATATACCCAAACAAACATTCTCTCATACTAATATGATTTGTAAACTGCCGTGGATATTCCACTAGACAATTTGTCATAGCAGAGTTGATAAATTATGCTTAAAAAACCAAAATCTACACTATTAGGGCTTATTTCGCTTTAGATTTATGGACCTAAAAATTATTGTTTATTGCATATGCATGCAAATTATAATTATGCATAAAATAGAGAACAATGAAATACGAAATCAAAAACCACAGTTGACACAAGATAGAACCCGAGAAACCTTTTTGGGAGAAAACCCAACTAGAAGGTGATGTTGCTCTACTCTCTTTATTTGAATAGAAAATAACTTTGAGTACAAAGAAGCAAGGCTTGCAGGCTACTACAGTGTAAAAATCCTCTCTGTGTGCTCTCTACCTATCCCTCTTGGATATTCTGCTCGTTTATGGAACAAGATGCATTCGAAGACAATAAAACCCCTTTTCCTCCTAGTGGCATGGTTATAAAATAGCTTGATAGCTTACTAGTAGTTAGATTTGAATCCAACTCTTATTTAGGGTTACAATATGGACTCTTCTAGAGTCCTCTCCATTGGTCACATGGCTAGTCTATTTTCCATGTATAATAGGGTGTAACATGGCATCCTCTCGAATTGTGGTGGACAAAACAAGAAGCTCAACTTCTGAATAGCATGAATTTTGCATACAGACTCCAATTGAGGTGATTCTTGCACCGCTGGAAATCTCTCTATGTGTAAAATATGACAAATAATTCCATGCTATAGAAATAAGTTTTACCACCCAAAAATGCCATTTGGTGCCTCAAAATGCTCTTGAAAGGTTTCAAGACCCAATTTGCCACATTGGGTCCCACTAATGAAAATGGTCTTGTGAGATGATTCTTCCACTTTTTCCACTTTGAAAGCATCAAGATGGATGAAAAAAATATAATGATCCAATCTGGATCACACCTCCCCATTTTGGGAGGCTTTTGGTCCCCAAAAGCTTCTACTGCATGAGGTGATGAAATTTTTCGTTCACCTTCTCTTGTGTGTACCATTTAGCCTTGCTTGGGAGTTGTTTTGTCAACCCAATTTGCCAAAGATCATGCTGTCCTTTTTTTGTAATTTAAAAATCTTCTGCAAAACTATATCCTCTGTCAACTCTACCTGAGCATATAATGCCAAATCCTATACAGATGGCAGGACATGTTCCTTTTCGTGACCTGACATGGAATGCACATAGAGTTTCAGAGTCTCCACATCCACCACTGAGTAAATGCCCATGTATGGAGGTAGACCAAGTCTATAGGAATTATCTCCCATCTTTTCTAGTGTCCCAAAGGGACTGCACTATATATCCTTGATTTTATTACCAGGGCCTTGTAGCCTCTCCTTGTTCAACTGTAACCATACTCTGTCTCCCACCTTGAACGGATTTTCTGTTATATGTTGATCATGCCTAGCCTTATATTTTCAATGTCACTTTTATAATATATCTTGTACTTGTATATGGATCTTCTTGGTCTTCTCAACAAAATTTTCAGCCCTCAAGCCATCCCTTGTGAGATCCTCCCTCACTCCTCCTTGCTTCGCATATGCATTAGATCCAAAGGGTAAGGTGGTGGATATCCAAAACAAGTTTCAAATGGGGACTTACATGTAGAAGTGTGGATTGCTCAGTTATAAGAGTGATGTATATATACCATATTTTCATCCTAGGTCTTTGGGTGCTTTTGATTGTAACCCCTCAAAAGTTGTAGCAAAGTCTCGTTGACTTCTTCTATCTACCCACAGGTCTGTGGATGGAATTTTGTAGACCTATTTAACTTCGTGTCCATATTCTTCCATAATGTAGTCCAGAATACATTGAAAAATCTTGTTTCTCTCTTTAATGACGATTCTTGGTATCCCAAAGTGGCACACTCAAATGCATCTAAAGAACAAGTTTGTTGCTTCTTACCCACTGATGATCTTTTTACAGTGCATTAGAACACACATATTGTTGAACATGTCAATTAAAAAGAATAGGTAGTCATGTCCCTTCTTGGTTGTTGGTAAACCTCCCACAAATTCCATGGAAATACTTATGAATACAAGTGGGTAAAATTAAGGGATGACATAAAACTTATTTCCTATTATTATGCTTACTGGTACAAAAAAACATTTATCCTCTTATGAACCTAGCTACCTATTTTTGTATCTTGGGGCAATACACATACCTATGCAAGTGGGCCACTGTCTTCCCTGCAATAAAGTGCCCTATAGCCTTGGAGGTGTGGTCCTCTCTAATAGTTGCAATCACTCACCTTTAGGAACACATGACTGAGTTATCTAGCTTGTAGAGTAACCCATCCTAGATATGGTAGTCAACTGTGTTGTTATCATCGTGCACATGACTCTAGCTCTACAACTATTGAAACACCTCCTTGAAGTCCTCATCTTCTGAATATGCCTTTTTGTATACATCATTGGTGAATGGCTCTATGTGCATTAGAGTTTCCTAGTTTGTTGTATCTTACTATGGGCCTGCAGGTACTGTAGTGGCTAGTGATCTGTGTGGATTACTATTTCCTTTCCCATCGGGTAGTGTTTCCACTTCTCCTAAGCTTGTACTAGGGCATAGGGCTCCTTGTCATATGTAAGGTGGTTAATAACTTCCCCATGAAATACTTCATAATGTTAGCATATAGGGATTCCTCCCTCCGTCAAGACTGCTCCCATAACATACTTGGTTGAATGAAACCATGTTCCAATAGCTTCTTCAATGAGATTCACTTGCGATCCTGAGTGAAATTGAGGATCGTTCTTTATCTTTTAACCCCATATCTTTATATGGCAGAGCCTGGTCTTTTCATTCTCTTCATGTTACTAAAGGCTACTCAGATTCACGTCCTTTTGCATTGATGTAAAATGATTTTTTCATCTACATTTGAGCTGCCTTCAAACCGATTGTCTGAATTAGTGGCCATGAGATTCTTCTTCTTATTTCTTTCTTTTTGTTCTTCGAGTTAAGCTTTGGATGCATCTTCCAACACTTGTCCTTTGTATAACCGTTAATGTTACAATGGTTGCAGATTTTGCTGACATCTTTTCACTGGTGTGTAGCTATTGTATTTTTATCTTTTCCCGATCTCCACTTCTTCTACCCCTCGTCAAAAGAATCCTGGTTCTCCTTCTACTTCAATCCACTTTATTTCCCTTTCTTTTGACTTATGTTCTCCAAGTACTATTCTAGTACACAAGTCTCATCCACCAATTTGGGCTTGAAAAGTATCACTTGCTTCCGTTGATGGACGTGTATATCCCCCATATTATTGAGGAGTAAATATGGGCTCTTTGGGGAGATACCAATATTATGGTCATTCTAAATTCTGTGGTGTACTCTTGTATGCTCTGCCCCTGCTTCTTCCTGAAGTATTGCCACCGGATCAAAATGTCCTCTACATACCTGATAGGGTAAAATTGTGACTTCATGAGGGTTTTAAAGTCATCCCACTTAGTCGCTGGAGGATATTCCTCTAACCTCAAGGTCTCCGTATGGATTTTTCACTAGGTGAGGACATGACCCTCTAATTTCAACTGCACAAAAGAAATAATATGTTCTTCATGTATATGATGAACACTTAAATAAACTTCTAGTTGGTGCAATCAATGATTTAGCTTAGAGCATCAATCTCACCTTGATACAAATTGATATCGACCTTCCCTTCCATTTTGAACAAGGACAATGAATGGATCGCGACACTTGAATTAGATTGATCTTCTTCGAGGACTTTCTTTGGTTCATTCTCTGATTCTTTCAGATCTCCTGATCTCCCCTTTGATCAAACCTATGTGTTAGAACCCCCATCTTCTTCAAATATATAGAGTTGATTGGTCAGGGCCGCCATGAGGAGATTCACATTACGATTTATAATTGCAACTTGTTCTTCCAACCATGAAAGCCTCTCCTTTGCAGGATCACAAAGGTTATTCACAAATTCATCGACCATGACCGAGGTTTTCTGACTCTTGGCTTAGCTGATCTATTTCCCCTGCAAATATCCATAATGTATCCAAAGAAACCTAATCTTATACCAATATGATTCGTAAATTATGTGGATATTCCATTAGAAAAATCGTCATAATAGATCTAATAAATTATATTTAAAAATCCAAATTCTACAATATGAGGATTTATTTCTCTTTAGATTTCTAGATTTGAAAATTACTATCTATTGCTTATGCATGCAAATTATAGTTATGTGGAAAATAGATAAAATTAAAATAAGAACTCACACACCACAATTGACACATGATATTTGGGGGAAAACTCAGCCAGAAGGTGAGGGCACCCTGCTCTCGTTCTCCAAATAGAAAATGACTACGGGTCCAAAGAAGTAATGTCTTTGGATCGTGGGATACTATAGTGAAAAAATAATCTTTTTGTGCCCTCTCCCTATCCATCTCGGCTAGTCCGCTCATCTATGGAACAAGGTGCACTTGAAAACAATGAAACCTCTTTTCCTCCTAGTGGACCAATTATAACACAATCTAATAGCCTACTGGTGGTTAGGTTTGAACCCTACTCTTATCTAGAGATACAATATGAATTCTTCTAGAGTATTCTCCATCATGGTCACATGACTAGTCCCTTTTCTATGTCTAATGGGGGCTGGAGTGGCATCCCCTCGAATTATGGTGGATAAAACAAGAAGGTCAAATTTCGAGTGGCATAAACTTTGCATGCAAACTCCGATCAATGCAATTCCTTCACTGTTGGAAAGGTATCTATGGGTAGAATATGAAAAAAAGGTGTCACACTAAGGCGACACAGTTTCACCCCCCAAAAAATGCTTGTTTATGTCAAAAAAATCTTAAAAGGTTTTAAACCCCAATTCGACAAATTGGGTCATGCTAATAAAAATGGTCATGTGAGATGATTCCTCCACTTTTTCCATTTTGAAAGCATCAAGATGGATGGAAAACAATCTAATGATGTAATATGTATCACATTGGTTCATTAGTTTATTACATTTTTTGAGAAGATATCTTTGAATATCTTTGTGCAGCAAGAGAGCCTCTTCTCAACAAGGGAGGATTTAGAATACATTGTTTCCAACTAATTACTTGGATAAGAAGTGTTATGTAGGACATGCCCATCATGTTAAGGTTTCCCATGACTTGGAACTAGCCCAATTGTGTGTAATACTATGTTTACATGGAGAAGATAATATGATGGCACAAATGTGTTCTTTCTTATAACATGGTACATGTATAAGCTTTAGACATCATTAATCAAATCATGGGAAACTTGAAAATACTTCCACATTAATGGGATTTGATCTAAGGAATATAAAGTATTCATGTTATGAAAAATAACTACATCAAATGTAGCTTTGTTGAAACTTGCAAAGTAAAATGAAATTATTTTATTATACCATAGTGAATTCTTCTTCATAGAGTCATGATGCAACCATTGATTTTAAGTATAAATCACAAGAATAATGTTATGAAGAAAAAAATTTATTGTGTATGGTTGATTAAAATACTCAAATTCCTTTAACTTAGTGGTTTATTACAATTTTTTGACAAGATACTTTTGAATATCTTTGTGCAACAAGAGAGCCCCTCCTCAATAGGGGAGGATTTAGAATGCATGGTGGCAAACTAATTACTTGGCTAAGAAATGGTAGGTAGGGGGTGTCCATTATATCAAAGTTTCCGATGACTCATACCTAGCCCCAATTGTGTGGAACACTATGTTTTCATGGAGAAGAGAAGCCACTAGGAATGAAATATGTCACTTGAAGGATTTGAAAATCAATGGAGGCACTATCACCACCTTCACTTAACCACTGAACCAAAAACCTATTGATAATGGTTAATTGATTTTAATGATATCCTTTTTAGAGTTGTACCCAAAAACAAACTTTTGCTAAGGTTTGAGTATCATGTTCTTTTTATTTTTCTTCTACATTGGAAGGTATTATGTTTGGGACAATTGGAGGACATTGGAAGAATTTGTGTTCATGACAAATGGATGATTTCACGAGCATGTAGCTTATGTTATATTATTTAGGTACCACTCTTTCATTAGAGTGGATTGTACAATATTTATAAATGTAATAGATGTGATTTTTCTATCTTGTTTTTGATAGATCTATCCCATCCTTTAACGTATGTATTTTCATTGAAACACTTTGCATCATTAACCTTCCTTGCATAAGTGTGTGTGAAATCTTGTCTAGATATTCACGTGACTTATTATTTTTTTTACTATAATTTACCTTGTGAGTGCTTGACTGATTGGAATTATGTTTACGATTTGGATGACTCCTAATTTGATAAGAAATTTGTTGGTAGCCATGTCACCTCTTTTTGTTCCAAATCCTTGTGTTAAACTTCATTTGTTTAGGTATCATGAAACATGTCAATTCTTGTTGGCGGAGCACTACCTTGTATAACATCAACATAATCTCCTCTTTGGCCCCATTTCTTTCAATAATGACCCTTCCAAGCAACATTTTCATCCTCCAATAAAGGTTATTTGTGAGAAGGTATTGATTTTTGTATTCCTTTGGTGTGCCTAGGATCAGACTCCCACTCAGTGATGTCCATTAAAAGCTCCAAATTTGAAATACAACCTTGTTCCACTCATACATCAACCTCAAACTCCTAGATCTTTTCCATAACCACTATAGGGACCTGTTCATGAAATGAACAAGTATATTACTCCTCCTTGGATTGAACACAAGAACCTATCATTCCACCTTGACTTCCAATCCCTCAGGGACATCGCGCTCTCTACCTAACCAACTTTCCAACCCTAGGGAAACATACCAATGATATCATCTATGCGATATGAAATGGACCTGTAAACATAATGAGAACCAGGGCCCATATAACTTGCAAACACTCACAATGGATATTGCAAGGTCAAGAAATCTCACTCGTAAAAAATGAATACAAAGAGGGACAACTCAAGAATAATAATGATGGGGGAAAAAACCACCAAAACCACATCCTTGAGGGCCTCAATGTTTGAAAATTCCAAGTGAGGTTGAGAGCAATGAATGGCCTATGCTAAACCAACATCGAAAATGATGTTGAATTCATTGTATCTTCTGATTTCCAGGCTTTCCAATGTGTGAGTTGCAATGATTCCCCATAGCTAGTTCTCATTCCGCGTACTTACCACCTTCGGAAATGATCCCATGCCCATCACATGTTGGTAGGTAGGTAGCATTTCACCCTCGCTGATTGCATGGGGTGAGTGTTGTCTTATAGCTTCTTGCCTCACCTGATTTAGGGGTGATTTATATGCTCTCTTGACTTAATTTTCGAACATACATTTCAATGGGGTTAAGCTTGCCCTTTTTTTATCATAAAAAACATAGGAACTTGATTAATAATAACAACAATCATCATAGAAATTCCATACTTTTCTTGGTTAATTTACTCTTTCTTATTCATACCTTCAATTTAATGTCTATGCTTCTCGCTGCAATTTATTTGATTTATTTGTTTATGTTTTGGTTTTCACTGTGATCAATTCTCTAGTACTTAATATTTTGTGCAAAAAAATATGAATATAATTTGTTAATTTTGAAATGACCACTTCCAACATAGAATCAAACTTGTTACATTAGTAGGCCAAACTAAATGTCACAACAATAACATACATAATTATTTTAATTCATACTTTTGACATCTTATGACATGATTTTTTTTTAACACCATCACCTTTTTTTATAAAGAATATCCATCTCATAAACACAAGGACATCTCAAGTCATCCCCTTTAAATGGATTTCCAAATACCAATGACGATGACTTGAAATGTGCACAAGCATCATTATTGTGTTTCAAATACATCAAAACCTAAGATCGAGTGGTCATAATACAAATTTGGACATCAACTGACAAAGATATCTCTTTAAAACTCCCTATATGTGTCATATGAAATTCATCAATGCACCAATGTAAATAAAAAAATGTGAATGATATTTTAAGTAATAAGAAAGATGGGTCAAAACTTTGAAAAATCCATTACGTAACGAGTCAATGTAAAGTTGTGCAAGGCTATTATGCGATTAGACTCAAAGCACAACAAAATCCCTTACAACAAAGTTATGAATTGTAGAAACAAAACTCTTAGTTACCTCCCTTTATCCAAGAGATTTAATTTAGCATTTTTTTAGGATACCTTTTGCAATATAACCATTCCTTAGAAATTATTTGCAAATTATGATGGATTTAAAAAGAACTTGAAAAAAACAATTTCTCAAAAATATTTCACATTGAGATATATTATGGATATTTAGAATACAAATGGTTATGACATAATGATGCAATTTTCTTCAACAACTACCAACACATCAGTTAGGCATTGCATCTTAGTGCATTATTTTGATCTTTTTCTTGCATCATCATCCACTAAAGTCTCCACTCATAAATGAGACATAACATCCACCTCTTCAACTTTGTAACTATGAGACATAAAATCCACATTGACATGCCCCTCTTACTTGTTGTGGGATGGCTAACTCAAATTCACATGTTTTATTTTAATTACTCTAACATCCATATCCCTAATCGAGGAATTATTCCATATCTTCAAATCTTTTTAGCCTTCAACATAGTCACACTAATTGGCCTATAGACACACAATGCATACAATGCACACAAATCATAAAGAAACAAGGAGGTTAGGCATATATAGGTTAGGTAGGAACTTGAGGAGTGAACAACCATTAGATTTCCATGTATCCTCTATCTTTGGTCCAAGTTATCTATCTTCTTGAATTTGAATTTCATATTGGTCATGACTTTTGCATATATAGAATTCTTGTTGGGACAAGATCAAAAAGTGAATTTTCTCACATATAAGCCATGCCTGAAAATAATCTTAAGATAAGAGAACATGTAAATACTCACAAGTCATTAGAATAAAATTTGAGTACAATTTTCAACCTTTCCTTTTGTAATGCAATGTATTCTGCAAAATTTGGATGCTAAGACTCGAAACACCATAATACCACATCCTCCATGTGTGAAAGAAAAATGTTTGTATCAAGGGAGAAAATTACACACATGCACTTTGACTTTTGCAAACATATTTTATGATGATGTAATAAATTACATTTAACTCATCAATGCACATCATCGACATGTCATAGCCAAGAGGTTCAACACACTTAACAAGTTGGTGATCAAAGTTAACAATCATAGTTTGGGTATTGCACCAATGATTATATTGGACCTAGTTGATGCACATACCAACTAACCTAATTCAAAGGATTGACCAAGGAATTATTTTTGTTCATTTTGCACAATTTTGATGATTAGGGATCATGTCCATTGATGCATTTGATCATTAAATCTTGTATAAATATGTACCATTTGTACTTGTAAATGGTGAGTTTGGGAAACTAGCATTTGTTGTTTGTGTTCATTTTGTTGCTCAACTAGGTCGAACTCCATATTCGTCCTGAGTATACAACTCGAGTAATGATGGTTTCTTACAAGACTTTCAATGTCATCTAGTTTTGGATATATATATATATGTGTGTGTGTGTGTGTGTGTGTGTGTGTGTGTGTGTGTGTGTATGTATGTATATGTACATATATATATGTATGTACATATATATATATGTATGTACATACACACACACACACACACACACATATATATATTGCACATTTGAGCAATCATTGCATCTTCGGTTGCATGATAAGAGGTACTCGAAACCCCAGGGCACAAGGTTTTGGAGGAATGGGCACACAAATAAGGTTTGCGGGCTTAGAACCCAAGATGGGGGTTTTTCACCCAAAGGAATTGGATCAAAACCAACATGAATTTTATTGGTTTGACTGATGGAGATAGATAGAGGACCTCTATAGGAACTAGGGGAAACATAAATAATCCAAATTGGAGGTCTAAAAGTGGAGAAATGAATTTATATGTATGCTGGTGGATTAATTTGTGAACAAGTCAAGTCAACTTGAGTTAAGATAATCCCACAAGGGAAATTTGTTGACACCCATGGTTTGCATATAAATAAAGGAGGATGTGGAGGCTAAACGACATATCCAAAGTGCAAAAAAAAACATAATAATACATCTTTGAGGAAACTACAATAAGGAGAGAAAAAAGTTGTGGGATCAAAGGACTGTTTGAAGTAGGTTTTGTCTCCATTTGTAGGACTAAGATTGCAAAGGGTCGTCTAATGTCATAAGGACGGTTTTGGGTCTTGTGTATGGTTTTTGGTGTGGTGTTTTCTCCTTGTTTTGGTAGGCCAAAACTCTTGAGAAAGTGAAGAAGGGCCGAGCACTGTTTTTGAGGCAAGAAAGGGTGTTGTGAGGCCTAATTCTAGGCTAGAAACCAAGCCCAGATACCAAAGAATGGGAGCACGAGGTAAGGGAAGGAAGGACACAACCAATGGTGGAATGTCAGAGCATTTTGGGAGGGTTGTAACAAGTTTTTTGGGTGCCCTAACCAGTGGATGAAAGCTACAACAGTATACACACGAATCAAAGATATGTATGTGATATATTTAAGTCGTTTTGGTGCTAGTGGATGAGGTCCAAATTGGAAAATTTTGGTTGAACATCCTAAGAGAAATACACACCATTAGTTGCACATGTGCCAAGGTCAAGAAGAGCAGCAGGAGTTTGTAGGACAAATTTTTCATATTCTTGAGTTGATGTGACTTGCTAGAGGATGTTTTCCTAGTGTAGGAAAATGGTTGGAGCAACCAAAATAATAGGAGTTAGGAGGGTCTTAGTGGTTTGATCCAAGCCCTAAGTACATCCTCTTGAAGGACTAAGAGGATTGTTCGAAGAGGTAGAGTTGGGTGAGCTCAACACTGCTTCTTGAAGGACGAAGAAAGGAGGTCAAGGGAGAAAATCACATCAACCCAAGTTCATTATTGAATAAGGAAATTTGAAAATGGTAGGTGGAAACCTTCTGTGCCCTAAGTGTGTCTTTGTCAGGAAGCACATGAAGATACTAGTGGGAAAAAAGTCCCTAAGAGTTGTGTCCTTGAAGGACTAAGGGGAAACTAGTGGGAAAGAATTCCTAAAGGAGTTGAGGAGTAGCAGTGGGTAGTTGAGAGTTGTTCACAAATGGAGTTAGGAACAAATCGATAAGACTCTCGATGTGTTGATGCGTCAAAGGACTAACAATCAAATAGAGAAGTGGGGGCCGTGTTCAATGACCTAATGGAGTTGGTTCATTGATAGAGGTAGAGTTGTGTTGTTGCAAATAAAGAGCCAAAGGACTAGGCAGGTGTGTTTAGGGTACAATCGAGGGGACATGAGAGAGCGTGCTACATCAACTAGATGGTTAGTGTATCTTGTTCTGGCAGTTTGGTTGTCATAATTGTTGACACCAAGTCCTAGTTGTAGTCTTGTATAAATGGATGTATGAGGGCTATTGTCCCCGGTACATGAGCCCTAGACTATTGTATTATTAGTTTGATTAATATAACAAAGTTGGGTTGTTGAAAATTTGTAAAAATTTGTTTATATTTGTGCACTAGTAGATTTACTGCTATATATTGTTCTGTTGTGCAAAGTAGTTTGTTATTATACTTGGACTGGTAGCGTCAGTGCTTGTTAGATTATATCCTAGACTCTAGTATCATGGAAAAACAATAGTTTAATGGTAGATTGATGGATATTTATATGTTGATGTTCATTCACTTATCACTTAAGTTTTCATACATTAAAACACTTGATTAGTCATTAGCATAATATATAAAAAATAGTTTAATAGTCACCCAACCTTAAATGCTTATGCACTCCATGGTTGTGTTGGAAATACTGGGGGGGGGGCTGAATCAGTATTTCTTATTATTTTTTAATTGTTCTAGTGATTGCCAAAAGCATATATAGATATGTATATGTATACACAGAACACAGAAATCAACAGCTGGAATAAATGCTTTTATTAAAACTCAAGACAGAGTAATAAAAAAAATACAATATAAATATATATCTGACTGTGAATAGTTGCCAAGCTCCAACTTGGACTTCAGCAAGGCTCCAACCTCCAGAGCACCAACTCTGATGCAGTGGTTCTGTACTTAGGAGCACCTACCCCTAATGACTTTAGTCCTGTTCAGTTCTGAGGCTCCAACCTCTTGGGCTCCAACCCAACTTTGGTATACACTGGTATGCTGCTGCATTTTGTTTAGCTGAGGTCCTCTCACTCCTACTCTCCTACCTCTATTGCTTATGTTGCCTCTATAGCCTCCGCTGCTTTTGCTGCCTCTTTTGCCTTTGTTGCTTCCACTATCTCTCGCTCAGGTTATTCATCACAACAACAACACCAACAGTTCTATGTTTTTACTGTTTTATATGTATTTCAGATGCTCTGACTCTTCGTTTCCGCTTTCCACCGCCTCTTTGGCTTCCTCCTCAGTCGTTGTCGTTTCCTATGACTCGCTTGATCTTTCAGCTTCCCTCCTTGGTTGCTATGGCTTCCTCTGTGTTGGCTTTCCATGCAACTTCTTGGCTTTACGATCACTGTGTGTTAAAACTGTAACACAGGCCCGTTTTTTTCAATGATAATAGGCATCCACCGAGACTGTTTTGTTTAACGGACGTGTTATGCTCCAGTCGTAATCTCCATCAACCTGATACACCCCATGTAACTGACGCTCAGCCTCCTAATTCATCAGAATAGTTATCATAGGCCTTTTGGCCCAAAACCCCGTGCAACACAAAAAACTTGATTACACAGGAAATATGTGCACAACAGTTGAAAAGACTGAAGGGGCAGACTTTAGGAAATATTACACCTGCATTTAAACAACATCAGGTCTGCTCCTCCACAACATTATCGCAATCGGCAATCCTGGCTTCCCGGAGTTCTTTATATAGTGACCTCATGACATCGCCGATGGCCAATGGGCCGATCCTCCTGCAGACGCGATATGGTATTAAATAACAGTTGATATTCTCGTTGGGTCCGCAACCATTCATCGCAATCAGGGTTTGCCCTTGGCGGAGGTCCGATGCGATATTGCTATTGGCGACCGCAAGTCGCATATGGTCAGGGCCTTACACTGTATTACCTCCGCTCCGATTTCCCGATGCGATAATCGCTATCGGCGATCGCAAAGGGGCCGCTTGACACACTGTAACGCCCGCTTCCGAAGTGCCGATGTGATGTGCCGGACCCGATAGGATCCCAAATCTCCCGTGCATATATTTTCAAGTCCGGTTTCCACCTACGATAGTGTAACAACATATATACGTGAGTTTTGGCCTCCGATAGTGTATTGTCGGGGATGCATAGCTTGCCTGCCGATAGTGTTAAGGTTGCTCCCGATAGTGTTTAAATGCATGCAAATATATATATATATATATATATATATTTGCATTCATTTAAACACTATCAGTTTTGCCTCCAATAGCTCCTCATCTTTGGCATATATATATATATATATACATATATATATATATTTATATGTTATATATATATGGCTCCTCCGTTTGCTCCTCGAATATTTCCATATTGACATCAATGACAATCTGTGTCCAACAATCTCCCCCTTTGCTATTGATGGCAATATTCTCCTGCTCTCCTCCTTTAACATCAATGGCAAAGGAATGCATATGGATTCCCCCTGTCAAACTGCTCCCCCTGTCCTGCTGCATCTTTTGAATGAACTTGAGTGATGATAAAGAAATAACCCCCATCTTTTGACGCAGATGTTCGAATGCTTCTCGAGAAAGAGGTTTTGTGAAAATATCAACTATCTGCTCTTTGTACTGATATACTCCAGGACGATGTTTTGTTCAGCTACTTGCTCACGGAGGAAATGATATTTGACTGGTATGTGTTTGGTTCTTGAGTGCATCACTGGATTTTTGCTGAGACTGATAACACTTGTGTTGTCACGATAAACGGTAATTGGTTGATCTATACATATTGCGAGATCTTTTAGGGCTTCCTTCATCCATAGTATCTGAGAACAACAGTCTGCTGCAGCAATATACTCAGCTTCGGCTATGGATAATGATATGGATGACTATTTTTTGCTGAGCTAGGATACCAAACAGTCTCCTAGGAAGAATGCATTTCCACTAGTGCTTTTCCGATCATCTATACATCCAGCCCAATCAGCATTGGCGTATGCAGTTACAGTCAGTGTTGAGTCCTTCGGATACCAAAGACCGAAATCAGAAGTTCCCTTCAGATATCTGAGAATTCTTTTTACAGCTAAAAAATGGGATTGTTTGGGAGCAGATTGAAATCTTCCCACCATTCCCACTGCTTGCATTATGTCTGGTTGTGTAGCTATTAAGTATAGAAGGGCTCCAATCATTGACCTGTAATGAGTTGCATCTACTAGAGGGGAGTCATCATCTTTTCTCAGTTTGCAGTTTGTGGTCATAGGTGTGCTCATGGGTGCACAATCCTCCATTCCATATTTTTTGAGCACGTCTTTTAGATATTTGGTTTGAGATAAACACAATCCTACTCTGGTTTGAGATATTTGAAGTCCAAGGAAGTGGGACAGCTCTCCTATCATTGAAATCTCAAACTCTTTTGACATGTTTTGAGAAAATTCATGGCTCATTTCATCATTATTACTAGCAAAAATCATATCATTGACATAAACAAGAGCAACTAGTAACTTACCTTGATCTGTCTTTATGTCTAGATTACTTCCAACCACTCCCTTTTTGAAGCCTTGTTGTTGTAGATAGTGATCCAGTCTTGCATACCAAGCTCTAGGAGCTTGTTTCAACCCATATAAATCCTTTTTCAACTTACAGACTAAGTCCTTTCCTGCTGTTAGATCAAAACCTTTTGGCTGCTCCATGTTGACTTCCTCCTTGAGTTCCCCATTTAGAAATGCTGATTTCACGTCCATTTGATAGATTTTGAATCCTTTTGAGCAAGAAAATGCCAAGAACACCCTGATAGCTTCCATACAGGCCACTGGTGCAAATGTCTCTTCAAAGTAAACTCCTTCAATTTGTGAATAGCCTTTGCAGACAAGTCTTGCCTTGTTTCTGATAACCTGTCCTTCCTCATTCATTTTATTTTTGAACACCCATTTGGTTCCTATTATGCTTTTGTCCTTTGGACGAGGTACCAACTCCCATGTCTTGTTCTTCTCAATTTGGGGCATTTCTTCTTCCATGGCTTTTACCCAATGAGGATCCTTACTTGCTTCTACAAATGTTTCTGGTTCTATCATAGATAGGAGGGAAATGACTTTTCTCTTGGGTGTGATTGTCATCCTTATTCGGGTCTGCACACCTTCATCTCTATCTCCAATGATATGCTCTTCTGGATGATGTCTTTGGACATACTTCATCTTTGAAGGGGTATTAGGTGGTTCTCTTTCCTATTCTCCTTCTTCTTCTTCCTCATATGTTTCTTCTTCTTTAGGTTCTTCTTCTTCAATGAGAGAGTCATCTTCATGTTCTTCAATTTCCCTTTCTGGAAGATCTTCATCAACCTTTACATCAATGCTTTCCACTATTTTCTTCAGTCGATAACTGTAGCACTTGTAAGCCTTGCTCCGTGTAGAGTATCCAAGAAATATCCCTTCATCAACCCGAGAATCAAACTTTCCAGGTGAGCCATCATTTATTTTTATGAAGCACTTGCTTCCAAAGATCTTGAAGTACTTCACCGAAGTAGGTCTTCCTTTCCATAGCTCATAAGGAGTTTTATCACAATTTGGTCTTAATTCAGTTCGATTTAGTGTATAGACAGTTGTCCCTACTGCTTCTCTCCAGAATCTAGGCTGTAAGTCTGCTGCTAATAGCATAGTTCTTGCCATTTCTTGGACTGTTCGGTTTCGTCTTTCAACTACCCCATTTTTCTGAGGTGTTATGGCAGCTGAGAATTCCCTTTTAATTCCATGAATAGTACAGAACTCACTAAACTCGTTTGATGTGAATTCTCCTCCTCTGTTTGTTCTGAGGCACTTAATTTTTGAATCTTTTTCATTTTTTACAAGGGCTTTTAGATTCTTAAAACACTCAAAAGTTTTAGATTTATACTATATGAAATATATCCACATCATTCTAGTATAATCATCAACAAATAACACAAAGTGCTTTTCTCGTTGGAGTGCTTGATTTCTAGTTGGCCCACACACATCAACATGGATGATCTCCAAGGGCTTCGATGTAGAGAGCTCCTTTGTCTTGTGGCTGATTTTGGTCTGCTTTCCACGTTGACATGGACCGCATACTGCTTGATTTGGTTTGGATAGCCTTGGGATATCTCGTACATCTTTAATCTTGCTGATATTGATCAAATTTTCGAAGCTTGTATGTCCAAGTCGCTTGTGCCACAACCAACTCTCATATGTCTGACTCAAGTAGCATTTATTTTCTCGAATATTGTTTAGAATGTAAATGTTGTTTGGTGTTCTTACCCCTTTTGCCACAAGTTTCCCTGAGACAGAGTTCCTTATTTCACAGTCTTTGGTGCTGAAAACAAACTTATGTCCTTGATCATAGATTTGGCTGACACTTAGGAGGTTGTGTTTGTGTCCGTCAACCAGCAGAGCATCTTGAGCTTTTCCTTTTCCATTGATCAGAGTAACTGTTCCTTTTCCTGCAATTCTGCCAGATCCGCTTCCAAAGGACACATTCACTTCCTTTTTTTCAATGAGAGAAACTTCCTTCTGTCTCCTGTCATGTGTCTGGAGCACCCACTATCTACAAACCACTGGTTTCCATTATTTTGAGCATATAGAGCCAGGGCGCACTTGTCCATGCTGGAGTTCTTGCTACTCGTCTTTCTTCCTTTGAGTGGGCAGTCTTGTTCATAGTGTCCATTATTGTAGCAGAAAGAGAAAATCAGATCAAATTGGGTCAAGGGATCAAATGAATTGAAGGTTTTGATTTGTCCCTGCCTTTTGGGGGCATATGAGTTGATTATTCGATCATTTGGCTTTGTCTTTTCACTTCTGCGACCCATAAAATGTCTGGCTTGATGACCGAAGTTTTTACAGTGAAAGCAGTGTCCAAGAAAGATGGTTTTGTGCTTGTTGAAGCAACCACAGTTTGAGTCGATTTCCTTCCTGGGAATTACTCCTCTCTCGTTCTTTGGATTTGCGATGGGCCCTTGGTGGAGTACAGGTTTGCATTTGCTGTAGTGTCCATGATTCGACTCCACACTCTTCTTTGGAGTAATTCTCTCTTCATTCTTGGGTGTTGGCATTATGAGACAAGTATTGTCCTTGATGGCAAATCACACTGATGACAAATCATAGTGCAGAAGGATAGCAGCAAGGAATTGATGGTCAGTCTACAAGTATGAAGAAAAATATATACACGCTGGTTCACTATATACCAAGTCGCGTATACGCAGGTTCGCTATATACCAAGTCACGTGTACACGCTGGTTGGCTTCAGTAAAAGTGCGTGTATGTGGAAAACTTATCTTTGGTCCATGGCGGTTATTCCTTGGAAGTTGTGGCTATGGTTTTGGACCTTGGTGTCTCGACGGACGTGTTGATCCCTAGTTTTGAAGTTGATGGTATTGATTTCTATGGTTTTGGCCCTTGGTATTGAACAAGGCCTAAGGCTATATAAGGAGAAGGAAATCATTAGGCGAGTGTATCTGAAAAAGTCTTGAATATCTGATGAAGTATTAGATCCAGTATGCAGGTTATTGGTTGATGATGTATTGCTTGATCTGAGCTAAGGAGAGATCACATCGGTTGATGGAAGACTAGATCTAAGGACAGATCGGGATCTAATGGTTTGAAATGCACTATTATGATATGGTTGATTATGCGTATTTCTAGATCTGCATACTGACGCAATGTTATGTTCTGGGTCTAACTGATGTCTGGTACAACTGCAAGTTGAGAGAATTTATTTTTAGATCTGTACGCAGGTTGTCTTCGGTAAAAGCGCGTGTATACGCGGGTTGCTCTCATTGAAGTAGCGTATATCTTTTGAAGCTTGATTTTTGGGTTTGCAGTTGGGTCTGACTGTTATTGCAGAGTTCTGTAGTCTGCTCTGTGTTCTGGTGACTGGTGTTGACAGGGTTTCAGTGGTTCAGTGATTCAAAGATTGATGATGCTAGTATTGGTTGTTTTATGCTTCAATGATTTGTGAATGAATCATGGTCTTCAGATTGTAATGTTGTGCTTCAGGAGTACCCAGTCTGAAAATTGATGAAAAGTGGTACCTGAAGGAAAGAAGATTGTAGGCCTGCACCTACGTACTAGTATCTTAGCTAGTACAAGAGCAAAGGGGGTTGGAGCTCCCTTCCAAGGAAGTTTGGAGAACGAGAGAAGGTTGAAGCCTTCTGCAGGTTGTAGCCTGCGTACTGGTATAAGGCTGCACCAGTACAAAAGATTGTAAACTGAAGTTCTTATTAAAGAAAGATAGAGACGACTTGCAGCAGGTGGTTTTCACCCACATTGGGTTTCCACCTTATATCATGGTGTTCATGTGTGTGGCTTTTGTGTGATGATCTGTTCTGTTATACTGCATCTGTTTGCTCTGAATATGGTGAATAATGTCCTAATGCATTTAACTGAAGATAAACTAACTGAAGTATAAGTTTTATGGTTATACGCTGGTTTCTTTAGACACAGTAGCGTGTACACGCTGGTTCACTTAACTGAAGTAGCATATATGTTTCTGAGCATTGAAAAAGTTTTATTGATCTGATAATACTGATTCACCCCCCCCCTCTCAGTATTATTTTCAACAATTGGTATCAGAGCAGGTCCTTCAGAGAAGCTTGATCGCTTGAAGGTAGATCGTTCATCATGAGCAACTACGAGAGAGAAGCATCAATCAGGCCACCGGTTTTTGATGGGACAAACTTCAATTATTGGAAGGTAAGAGTTACTGCCTATCTTCAATCTCTTGGTACAGAAGTTTGGGACATCGTAGAGACAGGCTACACTTTTCCTTCAGCTACTCCTACAGATGCAACCGAGAAAAAGAAATATGAAACAAATGCGAAAGCAGTCAATACTCTATTGGGATGTATATCTCAATCAGAATTCATGAAGGTAATGCACTATAAATCTGCAAAAGAAATATGGGACAAAATTGTCACGAGCTATGAAGGAGACGAACAGGTAAAGCGTGCTAAACTTCAAACTCTCAGGATTAAGTATGAGACTCTCAGAATGTATAATGATGAAAGTGTGGCTAACTATTTCCTTAGGGTAGATGAGAATGTTAATTGCATGAAAAACTTGGGTGAAGAAATAAAAGAGGCTATTGTGGTTGAAAAGGTTCTAAGATCTTTGTCCCCCAAGTTTGAATCTAAAGTGTCTGCCATAGAAGAAAAGGAAAATCTGCAAATTCTCACTATGTCTCAGCTTCACGGAATTCTAACCGCTTATGAAATGAGAAAGGGAGGTCCATCAGACAGAAGAGAAGCTGCCTTCAAGGCTTCAGGCAAAGAAGATTATTATGAAGCAAGTCACGTGCCAGAAGATGAAGAAGAGGAATCAAATTTTGTCATAAATCTTCAAAGGGGTTCTGGAAGGTTCAGAGGTAAGTTACCTTTTAAATGCTTTTCTTGTGGAAGAGTAGGTCATTATGCTGCCAGATGTCCTCACAAAGATAAGAATGACAAGGGAAAGGAACCTATTAAATGGAACAAGAAACAAAATGAAAAGAAGAAAAGCTATTACACTCATGAAGATAGTGATGGTCTTTCAAATAGTGATGAAGATGAACAAGGTAATAGATATAAACTTTTAATGGCTTTTGAAGATGATGACTATATGGATGTTATAGATGTAGAAGGTTTTTGTGAAGAAATGAAAGATCTCAAAGTTTGCTTAGAAGAGAAGAGTGCTATTAATGATTCTCTACAATGTCAACTAGCTGAAAAGGAAAAACATCTTGAAAAATTGGAATGTGAGATTGTTTGTCTTAGAAAGGAGATTGAGAAAACAAAAGCGATTAATCTTAAATTTGTTAAAGGATCTGAAACCTTGGATGAGATTATCAATGTGCAACGATCTCCTCTGATCAAGACAGGTCTTGGATATAATGGAGAAACATCTCAAGCATCTACCTCTAAAAGCTATCTTGATGCAGCAAGGAGAAGCGAGCAAAGGCCAAATAAAAGTCATCAGGTGAATCAGGGACAGTTTACCTCAAGAACAAATAAAGACCATCAAGAAATTCGGGGACAAACTGCCTTAAGGACAAACAAAAGCTACAATCAGCCTCAGGTAAAATCTTCCCAATTTGCTCCAAGAATGAATGTGAATAGAAGCTACAATCGGTTGGATGATAGATCTGATTATCGCAGAAGTTTCTTTAATGGCCAATGCTTTTCTTGCCATAACTTTGGTCACAAAGCAGCTCAATGTGTTTCCTACAAGACAATCATGACTAGAGAAGCTCAAAAGCAAGGGAGAATGACTGGAACCATGAAAAGGACTTATAACAACCTTTCGGTTCTTGAAAATGAAGTTGAATGCTCTATTTGTAATAACTTTGGTCATCAAGACTCTGAATGCAGGAGCAGGTTCCGGAAGACAACTCAGAAGGAACAAACCTCAAATGTTAGAACATGGAGAATAAAGGAACCGCAACCAGAAAGATGTGGGATAGCCTTTTATGCAGAAGGTCAAGAAAGTCTATGGTACATTGACAGCGGATGTTCGAAGCATATGACAGGGGACAAAGAAAAGCTTGAGTCATATACCGCATTAGAAAAGGGGAAGAAAGTTTCTTTTGGAAACGATATCTCTGTAGCCATAAAAGGAAAATGTGTTGCTCCATTGAAAGAGAAGGTCAAAGCTGGAAATGTTTTGTATGTTGATGGATTGAAGCATAATCTTCTGAGTGTCAGTCAGATGTGCGATCAAGGAACAGAGGTAATATTTAGATCAAATGGATGCTGTGTTCATGACCTTGATACAGGTAAAACAGTGATCAAAGGAAGAAGGACTCCAAATAATCTATACATATTTGAAGAAGGACCACAACAATGCTATTTGAGAAAGGATGATGAACACTGGCTATGGCATCGGAGGTTGGGGCATCTAAGCTTTTCACAAATAAGGAAAGCATGCAAATATCAGGCAGTTCGTGGTCTTCCAGATATCAAAATTCCAGACAACACTATATGCAAATCTTGTCAGTTTGGAAAGCAAACAAGAACTAATTTTCCAGAGAAGGAAGGATCAGCCAGCATACCTCTTGAGCTAGTCCATACAGATGTATGTGGTCCATTCAGGAAAAGGACACCTCGAGGAGAAGAATATTTGATATTATTCATTGACGATTTCTCCAGGTTTGTCTGGTTAGGGCTTATGAAGCACAAAGATGAAGCATTCGAAAAATTCAAATCCTTCAAAGCTTTGGTTGAAAATGAATCAGGACACAAAATTAAGTGCCTCAGATTTGACAGAGGTGGGGAGTTTACCTCAAACGAATTTTTCGATTTCTGTGAAGAACATGGGATAAGAAGAGAATTCTCTACAGCTAGAACTCCTCAGCAAAATGGGGTTGTGGAAAGAATGAACAGAACAATCCAACAAATGGCTCGTGCTATGCTTGATGAATCAGGTACTCCCGCAACTTTCTGGGGTGAGGCTGCACATGCTGCGGTTATTATTCTTAACAAAACAAATGTCCGAGTAAACAACACTCAAACACCTCATGAGCTCTGGAGTGGTGAGACTCCTTCGGTGAAGCATTTCAAAATCTTTGGGAGCAAATGTTATATTAAGAATACTGATGAGCAACTTGGAAAACTTGAACCAAGAGCAGATGAAGGCATTCTTCTTGGTTATTCTCCACATAGGAAAGCATACAAGTGCTACAACAAAAGACTTGGCAGAATTGTTGACAGCATTGATGTAGTAGTTGATGAGAAGGGATATATTCCTAGGCAAGTTTATCATGAAGACATTGAAGAAGATGAAGGCTACCCTCAAAGGCAGAATGATGAAGAAGAAGAACCTCAAGAAGAACCAGAGGAGCAAACAAGAATAGAAGAGAAGACTCCATCCAGATATGTTCAAAAGAATCATCCAGAATCTCAGATTGTGGGGCAGAAAGAAGCAGGAATACAAACAAGAAGAAGAATTGCAGAAGCTTCAAGTTATTTGGCATTAATCTCTTCCATTGAACCACAAAATGTGAAAGAGGCATGCAAAGATGAATGTTGGGTCAAAGCAATGGATGAAGAACTTGAGCAGATCGAAAAGAACAATACTTGGGAATTGGTTCCTAGACCAAAAGATAAAAATGTCATAGGGACTAAATGGGTCTTCAAAAATAAATTGAATGAAAATGGAGAAGTAATTAGAAACAAAGCCAAACTTGTTTGTAAAGGGTATGCGCAGCAAGAAGGAATAGATTTTGAAGAGACCTTTGCTCCTGTTGCAAGACTTGAGGCCATCCGAATGTTCCTTGCTCTCTCAAGCTTTCAAAACTTCAAGGTATTCCAAATGGACGTGAAATCAGCCTTTCTGAATGGAGACTTAGAAGAAGAAGTATATATTGAGTAGCTAGATGGTTTCATTCTTGGGAATGATCCAAACCTTGTATGCAGATTAAAAAAGGCTCTCTATGGTCTCAAACAAGCTCCAAGGGCTTGGTACTATCGTTTGGACAAATATCTTCACAAACAAGGTTTTTCAAAAGGATCAGCAGATAGCAATCTCTATATGAAAGTTGAAAATAACAAATTGCTAATACTTGTTGTGTATGTAGATGACATTATCTTTGGTAGCAATGAAGAGGCTATGAGTCAGAACTTTGCCTTGGTTATGCAGAAAGAATTTGAAATGTCATTACTTGGAGAATTGACATACTTTCTTGGATTGCAAATCCAACAAAATGAAGGAGGTATTTTCTTGTCTCAAACCAAGTACCTCAAGCAGATCTTGAAGAAGTATGGCATGGAAGATTCAAAGCCAGTTTGTACCCCCATGGTTACAGGATGCAGCCTCAGTGCAAATGACGAATCAGCAGCAGTTCACCAACCCACTTATAGATCCATGATTGAGAGTTTGCTTTATTTGACAGGTACCCGACCAGATATTATGCATGCAGTAGGAATTGTTGGAAGATTTCAAGCCAACCCAAAGGAAACTCATCTTCAGGCAGTCAAAAGAATCTTCAAGTATCTTCAAGGGACCCAAAACTATGGTTTATGGTATCGTAGAGATACAGATCTCACTCTTCATGCTTACACAGATGCAGATTGGGCCGGAAGTGTGGATGATAGGAAAAGCACAAGTGGTGGTGCTTTCTTCATGGGTTCCAGATTAGTATCTTGGTTCAGCAAGAAACAAAGTTTGATTGCCTTATCTACAGCTGAAGCAGAATATGTGGCTGTGGCATCTTGTTGCACACAACTTCTTTGGATGATGCAGACCTTGCAGGATTTTCAAATCACTTGCACTCCACCAGTATCTATCTTATGTGATAATACAAGTGCAATCAGCATTTCAAAGAATCCAGTCATGCACTCAAAGACCAAGCACATACCAATCAAGTACCATTTTCTTTGGGAACAAGTGCTTGAGCAGAAGGTCAAGCTGGAGTATGTTCCTTCTAAGGAACAAGTTGCTGATATTCTCACAAAACCACTGCCCAGGGAAACTTTTGAATATCTCAGACAAAAGCTGGGAGTAGTTGATGCTTCATCCTGCTGTTGAAGCTTGTCTGTTCTACAGAAAAATTGGTATACGCAAGTTACGTAAGGGATATCCGCGTATATACGCCGATTTATACTGGGAAAGTCGCGTGTATGGTGTACGCGTGTTGCAGAAAGTATATCCGCGTGCATACGTTGTTTTATGCAGGAGAAGTCGCGTATATGGAGTTCTGAACAGTAAGGGCAGACTCTGGTTGGAGAAGGTCTGAGATGGGTATGCCAGAATGCTTCAGGCACAGTTTCAGGGGGTGCAGCAGGCACAGGTTCAGGGGGAGCAGCTTAAAGTCTCATAAAGCATTGTTGGCATTTAGATGCCTTTGGTTCTGTACACAACTGTTGTTGGTTTCAGGAGAAGGAGCTCAGAAGGAAATCTTGGTTGCTGATCTAAAAAGATGTTTATCAGATGCTGCTTGTGATCTTCATAAGTCTTGGTCTAGATCTGTTGTCTCTATGTCATGTATTTTTTGTGTGATATCTCTTTTATGGTGTCAAGGTCATGTAACGGCCTATGTTGGTTTCCCCACTATGCCTGGGATGAATGATGTAATATAATTGGTTGTTTCTGATGTATCCCCTCTTGGTTGGGAGTATGGATGTATGTATTGAGTCTTTTGGTGATAGGAAGGTCCCTTATGGTGTCTAAGTCTTGGTTCTTTTGAAGAACATCTTTTGCAGATCTTGCTTACAGTCAGGGGGAGCATGTTTCAGCTCATCCAAGCAAAGATATCAGCATGTACTCAGGGGGAGCACAGCCCTTTGCCCTTGATGACAAAGGGGGAGAGTGATTTGATTTGGTGTTGTTGCCATCAAGTCCAAAGGGGGAGATTGTTGGCATTATGAGACAAGTACTGTCCTTGATGGCAAATCACACTGATGACAAATCATAGTGCAGAAGGATAGCAGCAAGGAATTGATGGTCAGTCTACAAGTCTGAAGAAAAATATATACACGCTGGTTCACTATATACCAAGTCGCGTATACAAGCAGGTTCACTATATACCAAGTCGCGTATACGCAGGTTCGCTATATACCAAGTCACGTGTACACGCTGGTTGGCTTCAGTAAAAGCGCGTGTATGTGGAAAACTTATCTTTGGTCCATGGCGGTTATTCCTTGGAAGTTGTGCCTATGGTTTTGGACCTTGGTGTCTCGACGGACGTGTTGATCCCTAGTTTTGAAGTTGATGGTATTGGATTTCTATGGTTTTGGCCCTTGGTATTGAACAAGGCCTAAGGCTATATAAGGAGAAGGAAATCATTAGGCGAGTGTATCTGAAAAAGTCTTGAATATCTGATGAAGTATTAGATCCAGTATGCAGGTTATTGGTTGATGATGTATTGCTTGATCTGAGCTAAGGAGAGATCACATCGGTTGATGGAAGACTAGATCTAAGGACAGATCGGGATCTAATGGTTTGAAATGCACTATTATGATATGGTTGATTATGCGTATTTCTAGATCTGCATACTGACGCAATGTTATGTTCTGGGTCTAACTGATGTCTGGTACAACTGCAAGTTGAGAGAATTTATTTTTAGATCTGTACGCAGGTTGTCTTCGGTAAAAGCGCGTGTATACGCGGGTTTCTCTCATTGAAGTAGCGTATATCTTTTGAAGCTTGATTTTTGGGTTTGCAGTTGGGTCTGACTGTTATTGCAGAGTTCTGTAGTCTGCTCTGTGTTCTGGTGACTGGTGTTGACAGGGTTTCAGTGGTTCAGTGATTCAAAGATTGATGATGCTAGTATTGGTTGTTTTATGCTTCAATGATTTGTGAATGAATCATGGTCTTCAGATTGTAATGTTGTGCTTCAGGAGTACCCAGTCTGAAAATTGATGAAAAGTGGTACCTGAAGGAAAGAAGATTGTAGGCCTGCACCTACGTACTAGTATCTTAGCTAGTACAAGAGCAAAGGGGGTTGGAGCTCCCTTCCAAGGAAGTTTGGAGAACGAGAGAAGGTTGAAGCCTTCTGCAGGTTGTAGCCTGCGTACTGGTATAAGGCTGCACCAGTACAAAAGATTGTAAACTGAAGTTCTTATTAAAGAAAGATAGAGACGACTTGCAGCAGGTGGTTTTCACCCACATTGGGTTTCCACCTTATATCATGGTGTTCATGTGTGTGGCTTTTGTGTGATGATCTGTTCTGTTATACTGCATCTGTTTGCTCTGAATATGGTGAATAATGTCCTAATGCATTTAACTGAAGATAAACTAACTGAAGTATAAGTTTTATGGTTATACGCTGGTTTCTTTAGACACAGTAGCGTGTACACGCTGGTTCACTTAACTGAAGTAGCGTATATGTTTCTGAGCATTGAAAAAGTTTTATTGATCTGATAATACTGATTCACCCCCCCCCTCTCAGTATTATTTTCAACAATTGGTATCAGAGCAGGTCCTTCAGAGAAGCTTGATCGCTTGAAGGTAGATCGTTCATCATGAGCAACTACGAGAGAGAAGCATCAATCAGGCCACCGGTTTTTGATGGGACAAACTTCAATTATTGGAAGGTAAGAGTTACTGCCTATCTTCAATCTCTTGGTACAGAAGTTTGGGACATCGTAGAGACAGGCTACACTTTTCCTTCAGCTACTCCTACAGATGCAACCGAGAAAAAGAAATATGAAACAAATGCGAAAGCAGTCAATACTCTATTGGATGTATATCTCAATCAGAATTCATGAAGGTAATGCACTATAAATCTGCAAAAGAAATATGGGACAAAATTGTCACGAGCTATGAAGGAGACGAACAGGTAAAGCGTGCTAAACTTCAAACTCTCAGGATTAAGTATGAGACTCTCAGAATGTATAATGATGAAAGTGTGGCTAACTATTTCCTTAGGGTAGATGAGAATGTTAATTGCATGAAAAACTTGGGTGAAGAAATAAAAGAGGCTATTGTGGTTGAAAAGGTTCTAAGATCTTTGTCCCCCAAGTTTGAATCTAAAGTGTCTGCCATAGAAGAAAAGGAAAATCTGCAAATTCTCACTATGTCTCAGCTTCACGGAATTCTAACCGCTTATGAAATGAGAAAGGGAGGTCCATCAGACAGAAGAGAAGCTGCCTTCAAGGCTTCAGGCAAAGAAGATTATTATGAAGCAAGTCACGTGCCAGAAGATGAAGAAGAGGAATCAAATTTTGTCATAAATCTTCAAAGGGGTTCTGGAAGGTTCAGAGGTAAGTTACCTTTTAAATGCTTTTCTTGTGGAAGAGTAGGTCATTATGCTGCCAGATGTCCTCACAAAGATAAGAATGACAAGGGAAAGGAACCTATTAAATGGAACAAGAAACAAAATGAAAAGAAGAAAAGCTATTACACTCATGAAGATAGTGATGGTCTTTCAAATAGTGATGAAGATGAACAAGGTAATAGATATAAACTTTTAATGGCTTTTGAAGATGATGACTATATGGATGTTATAGATGTAGAAGGTTTTTGTGAAGAAATGAAAGATCTCAAAGTTTGCTTAGAAGAGAAGAGTGCTATTAATGATTCTCTACAATGTCAACTAGCTGAAAAGGAAAAACATCTTGAAAAATTGGAATGTGAGATTGTTTGTCTTAGAAAGGAGATTGAGAAAACAAAAGCGATTAATCTTAAATTTGTTAAAGGATCTGAAACCTTGGATGAGATTATCAATGTGCAACGATCTCCTCTGATCAAGACAGGTCTTGGATATAATGGAGAAACATCTCAAGCATCTACCTCTAAAAGCTATCTTGATGCAGCAAGGAGAAGCGAGCAAAGGCCAAATAAAAGTCATCAGGTGAATCAGGGACAGTTTACCTCAAGAACAAATAAAGACCATCAAGAAATTCGCGGACAAACTGCCTTAAGGACAAACAAAAGCTACAATCAGCCTCAGGTAAAATCTTCCCAATTTGCTCCAAGAATGAATGTGAATAGAAGCTACAATCGGTTGGATGATAGATCTGATTATCGCAGAAGTTTCTTTAATGGCCAATGCTTTTCTTGCCATAACTTTGGTCACAAAGCAGCTCAATGTGTTTCCTACAAGACAATCATGACTAGAGAAGCTCAAAAGCAAGGGAGAATGACTGGAACCATGAAAAGGACTTATAACAACTTTTCGGTTCTTGAAAATGAAGTTGAATGCTCTATTTGTAATAACTTTGGTCATCAAGACTCTGAATGCAGGAGCAGGTTCCGGAAGACAACTCAGAAGGAACAAACCTCAAATGTTAGAACATGGAGAATAAAGGAACCGCAACCAGAAAGATGTGGGATAGCCTTTTATGCAGAAGGTCAAGAAAGTCTATGGTACATTGACAGCGGATGTTCGAAGCATATGACAGGGGACAAAGAAAAGCTTGAGTCATATACCGCATTAGAAAAGGGGAAGAAAGTTTCTTTTGGAAACGATATCTCTGTAGCCATAAAAGGAAAATGTGTTGCTCCATTGAAAGAGAAGGTCAAAGCTGGAAATGTTTTGTATGTTGATGGATTGAAGCATAATCTTCTGAGTGTCAGTCAGATGTGCGATCAAGGAACAGAGGTAATATTTAGATCAAATGGATGCTGTGTTCATGACCTTGATACAGGTAAAACAGTGATCAAAGGAAGAAGGACTCCAAATAATCTATACATATTTGAAGAAGGACCACAACAATGCTATTTGAGAAAGGATGATGAACACTGGCTATGGCATCGGAGGTTGGGGCATCTAAGCTTTTCACAAATAAGGAAAGCATGCAAATATCAGGCAGTTCGTGGTCTTCCAGATATCAAAATTCCAGACAACACTATATGCAAATCTTGTCAGTTTGGAAAGCAAACAAGAACTAATTTTCCAGAGAAGGAAGGATCAGCCAGCATACCTCTTGAGCTAGTCCATACAGATGTATGTGGTCCATTCAGGAAAAGGACACCTCGAGGAGAAGAATATTTGATATTATTCATTGACGATTTCTCCAGGTTTGTCTGGTTAGGGCTTATGAAGCACAAAGATGAAGCATTCGAAAAATTCAAATCCTTCAAAGCTTTGGTTGAAAATGAATCAGGACACAAAATTAAGTGCCTCAGATTTGACAGAGGTGGGGAGTTTACCTCAAACGAATTTTTCGATTTCTGTGAAGAACATGGGATAAGAAGAGAATTCTCTACAGCTAGAACTCCTCAGCAAAATGGGGTTGTGGAAAGAATGAACAGAACAATCCAACAAATGGCTCGTGCTATGCTTGATGAATCAGGTACTCCCGCAACTTTCTGGGGTGAGGCTGCACATGCTGCGGTTATTATTCTTAACAAAACAAATGTCCGAGTAAACAACACTCAAACACCTCATGAGCTCTGGAGTGGTGAGACTCCTTCGGTGAAGCATTTCAAAATCTTTGGGAGCAAATGTTATATTAAGAATACTGATGAGCAACTTGGAAAACTTGAACCAAGAGCAGATGAAGGCATTCTTCTTGGTTATTCTCCACATAGGAAAGCATACAAGTGCTACAACAAAAGACTTGGCAGAATTGTTGACAGCATTGATGTAGTAGTTGATGAGAAGGGATATATTCCTAGGCAAGTTTATCATGAAGACAATGAAGAAGATGAAGGCTACCCTCAAAGGCAGAATGATGAAGAAGAAGAACCTCAAGAAGAACCAGAGGAGCAAACAAGAATAGAAGAGAAGACTCCATCCAGATATGTTCAAAAGAATCATCCAGAATCTCAGATTGTGGGGCAGAAAGAAGCAGGAATACAAACAAGAAGAAGAATTGCAGAAGCTTCAAGTTATTTGGCATTAATCTCTTCCATTGAACCACAAAATGTGAAAGAGGCATGCAAAGATGAATGTTGGGTCAAAGCAATGGATGAAGAACTTGAGTAGATCGAAAAGAACAATACTTGGGAATTGGTTCCTAGACCAAAAGATAAAAATGTCATAGGGACTAAATGGGTCTTCAAAAATAAATTGAATGAAAATGGAGAAGTAATTAGAAACAAAGCCAAACTTGTTTGTAAAGGGTATGCGCAGCAAGAAGGAATAGATTTTGAAGAGACCTTTGCTCCTGTTGCAAGACTTGAGGCCATCCGAATGTTCCTTGCTCTCTCAAGCTTTCAAAACTTCAAGGTATTCCAAATGGACGTGAAATCAGCCTTTCTGAATGGAGACTTAGAAGAAGAAGTATATATTGAGTAGCTAGATGGTTTCATTCTTGGGAATGATCCAAACCTTGTATGCAGATTAAAAAAGGCTCTCTATGGTCTCAAACAAGCTCCAAGGGCTTGGTACTATCGTTTGGACAAATATCTTCACAAACAAGGTTTTTCAAAAGGATCAGCATATAGCAATCTCTATATGAAAGTTGAAAATAACAAATTGCTAATACTTGTTGTGTATGTAGATGACATTATCTTTGGTAGCAATGAAGAGGCTATGAGTCAGAACTTTGCCTTGGTTATGCAGAAAGAATTTGAAATGTCATTACTTGGAGAATTGACATACTTTCTTGGATTGCAAATCCAACAAAATGAAGGAGGTATTTTCTTGTCTCAAACCAAGTACCTCAAGCAGATCTTGAAGAAGTATGGCATGGAAGATTCAAAGCCAGTTTGTACCCCCATGGTTACAGGATGCAGCCTCAGTGCAAATGACGAATCAGCAGCAGTTCACCAACCCACTTATAGATCCATGATTGAGAGTTTGCTTTATTTGACAGGTACCCGACCAGATATTATGCATGCAGTAGGAATTGTTGGAAGATTTCAAGCCAACCCAAAGGAAACTCATCTTCAGGCAGTCAAAAGAATCTTCAAGTATCTTCAAGGGACCCAAAACTATGGTTTATGGTATCCTAGAGATACAGATCTCACTCTTCATGCTTACACAGATGCAGATTGGGCCGGAAGTGTGGATGATAGGAAAAGCACAAGTGGTGGTGCTTTCTTCATGGGTTCCAGATTAGTATCTTGGTTCAGCAAGAAACAAAGTTCGATTGCCTTATCTACAGCTGAAGCAGAATATGTGGCTGTGGCATCTTGTTGCACACAACTTCTTTGGATGATGCAGACCTTGCAGGATTTTCAAATCACTTGCACTCCACCAGTATCTATCTTATGTGATAATACAAGTGCAATCAGCATTTCAAAGAATCCAGTCATGCACTCAAAGACCAAGCACATACCAATCAAGTACCATTTTCTTTGGGAACAAGTGCTTGAGCAGAAGGTCAAGCTGGAGTATGTTCCTTCTAAGGAACAAGTTGCTGATATTCTCACAAAACCACTGCCCAGGGAAACTTTTGAATATCTCAGACAAAAGCTGGGAGTAGTTGATGCTTCATCCTGCTGTTGAAGCTTGTCTGTTCTACAGAAAAATTGGTATACGCAAGTTACGTAAGGGATATCCGCGTATATACGCCGATTTATACTGGGAAAGTCGCGTGTATGGTGTACGCGTGTTGCAGAAAGTATATCCGCGTGCATACGTTGTTTTATGCAGGAGAAGTCGTGTATATGGAGTTCTGAACAGTAAGGGCAGACTCTGGTTGGAGAAGGTCTGAGATGGGTATGCCAGAATGCTTCAGGCACAGTTTCAGGGGGTGCAGCAGGCACAGGTTCAGGGGAGCAGCTTAAAGTCTCATAAAGCATTGTTGGCATTTAGATGCCTTCGGTTCTGTACACAACTGTTGTTGGTTTCAGGAGAAGGAGCTCAGAAGGAAATCTTGGTTGCTGATCTAAAAAGATGTTTATCAGATGCTGCTTGTGATCTTCATAAGTCTTGGTCTAGATCTATTGTCTCTATGTCATGTATTTTTTGTGTGATATCTCTTTTATGGTGTCAAGGTCATGTAACGGCCTATGTTGGTTTCCCCACTATGCCTGGGATGAATGATGTAATATAATTGGTTGTTTCTGATGTATCCCCTCTTGGTTGGGAGTATGGATGTATGTATTGAGTCTTTTGGTGATAGGAAGGTCCCTTATGGTGTCTAAGTCTTGGTTCTTTTGAAGAACATCTTTTGCAGATCTTGCTTACAGTCAGGGGGAGCATGTTTCAGCTCATCCAAGCAAAGATATCAGCATGTACTCAGGGGGAGCACAGCCCTTTGCCCTTGATGACAAAGGGGAGAGTGATTTGATTTGGTGTTGTTGCCATCAAGTCCAAAGGGGGAGATTGTTGGCATTATGAGACAAGTATTGTCCTTGATGGCAAATCACACTGATGACAAATCATAGTGCAGAAGGATAGCAGCAAGGAATTGATGGTCAGTCTACAAGTCTGAAGAAAAATATATACACGCTGGTTCACTATATACCAAGTCGCGTATACAAGCAGGTTCACTATATACCAAGTCGCGTATACGCAGGTTCGCTATATACCAAGTCACGTGTACACGCTGGTTGGCTTCAGTAAAAGCGCGTGTATGTGGAAAACTTATCTTTGGTCCATGGCGGTTATTCCTTGGAAGTTGTGCCTATGGTTTTGGACCTTGGTGTCTCGACGGACGTGTTGATCCCTAGTTTTGAAGTTGATGGTATTGGATTTCTATGGTTTTGGCCCTTGGTATTGAACAAGGCCTAAGGCTATATAAGGAGAAGGAAATCATTAGGCGAGTGTATCTGAAAAAGTCTTGAATATCTGATGAAGTATTAGATCCAGTATGCAGGTTATTGGTTGATGATGTATTGCTTGATCTGAGCTAAGGAGAGATCACATCGGTTGATGGAAGACTAGATCTAAGGACAGATCGGGATCTAATGGTTTGAAATGCACTATTATGATATGGTTGATTATGCGTATTTCTAGATCTGCATACTGACGCAATGTTATGTTCTGGGTCTAACTGATGTCTGGTACAACTGCAAGTTGAGAGAATTTATTTTTAGATCTGTACGCAGGTTGTCTTCGGTAAAAGCGCGTGTATACGCGGGTTGCTCTCATTGAAGTAGCGTATATCTTTTGAAGCTTGATTTTTGGGTTTGCAGTTGGGTCTGACTGTTATTGCAGAGTTCTGTAGTCTGCTCTGTGTTCTGGTGACTGGTGTTGACAGGGTTTCAGTGGTTCAGTGATTCAAAGATTGATGATGCTAGTATTGGTTGTTTTATGCTTCAATGATTTGTGAATGAATCATGGTCTTCAGATTGTAATGTTGTGCTTCAGGAGTACCCAGTCTGAAAATTGATGAAAAGTGGTACCTGAAGGAAAGAAGATTGTAGGCCTGCACCTACGTACTAGTATCTTAGCTAGTACAAGAGCAAAGGGGGTTGGAGCTCCCTTCCAAGGAAGTTTGGAGAACGAGAGAAGGTTGAAGCCTTCTGCAGGTTGTAGCCTGCGTACTGGTATAAGGCTGCACCAGTACAAAAGATTGTAAACTGAAGTTCTTATTAAAGAAAGATAGAGACGACTTGCAGCAGGTGGTTTTCACCCACATTGGGTTTCCACCTTATATCATGGTGTTCATGTGTGTGGCTTTTGTGTGATGATCTGTTCTGTTATACTGCATCTGTTTGCTCTGAATATGGTGAATAATGTCCTAATGCATTTAACTGAAGATAAACTAACTGAAGTATAAGTTTTATGGTTATACGCTGGTTTCTTTAGACACAGTAGCGTGTACACGCTGGTTCACTTAACTGAAGTAGCGTATATGTTTCTGAGCATTGAAAAAGTTTTATTGATCTGATAATACTGATTCACCCCCCCCCTCTCAGTATTATTTTCAACAATTGGTATCAGAGCAGGTCCTTCAGAGAAGCTTGATCGCTTGAAGGTAGATCGTTCATCACGAGCAACTACGAGAGAGAAGCATCAATCAGGCCACCGGTTTTTGATGGGACAAACTTCAATTATTGGAAGGTAAGAGTTACTGCCTATCTTCAATCTCTTGGTACAGAAGTTTGGGACATCGTAGAGACAGGCTACACTTTTCCTTCAGCTACTCCTACAGATGCAACCGAGAAAAAGAAATATGAAACAAATGCGAAAGCAGTCAATACTCTATTGGGATGTATATCTCAATCAGAATTCATGAAGGTAATGCACTATAAATCTGCAAAAGAAATATGGGACAAAATTGTCACGAGCTATGAAGGAGACGAACAGGTAAAGCGTGCTAAACTTCAAACTCTCAGGATTAAGTATGAGACTCTCAGAATGTATAATGATGAAAGTGTGGCTAACTATTTCCTTAGGGTAGATGAGAATGTTAATTGCATGAAAAACTTGGGTGAAGAAATAAAAGAGGCTATTGTGGTTGAAAAGGTTCTAAGATCTTTGTCCCCCAAGTTTGAATCTAAAGTGTCTGCCATAGAAGAAAAGGAAAATCTGCAAATTCTCACTATGTCTCAGCTTCACGGAATTCTAACCGCTTATGAAATGAGAAAGGGAGGTCCATCAGACAGAAGAGAAGCTGCCTTCAAGGCTTCAGGCAAAGAAGATTATTATGAAGCAAGTCACGTGCCAGAAGATGAAGAAGAGGAATCAAATTTTGTCATAAATCTTCAAAGGGGTTCTGGAAGGTTCAGAGGTAAGTTACCTTTTAAATGCTTTTCTTGTGGAAGAGTAGGTCATTATGCTGCCAGATGTCCTCACAAAGATAAGAATGACAAGGGAAAGGAACCTATTAAATGGAACAAGAAACAAAATGAAAAGAAGAAAAGCTATTACACTCATGAAGATAGTGATGGTCTTTCAAATAGTGATGAAGATGAACAAGGTAATAGATATAAACTTTTAATGGCTTTTGAAGATGATGACTATATGGATGTTATAGATGTAGAAGGTTTTTGTGAAGAAATGAAAGATCTCAAAGTTTGCTTAGAAGAGAAGAGTGCTATTAATGATTCTCTACAATGTCAACTAGCTGAAAAGGAAAAACATCTTGAAAAATTGGAATGTGAGATTGTTTGTCTTAGAAAGGAGATTGAGAAAACAAAAGCGATTAATCTTAAATTTGTTAAAGGATCTGAAACCTTGGATGAGATTATCAATGTGCAACGATCTCCTCTGATCAAGACAGGTCTTGGATATAATGGAGAAACATCTCAAGCATCTACCTCTAAAAGCTATCTTGATGCAGCAAGGAGAAGCGAGCAAAGGCCAAATAAAAGTCATCAGGTGAATTAGGGACAGTTTACCTCAAGAACAAATAAAGACCATCAAGAAATTCGGGGACAAACTGCCTTAAGGACAAACAAAAGCTACAATCAGCCTCAGGTAAAATCTTCCCAATTTGCTCCAAGAATGAATGTGAATAGAAGCTACAATCGGTTGGATGATAGATCTGATTATCGCAGAAGTTTCTTTAATGGCCAATGCTTTTCTTGCCATAACTTTGGTCACAAAGCAGCTCAATGTGTTTCCTACAAGACAATCATGACTAGAGAAGCTCAAAAGCAAGGGAGAATGACTGGAACCATGAAAAGGACTTATAACAACTTTTCGGTTCTTGAAAATGAAGTTGAATGCTCTATTTGTAATAACTTTGGTCATCAAGACTCTGAATGCAGGAGCAGGTTCCGGAAGACAACTCAGAAGGAACAAACCTCAAATGTTAGAACATGGAGAATAAAGGAACCGCAACCAGAAAGATGTGGGATAGCCTTTTATGCAGAAGGTCAAGAAAGTCTATGGTACATTGACAGCGGATGTTCGAAGCATATGACAGGGGACAAAGAAAAGCTTGAGTCATATACCGCATTAGAAAAGGGGAAGAAAGTTTCTTTTGGAAACGATATCTCTGTAGCCATAAAAGGAAAATGTGTTGCTCCATTGAAAGAGAAGGTCAAAGCTGGAAATGTTTTGTATGTTGATGGATTGAAGCATAATCTTCTGAGTGTCAGTCAGATGTGCGATCAAGGAACAGAGGTAATATTTAGATCAAATGGATGCTGTGTTCATGACCTTGATACAGGTAAAACAGTGATCAAAGGAAGAAGGACTCCAAATAATCTATACATATTTGAAGAAGGACCACAACAATGCTATTTGAGCAAGGATGATGAACACTGGCTATGGCATCGGAGGTTGGGGCATCTAAGCTTTTCACAAATAAGGAAAGCATGCAAATATCAGGCAGTTCGTGGTCTTCCAGATATCAAAATTCCAGACAACACTATATGCAAATCTTGTCAGTTTGGAAAGCAAACAAGAACTAATTTTCCAGAGAAGGAAGGATCAGCCAGCATACCTCTTGAGCTAGTCCATACAGATGTATGTGGTCCATTCAGGAAAAGGACACCTCGAGGAGAAGAATATTTGATATTATTCATTGACGATTTCTCCAGGTTTGTCTGGTTAGGGCTTATGAAGCACAAAGATGAAGCATTCGAAAAATTCAAATCCTTCAAAGCTTTGGTTGAAAATGAATCAGGACACAAAATTAAGTGCCTCAGATCTGACAGAGGTGGGGAGTTTACCTCAAACGAATTTTTCGATTTCTGTGAAGAACATGGGATAAGAAGAGAATTCTCTACAGCTAGAACTCCTCAGCAAAATGGGGTTGTGGAAAGAATGAACAGAACAATCCAACAAATGGCTCGTGCTATGCTTGATGAATCAGGTACTCCCGCAACTTTCTGGGGTGAGGCTGCACATGCTGCGGTTATTATTCTTAACAAAACAAATGTCCGAGTAAACAACACTCAAACACCTCATGAGCTCTGGAGTGGTGAGACTCCTTCGGTGAAGCATTTCAAAATCTTTGGGAGCAAATGTTATATTAAGAATACTGATGAGCAACTTGGAAAACTTGAACCAAGAGCAGATGAAGGCATTCTTCTTGGTTATTCTCCACATAGGAAAGCATACAAGTGCTACAACAAAAGACTTGGCAGAATTGTTGACAGCATTGATGTAGTAGTTGATGAGAAGGGATATATTCCTAGGCAAGTTTATCATGAAGACATTGAAAAAGATGAAGGCTACCCTCAAAGGCAGAATGATGAAGAAGAAGAACCTCAAGAAGAACCAGAGGAGCAAACAAGAATAGAAGAGAAGACTCCATCCAGATATGTTCAAAAGAATCATCCAGAATCTCAGATTGTGGGGCAGAAAGAAGCAGGAATACAAACAAGAAGAAGAATTGCAGAAGCTTCAAGTTATTTGGCATTAATCTCTTCCATTGAACCACAAAATGTGAAAGAGGCATGCAAAGATGAATGTTGGGTCAAAGCAATGGATGAAGAACTTGAGCAGATCGAAAAGAACAATACTTGGGAATTGGTTCCTAGACCAAAAGATAAAAATGTCATAGGGACTAAATGGGTCTTCAAAAATAAATTGAATGAAAATGGAGAAGTAATTAGAAACAAAGCCAAACTTGTTTGTAAAGGGTATGCGCAGCAAGAAGGAATAGATTTTGAAGAGACCTTTGCTCCTGTTGCAAGACTTGAGGCCATCCGAATGTTCCTTGCTCTCTCAAGCTTTCAAAACTTCAAGGTATTCCAAATGGACGTGAAATCAGCCTTTCTGAATGGAGACTTAGAAGAAGAAGTATATATTGAGTAGCTAGATGGTTTCATTCTTGGGAATGATCCAAACCTTGTATGCAGATTAAAAAAGGCTCTCTATGGTCTCAAACAAGCTCCAAGGGCTTGGTACTATCGTTTGGACAAATATCTTCACAAACAAGGTTTTTCAAAAGGATCAGCAGATAGCAATCTCTATATGAAAGTTGAAAATAACAAATTGCTAATACTTGTTGTGTATGTAGATGACATTATCTTTGGTAGCAATGAAGAGGCTATGAGTCAGAACTTTGCCTTGGTTATGCAGAAAGAATTTGAAATGTCATTACTTGGAGAATTGACATACTTTCTTGGATTGCAAATCCAACAAAATGAAGGAGGTATTTTCTTGTCTCAAACCAAGTACCTCAAGCAGATCTTGAAGAAGTATGGCATGGAAGATTCAAAGCCAGTTTGTACCCCCATGGTTACAGGATGCAGCCTCAGTGCAAATGACGAATCAGCAGCAGTTCACCAACCCACTTATAGATCCATGATTGAGAGTTTGCTTTATTTGACAGGTACCCGACCAGATATTATGCATGCAGTAGGAATTGTTGGAAGATTTCAAGCCAACCCAAAGGAAACTCATCTTCAGGCAGTCAAAAGAATCTTCAAGTATCTTCAAGGGACCCAAAACTATGGTTTATGGTATCCTAGAGATACAGATCTCACTCTTCATGCTTACACAGATGCAGATTGGGCCGGAAGTGTGGATGATAGGAAAAGCACAAGTGGTGGTGCTTTCTTCATGGGTTCCAGATTAGTATCTTGGTTCAGCAAGAAACAAAGTTCGATTGCCTTATCTACAGCTGAAGCAGAATATGTGGCTGTGGCATCTTGTTGCACACAACTTCTTTGGATGATGCAGACCTTGCAGGATTTTCAAATCACTTGCACTCCACCAGTATCTATCTTATGTGATAATACAAGTGCAATCAGCATTTCAAAGAATCCAGTCATGCACTCAAAGACCAAGCACATACCAATCAAGTACCATTTTCTTTGGGAACAAGTGCTTGAGCAGAAGGTCAAGCTGGAGTATGTTCCTTCTAAGGAACAAGTTGCTGATATTCTCACAAAACCACTGCCCAGGGAAACTTTTGAATATCTCAGACAAAAGCTGGGAGTAGTTGATGCTTCATCCTGCTGTTGAAGCTTGTCTGTTCTACAGAAAAATTGGTATACGCAAGTTACGTAAGGGATATCCGCGTATATACGCCGATTTATACTGGGAAAGTCGCGTGTATGGTGTACGCGTGTTGCAGAAAGTATATCCGCGTGCATACGTTGTTTTATGCAAGAGAAGTCGTGTATATGGAGTTCTGAACAGTAAGGGCAGACTCTGGTTGGAGAAGGTCTGAGATGGGTATGCCAGAATGCTTCAGGCACAGTTTCAGGGGGTGCAGCAGGCACAGGTTCAGGGGGAGCAGCTTAAAGTCTCATAAAGCATTGTTGGCATTTAGATGCCTTCGGTTCTGTACACAACTGTTGTTGGTTTCAGGAGAAGGAGCTCAGAAGGAAATCTTGGTTGCTGATCTAAAAAGATGTTTATCAGATGCTGCTTGTGATCTTCATAAGTCTTGGTCTAGATCTATTGTCTCTATGTCATGTATTTTTTGTGTGATATCTCTTTTATGGTGTCAAGGTCATGTAACGGCCTATGTTGGTTTCCCCACTATGCCTGGGATGAATGATGTAATATAATTGGTTGTTTCTGATGTATCCCCTCTTGGTTGGGAGTATGGATGTATGTATTGAGTCTTTTGGTGATAGGAAGGTCCCTTATGGTGTCTAAGTCTTGGTTCTTTTGAAGAACATCTTTTGCAGATCTTGCTTACAGTCAGGGGGAGCATGTTTCAGCTCATCCAAGCAAAGATATCAGCATGTACTCAGGGGGAGCACAGCCCTTTGCCCTTGATGACAAAGGGGGAGAGTGATTTGATTTGGTGTTGTTGCCATCAAGTCCAAAGGGGGAGATTGTTGGCATTATGAGACAAGTATTGTCCTTGATGGCAAATCACACTGATGACAAATCATAGTGCAGAAGGATAGCAGCAAGGAATTGATGGTCAGTCTACAAGTCTGAAGAAAAATATATACACGCTGGTTCACTATATACCAAGTCGCGTATACAAGCAGGTTCACTATATACCAAGTCGCGTATACGCAGGTTCGCTATATACCAAGTCACGTGTACACGCTGGTTGGCTTCAGTAAAAGCGCGTGTATGTGGAAAACTTATCTTTGGTCCATGGCGGTTATTCCTTGGAAGTTGTGCCTATGGTTTTGGACCTTGGTGTCTCGACGGACGTGTTGATCCCTAGTTTTGAAGTTGATGGTATTGGATTTCTATGGTTTTGGCCCTTGGTATTGAACAAGGCCTAAGGCTATATAAGGAGAAGGAAATCATTAGGCGAGTGTATCTGAAAAAGTCTTGAATATCTGATGAAGTATTAGATCCAGTATGCAGGTTATTGGTTGATGATGTATTGCTTGATCTGAGCTAAGGAGAGATCACATCGGTTGATGGAAGACTAGATCTAAGGACAGATCGGGATCTAATGGTTTGAAATGCACTATTATGATATGGTTGATTATGCGTATTTCTAGATCTGCATACTGACGCAATGTTATGTTCTGGGTCTAACTGATGTCTGGTACAACTGCAAGTTGAGAGAATTTATTTTTAGATCTGTACGCAGGTTGTCTTCGGTAAAAGCGCGTGTATACGCGGGTTGCTCTCATTGAAGTAGCGTATATCTTTTGAAGCTTGATTTTTGGGTTTGCAGTTGGGTCTGACTGTTATTGCAGAGTTCTGTAGTCTGCTCTGTGTTCTGGTGACTGGTGTTGACAGGGTTTCAGTGGTTCAGTGATTCAAAGATTGATGATGCTAGTATTGGTTGTTTTATGCTTCAATGATTTGTGAATGAATCATGGTCTTCAGATTGTAATGTTGTGCTTCAGGAGTACCCAGTCTGAAAATTGATGAAAAGTGGTACCTGAAGGAAAGAAGATTGTAGGCCTGCACCTACGTACTAGTATCTTAGCTAGTACAAGAGCAAAGGGGGTTGGAGCTCCCTTCCAAGGAAGTTTGGAGAACGAGAGAAGGTTGAAGCCTTCTGCAGGTTGTAGCCTGCGTACTGGTATAATGCTGCACCAGTACAAAAGATTGTAAACTGAAGTTCTTATTAAAGAAAGATAGAGACGACTTGCAGCAGGTGGTTTTCACCCACATTGGGTTTCCACCTTATATCATGGTGTTCATGTGTGTGGCTTTTTTGTGATGATCTGTTCTGTTATACTGCATCTGTTTGCTCTGAATATGGTGAATAATGTCCTAATGCATTTAACTGAAGATAAACTAACTGAAGTATAAGTTTTATGGTTATACGCTAGTTTCTTTAGACACAGTAGCGTGTACACGCTGGTTCACTTAACTGAAGTAGCGTATATGTTTCTGAGCATTGAAAAAGTTTTATTGATCTGATAATACTGATTCACCCCCCCCCCCCCCTCTCAGTATTATTTTCAACATTGGGATCTAGGATGCACTTTTGATAACATAATTTTTCATCTTTTGGATTGCAGGAAAGTGAATTGGCATAGATTTTCGCACTATTCTTACTGCTTGAGGATTCTCCTTTGAAACCTATTCCAGACTTGTCATGTTGAGGTTTTTGATTTTTCAGAATAGTCTCAAGTATTTGAGAGATTTTACAGCCCTTTTTAATTTGCTCCAACTCCTTTCTCAGAGACATTATTTCGGGCTCACGTTCTTCACAAGTCTCTTCTTTTTCTTTAAGATTTGCTTCCAAGAGATCTTCTCTCCTTCTTATTTCCTCATTTTCCACTTTGAGAGAAATGACTTTGTTCCGTAGTTTCTCATTTTCTTCAATGGCGCTTATTAACAGTTCATCTACATTTCCTTCCAGCCCTGAGTCATCATCATATGTGAGTGCCATGAATAATGTTTCTTGGCTTTCATCATGATCACTTTCCTCATCTGATTTCTTTATGATGACCATAAAATCATCCTCATCAGATTCATCTTGCTTGGAGAGGAAGTTTTCCTTATTAAGCCCTTTCTTTTTGTGTGCCATTCTTTTAGAATTTCCTTCATCATAACTGTCATGTTTCTGAAGACATCTTACTGCATAATGACCTATTTTACCACATTTGAAACAGATAAGAGGATACTTGCCTTTAAGCTTAGATCCTCCCTTCAGCTTTCATACAGATTGTTCCAATTCGGATTCCACATCTGACTCATCACTACAGTCATTCCTTTCTTTCCCTTTCTTTGACTTTGAGGCCTTGAATGCTGCATCTTTGGAGCTTGGGCCACCTTTCCTCATTTCATAGGCAGTGATAAATCCATGGAGTTCATCCATTTTGAGGGTATCTAGATCCTTTGCTTCTTCTATAGCGCTTATTTTGGAGTCAAATCTGTCTGGAAGAGACCTTAATACCTTTTGAACAATGGTACTTTCTTCCACTTTTTCGTCCAATCCTTTCAGGGAATTTACCACTTCAGCTACTTGGAGGAGGTATGTTGCAATATCTTCTTCATCTTCCATCCTCAAACTTTCAAATTGTCTTCTGTAAGTTTGAAGCTTTGCCTTTTTGACTTTTGAGTCTCCATCGTACAAGCCAACTAGCTTCTCCCACATTTCTTTGGCAGAGGTACAGTGCATGATTTTTGTAAACTCGGAATCAATGATTCCACAAGTGATGGAGTTCATGGCCTTTGCATTTGCGATGTAGGCTTTCCTGTCGTCTTGGTCTATTGGAAGAGTGGAAGTCGTTTGGTATTCATTTTGAACAAAATTCCAGACTTCAGGTCCAAGGGACATTAAGTAGTAGGTCATTCTTTTCTTCCAGAAACCAAAGTTAGTGCCATCGAACAAAGGAGGTCTTCCTGATGCTTCGTGATTTCTCATCATGGTTGCAGATCCTTCTTCAAGCTGTTAGGCTAGTATGAAGAAGCCTGCTCTGATACCAATTGTTGGAAATACTGAGGGGGGGGTGAATCAATATTTCTTATTATTTTTTAATTGTTCTAGTGATTGCCAAAAGCATATATAGATATGTATATGTATACATAGAACACAGAAATCAACAACTGGAATAAATGCTTTTATTAAAATTCAAGACAGTGCAATAAAACAAATACAATATAAATATATATATGACTGTGAATAGTTTCCAAGCTCCAACTTGGACTTCAGTGAGGCTCCAACCTCCAGAGCACCAACTCTGTTTAGCAGTGGTTCTGTACTTAGGAGCACCTACCCCTAATGAATTTAGTTTTGTTCAGTTCTGAGGCTCCAACCTCTTGGGCTCCAACCCAACTTTGGTATACACTGGTATGTTGCTGCACTCTATTTAGCTGAGGTTCTCTCACTCCTACTCTCTTGCCTCTGCTGCCTCTACAGCCTCCACTGCTTCTGATGCCTCTTTTGCCTCTGCTGCTTCCACTATCTCTCGCTCAGGTTATTCATCACAACAACAACACCAACAGTTCTATGTTTTTACTGTTTTATATGTATTTCAGATGCCTCTGACTCTTCGTTTCCGCTTTTGACCGCCTCTTTGGCTTCCTCCTCGGTCGTTGTCGTTTCCTATGACTTGCTTGATCTTTCAGCTTCCCTCCTTGGTTACTGTGGCTTCCTCTGTACTGGATTTCCATGCAACTTCTTGGCTTTACGGTCACTACGTGTTAAAACTGTAACACAAGCCCATTTTTTTCAATGATAGCAGGCATCCACCGATACTGTTTCGTTTAACGGACATGTTATGCTCCAATTGTAATCTCCATCGCCCTGATACACCCCATGTAACTGACGCTCAACCTTCTAATTCATCAGAACAATTATCATAGGCCTTTCGGTCCAAAACCCTGTGCAACACAAAAAACTTGATTACACAGGAAATATGTGCGCAACAGTCGAAAAGACTGAAGGGGTGGACTTCAGGAAATATTACACCCGCATTTAAACGACATCGGGTCCGCTCCTCCACAACATTATCGCAATTGGCAATCCCGACTTCCCGGAGTTCTTTATATAGTGACCTCATGACATCGCTAATGGCTGATGGGCCGATCCTCCTGCAGACGTGATATGGTATTAAACAACAGTTGATATTCTTGTCGGGTCCGCAACCGTTCATCGCAATTGAGGTTTGCCCTTGGCAGAGGTCTGATGCGATATTGCTATCGGCGATCGCAAGTCGCATATGGTCAGGGCCTTACACTGTATTACCTCCGCTCCGATTTCCCGATGCGATAATCACTATCGGCGATCGCAAAGGGGCCACTTGACACACTGTAACGCCCACTTCCGAAGTGCCGATGCGATATGTCAGACCCGATAGGATCCAAAATCTCCCGTGCATATATTTTCAAGTCCGATTTCTGCCTGCGATAGTATAACGAAATATATACGTGAGTTTTGGCCTGGGATAGTGTATTGTCGGGGATGCATAGCTTGCCTGCCGATAGCGTTAAGGTCGCTCCCGATAGTAAATGCATGCAAATATATATATATATATATATATATATATATATATATATATATATATATATCTATATCTATATATATATATATATATATATATATATAGATATATATGTATCTATATATATATATATATATATATATATGGGTTTTGCCTCCGATAGCTCCTCATCTTTGGCATATATATATATATATATATATATGTTATATATATATATATATATATAACATATGTTATATATATATATATGTATATATATATATATATATATATATATATATATATATATATATATATAACATATGTTATATATATATATATATATGTTATATATATATATATATATATATATATATATGTTATATATATATAATATGTTATATATATATATATATATATATATATATATATATATATATATATATATATATATATATATATATATATATATATATATATATATGGCTCCTCCGTTTTCTCCTCTTGCTCCAATGTGGCTCCTCTGGCTTGGTTTGCTCCTCTTGGTTCCGTTTGCTCCTCGAATATTGCCATATTGACATCAATGAAAATCTGTGTCCAACAGGTTGAATGAGATTTTGTTTGGATCTATTTTTATTCATAATAGTGACCCTATTCACATTAACCTCTCACAACTGAATTGGACCCTTATTACCCACCAATTTTTTTTGGTAATTATGAAATATTTCCTAATGATAAGGGCCCATTGATGTTTTTTCATGGCCTTACTTTTATTATTTCATAGGATTTATGCCAAAATGGTCTTTCATTATAAGACATTGAGTTCAAAGAGTCTGAGTCCTAGGTCACTTGTTTCCTTGCTAATATCTATCAGGTCCACTAATCAATGCTTAGTTTTTTTTATTATCAAAATATTAGTAATTTTGAATATGAACAATTGATTTATCTTTCTTCACTTAGATTTCCATCATATTGGGCTATTGAGTGATGTCTTCACATCTGGCTAAAACCTTCCCTTGAAATTGCGAAATTCAATGGAGGAAAGTATTATTTTGTTTGAGATGCATATTTCTTCACCCTCAAATAAGGCACTCCTTGAATTTTCCTTTTTCATACTCAAGTCCAAGCCCCTAAGGCCCCAAGCTTCAAATGAATCTTATTTTAAATGGTGGGTCTCACCCCCTATATTTTGTCATAATTTTTTTGGGTAGGTTTTATAATCTTTCAAACAAATTTACATTTTCCCTTACCATATGAGGGTCCAAGATTCGAGAAGTTGTCATATTCACATCATCAATTTAACAAGTAGTATATTTTTTGGGTGACTCCACTCAAATGTTTGATAATATTATAGTTTATTTGAAGTCTCAATGCCCAAAAAGATGTCACATTGATGCCATAAGTAAGAGAGCATTTGTATGTTTAAGGGATTATTCCTTTGACTTGAGGATAAGAAACACACCCAACGGTTTGAGGTTCTAGCATTTGGCTAAGTATAAATTGTTTGTGTGGTGGTGTACTCTAATTGAAATGTAACAACATCATGTTAAAAGTTGTGAAATAAAAATCGATGGTTGAAGATAAAATGTTAATACATGAGAGTATAAGGAAAATAAAAGGGTTTTAAAGGGTGGGGAGAGCGGCCGGGGTAAGGCAGTTTGAGATAATGATCAGCACTAAAATGTTAGATCAAACTGAGCACATGTGGAATCATATGATTGTTCCAAGTCAGTGTTTTACTACCCAAAGCCACACCAGTCAAAAATTGACATATGGGAACACATGACGTATACATAAGTTCCATTAAAATGAGCAGAATGAGAACATGTAGTTAGAAGTGCCCACCATAAAAGACTAACAATGAGGAAATTTATGTTTGTCATTTAAACAAATTTTTATCATAATGTTTAATTTTAATGATATACCATTTTGAACATTTCAAGAAAATTAAAAAGTGTACTTTAAAGCCACAAAATCTTTAGTATTTTTGGACACCTTGTTGATGTGTTGTTGTCATCACCAGAATGCCACCTTATGCAGCTTTGTATACTTAACCCTAAAATTTTCGTCTACTTAATCATGAATTTGTAGGCCCATGATGAAGCATATGTCAAAACTGATCACAATCCTCATGACCCTTAAGTCACTTGGACATGGGGTGTGTGTATTAACCCGAATGAACCACGTGTTTCCTGCTTTCGTGACTCAAATCAAAGAAATTTGAGGCAATGTGAATTTACTCAATCTCATGGACTGCAACCATAAATGAAAACTTTGAATTTCCCATATATTTCATAAGAACACATTCCACCATTAAAAAAAACTAGCATTCAATATTTCTCAAGATTACTTTCACTTTCATAAGAATTTCCCTACCCAATATGAATCACAGATCTTGTCAAAAATCATGAAGTCTATTTTTTAATACCAAAGGAAAATCCCATGCTACACAATGAGTTTATATTTAGGGATTTTATTTTGTTCCAATGAGCTTCAATTTCTCTTTGTCCTTTACCTAGTGTCTTCCATTTTTGTTCCAAATAAACTTCTTTTATGGGGCTTAAATAGATGCTATCCCAAAATCAAGGTAGACATAAATATGCGCATCTAGAATATTCATCCATGAGAAAAGCACTCACAAAGACATGTTGAAAATTATAAAGAGTTACTTGATAGTGATGAAAATGGGCAAAGATGTTGAAGGAAATGTAACTAGGCTAGATCTTCATAAATGAAATTTTGATATTTGTACTTATTCAAGAAAAGAGAAATTATTTTTGTATTATTTTTCAATAAGTTTCTTTCTCACTCAAAATAGGTCAAGCACATTTTGAAGTGCTTCTAGAGAGTCAAAGTCAAAATGTAATTATGATAAGACCCTTTAAGGGCATGTTACATCATGTAAGTCATCATACAAGGTCATGTGAACACCTCCAAGCATGGTCAAATCCTCTCTTAGCACCAAAGAAGTCTACAAGCAGTAAAACAATGAATAAAAATGATTTATGAAGCAAATTTTCAAGTCGACTTTAAGGACAGTCATGTCAGCTGGAAGAGGAGGGACAAACCTCTATTTATAGAGGCTGTCCACTCCTCATACAACGCATCAATCTCTCTCTGAAATTTGTAGATAATAGAAGGGCCAAAAATGGACGAAGACAAGGCAGAAAAGGGTAACAAGGACAACGAAGTCAAGGAGACAAAAAAATGAAGGGAAGGAGGCCATTTATGAAGTCGTTATAGTCACATAAGCAAGGTCAAGGAAGGTTTTACTGTGGCCATAGTACAAGAAAAGGACATGTCAATACATCTTACTGTTTTGGGTGCAAACAAGGTCTATTAGGCCTTTCCCTAGAAGTGAAGGAGAAGCCCTCATATACGAAGGAAGAAAGAACAAGATCGAAGAAGATAGGATTGTTTCTAAGGTTAGAAACAATCACACATGCGAGGTGCAGGAAGGGTTTGGCAATAGTTTAAGGTAGCAACATGAATATCTTCATTCAGATGTATACCTAGGCCTACAAGGTATCCAAAGGAAAACAAAGGAGCCTATATCTATAACGAAGTAATGAAGCCCTAATATTCTAGGGTTTCCTAACCTAGAATACAAAGTGTTGGAAGACAAAGTGTCAGAAGAAGTTTCAGAAGATGTGCCAGAAGTAACAGTGTAGAAACAGGAAGGATTTGATTGATTCTTGGAGGATATCCTAGTCAAGGGTTTAGGGTTTGGAAGTTATTCAAATAAGAAGCTTCAATAAGAGAAATCTTACAAAGGGTTTTCCTCTCAAGAGTGGAGAGGGTTTGTCCCTAGCAGAGAGCCAAATTTTGTGTTTTTGTTATTTTGTTTTGACAACAGTTTCATGAAGCACACACATATGCACTAATAATAATAATAAGAAGAAGAATCTAACAAGAAAATTAAAAAGACTTCACAAATTTTTATGAAGTATCGGAGAATCATCACAACACTACTTTGCCCTAGATTCTCTAACACGGTATCAGAGGTAAGGTGACACATCAAGGAAAGGGAAACTCAAGAACACTCATTAAGGGGAAGCATCTACAAATTTGAAGCATCAAGCCTAGAAGTCTCAATCATTTCAAGGTAAATAAGGGTGTACAATCCATCATTAACCAAGGAGGTCTACAAACCTAGGATGAGAGCCTTACATAAAGGCACCTACAAAGAAGAACAAATTGGAGCAAGCTACAAGTCATCAAGCAAGAAGGAAACTTGAAGAACATCAAGATCCAAGGAAGACAAGCCACCAAGCCTTCAAGGAGGAAGAAATCCCATTATATCTCAAAATATATCAAGTAAGTACATGTCCCCTTCTGAATATACATCAATGTCTTTTTTCAGGGAAAGCAATAAATTGGTAGGGACCAATAACTTTCTTGTATGGAAGAAGAGGACTGATCTACTACTCAAGGAGAATGAACTCCTAAAGCATGTCAAAGGGAATATGACTATCCCTGCTAAGGAACAGACTCAAGCCTTAGCCAAGTACAATAAGGATGATACAAGAGCTCAAAGGATTATGATAGAATCAATCAAAGACTCTCTCATTCCTTATGTCTCCAAGTTTGAGACATCCAAAGAAATTTATGATAAGCGAGTAGAGTTATTCTCAGTATCCACAACCAAAGAAGTAATATCCTTGAGGAATGAATTATACAAGATGAATATAACAAAGGAAAGAATATATCCCTACTTCATGAAAATATCTGAAATGAGAAATCAACTTCAAGAGCTTGGGGAAGTCATGTCTGACAAAGAGAGGACAACTGTAGTACTCAATTCTCTACCAGAGGAGTGGGGAAACTTCACATCTAGAATATATGCCAAGAAGGAAGCGACCACTCTCAGTAAAATGTGGTCTCTATGCAGAACAGAGGAAACTAGACTTAAGGCAAAAGAATAAGTGGGATCAAAGGAGAAAGCATTTTCTACCATGGCCAAAATAAAGGGTAAATTTTGAAAGTTTGGTCCACAAAGAACAAAGAACAAAGACATGTCCAATATCCAATGTTTTGGATGCCAAGAATATGGACACTACAAAAGGAATTTCCCTAAGCTTAAGAAGAAGAACAACAACAAAAAGAAGAGGGAAGAAGCTCACTTGACTCAAGAGGTGAAAGAATAAGGAAAGAAGCAAAATAAGGAAGATCCCCCAAATCTCTACTATGACTAGGTCAAAACTCTTTACTTGTATAATTTTTTCAAACTTTTGAGTAGAATAAGAGCACGTAGGAATGAATAAAATTGCATGGCTAGAATCACTTCTAGAATCTAGCAGCATGATGTACATAGAGTTTTAGACACTCATGTGGATGTAGCATTTATGATAAGAACAAAAATGCATAAATAGAAGTATCTTCTAGAATATAGGAGCATGGCAGATATAGCTCAAGATATTCATTTAGAAGAAGCATACCTAGTATAGGACCTCATTCATGATGAAAGAAAAAATTGATCATTATAAGAATCTTAGAAGACCTACATCATCAAAAGAAAGGAAACATTTGCAAGACAAGGATCTTTAAGATCCTATGATGGAATCTTAAAAAGAAGGTTCATGGACCAAAGAAGTTGTCTCATTGGGAATACCATTCATGGGTTTCAAGAAAAGAATGATATGCAGGCAAACTAAGATGAAGCAAGAAGGGCCACACCAAAGGATGATCAAAGGAGAATCAAGATGGGTTATGTATACATCAAAGTTTAAATTCAGGTTATCACTTGTATATTATTAACGTCATGGGTATAGTTCTATAACATGATCAAGCATGAAATAATATCTTTCTCCAATAACATGCTTGAAGGCATGTACCACAATGCGATGAAGGTTAACAAAAGAATATGGTCACATAAGGAGCATAAGATTGTTGACTAAGAAGCAAGAAGAAATGCTGACAAGTCCAAAAAGAAAGCAATGAAGGAATGATCTCACAAGAAGCATTATATGGTTGACCTATCTATGCGAGGAGAAGTAAATGAAGAAAGAGATCAAGCATGTGTAGAAAACCATGATCACCAAGGATCACTATCTGACAAAATTCCTTGATAAGACATCTCCCGAAAGAAGGTAGGACAACTCTGATAAAAGAAGAAAGGAACCTTGACACCTTTGAAGGCCTTGGAGATACAAAAGGTGCATATAACTGATTCTACTCTACAGAGATGTCGTGATGAAGAATCCATCCAATAAAATAAAAAGCAATGTTGAAGCAATATCAACATGAAGTCATGATGGAGTAATAGGTCAAAGCATGTAACCTAGAAAGTACATTGAAGCATCCATGAGAAGAATATTATGAAGCATGGACAAGATAACAAAAGAGTAGCCAAGATGACAAGAAAACTTGCTAAATAACAATAAAGCCACTTTCCACAAAGGAAGCAAGACATTACAATCCAGGAAGGAAAGTGATCGATCGATGGTGCCCTACATAGAAGAAGTTTGAACAAAGACTTCATGACATCAAGAAAGGAAGGAGATCAAGTAGCTGAAGGACCCACTAAGAAAAAGCTGTTGATGAAGGAAAGAGTCATCAGTTAAGAGGGAGCTTTGACAAGTACCTGATCAAGAGGGAGTTTTTGAATCATACTTCAAAGGAGTGATAATTGTGTTTTCCATTTCATAGGTCATGCACTAGACCAGGACTAATAACCGTAAGTCTAGATGAAGGCCATGAATGGAAATGTAGACACAAGATAGACACAACATTCTTTTCTTCACTTGGGAAGAAAGAATGGGAGGATTAGGTAATCATCTAGCATCCGATACTCTTTGAGGATGTGTAGGGCATACAAGACAAGAGTAGGAAAGAGGACCGGTATTCTTTGAGGTCTGGGAACCCAAGATAAGAAGAGTCCTAGAAGGTCATACTCGGTGAACACTTGGGTGAGTATGTACCTTGATAGAAAATGGTGAAGCTGTCTATAAATCATTGGTCTTGCCAGCATTGTAGCTCATGGTCTCGTAAAGAGATGGAGTTGTTAGTCAAGGCCTTGCACTATGACAATGATGATGAATATGATGCTATAACAGATGGATTACAAATCTGGTTTCTCTTATGTGAATTCTTCAAGATTGAAAATTTCCAAACACCTTGTAATGTTGTATGAACACCTCCCTAGTTAAGAGGGAGTGTAGAAGGAAATGTAACTAGGCTAGGTCTTCATAAATGTAATTTTGACATTTGTACTTATCCAAGAAAAGAGAAATTATTTTTGTATTATTTGTAAATGAGTTTCTTGCTCATTGAAAATAGGTCAAGCAAATTTTGAGGTGCTTCTAGAGAGTCAAAGTGAAAATGTAATTATGATAAGACCCTTTGAGGGAATGTTGCATCATGTAAGTCATCATACAAGGTCATGGGAAAACCTCCAAGCATGGTCAAATCCTCTCCTAGCACCAACGAAGTCTACAAGCAGCAAAACAGTGAAAAAAATGATTTATGAAGCAAACTGTCAAGTCAATTTTAAGGACAATCATGTCAGTTGGAAGAGGAGGGAAAAACCTCTAATTATAGAGGTTGTCCACTCAACATACAATGCATAAATCTCTCTATGAAATCTATAGATAATAGAAGGGCAAAAAAGGGACAAAGACAAGGCAGGAAAGGGTAACAAGGACAATGAAGTCAAGGAGACAAAACAATGAAGGGAAGGAGGTCATTTATGAAGTTGTTACAATCACACGTGTGAGGTCAAGGAAGGTTTGATTGCGGCCATAGCAACAGAAAAGAATAGGTCAATATATCTTATTGTGTTGGGTGCAAACAAGGTCTATTAGGCCTCTCCCTACAAGTGAAGTAGAAGCCTGTAAAAATTCCCACCTGTAGATCACCTGATAATGCAATAGACTAAAGCAAAACACTTGATCTACTTCTACAACCAATTTAGCAGAAGCTTAATCGAAAATGAGCAACATCAATAAGAACACATATAACTGATAATAAGGAATCAATCACACATAACACAGAAGATATAACCAGGGGAAAGCCTCAACCTAAAACCCCAACTCTGTATTATCATACAAGTGGAAATATAGCTAGTATTACAAAAAGAATCAGCTCAAAAGCTATCCTGCTCTCTTTGCAATACCTTTGTTGCTCATCGACAGTCAAAGGCCTCTATCTAACCTCTAGTCTGCCCTCCAAGCCTCCTATTTCTTTGTGCAATTTTGATTGGGGTCCAGTGCAGCCACTTGTGTGAATTGGCCTCTTCACACACTCACTAACATCTAATCCAACTACACAGTCCTGAAGGAGATAAATCCTCATCATGGATGAGCTTCCTTTATAGGAAAAAATTTCATCCAAATGATAGTACATTGTCCCTTCTTTGATCTTAACTGGGTCTCTGTTTGAACTGACATGCATGAGTTATTCATGAGAGAATACTCAGTTATCTGAAGTGCATCAGTTATATGCAAGCATGCATTAACTAACTGAACTCACATTAATTTAAAAAAACTATTTAAATCAATCTAACTGGACTTGACTCAGTTAACTGAGCCAACTAATTACAACCCAAATTAGAACTCATCTTTATCTCTTTAACTAATGGATAAATTCCTCAATTAATAGAGAAACTGTTGCATGTTCTCACATAGACTTCATGTTTGCTTTTTCACAACTAATTAACTCATGGTGAATTAATTAATTTATTTTCAAATAGCTGTTAAGTTCAAATTCGAATTTTACTTCCTATTTTAGTCCATGGACTGACTAAAATTGGAATCCATCCAGAACTGCTAAAAATAGAATGTTATTTTAGCACTTCCATTTTTCATTCCCTGTTGCCCAATCCAGCACTGGTATCCAAACTTCTATTTTTAGTAGTGCTATTTTTAGCATTTCTTGTTTCCATTTTTCAACACTCCCTCTCAACAAGAAAGGCATTCAACTCGAACCCGATCCTATACCTCTGGAATGTTCTGCATGCAACACTTCTACCAAGTGTGGTTGCTCCAACAACTCTCGGAACAAAAAAAACTTCCAACTAACCTCTCTGTCGGGCTATAAACATACTTTGATGCTGAAGCTCTACGTGCTGTTGACAAGTGCTCCCTCTCTAACCTTTGAGCTGCTGCAACACTCCATGCATCTCGCACCATTGTACACCTCTCTGTGCCATCTTGCACTGGTACAACACTCCTGTGCCTCTCACATTGTTGCAACCTACTAGCTCTACACTGTCTTGGGCCTCCTGGACTGTAGCTCTCTCTGCCACTCCATCTGCATCTGTCTCTACCCAATCAGACAGTCCTGCTACTCCTCATCAGGGCTCTTGTAGCAAATTCGAATCAAAGAGGTTGGGTACCTCAAGGATCCTGCCCCTCTTCCTTGGGACGATCACCCCACATCGCCCCACCTCCTACCTGGAGGTATGGCTACATGTGATCCCTCTGCCCACTTGGCTCGAAGTTTCCACCTACTGGAGGTCTCTACATGAGTAGATGTCTCTACTCGATCTCCTCTCAGCTTCTCTACTTGTGGCTGCTCCACAGCCTCTTGAAGCTGCTTCACCAATCGTGGCTCCTCCACAATCGTCTGAGACTTCTTCTGGCATTGCATGTTGAGAGGTAATGTACTCTCCATCTCAACCACCAAGTCTCCATCAGTTGCCTTGCTCCTCAAGGCTTTGCATGCATATTGAACCTCAAGATCATATAGGTTCTTGACTCGTGAACCGATCAGCTTCACCTATCTAGTGATGATGTATCTAAGGAAAACCTTTCCCTTACTGAAGACTACATCATAGCCTCTGTCTTCCAGCATCACAATTGACACCAAGTTTCTCTTTAGTCCTGGTACATACTTGACATTGGTTAAGGTAAGGCAAGCTCCATGCTCTCTCTGAAAAATAACCATGCCTACACCTGAGACACTATACTTTTCATCATTTCCCATTGATATGAGTATCTGGAGATCTTTCTCCCCCAAAGTACTGAACAAACTCTTGTCGCCGGTCATGTGGAAAGAATCTCCACTGTCAAGAAACCAACTACTTCCCACCATGGATGAAACCATGCATGCGAATAGTGTGAAATCCAACTCGAAGTGTGAGGCCAGTGCCTCACCTTCTGATCCTTCCACGAATCCCTTCTTGGATTTCCTCAGTGCACAATTTGTAGCAAAATGGCCTACCTCATGACAACGAAAGCATTGCACTTTCGATTTGTCAAGATTCTTCCCACCATGGGAAGAACTGGATTCAGAATAAGAAACCTTCTCCTTCCCATTCTTCGCCTTACTCACTAAGGCACAATTTTCTTCATCCTCCATGGATGAAGAACCATCTCTGGTGCTTCTTCTTATCTCCTCCTGCATCAAATTCCACCAAAGTCGTTCCCAATCTGGCAGTTTCTCTCTTCCATTAACCGAGTCCTGGTAGCTATGCCAGCTCTTAGGAAGACCGAGGAGTGTAAGACTCACCATGTCATCGTCAACTGTCATGATCCATACACTTCCAAGCTCATCCCTGCATGTGGTGAGCTTGTTCAGATACGTAGAGATCGTGTCGCCCTTTTCACACTTGATCTTTCGAAGCTTGTCTTTCAGTGCCAGCTTCCTCTAATCACTGCTATTCTGATATATGTCTTTCATTGTTTTCCACATTGAAAATGGTGTCTCCTTCCCATGGAGACTCGAGACTATGTGATCTCGAACTCCCTCTAGAAGGATTCTCATTGCTCTAGCCACACATTTCTTCCATTCAGCCAACTCTGTAGCACCAGTCAGCTTGGGAATTTCTTGATCAATGAAGTCCTTTATACCGTTATCCTCTAGTATTGCTTCCATGCGATCCTTCCAGGCTATATAATTTGAACTGCCATTAAGGGCATATTTGAGTCTCAAACCATTGAATGCCATAGGTGAAATAGAGACGTGATAAGAACTCAATTTCTATATTTAGGAATCACAAGCTTGAACTTCTCCCTTCTTGTATACTATTCTTCCTTGATCTCCTGTGCTCTGATACCATGTAAAAATTTCCACCGGTAGATCACTTGATAATGCAATAGACTAAAGCAAAATACTTGATCTATTTCTACAACCAATTTAGCGGAAGCTTAATCGAACATGAGCAACATCAATAAGAACACATGTAACTGATAAGAAGGAACCAATCACACATAACATAGAAGATATAACTAGGGGAAAGCCTCAACCTAAAAACCCAACTCTATATTATCATACAAGTGGAAATATAGCCAGTATTACAAAAATAATCAGCGCAAAAGCTATCATGCTCTCTCTGCAATACCTCTGCTTCTCATAGACAGTCAAAGGCCTCTATCTAACCTCTGGTTTGCCCTCCAAGCCTCCTATTTCTTTGCACAATTTTGATTGGGGTCCAGTGTAGCCACTTGTGTGAATTTGCCTCTTCACACACTCACTAACATATGATCCAACTACGCAGTCCTGAAGGAGATAAATCCTCATCATGGATGAGCTTCCTTTATAGGAAAAAATTTCATCCAACTGATAGTACACTGTCCCTTCTTTAATATCAACTGGGTCCCTGTCTGAACTGACATGCATGAGTTATTCATGAGAGAATATTCAGTTATCTAAAGTGCAGCAGTTATATGCAAGCATGCATTAACTAACTAAACTCACATTAATTTAAATAAATTGTTTAAATCAATCTAACTGAACTTGACTCAGTTAACTGAGCCAACTAATTACAACTCAAATTAGAACTCATCCTTATCTCTTTAATTGATAGACAAATTCCTCAATTAATAGAGAAACTGTTGCATGTTCTCACATAGACTTCATGTTTGATTTTTCACAACTAATTAACTCATGGTGAATTAATTAATTTATTTTCAAACAACTGTTAAGTTCAAATTCGAATTTTACTTCCTATTTTAGTCCAGGGACTGACTAAAATTGGAATCCATCTAGAACTGCTAAAAATAGAATGCTATTTTCAGCACTTCCATTTTTCATTCCCTGTTGCCCAATCCAACACTTATACCCAAACTGCTATTTTAGCACTTCTATTTTTAGCATTTCTTGTTGCCATTTTTCAACAAAGCCCTCATATACGAAGGAAGAAAGATCAATATCGAAGAAGATAGGATTGTTTCTAAGGTTAGAAATAGTCACACGTGCGAGGTGTAGGAAGGGTTTGGCAGGAGTTTAAGGCAACAACATGAATATCTTCATTCATATGTATAACTAGGCCTACAAGGTATCTAAAGAAAAACAAAGGAGCCTCTATCTATAATGAAGTAAAGAAGCCCTAATATTCTAGGGTTTCCTAACCTAGAAGAGAAAGTTATGGAAGACAATATGCCAGAAGAAGTGCTGAAAAATGTGCCGGAAGTAACAGTGTAGAAAAAGGAAGGATTTGACTGATGCTTGGAGGATATCCTAGTCAAGGGTTTAGGGTTTGGAAGTTATTCAAATAAGAAGCTTCAATAAGAGAAATCTTACAAAGGGTTTTCCTCTCAAGAGTGGAGAGGGTTTGTCCCTAGCAGAGAGCCAAATTATGTGTTCTTGTTATTTTGTTTTGATAGCAATTTGATGAAGCACACACATATGCAGTAATAATAAGAAGAAGAAGAATAAGCTAACAAGAAAAGTAAAACGACTTCACAAATTGTTATCAAGTCTCGGAGAATCATCACAACACTACTTTTCCCTAGATTCTCTAACAAAAGATATGTACATAAATATTGACCCCATATAGAGAGATGCTTCTTGATGCTGATCAATCACCTTACACCTTTTACCTTTTTCTAGTTTGGGTCTTGCACAGGAGAATGCTTCAGTTTCCTTATTATTTGAAGTCTTTGATGGTTTGTTATTCTGGATGGATATCTCAAATCTAGATGTTCTTTCGACAATGGTTATATCCAAGTGTTGAATCTAGATACAATAGAGTTGGATGCCATAAGGCCTGAATTTTGTAAATTCTGCCAATAAACTTTAACAAAAAATATAGCTTTTACCTCGCTTGAAACAAGTCACACAATGGAGTTGATCTAGATGTAACTGATATCCTAGAGATTTAACAAGAACCAATTCCATGAAGGTTTGGATTTCCCTAAGCTTGGATATCCGACTTGATCTAGTGATCCAAGAGATTTAACAAGTGACTCCTTTTTGAAGAGCTAGATTTCTCCAGACCTATATTTGTATTCGTTATATCAACCTCTGCTGGAAATAACCTACCCAAGTCATGCCTTTACCCTAACGACTTGGTTGGTTATGGGTCCCACGCTAGATAAGTTTCGATGTAGTGTTTGTTATAGATGTAAGCGAAGCTAGATACACAAGACAATAAACTTCACGCTTGCCTGTTAATGCTGCCTACAAACAAAATTAAATCCCAATACCACAAACAACTTGATTAGATGCACAAAACACAAATTACATAGAGGGATTGAACAAAGATATAATCCATACACTGATTCAAAATGAAAAGGGAAAAAATAATATTTCGCACAATGTCGCAGTTCCCTTCACATACAAACACATCTCTTGCTACACGCTCTCTAACCCTGCTCAATTCTCTATTATTCTATTTACTTACATATGAGACTCCTTTCTACTAGAGTTCTCATTTAATTAATCTAAAAAACCAATTTTGATTCATATCCTTTCTAACAAAATCTCAATTATATCTAAATTCCCATTTTACATAGTAACTAAATGATATCTTTCTAATTTCGTAACAAATTCACTCCTTGTAGACAATATTAAATATTTATTGAATTGAGGCTTCTGTGATCCATAATAGTTGTAAGCAGAACTTTGGCGAAAAGTCTTTCCTCATGTGATTTTCGTTGAAGTTCTGCTTACAAATATTAAATATTAAAAAATAAAATAACTTAGGGAACCCAACTTCCCTTGGAAAATAAATTAGGGAACCAAATCCCATGGTAAATGAAGTTTGGACCTATGAAGGTCAAAGGTTATATTGACTTGTAGAATCTCCTACATCAGATTCTCGGGGAAGAAAATCACTATTCATCAACACCTCAACACTAGTGGTGTACTTCTTGATGTATGCTCCAGTTATCCACATAGCATCTTCTACTAGTTGCTTCTTCCATTTGACCAAATACTGTCGATTCTCTTTACCTTTGGTATTATTATTTACTTTTTGATATAATATGGCTTCAATTTATTTTTTAGTTTCTTTAGGAAATTGTTTCTTCCACTTGTTGGTATGATCTTCATCAATTATAGGTGCATCTGTTGTAACATTGCTTGATTCCTTGAAGGGATATAAATCTGATACATTGGAATTTGGTGATATTCCAATATCGTTTGGAAGTTTTATCTCGTAAACATTGGAAGAAAATTTCCTCAAAATATTACATAGACCAATTTTCTTGAGCTTTAGTTTGTTATATATCCCTATAGGAAATCTTCCCTTTCTCAAATATGCCATTATTGGGTTTCCAACTTTACAATCTAGCTGTCATCTTTTCAAGTCTGCTATATGCTTATACATGTTGTTGTTCTCCAGTAACTGCTTCTTAACCCTTTCCTTCAATTATTGCATACTGACTGGGAAATCTTCTCCCGCTGCACTTCTGAACTCCTAATTTCCTAAATTCCTTAATTCATACACTCCCCTCGGTTGCATTCCATATAAAATTTGAAATGGGCTCATACATGTACACCTGTTAGGTGAATAATTGTAGGCATATTAATCTTGAACAAGCACCTTATCCCAATGATTGGGATTCTCATTCCCCAAACTTCTCAGAATATTTTTGAAACTTCTATTTACAACCTCTGTTTGTCCATCTGTTTGTAGATGATAAGTTGAACTAAAGTTTAAGCTTGTTCCTAGTTTCTTCCATAAGGTTATCCAAAGGTGACCCACAAATATTGTATCCATGTTTGATATGATGCGTATGGGCAATCCATGTAATCTCACATTTCTTTAAAGAATAGATTTGCCACACTAGTTGCATCAATAGTTCTTGAACAAGCAATGGAATGTGCCATGATTTTAGAAAATATATCCAGAACAATGGAATCATTACCTTTTTGTGTATGAGGCGAACCCAAAATAAAATCCATATTGATCGAATCCCAAGGCCCACTGGGAATTGGCAATGGTTGGTACAATCTTGCATTTTGACTCCTCCATTTTTCCTGTTGACATAATCTACATATTTCCCCAAATATTTTCACATTAGCTTGCATGCCTACCAATAATAAAATGAACTTAATACAACAAAAGTTTTATCAACTCCAAAATTTCTAGCTAATCCTCCACTATGCTTTTCTTGTATTAAATTATCCCTCATAGAACATCTAGGAATACAAATTTTACTGTATTTGAACAAAATATCCTTTTGAATCATGTATGTTGACCATTGAGTTGTGTTTGTGCTCATTGAATTTCGATGCTGCATAGTCTTCTTTGAAATGTACATCACTTTTGTACATTTCTCTAAGTTCATCAAAACTAGTAACATGAAACTGAAATTCTTGTTGAATGAAATTAATCCAACTTAAAATATATGTTACATTGTTTGATGATCCACTAATATGCTTAATTACAAAAGTGAAAATTTGTAAAATTTTACCCACTTTGCATGTCTCTAATTTAGTTTTGGCTGGTCGTTTATAAATTATAGAGCACAGTTATCAGTAAATAGGATAAACTCTTTGGGCATAAGATAATGCTGCCATTTATTTAAGGTCCACACAAAAACATAAAATTCCTTGTCATATGAAGAATACTTCTATTTGGATTCATTTAAATTTTCACTAAAGTAGGCAATTAGGCCTCCCTCTTGGCTCAAAACTGCTCCAATGGCAACACTACTGGCATCTGTCTCAACCTAAAATGATTTTCTAAAATTTGGCAATTCTAAAACTGGCTATTCTATAATCCTCTGTTTGAGAAATTCGAAGTTGCGGTCTGTTGCTAAATTCCACTAAAAATGCTAATTATTCTCCTTAATTGTATCAGCAATGGGTGCACACATATTTCTCATACTTTTAATAAACTTTCTATATGAACTTGCAAGCCCGTGGAATTTTCTTACCTCAAAACACATTTCGTGGAATTGGCCATTTTAATGATTGCTTTTACTTTGTCCAGATCCATCTTCGGTCCTTCCTCTCATATTACAAAGCCCAAAAACACCAACACATTCTTCATGAAGCTGAATTTCTTTATATTTATTAGAAAATTCTATCATCACAAAGTACTCAAAAATAGCTTAAAGTGTTTGACATGTTCTTCTTTTGTTTGGTTGTACACTAGAATGTCATCCAGATAAACAATAACAAATTTCCCTGTAAATTATTTTAATATTTCATTCATTAGTCTCATAAAAATATTGGGAGCATTGGTAAGGCCAAATGGAATCACAAGCCACTCATACAATCCATGATTGGTTTTAAAAGCAATCTTCCATTCGTCTTCTTTTCAGATTCATATTTGGTGATATCCATTTTTAAATCAATTTTGGAAAAATACCTTGCACCGCTTAAAGTATCAATTGGATCATCAATTCACAAACGTGGAAATTTATACCTAATAATTTTATTGACGACTCTTGAGTCAATGCATATTCTCCATCCACCATCCTTCTTTGAATTGAGAACTATTGGTACAACATTGCGACTTAAGATTTCTTTAATAAGGCCTTTATCTAACAACTCCTGAACCTGTCTCTTCACTTATTCATTTTCTTGTGGAGTCATTCAATACACTACTTTGTTTGGAGGAGTGGATCTCAGTATCAAATCAATGTGATGGATAATGCTTCTAATAGGAGGCAAATGATTTGGTAACTCATCCACAATAATATCAACAAATTGATCCAACATGGTCCTAATTTCTTTAAGCAAGTCATTCAAATTGGTGTTTGCAAGAATTACCTGATGCTTCCCAATTAGACCAAAATGTACCTCCTCGTTTTTTGCTTCTCACAAAAACTCATTTCCCCTCATGAGTAGTACACTTGGACCTGCCTCAGCTTTGGCTTCTTCATCTGGTAAAGGATACAAGGTGTGTTTTTACCATCCTTTTCAAGAGCGTACACATTTCTTCTCCCATCATGGATTGATTTGCTCTCATATTTCCATGGTCACCCCAACAAAACATGGTGTTAGAAAATTTAACTACGTTTGGTATTCATAATTGATATTGTACTTATGTTATTGTATATTTTATGTAAAGATGCAAAGAATAAAAATAAATATTATTTTATAAGCATGGGTTTCATGCTCAATTTGATTTGTTATCTAGGTCAAGCATGCTCTTCATGCTTCTAGTGTTTATTGAGTCCAAAATAATATTTTTCATAAGTCAAAATATTGTATTGGAGTCAAGTCCCATTTGGAATTTGAAAATAAAGTGGAAAAATAAATTTATTTGAGTCAAAATGTAATTTTTGTACCCACAAGACCAAGTCGGCCCTACCTCATCAAGTATTCCCTAGAAGGGTGTTACAGATCCATTTGGGCACATCAATCCCATCATCCAAAACAGTGTTTCAGGGCTCATCAAACCCTAATTTCAGTTGCTACATGCCCTAAACAAGTCACCCCTTTGAATGCCTCCTTCCCAGACAGTTTCATGACTCGAAGACATCCAGAAATGGCCTCTAGAGGGACTAGCGCAGGTAGGCCCATGTAAGGGTGCGCTGCAGAGAAGTTAAGTCCATGCCAGGGCTCTGCAGAGCACTTAGGATTCCTTTCACCTATGTTGGGCGAGTTTGAGAGAAATTCACATAGGGTTTTGGGAATATTCTTATCTTTTGGAGTCATCTAGAAGGTTCCTTCACTTATCAACTCCTTTGAGCTCGAAAATGGATGAGGAATGAGTTAAGATGCATCCTATCCTCTCATCCCTTCCTCCATGGAACTAATTCTAATTATGGAAGGCCATTCAATTCCTGGACCATTTACGACAAAACCTCCTTCATCTTCCTATAAATTGACCACTCATCTAAGTGATCAAGGGTTGGATTATGTTGAATTATAAGGAGATAATGTTGCTATGAGATTTGGCTTTGAAGCAAGTATTGTAATGCTACAAGTTTGTCCTGATTTTGATGTGATTTGGATGGGATCCAAGTTGGAGGAATGGCTTTGAATCAGACACAAATGGTTGTATTTCCTTCTTCTATTTAATAAAGTGTTTGAACCTTTCTCCCATATGTTTGTATTGTTTTATAATGCTTATATGTGTGAAATGTATCTGATTCCATTCACTTATATTCAATAGATCTTTTGCTTTGATCGATTCTTTGTTTTCTGTTATGTTTACAGGTACTTCTCAAGCGTATTAAGTACGGGAAGGAGTGGCAGGATCGATACAAGGGAGATGAGAGGAAAGCAGAACTACAAGTAGGTCTTATCATCCTTTCATCTTATCTATTGCTTATAGGAAAAGACTAAAACACTTTAAACTGTTGTTCTAGATATGGCTACTTATCTAGGGAATTCGTATTTATCTGTAGATACCAAATTCTCCAAAACAAATTAGTGACTCCACTGGGGAAGATCCTCTTTCCTATTAGCTTATCCAACTCCTAGGACATCCTTGCAGACCCTACTTTTGTTCATTGATTGTAATTCAGCTCTTTGCATTGAAAATTTGTTCAAAACTGTGTCAAATTGCCTTTTGAAATGGCTCACTGTCACCAGCGCAAGCTTGTTTGGAACACAGTGCGTTGCAGAGCACCCCTAGCTTAGGGACAGTGCTCTGAAGTGCACTGTCTCCCATTTAGGGCTGCAATGATCCTCCTAGGGTCAGTTTCCCACCTTTGGAATGAGTTTTTGCCAACTTTTCTCTGTTTGTTTGTTTGTTGATTGATGAATGAATGTCATGTCTCAGAGAACAAGTTTCTATCTCCTTTGCTAGCCCTACTTTGACTTAGTTTATTAATGTTTCTTAAGTTTTTTCTTTGTCATTATCGATTTATAGTCAAAGTTAGAATATAGTTAATTAGTCTTTGTTCGAAAGAAAGTGTCGTAAAAGTCTTCTTTTCCTTCGAAATTGAACTGTCGTAAAGTCTTTGTTCTTATAAAAAAAATGATTGATTTTATGTGCATTAGTTTCCTTTTTGTTCATAATAACATTAAGGGATTTGAAAAGAAAAACTTGCATCATTCATATTGTAGTTTGTGGATGGTTGAAAGGAATAGCTAGGGAAATTGCATTAGATGTGCTCTTTGCTCTTTGTCAAAGATCTGATTTCTCTATCCCTACTAGATAAGGTTTTTGTTGTTCAATTGAATGAAATAATGCTTATCATATTAGTTGCATTTTAGGAATTGCAAACATACATCATGTGGTGAACCTTGAAAGGAAAATTCTAAGAAGATCAACTTAAAATTTATCTGAATTTACCTAATGGAGCATTGTCACCTAACGAAAAACGTTTAGTGGTTCTAGGCTAGAGACGTGTTTCGACGTCGTAAAACGAAGAAGTTGTCGCTAACTTGTATACAATACATCCGGAGTGTGATACCTCATTCCACGTACGTGAGTATATCGTAGCTCGTCCACATACCTTTGGGTATATAGGGCGGTGTTATAGTATGTAAAGTATATGGGAATGCTCTCACTGTGCGGTTTTGCATTAGACAACGCTTATACGGATTGGGCCTCCACGTACTTTCGGGTATATATGGGAGGACAAAACTAGGTTTCTATCCATCCTTAGGTAACCGAGTTGACCGCCTTGTACACTGTGATACACCAAACACAACATTTGGGGAGATTTCCTGCCCGTACTTCTTGGTTCACCAGGAGGTATTCTGCAGTTCACAGTTGCTTGGTAAACCTTTTGCCTAGATTATCCTTCTTTTGTTTTGTTATGTTACTTTGATTAAATAAAATTAATTGACCGCAGATAACATTCTCCACACTCACTCAGTTGATCTTAGGTTGAAACATATGGCGACAACTCTAGAGTCCACTGATTAAGGAATTCCTTTTGATAGGAATCCTAGTCCTTTTCCTCCTTTTGGAAATATTGGTGCTCCTTATATGGCTACATTATCCCTACCGGGACTTACCATTGGCTTACCAGTATGGTTGTTTTCAACCTCCTTGGTTTAAAATGTCGTGATTCCTCTGCAATCGAATACACCTCCAATTGGACAAAATCAACCTCTCGTTGATCCTAAAGTTGACCCTTTGCATTCTTCCTTGGTTGTTTCTTCCTCCCCTTCTTCCTCTTCGCCCGGTGAAAGTATTGGTACTAGTAACCAGGTGGCTAAGAAGAAGAAGAAGATACAAATTCAACAGAGGGGCAACCAAGCAACCATTTCTTTGAATGCAACATCTGATGAGAAACCATTCGTCAAGCCTCACAAAGTTCGATATCCATGCAAACTTTGTGCAGGAGACCATCTTCTTCAAAATTGTCCTGATATTCCTCAGATCTTAGAAGAATGGTCTTCTCGTTCACATCATCCTATGTCATCAACTTCTGGAGATCATGCTGGTGACACACCATCAACTAGTGGTAGTAAAGTTCATGGAAAGAAGGGTAAAGTTAAGTTTCCCTATAGGTTATGTGAAGGGAATCACCCCATTCACCTTTGTCCCTATCTGGATGAAGCCAAAAGAGTGTTGGATAACCGTCCTGCTTCACTGCAGTGACTTCCATCTAGTTACAAGAGACTCTCCCTTAATCCTTCACTAGTTGATGAATTGACTGACTCAAATCAACCATCGGTCAAACCCACTCTCTCTGAAATTGAATCCTATGAGTCTATACCTGACCCAAATCAACAGGTCGAGGTAACAATTGACCTGATTTCACCTTCAGCTAATCGTACCTTTCCCGAAGAGAGTGAATACAGTACCACTTAGGTTCTTTTTGTTTCTTTAGATTCAAATGAGCTTGGGGGAAATCCTCCTGTTCCATCAAGACAAGAGGAAAATCCTCCCGTTCTCGTAACTCAAGGGGATAATTCTCTCGTTCTTACGATACCCCCTCCAAGTAGTCTGGTCACTTCCTTTGATTGGAATCGACTAACAGGATTCCTTCTTCCTTCTTATGTGCCTTTCCAGATCATAGTGCAAGTTTGTAATATATCTGGCACTATTATAGATGAAGGTGCATCTGTGAGTATCCTTTCCTCTACTTCTTGGCAAGTGCTCGGTTCGCCGCCACTTGTGTCTGTTACCCAAAATATGTTGGCTTTTAACATAGGAACAAGTCAACCATTAGGGATCCTTCCTTAGTTGCCTATTACTTTGGGAGGAAAAATTGTTTATCTCAATGTGATGGTAGTCCCAGGCCCTTTAGACTACAATTTACTTCTTGGGCGCAACTATGTTTATGACATGGGAGCGATTGTTTCCACACTCTTTCGAGTGATGTGTTTCTCGCATGAAGGTAGAATTTTCACGTTGACTAGCTTTCATTTCCTGGTCCAAATATGGCTTCCAATCAACCATCTTCCCTAAATGGTCCTTTTGTACCAATGGTATCTTCCCTACCACAGTTCAATTATGTGGCAACTAGTTCCATGTCTACATCAATGAACGATCAATTCCATGATGTTGTACATTATGTACTGGGGGTATTGGAACCATATCTCTCCTTCCAAAGCATTATTCTTCCATAAGATGAGAACCTCTTGGAAGTCATGACCTCCTATCATGGGTTGTAAAAAATGAAACCAAGGATATGAGCATAGTTCCTTGTCTTGTGTCAAGCTCGTTAAAAAATGAAACAAGGAGTATGAGAATGGTTCTTTTACTATGTCAACCTCATTAAAAAATGAAACAGGTCCATGAGGATAGTTCCTTGTCTTGTGTCAACCTTTTTAAAAAAATGAAACCAAGGAATATGAGGATAGTTCTTTTACTGTGTCAACCTCATTAAAAAATGAAACAACTCCCATGAGGATAGTTCCTTGTCTTGTGTCAACCTCGTTAAAAGATGAAACCAAGGATATGAGGATAGTTCCTGGTCTTATTTCAACCTCGTTAAAAAATGAAACAAAGGGTATGAGCATAGTTCCTTGTCTTGTGTCAAGCTCATTAAAAAATGAAACAAGGAATCTAAACAAAGTTCCTTATCTTGTTTCAAGCTCATTAAAAAAAGAAACAAGGTCCCCTAGAGCAAAGTTCCAATTCGAGTCTTTAATTAGATCTCGTAAAATCCCAATCGAGTCTTTCACTTGATCTCGTAAACGAACCTTCATTCCATCCACCTGATAGCCACAAGTACTATACTCAGGTGAATGTAATGAAGCTTGGGGGGCATGCACCTAGTGGTAAAGTTAAGTTTCCCTGTAGGTTATGTGAAGGGAATCACCCCATTCACCTTTGTCCCTATCTGGATGAAGCCAAAAAGGTGTTGGATAACCGTCTTGCTTCACCGCAGTGACTTCCATCTGGTTACAGGAGACTCTCCCTTTCATCATGCTGGGGGCATGTAAACCAATCTCAAGCATAGTTCTTCATTTCAAGCTTGTGTAAAAATGAAACTAAATTCAAGCATAGTTCTTCATTTTCAGCTTGTGTAAAAATGAAACTGAATTCAAGCATAGTTCTTTCTTTCAAGCTTGTGTAAAAATGAAACTGAATCCAAGCATAGTTCCCTATGGTTCAAGCTTGTGTAAAAATGAACCCATCTCCATTTTAACCCTCGTGATTGCCATTCTATTAGCCTTTTCCATCAGATGAGCCTTGGGCTTTCTCCTTCCATCGTCACTATCTACTTGGCCAATCATACGCTTTCACTTGGTTGTTTTACCCTTTTGAGGAACAATTGCAATGGGTGGTCTTATTAGCCAGCCTCTTCACATAAATCGACATGTTTTGAGAAGTTCCAACATCACTGGAACTAGTTGCTATCCTAGACACCACTCGTTCCTCAAAGTGGAGTCCTCTTTAAGCTCTTTTCAGACTCTCGAAATATGAAAAGATTGCCGAGTGCTTGTCATTTTCAGCTCATTAACGAATTGGAAATGACATCTACTCAATATAAGTTTAACCCTTTTCCGGACCGAGAGAGATTATTTACGAAAAAGGAATACATTGACCGAACATGGTCAATAGGTTCTCTCTTGTATTGTTTTATGCTTTTTCGGGCTTGAGAGACAAATGTACGGAAAATAACTTGTGGATTTTTCTTTTTTTCCCTTTTCAAACTCTCTAAACATGAAAAGAACCGAGTTATCTTTGTCGTTAAACTCGTTAAAACATCAAATAGTGACAAACTTGTCCATCTAGACAAGACCGAGTTTCACCTTCGCTAGACTTGTTAAAACATCACATAGCGATGGATTCACCTGAAGGGTGGAATTATGCAACAAGCATATGTTATCCTCCTCAAACTTGATAAAAATAAAGAGGTACTGATCAACAATGACTTGGAAAATGGGAAAAAGGGGAAAACCACTTTATGGTAGTAGGTTAGTCTTGAACATGACACTTCCACTTCATCTCCATGACTATTTGGGTTGGGTTATCTGCTTAACGGTTATCATACCTATGGTCTATCACACCATCCATCACTTTTGGTTTTGGGTCAATGCTACCAATTCATTCAGACTATTTGGGTTGGGTTATTAGCTTGACGGTTATCACATCATTGGTCTATCATACTGTCCATCACTTTGTTTTGTGTCAATGCTACCAATTCATTTTAGTGTCGCCGACATGTTCAAGAGAATTCATTTAGTCAAAATTCATCCTTTGCAATACCATAAACCTTCATTTTCATGACCACCATTCCTGAACCTTGTGTCTTCAGTCAAATTCCATCTCCAAAATCATTACACTCGTTTCGTGTCATTGTTGTGGGATACATCAAGGCCCTCCTACGACGAGTCGCTTCTTGTCGACATCATCACATTATCCAAGAAGTTGACTTAGAAACACCATTTCAGTACCTCGAGGCTTGCATACATCAATGGCAGGTTTCTCACTTCCGGCGATAGGTTAACATCAATGGCCTTCGATCAAAAGAATTTGTATGGTGTTCGACATCAAATCATCCATTCACACCATGCAGAATGTACTGTAGTACCTTGAGGACCATTATCATTATCAGTGATTTCTCTCGCATCTGGTAACAACTTACATCATTGGCTGGTAATCAGATGGTATCTTCCCATGTTCGACTTCAGATCACATATTAACATGGTTAGACTCGTACTTGAGCGAATGATTGAACGAGATAGAAGACCCCGGATCTAGTTTCATCCATTCGGGCTGCGATTTCAGGAGTACTAAATCATATGTACAATGGCTTTACATTGATGGTCATTCCAATCATGGGTCTATATCTGTAGACCACTGTTTATGTACATGTAATGAAAGTTTTTAATCTAAGCATGGGTATGCCTTCCCTTAGCGATTCATGTAAAAAAAAAAAAAAAAAAAACATGATATATGTATTGTAATTGATGTAGGTCACCTTCCACTTCGATACCTCCTCATCACATCATAAAGCATTTCATTCGACATTGGCATTTTTCCGACTTCATGCTTTAGGGGGCAGATGTTACAGATCCGTTTGGGCATATCAATCCCATCATCCAGATTAGTGTTTTAGGGGTCATCAAACCCTAATTTTAGTTGCTACATGCTCTAAACAAGTCACCCCTTTGAATGCCTCCTTTCCAGACAATTTCATGACTTGAAGACATCCAGAAATGGCCTCTAGAGGGACCAATGCAGGTAGGCCCATGTAAGGGTTCACTGCAGAGCAATTAAGTCCATTCCAGGGTGCTCTACAGAGCACTTAGGCTTCCTTTCACCTGCATTGGGCGAGTTTGAGCGAAATTCACATAGGGTTTGGGGAATATTCTTATCTTTTGGAGTCATCTAGAAGGTTCCCTCACTTATTAACTCGTATGAGCTATAAAATGGATGAGGAATGAGTTAAGATGCATCCTATCCTCTCATGCCTTCCTCCATGGAACTAATTCTAAGTATGGAAGGCCATTCAATGCCACCATTTGTGACAAAACCTCCTTCATCTTCCTATAAATTGACCACTCATCTAAGTGATTAGGGGCTGGATTATGTTTAATTGTAAGGAGATAATGTTGCTATGAGATTTGGCTTTGAAGCAAGTATTGTAATGCTACAAGTTTGTCCTGCTTTTTATGTGATGTGGATGGGATCCAAGCTGGAGGAATGGCTTTGAATCAGACACAAATGGTTGTAGTTCCTTCTTATATTTAATAAAGTGTTTGAACCTTTCTCCCATATGTTTGCATTGTTTTATAATGCTTATATGTGTGAAATGTATCTGATTCCATTCACTTATATTCAATAGATATTTTTCTTTGATCGATTATTTGTTTTCTGTTGTGTTTACATGTACTTCTCAAGCGTATTAAGTATGGGAAGGAGCAACATGATCGATACAAGGGAGACGAGAGGAAAGCGAAACTACAAGTAGGTTTTCTCATCCTTTCATCTTATCTATTTCTTATAGGAAAAGACTAAAACACTTTAAACTATTGTTCTAGATATGGCTACTTATCTAGGGAATTAGTATTTATTCGTAGATATCAAATTCTCCAAAACAAAGGGGTAATTCGACCTCCTAGATGTGCATAAATAAAGACAAGTTCAACGTCATTTGAAGCACCACCAAGCAAGTTCGATTTCTAAGACAACAAGAGAAAAATTCAAGAGAAGAGGGAGTAAGAAATCAAGAGAGAGAAAGTGAAGTCTAAGGAGGAAGAAAATCGAATTTTCTACCCTAAAATCTACCCTATTTCTCCCACACATGCAAATTTTCTGAAGCTACTGCAGGGGTCGAAGTTATAGATCTACTGCCTGCTCGAAATTCTGTTGATGGGAGCTAAAAATATGAAGCTGGAGCTAATTTGGAAGGTTTTGACTTGAGTTGACTTTGACTTGTTGGAAAATCTTGGAAGGGGGTTGACATGGGTCTTGTTGGAGTTCTTGGTCTTGTTGTTTGGGTCTCGGTCCGAAATCGAAAGATAATGCATCACGGTAAACTAGGAGATTTCTGGATTTGATGTCATCTTGTCATGAGTGATTGCAGATATATGTACATGGATGAGACATGATGCGACGACGAACGAGATGAATAAGGAGAGCACATGCAAGGAGATTTGTTCGCGAATGAACAAACGAGGAATGCACACGAGGATATTTTTTCATGAACAAAAGAACACGTGAAGAATGCCAAAGTACAAGTGAAAGAGTGATGTGCAGATGTGACATCAAGCGAACACCAAGACCATCAAAGGCTCTGCACACCTTGCCATGTGGAGGTGAAGCTATGACACACCAAGAGCACATCCATCACTCAGAAGCTTGACATGGACACCACCAACAACATGAACATACCAGCACTGCCGTGTCGATCCGTGTCATGAGTCATCTCAGCCACATCACTGCGATGGGCCACACTATTGTAATCGATGTAATGTAACGTGGAAGTCCAGGAGACCCACATGTAATCTCAAGAGTCATGTAAAGTTGAAGAGTCAAATAAGTCAAACAGTCTTGAGGGGAGTCAAACAATCACAACGGCCAGTTTCACCATTGGCTATAAATACCCCTCATTTGTACATGCAAAAGACTTTTCACCTTGGTTCCTCCCACATAGCCTTGAGAGTCTGTAATCTTTTCTTTGAGGAGCGAGCAGTGGCTCCAACGCCCCGCTATCGGGGCTAGTGATGTAATGTTGTATCGATGTGTCTTGTAACTTTCGCTTAATTTAGTATCCTGTTAACAGGGCAACACATTTTCACACATGTATTGTGTTCGTTTGTAATACTATTATTTGGATGCTTGTAATGCATGTTGCTTTAACTTGCATTAAGGCAGTTGAACTATTTAGGTTTTTTTAGTACATATGTTTTTGGAAATGTGTTGTATCAGTTGTTAGGGATGTCTCAGCCATGTGGGCTATCCTGCCAGACACTTGAAATATTCATTCTTGTAAACTTGTTATAACGCTCGTCGCACTTGTGTGGACTATTCCGCTGGGTGTTGTACGTGCTATCTGTTCATCTTGTGTTTGTGACTATCGCATCCTTGTGGATTACTCTGCTGGAAGCTTTGCATGTCCTATTATGTTGTGTCTCTAGCAGAGTTGGGACTATCCCCTTTCAACCTGAGACTCACTTCCACCCTCTCCCTCTACAGTGAAATAACTTTGACACAAGTGACACTAGGCACTCACCAGGCATGCGAACCTCATTGTTCGAAGAAAAAGCAAACCACTCTCACATGCTAACAAACAGGAGCTAAGACATATCTTTAATATAATGGAAATCGGGCCATCGTACTGGACGGGACTCCTACACCAAATGGCGTGAGGTCTAGTTGGGACTTCATATAGGGGAGATCCCCTGAATGTTGGCGGGTCCAACAACATCAACAATCTCTTAAAAGTCTCACAATTGAGGGATTAGTTACAAGGGCTTGGAGAAGTTGTTTTTTATTCTAAACTAATGAATTTATACTCAATGAGTTACCTATGGAATGGAGTAATTTTTTGACAAGCATTTATTCAAGAAATGACACTCCAAACTTTGATGAGATATGGTCTTTATGTATGATAGAAGAAACAAGATTGAAAGCAAAAGATGACATCGGCCAAATGAAAGGTCTCAATATTTTTCTGCCAAGGTAAAGAAGAAGAAAGGGAAGTTTAGAAAATTTGAACCTCGTCAAAGGAACAACAATTAGAAATCAAGAAATTAAGATTTGTCCAAATTTAAATGCTTTGGATGTAATGGATATGGACACTTTAAGAGAGATTCTCCCAAAGACTCGCAAAATAAAAGGAACAATAAGAGGAAGGAAATAAGTGGAGCACATACAACTGAAGAAAATGAAGAACCCGAAAAGAAACCAAAGAATGAAGACACCAAGGATCTATATTATTGAAGGACTCTCCCATTATCAGATCTTCATACAATATGTTTTATTTTTCATTAGAAGATGGCGGTTATAACAACATGTACGATAACATTTGTAGAAGAAGTTTGGTTTTTGAAGCATGACATCATGGAAATAAGCATAAAGAATTGGAAGGACTAGAGTGTACATAGATAGTTTCACCTCATTGGTAGCAGTCATAAGGAAAGATAAAATATTTTTGACCATCCAAAACTCCAACATTCATGTAGTTACTTTTTGGCATTCACATCATCATAAAAGAAATCTACTAGCTAGAAAGGATCACAAGGATCCTTGATAGTGATTATGAAGGTTCTTTACTATGTGAAAGAATCTTTGTAACTTGAAAAAAAGTCTATTTCTACTAAAATTATGGGGCATCAAAGGAGCTTGCAGGTATGAAGATAACAGATCTACAACATGAAGACATGACTAAGTACTTCTCATCTTAGAGAAGGAGTCTCATCTTGAATATTATTCTAGACAACATCCTCAAGGAAAGATGCAGCTGGTTTGAAAGGAAGAATACTAGATGGAAAGAATAAAGGAAGAAGTATGTATATCTTTAAGAGCTTCTCATTAGGAAGTAGAATTCATGCCTTTAGTGATATTAAAGGAAGATCTTGTTGCACAAGCATGGTATGTTTTGGATAAGATTGGATTGGAAAAAAAATCTTCCCTTGATTGCTCGAAATATAGAAGCATGATGGATAATAAAGAACTCTTCCATATGATTATTTAGTATATAGAAGCATGATAAATGGGAAAAACACATGATAATATTGATCAAAATTCTATGTAAGATGGACAACTTCAAAGGGAGCTGCATAAAATTTGTCAGATATAATTTTGAAGCTTGTTGATTAATATTTGAAAGGCAGAAAGCATGAAGAAGGATTCTAGTATGAAGATAGACCATACAAAGGGATGTTGATCTCAGAGGGATCTAGTAGAAAAACATGACATATTAAAGGTTATCATGGCTAGGTAACTTAGACTTTAATGAATTGGTATTAATGATTCATTTGAAATATGACTTGGTTACCTGAAAGAACATGTTGCAAAAGTACATATTGGAAAGATAATAGTTGAGATATCATATTTACAATTGTTTGGTTTAATCTCAATTCTTGTCACATGGATTGAGTTGAAAATATTAGTTTTGGAGTAGAAGTATTGATGGCATAAATGTGCACACCATGAATGCATGAAAGGTAGCAAGTTGCAAGATAGCCTATTGAACATGTTGGATCCGATGATATTCACTTTCCTAATGGACAAAGGGAGCTATGATTAACCCTACATTAATTGGTTTTTCAAAGATACTATTGATTATGAATATACTTTGAATGATGATTTATGGAAAGTGATGAAAAAACTAATGGAAAGAGCCCTATCAGGAAGGAAAACTGAGAAAGAGTTTAGATCCATAACATCTAGGAATATCGAAGCTCAAATATGATATGATGATGAGAGATAGGAGAACCTATATCTATTACTATGATCTCCACAAAAGAACATGTGGTTGATGAAAGAAATAAAGAAAGAAGCATATGTTTTAACTAAATATTATGATGAAATCTCCCTGAATGAGAGGGAGAAAAAAATCTCCTTCATCTTTGAAAATGAGTAAGGAACTCCTCCTTGGTTGAGAAGGAGTGATGGTGGACACCATATTCTCCATATGTTTCATGCACTATGCTAGGATTAATCGATGCATGTCTAGTGTATCACACTGTGAGGGAGAATGGATGAGTCGATAAGCATATAGGGACTAGTACTCCTCAAGGATTGGAAATCTAAGATAGGAAGTATTCCTGTGGACTGACACTCTTTGAGGATCTAACAAGGTATCCAAGATAAGAGTGGTCAAAGAGGATCAATATTCTTTTAGGATTGTAAATCCAAGATAAGAATAGTCATAGAAGGACATACCTAGTGAGCATCTAGATGAGGTATGTGCCTTGAGGGCTGAAGTGTCCATATGTATGCCTCCTAACATTGTGCTCTAATACCGTGGAGAGTTAGAGCTTGTTAGTTAAAAGGCCTTACCATATTGCTATTTGACAATGTTGGTCATGATGTTGATGCTTAAAAGGATGGCTTACCAATCTGACTCATCTTATGAGAATATTCAATTTGAGAGTATCCTTGTACCTATTATGAATACCTCTCTAGTTAAGAGGTAGTGTTAGAAAATGTAACTAGGTTTGGTCTTCATAATTTCTAATATACTTATGTTATTACATATTTTATGTGAATATCAAAAGAAGAAAAATGAATATTATTTTATAAGCATGGGTTTCGTGCTCAATTTGATTTGTCATCTAGGTCAAGCATGTTGCTTCTAGGGTTTATTGAGTCAAAAATAATATTTGGCATAAGTCAAAATATTGTATTAGAGTCAAGTCCCATTTGGAATTTAAAAATAAAGTGGAAAAATAAATTTATTTGAGTCAAAAATGTAATTTTTGTACCCATAAGACCAAGTTGTACCCACCTCATCAAGTTGACCCTGGAAGGCGTAATTAGACATCCTAGGTGTGTATAAATAAATAAAATTTTGACCTCATTTGAAGCACCACCAAGCAAGTTTGATTTTTAAGACAAGAAGAGAAAAATTCAAGAGAAGAAGGAGCAAGAAATCAAGAAAGAGAAAGCAAAGTCAAGGAGGAATAAACTCAAAGTTTTTTCCTTAGAATATGCCCTATTTCCCCCACACGTGTGAAGTTTTTGAAGCTTTTGCAGGGGTCAAAGTTGTAGACCTACTGTAGGTCCGGAATTTTGTTGTTGGGGGCTGAAAATTTGAGGCTGGAGCTAATTTTGAAGGTTTTAACTTGATTTGACTTGAGTTGACTTTGACTTCTTGGAAAAGCTTGGAAGGAGGGTTGACTTGGATCTTGTTGGAGGTATTGGTCTTGTTTTTTGGGTCTTAGGCTTCTCATTTGATTTGATTATATAAGAAGAGAAGAATTTTATGGGTTTTCCCCTTGGAGGGATTTTTCCTAGGTTTGGAGCAGACATTTTGTGTCCATTTTCTATTTGTAATCTTCATGGTTTATGGTTTTTGGTAATTGTTTTATGAACATAATATAATAAACTAATAACAATTCAACATAACTTCACAATCAATTATCAAGAAAAGAGAAATCACCGTAACTATTGCCCTATCGATTTCTCAACACATGGCAAATAATCATTTGCGTCACGTCACACACAACTTCATCCTTATACCTGCTTATTTGGAAATCCACTTTACATTGTTCATTAACTAAAACTTGATGGCGTTTTTGCAACCAAGACACCTTGTAAGGATGGGGATGTATTATTTTCTTCAAATTCATTTTCTCTACCATTTCAATGGAGACTAAGTGATCAATACTACCATTATTATGACTTTGCATCACTCACGTCTCTATTTGCACATGGTCCTGAATATACTTCTCCTTTGAGATGGTTCTTTAGCTTCCTTCTCTGCTTTAATCAACACTCTCTTAATTAGGAAGGACTCCCTTCCTTCAATAACTTCTTTAATTGTGGCTAGATTCTTGTTTTCCTCCCTCGCTTCTGCAACATGAGTACCTATTTGTCCTATTGGTGCATTATCAAGACATCCCCAAGACATATGTCCTAGTTTCCCACATCTGAAACTTTTGTGTTGATAGTATCTTCCTTGACCTCTACCTTTGGAGAATAATCTTCTCCTTCTTGAATTACCTCCTCTTGGTGATTACCTATTGGAGATTATTCCTTCTTCTCTTGCAGACTGGACTCTTACTCTTCCACTTTGTTGTCCTGTGCCTCTTGTAGGATTCCTTCCTCAACTTCTTTGGCTTTGATTTTGAGAAATATTCTCTTCTACCTTCAAGGAAGCTTGATATACATCCTCAACAATCTTCAAAGATAATAGTTTGATTTCATCTCGAATATCAAATGTCAAACCATATATATAGCTAGCAACTTTCTCAACATCTTCTTCTACATGACCAACTCTAATATCCAACTTATAAAACTCTTCACCGCATTCTCTGGTTGACATGGAATTCTATCTAAGGTTCTATAATTATCTAAAAAGATTGATTTGATAATCCTTGCGTAAGATTTACCTTTAAGTTTTGCTACCATTTTTTTCCCATTTTGTTCAGCTTGTACTTCGTCCCACCATATTGTTGCATGGCCTTTGAGTCTAGTTATTGCATAATTGACTTCCTTATCTACATAAACATCCTCCTAATCAAAATATTTCTTGAGGGAATTTATCTAGTGCATTAACTCATCACCATTCAAGTGAATTTTGTACAATGATACCTCCATTTTAGGTTTGGTAGTCATCTTAGTGAACATATTCAACATCTTTGCCTCTGTTGATTCTTCCATTTCTTTTTCACTAGAATATTCTTCTTCAACATCAATGACATCTCCCACATCAACTCCTCTCCTTTGTGTAGTCTTGATATATTCCATTCTTTCTTGAAGTCTCCTCACTTCTGCTTGCAAAGCCACATTTTCCACGAGTCTCCCTCAACCTGCTCCTTGATAGTTTTCATTTTTTTTATACTTCAGGAAATGCTATGACACCACATTGATTTTAATCGATCACCTTATACCTTTTTCTAGTTTAGGTCTTGTGCAGGAAGATCCTTCAGTTTCCTTAATATCCAAAAACTTTTATGTTTTTTTTCCTTAGGCCAGATTTCTCCTATCTGATATTAGGGTTTGACCCTAACCCCTTTATTAATGTAATATTCTCAAGGGTCCCCATAAGAGTCATGATTAATTATTTAGTAAATAAATATTGTAAGTGGTTAATTGCATTAATGATTATTGTAAGTGGTTGACCCGCATTATAAAAAAGGGACCACAATTAGTTAGTTTAGTTAAGGATGATGAATACACGGGCCATAGATAATAAATAAAGTGGTTAACCGGCATTATGCAAGGGACCATGAGTAGTTAGGGTTTTTTATCTCATGAAACTATATATATTCAAAGATATCAAGGGAAGTCTCATTGAGTATTGTTGTAATTTAGCTCTGATCTACTGGAGGTTGCTGCCTCGAAGAGGCAAATGAAAATTATTTTTTGCTGCTCATAATAAAATACTTCCTTCTTGTCCCATTTCTAGCATTATTTCTATGGTATTTTATGCAATTATAATGTTATATGTAGGTTAAGAGAATTACAAGTGGTATTGGAGCACTGTCCCAAGCCAACCTAACCACCAATTTTAGTAAAAACAAATTATGCTAGAGATGAGTTCTGATGTAAACTACTAATATTTATCGTTACATGCACAAGCATACATGCAAGAACTGCAAGTGGTGGTCACGTATGTTGGAATCCCTTGTAACCCCTATTGGTACCCTTCGAGTAGTATCACATCAAACAACACCTGTACATGGACTGCTCCTCCACATACCTCTGGAATTCCCCCTAGGTTATCCCAAAACCAACCTTAGATAAGATATCAGTCGTCTTGTTGCTACAGTACACTGATAACAACAATTTGGGATATTACTCACATGCACCAACTGTATTAAGGTAGTATGGATAAGGGCACGGTCAATCCTCATTATTTGGTCCCATAAAATATTGGGCCAAGTAATTTTATTGGACCCCTACCGTAAATCGCAATTTGTAGCACCTAACACTCCTTACTTCCATATTTCCCTCACTTCCTATTGTTAACAGTCACATTCCTACTCATTTTGTAGTATCCAGAAGTTGGGGTTTCTGTTGCCGCAACATTAATCAATTGGTACAACCAAATTACTACACATTTTTTAATATCCAGAAGTTGGGGTTCCTTCCGCCGCAGTATTGATCAGTTGGGATTGCTAAATTCCTACACATTTTTGCATATCAAGATTTTGGGATTTTGACCATTGCAATATTGATCAATAGGGAGTAATATTTCTATTGGAGTAATAAAAAAAAAGTTTGGTGGTCCCAAAATTTCACTTGCAAGAGACCTATCCCACATGATTCAAGACAATGAGCTGATTCCAGTGCTACACTCCACTAGTAGGTATCCATTTGTCACACGATCCCAATTTTTTTAGAAGTGCTTTCAAGTGACCTAGATCAACAAATTCCTTGTCTTGCACCCATTCCAACCACACTACGCTTAAGTAAGCCAAATTTTTTCACCCGGTAAATTGTATGGTAGGTACACAGGTTCAAAATATGGAAATCATTGAGAAAAGAGTGGCATCACTGGAGGAAAGACTCAATGGTACACTTACAAGAACAATTAAAAACATAGTTGCAAAGGCCCTAGAAGCCTATCACCTCAAGGCTAAAGACCCCATGGGGGAGGGAACAATACAAATGCCCACTTGGAAGGAGAATCCAACCACCATCGATATGAAGGGTATCATCATTTCCAAGGAAGTCACCAATATTCTAGCAATAAGGCACCCAAACTTGACATTCACAAATTTGACGGTTCTAACCAAATAGTGTGGGTGGAACAAATGGAACAATATTTTCAACTCAATAATACATGGGATGACTAAACCAAACTACATGTGGGAGCTCTTTACTTAGAGCAAGAACGCTGGAAGTGGTGGAAATGTCATCAGAAATGTTACGTAGGAAAGAAAACTTGGAATATGTTCTCTAAATCAATTTATGCTCGTTGACAAGTACTCTCACTTTGTGGGTTGCCTCACTAAGCTCAGAGAAATTGGTACAGTACGAGACTTTATTACGGAATTTGAACAACTTTCCATCAGTACTGAGGGGCTAGGGGATGCCTTTTATATGGAGTGTTTCATTAGTGGCCTTAAGAAAGCCATCCAGCCTCATGTTTGAATGCATCAACCCGCTACTTGGTTGGAAGCTTTCCACAAAGCTTTAGAAGTATAATATGTTATTAATGCCCAATCCAATAATTTTTTATTTCCACCAAAGGCATGTCCAACCCCTGTTAGTGGCCCTAACCCAACCCTTAAGGTGCAAAAGGTGTCAATGAAAGAAATGGTCGAAAGGAGAAGACAAGGACAATGTTACTATTGTGATGACAAATATTCACCTAACCACAAATGCAAGGAAAATATTCTTTCAAATTGACACAACTAAAGATAGCCTAGATGATGAGGCTACTCGCTGAAGTGTCTAGAGAGGATTAAGAAAAACCTCAAGATACTATAGAAGATACTACAAAAACACCAGATGAAATGATTATCTCACTCCATGCATTATCAGACATTTTTTATCCCAAATGCTAAAAATCAGAGGCTTTATTAAACATCAACTGGTGGTGGTATTGATCGACAGTGGAATCACACATAATTTTATCCATAAATAGGTTGTTGATGTTGTTCATTGTTTTGTGAGGGTAGTATCCAATTTTCAAATCCTCATAGCTGATGGGGGGACCATGAAATGTGAAGGTCATTGCGAGAACATAAAGCTCCAGATGGGGGACTATCACCTTAAAACCCACATGTTTTCCATTGAAATGAGAGGTTGTGACATCATGCTCGGAGCCGAATGGCTTCACACACTAGGCCCAATCACCATGGACTTCTAGGAGCTATGCATGAGCTTCAAGTAGAATGGACACAATCATACGCTTAAGGGAATCTATGTAACAAAACCTACTATCATCAACTCACATAGAATGTAGAAGCTCTTTAAAAAGGGTCACCATAGGGTAGTTTCTCAATTCAATGCAATTCAAGGCATTGACTCCATCCTTGCCATTATTCATCCATATTTTCAACAAATGTTGAGTCACCACAAATAGGTATTTGAAAAAACCAAGGAGCTAACCCCATCTTGGGGTGAGATTGACCATAACATCCTTTGATTCCAGGAAGCCAACTGCTAAATTTTCGCCCCTCCAGGTATCCATTCGCACAAAAGAATGAGATTGAAAAGATTATTCAAGAGCAACTAGAAGCAGGAGTTATTCATCCAAAAACCAACCCATATTCATCCCTAGTGGTCATGGGTTTGAATAAATATGGGGAGTGGCACATGTTTCCCAACTTTAGGGCCCTCAACAAGCTCACCATCAAGGATAAGTTTCCCATTCCAATAGTTGATGAACTCCATGGTGTCCAATTATTTACCAAGTTAGATCTTTGTTTGGGCTATCACCAAATCAGAATGAAGGAACTAGACATTACTAAGACAAATTTCAAAACCCATGAAAGTCACTATGAATTTTTGGTTATGCCCTTTGGTCTTTGTAATGCACCATTCACCTTTCAAAGTCTCATGAATCACATTCTCAAGTCATATCTCAGAATTTTGTCTTGATCATTTTTTTTGATATACTCATCTATAGTGAAACATGGGAAACACATCTTCAACATCCTGACAAGATATTACACCTTTTGAAAGATAATAACTTATTTTTTTAATTTCCCAAATGTTCTTTTCGAATGGAATAGGTGGAGTACTTGGGACACATTGTGGGTTGCGAAGCCATTTGAGTGGATCCAAAAAATATTTAGACAATGCAAGATTGGCCACAACATAGGACCTTGAAGATTATGTGGGGATTTTTGGGCCTCATAGGCTACTATTGAAAATTGTCAAAAATTATGGATGTATCGCCAAATCCTTAATGAATCTTCTCAAGAAAAATGCATTTATCTGGAAAAATGAAACTCAATAGGCCTTCCTAGATCACAAACAAGCCATGTTCTCCACCTCTGTGTTGGCCCTTCCAGATTTGACCAAACCATTTATGGTCAAAGGTGATTCCTTAGGAATGGACATTTGAGCAATATTAACACAAGAAGGTCAACCACTAGCCTTAAAAATCTAACAATTAAATGGCAGAAAATTGGGTCAATTTACTTATGAGAAGGATATGATGCCCATCCTACATGCAGTAGACACTTGGCTGTAGAAAATATGTTGGTAGGTTAACCCAATAATGCAATATAAATCAAAGCATAATAATATAACCTACTTCTACTATCAATTTGTGGAAGCTTAAAGATCGAGCTGAACAATATAACCAAAAGAAGAAGAATCAATGGCACAATACACATGAAAATACTTTGGGGAAAGCCTCATCTTAAAACCCCACACTATTGTATTATCATACATGGTGGAAATACATAGGAATTATACAAAGCCTTAGCTCTCACAACTAGCTAGCTCTCAGTACAATCCTCACAGATGCTCACAGGCAATCTTGGCTTCTCTCAAGCCTTCCTCTCTGCCCTCCAAGCTCCTATTTCCTTGCGTTGTTCCTTGTGGATTATTAGCCTTCCAAAATTGTGCAATCCTCAAGGATAAATCCTTGACTGCATGCATGAGTTTTCTCCATGAGAAAACACATGCAACTAATAGTACATTGTCCTTGAACATTAATCTCGACTGGGTCTTTCTCAGAATAGACATGCATGAGTTTTTGATGAGGGAATCTTCAGTTAACTGGAGTAGCACTAGTTGAGTGCATTAATGCATCAACTGACTGTTAACTCACTATTAGTTCGTCAAACAGTTTGGAACTAATTTAACTGGACTTAACTCAGTAAACTGAGTTAATTAATTACAAATCAAATATAGCTCAATCTTATCTCATTAATTTAAGGGATAACTCTTGCATGAATTCAGAAAGACTTCTAACTTGAATTTCTCCAACTAATTAATTTAAAATTAATTAATTAATTATTTCCAAGTAGTTGTTAAGACTAAATTCGATTTTAATTCAAAATTTAATTCAAGGACAAATTAAATTGGAATATTCTTGTTGTCATATTTCAACACTCCCTCTCAACAAGAAAGGGATTATATTCCACCCCAATCCTGTCTTTATGGAACTCAAATTTACACTTTGACAATGCCTCTATCAAAATGTCAGCATCTTGCTCCTCTGTCGAAATATACTACAACAAAATGATCCTCTTGACCTATGAAAAGCCACAGGCAATAAATCTTTCCTTATGCTTCTCCATACTACCATCAGAAGCTTGCTTTACCTTGTAAAGCCAACGGGAACTCACAACTGACTTGTTCTTTGGTATCGGAACCAAGTCCCAAACATTGTTACAAACTATGGAGTCATACTCCTCCACCATATCATCAACCCAAATCAGCTGTTGCACTGCTTCCTCAAAGGAATATGGCTTGGTATCAACACATTCCCTAGCAAGGGCCATGTATCCAATGTACCTTTCGGTGACCTCCTCTATCTGCGTTGAGAAGATGGTGCTCCTACATTCTCTCTCACATCCTCCAACAATCTGTCAGCTTCTCTTGTGCACTTCCGTCCATCTCTGGAAGACTCTGCTTGAATAGATGTCTCCACTCCTGGAACCTCTGCATGCGGTTGCTTTGCATCAGTCTGAGGCTCCTCCTCCTTAAGAAACAATAGTTCCTCCATAGCCTGTAGTTGGAGCTCCCTCTCAAGGGAAACTCACATGGCCTTCTGCTTATCAAACTTGAGATCTTTGCGAACCACTGTCCTCCGACTGGTAGGAAAGTACACCTGATAATTGTGAGGTGTATCAGTGTACCCCAAAAATATCCCCAACTCTGCTATCAGCTCAAGCTTCTTCCGTGCATCTTTTGTCACATGGCAATATACCAATGAGCCAAAGATCTTGAAGTGACCCACGTCTGGTCTCTTACCGAAGAAAGCTTCCTCTAGTGTCTTCATCCCAAGTATGTGATGCAGGCTTCTATTCTACAAATAGACCACTGTGTTGCATGCCTCAGCCCACAAGTGAAGTGGTAGACCTTGGTCATGCAACATTTCTCGTGTTGCCCCTACAATATTTATGTTCTTGCTCTTGGCCACCCCATTCTGCTGTGGGTTATGAGGTGCCGTCAAATCTCGTCTAATTCCTTCCGCTGCACAGAATTCCTTAAACTGTTGAGAGACATATTCTTCACCGTTGTCGCTTCTCAAGGCCTTGATCTTCTTCCCTGACTCTTTATTGACTAAAGCTCTGAACTCACAAAACTTTGTGAAGGTTTGGTCCTTCTTCTACATGAAATAAATCTAGCATTTACGAGAATAGTCATCAATGAAAATCACATAATACCTTTACTTCATTGTGGATGCCATCGAGAATGGTCCACACAAATCAGTATGAACTCACTCTAAGGTAGCCTATGCTCAACTGTCTCGATCATGACATGAAGACTTGGTGTACTTTCCCAAGGTACAACCTTTGCATGTGTCAACTTGCTCAAGTTTACCTTTGGGAAGTCCTGTAGATATCTGCTGCATTATCTTCAAAGCCCCATGATGAAAATGGCCCAACCGCCTATGCCACAACTTGGCAGTGTCTTGGCTTTGCACTAATTCTGCTTTCGTACTCAATGCTGCACAATCATCTACCTCTAGTTTATAAATATTATTCACCCGAATCCCTATGCTCTTGGTCTGACCCGTGGCTATGTGTCTTAAGAACACCTTTCCTTTAATGAAGACAACATCATAGCCTTTGTACTTCAACATTGCGACTGATACCAAGTTCTTCTTCAGTCCAGGCACATACATCACATGTGTCAAGGTGAGAGGAGCTCCATGCTCCCTCTGAAAAGAAATCGTGCCCACTCCTGAAACACTATGCCTTCCGTCGTCACCCATCTCTATGTGTATCTTGAGGTCTTTCTCCTCTAAGGCACTGAATAAATTTTTATCACTGGTCATGTGGAATGAGGCTCCACTGTCAAGATGCCAAACACAACCCACCATCGATGACACCATGCATGCAATGAGGGTAAAGTCCATTTCAAACTGAGAGGCTAATGCCTCACCTTCCGATCCTTCCAAGGATCCCTTCTTCGACTTCTTCGATGGGAAATTAGTCGCATAATGTCCCATATTTTGACAATTAAAGCATCTTACTTTCGATGTGTCACCCTTCTTCCCTCCATGAGAACAAGTAGATTTGAAATGGGAAGCCTTCCCCTTCCCTTTCCTTGCCTTACTTGCTAAGGCCAGATTTTCTTCATTATCATTCTTGGATGAAGAACCATCTCATGTGCTCCTCCTGATCTCCTCCTGCATAAGATCCGACCATAGTCGTTCCCAATCTGATAGTTTCTCCCTTCCATTCATAGAGTCCTGGTAGCTATTCCAACTCTTTGGAAGGCCAAGGAGAGCGAGGCTCACCATATCATCATCGACAGTAGTTATTCCCACACTGCCAAGCTCATCTCTGCAGGTGGTGAGCTTGTTCAAATATGTGGAAATAGTATCGCCCTTCTCCATCTTGATTCTTCGAAGCTTATCCTTGAGCGCCAATTTCCTTTGGTCGCTATTGTTCTGGTAGAGGTCCTTCAATGTCTTCCACATTGAAAATGGAGTATCCTTCCCATGGAGACTTGAGACAATATGGTCTCGAACTCCCTCAAGGATGATCCATCTCACCTTCACCACACACTTCTTCCACTCAACCAACTCTTGTGCATTAGTTGAAGTTGGCTTTGGGATTTCTTGATCAATAAATTCCTTCAAGCCATTGTCTTCTAATACAACCTCCATTCTAAGGCATACTCGAGTCTCAAGCCATAGAATGCCATTGGCCAACCTTGAAGTATGATATGAATTCGATTTGCACCTGCAACCCTGAACTTCAAACTTCGATTTCTCTTCTCAGTATATTGTTCACAGCTCTAATACCATTTAGAAAATCTATTGGTAGGTTAACCCGATAATGCAATATAAATCAAAGCAAAATACTATAACCTACTTCTACTATCAATTCACGGAAGCTTAAAGATCGAGTTGAACAATATAACTAGAAGAAGAATAATCAATGTCACAATACACATGAAAATAATTTGGGTAAATCCTCAGCTAAAAACCCCACACTATTGTATTGTCACACATGGTGGAAATGTAGGTTTTAACCCTGTAAAGAAATTACCTGCATAAAAATTCTAAAACACAGAAAATAAACAATGCTAGAGCATAACACATAAAACACATATACACAGAGATTTTCCCCTGAATCCCAAAACCGGGACTACCAGCTTGATTTTTCATTATGTTCCTTTCAATGTTACAATAAATATTTATACATGCTAAAGCATCCAATACCTTGGACTGAAAAGCCATTGCGTCCAAAACCATGGACCGAAAACCATCACGTCCAAAAACATGTGTGAAAATCATGCACAAAACCATAGGTGGGTCTGCCCAACCTAACATAGGGTCCAAAACCAAAATTTTCCAGGGCGCTGCCCCGGACCCCATAAAGTGGGGTTATGGGTGCCCCTCAAACCCCATGTGACCTCCCTCCCTCTAACCCTCGGTTAACTACGCGGGCTAGTTGTGGAAAGAATATAACACAACCCAACATTCTCCCACTTGTTGTTTTCTTTCCACAGGGGCCCACAAGAGAGCTTAGTCATTTATCCAACCCTGCAACGCCCATTGTTTCTCTACACTAAGAGAACTTCTCAGAGCTCACAGATTTTGTCAATGCATCTACAATATTCTTCAAAGTGTCCACCTTTACCAACAACATCTTTTTGTCTTCTATCATATCCCTCACAAAGTGATACTGAACATCAATGTGCTTTGTCTTTGAATGATATGTGGGGTTCTTTGCCAAGAAAATTACACTTTGGCTGTCACAGTCTATCCTTATAGCTTCATGTACTAACCCCATACTTGAACACAATCTCTGCAACCAAACTGCTTCCTTGCTTGCATGAGTGGCTGTCATATATTCTGCCTCTGTAGTTGATAGTGCCACTACAGATTGTTTCTTACTCATCCAACTGATTGCACCTCCAAATAGGTTAAACACATACCCACTTGTAGATCTTCTCTAATCCAGATCTCCAGCCTAGTCTGCATCAACAAAGCCATGAATATCCAACACTCTATCCAATCCCGGTCTTCCTTGGTAGCACAAACCATAATCACTAGTGCCACGCAAATACCTAAAAACCCGCTTCAGTGCTGTCCATTGCTCCTTTCCTAATTTTGACATAAACCTGCTCAATACTCCCACTGCATGTGCAATGTCTGGTCTAGTACAGACCATTGCATACATCAGGCTACCGACTGCACTTGCATATGGAACACGGGACATGTCCTCTTCCTCTTCTTGTGTCTTGGGACACTGTTCAGTAGATAACCTCACACCTACAGGAATAGGAACCTTCACCGATTTACTATCCTGCATATTAAAACTCTGCAATATTGTTTCGACATACTTCCTTTGGTTTAACCATAACTTCCTCTTTGCCCGATCTCTTTTAATTTCCATGCCCAAAATATAGTTTGCAATTTCATGTCGAATTTGGAGGACAATTGGGTCTTCAAATCCTGGATAACTTCTTTGTCATTTCCAACCAGCAACATATCATCCACATACAAGACCAGATAAATAACATGGTCACCAATTAATTTAAAATACACACAGTGATTTGCTTGGCTTCTGGTCAAGCCAAGTCCCCGTATAAATGTATCAAATTTCTGATACCACATCCTTGGTGACTGTTTTAACCCATGCAAAGACTTCTTTAACTTTCATACCAGTTCTTTCTTACCCTTCACCGCAAAGCCTTTAGGTTACTTCATGTAGATCTCCTCTTCCAAACCCTCGTGAAGAAACGTTGTCTTCATATCCATCTATTCTACCTCAAAATCAAAAGCAGCAACAATAGATAAAAGTAATCTAATAGAAGTTACCTTGGCAACAAGAGAAAAAATATCACTAGAATCAATTCCCGGCACCTGGGAATAACCTTTTTCTACCAACCGAGCTTTGTATTTCTCCACTTTTCCTTCTGCATTTGTCTTCTTTTTGAACACCCATTTGCTGCCAATGGGTTTCCTTCCAACCGGCAACTCCACCAGATCCCAAGACTCATTTTTGTGCAAAGATGCCATTTCATCAACCATGGCCTCTTTCCAGAGTTTTCCATCCTCTGAATCCACTGCTTCCTTCACAGTTCTAGGATCATCATCAATAACAAACAAAGAAAAATTTGAACAGAAAGCAAACGGACTATACCTTTCTGGTTGCTTTCTTTCTCAAACTGATCTTCTCATAGCCAGAGTTTGTGGCTCTTCATCTTCTGATTCCTCCTCTGCTGTAGAGTCTGATTCTTCCTCCTTTAGCTCAAACTCTAGCTTCTCAGGTTCCTTTGGTTGGACTTCATGTTTAATAACATCTTTTACCTCTCTAAACACCGCATCTCTGTTGTACACAACCTTCCTTGATACTGGGTTCCAAAGCTTATAACCCTTTAAACCATCTTTATACCAAATAAAGATGCACTTTTCAGATTTACTATCCAACTTGGTTCGTTTCTCCTTTGGAACATGTACATATGCATCACATCCAAATACCCTCAGATGTGAAAGAGAGGGTTTCTTACCAGTCCATACCTCTTGTGGAGTCTTATCCTCCAATGCTAATGAAGGTGACCTGTTGACCAAGTAACATGCAGTATCCACCGCCTCTGCCCAGAATTCCTGTCCCAACCCAACACCACTAAGCATGCTTCTTGCCCTTTCCATCAACGTATTGTTCATTCTTTCTACAACTCCATTTTGCTAAGGTGTATATGGAGCAATATTTTGTCATGATATACCACACTTACAAAATTCTTCAAATTCCTTGCTGCAAAACTCTCCACCGTTATCTGTCCTCAGCACCTTTATCTTCTTCTCTGTCTGATTTTCCATGAGAGCCTTAAATTCTTTAAACTTGTCAAATACTTCAGATTTCTTCTTAAGGAAATATATCCATGTATTCCTTGAGAAGTCATCTATAAATGATACATAGTACACAAACTTACTTAGTGATGGAACCTTCACAGGTCCAAACACATCACTGTGCACAAGCTCTAATATCCGCTTCTCCCTCTTACTACCAGAGGGGAATCTCACCCAATTCTGCTTCCCATATACACAATTTTCACAGAAATCAAAATCCAGAGAGCTATTACTCATACCTTCTACCATACCTTTACCATGAAGTATTCGAAGGCCCTTCTCTCCAATATGTCTAAGCCTTTGATGCCACAACATAGTCTTCTCTCCAGAGACCACTAGATTTTCTTCTCCACTTTCAGGAACCATAGAACTATTGCACCCATCAATAATAGTGCTACCTTGCAGCTTGTACAGAGTTCCAATCCAAACTCCCTGCATCAATACCAATTCTCCCTGAACCATCTTGCATGTATCCTTCTTGAACACTATTTTTACACCTGCATCATCCAACTTGCTTACAGAAATTAGATTTCTGGCCAATGCAGGAATATGCAGAACACCCGTAAGTGTTCTGACCCTTCCACCTTGCAGCTTCAACTTTACTTTTCCACGACCAACCATTCTAGCCTTCCTATCATCCCCTAAGAAGACATCACCACCATCGTATTTTTCATACTCGTAGAACCACTCTCTATGGGGAATGAAGTGAAAGGATGCACATGAGTCAATTAACCATGCCTCATGACTACATGTGTACTTGAAGAAGCCAAGTACACATCCCCACCTTCATCTGAGGTGGTTTTCGCCTCTGCAGAAGGAGCATCATCAGATCCCTTTCCTTTATCAGGAGCTTTAGATTTATAGTCCCTTTTGTAGTACCCTTCCTTTCCGCATTTCAAGCACACCACCTTTACAGGTTTTCTTGGAGATTTAGATATCCCTCTAGATTTAGATCTCCCACTCGATGACTTATTTTTGTTTCTGTTCTGGGACCGTCCTCGTACAGACAAGGCATCACCATTCTAGCTCTCCATATTTTTCCATCTCATCTCCTCCGTCAGAAAGGTTGAGACTATTTCATCAAACTGCAAGGTAGTTGCATTGCTACCTTTTGCAATAACCATACTATCCCACGAATTTGGTAGAGAAAACAACAAACTAATTCACTTATCTTCATCTGAAATTTTAATATTAACAGATGCTAACTGACTTACCACAATATTAAATGCGTTCAGATGCTCTGTCACCGAGTTTGCATCTTTCATCCTTAGGTTATACAATTTTTTCCGCAGGAAAAATTTATTCACCAGAGACTTAGATTGGTACAAAGTCCCTAACTTGTCCCACAAAGCCTTTTCCGTAGCTTCCCCTGATAACTTCAGCAATACTGAATCTGAGACACACAATCGTATTGTGCTCTTTGCCTTCTGAACCAACTTCTTCCATTCTTCATCAGACACTCCTGTTGGTTTAGTACCCGGATCTACCACGATCCACTGATCATTATCCACTAACAGATCCTCCATCTTGAGTTTCCACAACTCAAAACTCTGACCATTAAATTCCTCGATCTCTAACTTTCCATTGCTTGCCATCTTCTTTCACCACCAGAATCGATCTTGCAGATCTCCCACTGAACAGGGTCTACCATAGGCCCGAGCGAAACCCCTCAGCAACAAAGGAATCCCCTTGAAGCCAAAACAACTCTGATACCAAATGTAGGTTTTAACCCTGTATAGAAATTACCTGCATACGAATTCTAAAACACAGAAAATAAACAATGCGAGAGCATAACACCTAAAACACATATACACAGAGATTTTCCCCTGGATCCCAAAACCGGGACTACTAGCTTGATTTTTCATTATGTTCCTTTCAATGTTACAATACATATTTATACATGTAGAAGCATCCAATACCATGGACCGAAAAACCATCGCGTCCAAAACCATGGACCGAAAACCATCGCGTCCAAAAACATGTGCGAAAATCATGCACAAAACCATAGGTGGGTTTGCCCAACCTAACATAGGGTCCAAAATCAAAATTTTCTGGGGCGCTGCCCCAGAACCCATAAAATGGGGTTACGGGTGCCCCTCAAACCCATTGTGACCTCCCCCCCTCTAACCCCTGGTTAACTATGTGGGCTAGTCATGGAAAGAATATAACACAACCCAACAGGAAATACATAGGAATTATACAAAGCCTTAGCTCTCACAGCTAGCCAGCTCTCAGTACAATCCTCACAGATGCTCACAGGCAATCTTGGCTTCTTTTAGCCTTCCTCTCTGCCCTCCAAGCTCCTATTTCCTTGCGTTGTTCCTTGTGGATGATTAGCCTTCCAAAACTGCGCAATCATCAAGGATAAATCCTTGACTGCATGCATCGGTTTTCTCCATGAGAAAACACATGTAACTGATAGTACACTGTCCTTGAACATTAATCTCAACTGGTTCTTTCTCATAATAGACATGCATGAGTTTCTGATGAGGGAATCTTCAGTTAAGTGGAGTAGCACTAGTTGAGTACACTAATTCATCAAATGACGGTTAACTCACTATTAGTTCCTCAAACAGTTTGGAACTAATTTAACTGGACTTAACTCAATAAAATTAGTTAACTAATTACAAATCAAATATAACTCAATCTCGTCTCCTTAATTTAAGGGATAACTCTTACATGATTTTAGAAAGACTTCTAACTTGAATTTCTCCAACTAATTAATTTAAAATTAATTAATTAATTATTTCCAAGTAGTTGTTAAGACTAAATTCGATTTTAATTCACAATTTAATTCAAGGACAAATTAAATTGGATTATTCTTGTTGCCATATTTCAACATTGGCAACCATACTTGGTCTAGTGACATTTACATATCAGAACTAAACATCATAGCTTGAAGTGTTTCTTAGAGTAGCACTTATCCTCTCCAAAACAAAATAAATGGCTTACCAACTTGTTGGGCTATGACTGTGAGATCATCTATAAGAAGGGTCGAGACAATGTTGTGGTCGATGCCTTGTCTAGACAATTTGAGGAGGATGAAAACCTCTTATCCTTATCTTTTCCCATACCATTTTGGATTGAGGAGGCACACAATGAATGATTTACTCATCCATCTCTTTCCCAAATAATCAAAAGGTTATAAGGGGATCCTAACCCCCCAACAGGTTATACTTGGCAGGAAGATATTCTTCGATATAAGGATTGTGTGGTTCTCTCCCCTCATTCCACACTCAAATTTTGCATTTTAGTGGAGATACACTCCTCACCAATTTTAGGCCATTTCGCCTTTCAGAAAACTTATGCTCATGCACACCGCTCCTTGTTTTGGGCCGAGATGAAACCTGGCATTCTTACATTTGTAGTTGAATGTGACGTCTTCCAATGCAACAAAGGGGAAACAATGAAGACACCAAGAAACTTACAACCCTTGCCACTACCTACTTCTATATGGACGGATGTCTCCATGGACTTTATTACAAGTCTCCCTAAATCAGGTAACAAGTCAGCTATCATGGTGGTAGTCGATCGCCTCTCTAAATATACCCATTTTTTTTCCCTACTGCACCCATTCACTCCAGCCTTGTTGGCTCAAGTATTCATGGATCAAATTTTCAAACTGCATGGCATGCCTACTTCTATTGTGTTAGATCGAGATACTACCTTCACTAACAAATTTTAGCAAGAGCTATTCAAGCTACATGGCACACAACTCCAAATGAATACATCATATCACCCTTAAACATATGGTTAAACTAAAGCAGTCAACAAATGTTTGGAGGCCTACCTAAGGTGCTTTGCTTCAAAAAAACAACATCATTGGGTGTAGTGGTTACCTTTAGTAGAATGGTGGTATACTAATAATTATCATGAAATAACCAATATGACACTGTATGAGGTCGTGTATGGCCAACTCCCACCTTCGCCAACTTAATATTTGCCATGATCTTCCAAAGTGAAGGCAGTTGATTAGTTGCTTAAGAATCACACCACCACTCTCACTCTTTTGAAGGATAATCTCCATCAAGCTCAAAATCGGATGAAGCAACAGGTTGAACAACATCACTCCATAAGGTCTTTTCAAGTGGGTGACCAAGTGTTTCTTTAACTCTAGCCTTATAAGCAGGCATATCTCAAAGAAAAGGGCTTTCAAAATTATCTCCAAAATTTTATGGGCCTTATCCGATGATTCAATTTATTGGCTCAGTCACCCACAAATTGTCCTTGCCATCCACTTCAAAAATCCACCTAGTCTTCCATGTCTCTTGCCTCAAGAAAGTAGTGGGTCGCATCTACAAGGTTTAGACCATATTGTCTGAATTGGATGAGGAAGGTTCTATTTAGCTTCGACTATAATTGGTACTGGATTCATGGGAAAGGCATCTTCACAACCGCACTATCAAGGAAGTCCTCATTTGGTGGAAAGAAACCTTACTAGAAGATGCAACATGGGAACCAACAACTATTCTCCAATAGTTTCCACAACTCTAGCCTTAAGGACAAGTTTGATTTTGAAGGGGGGGGGGGAATGTTAGGGTCCAACCCTAACCCCTTTATTAATGTAATAGGCCCAAGGGGGCCTGTAAGATTCATGATTAGTTAGTTTAGTAAATAAATCCCATAAGCTGCTAACTGCATTAATGATGATTGTAAGTGGTTGACCCGCATTATAAAAAAAGGGACCATAATTAGTTAACTTAGTTAAAGATGATGAATAAATGGGCCATAGATAATAAATAAAGTGGTTCACCATGATTAGTTAGGGTTTTGGATCTCATGAAACTATATATAATCCAAGATAGCAAGGGAAGTATTGTTGAGTGTAGTTGTAATTGAACCCTGCTCTGCCAGAGGTTTCCCCCTCAAAGAGGCAAGTGAACAGTATTTTTGTTGCTCATAATAAAATATTTCCATTTTGTCTCATTTTTGGCATTATTTCTCTGGTATTTTTTGGCATTCTGATGTTATCTGCAGGTTAAGAGCATTACATCCAAATGTTCTTTCAACAATTGTTATATCCAAGTGTTGAATCTGGATACAATAGATCCAGATGCCACAAGGCCAAGATTTCATAAATCATGCCAATAAAATTTAATAAAGAAATATATGTTTTACCTCGCTTGCAATGGGTCCCACAATGGAGTTGATTGAGATGTATCTGGTATCCGATATATTTAACAAGAACCAATTTTGCGAAGGTCTGAATTTCCACAAGCTTGGATATCTGGCTCAATTCGGTGATCTGAGAGATTTAGCAAGAGACTCTTTTCCGAAGAGTCAGATTTATCTAGACCCAAATTTGTATTCATTAGATCAACCTCTGTTGGATATAACCTACCCAAGTTGCACCTTTAGCAATATGACTTGGCTAGTTGTGGGTACCACATTGGATAAGTTTTGATGTAGTGTTTGATTTAGATATAAGTGAAGCCAAATACACAAGATGATAAGCTTCACGTTCGCTTGGTTATTCTTCCTTTAAACAAAATTATATCCTACTACCACACACAACTTGATTCGATGCACATAACACAACTTGTTGGAAAAGTAACTAGGTTCGATCTTCATAATTTTCATTATACTTGTATCAATTTTTATTTCATGTAAAAGAAAAAAATAAAAATAAAAATTTATTATTATTATTTTTCTAGTCAAATCATGTTCTTCATGCTTATAGGGCTTATTTGAGTCAGAAGAAATATATTTGAGTCAAGCCTCATTTGGGATTTTTGTAAAAGAAAGATTTATTTATTTTTAGTTAAAGGAGTCATCACAAAGACCAAGTCAACCCTCCAAGTGTCAAGTCAGCCAACCCAAAATACATGACCTTTCGCATGGAAAAACAACTATATATTGGCGTGAATCCTCCACCAAAAGGTAAGTATTTCATTTTATCCTATGAAATGAGTTCTGAGGTAAAAAGAAGTGTGAAGTTACTTGAAGCTGATTCCGTGAAGAAATGCAAAATTTTCGTGAGGCTAACCCTATGAAAAAGTATGAGCATCTATGGTTGCAAGCTTGTGAAAAAGTACGAGCACTGTGGTTGTAAATTTATAATCAACTTGGGTTATAGTGAATATTTTTTTGTGGATTGTTTTGGCTCCCTATTGTGAACAATTCAGGCTAGCTATGACTACATTTCTATGATATGTTAATTCTAGTGATAATAATGATGAGGTTCTCTGTGATGAAATAAGAATTGTTGATGTATCATGTGGAGGGATGACTTGGATCTCTATGACAATTTTTGGTCTTGGGTTTTGGATATCTCATTTTGAATTGATTCTATAAGAAGAGGAATTTTTTTGGGTTTTCCCCGTTGTGGGGTTTTGACCTTGGCTTGGAGAGCCTACATCTTGTGTTCTTTTGTTTCTTTGTGATCTTCATGTACATTTTGGTCATTTCTTGATGAAAAAGAATGTAACATAATAATAATAATAATCCAACAAACACTCACAAGTAATTATCATGAAAGAGAAATCAACCCTAATTTGTTGCCCTATTGATTTCTCAACATGGTATTAGAGCTAAGGTGATGAAAAGGTAGTTTGAACATCACTCCTATTGGCATATCTCTAAAACAATTTGTTCTTCCTTTTCTAATGGTTTATGAGGAAGTAATGCAAGCGCCTTGTGGCATATATTCTAAATTGATGTGAGTTTTTGTGGAGTCTATGATATGAGTTAATACAAATTTTGGTGAAGGCTCTCCTTCTGAGGTTACACAACAATCAAAATTACCCCTCTATGTTTCTACTATGATATGAATCATGATAGTGATGCGAAGTTCAGTGGTTTCATGGTTAATTTGAGTTTCTTCCATAGTAATATGAAGGTGTGATATAAAAATAATACAAGATACCTATACTTTATACAATAATCCAAGTTACTTACTCTTGGACTATGATGTGAGATATCTCTCCTTCTCGGACAATGATCTGAGACACTTATACTATGACTGCAATGAAAATTCTCTATATTGATACATGTTCCTTTTATGTGGGTTACCTTCCTTGACATAACAATGATATGCATGATACAAGTTACAACAATGATGGTGTGTTATCTCCTCCATGGTTGGCAATGATACGAGTTCTTTCTGAGGTATGACAAAACATGAGTTGATTCCTCTATGATATTAAAAAGATGTGACCTTGATCCATTGAGGTATGACAATATTGGAAGCTCTCTTCTATGTCATATGAGTTATTTATGGGTCGTTTATTCTAAAGTATGACAAAGGTGTATTGAGTGACCTTGTTCATAGTAATCCTTGTTAAGAGATAATAATAACATGATAAAAACATTTGATATATATATATATATATATATATATATATATATGGTAGTATGTCAGTGATCTATGGCTTGAAAGTTACTTGACAATGATATACCAATAATCTTGATATGTATGACAAAAAATGCCATTGATATATTGAGAAATACGAGTTAGTTTCGAGTGATATGAGTTGTTTCTTTTGAGAGAAGTGACCTTGGTAATATAGTTGTAACCTTATGACAATTCTCCTCCTCATAAGTATTATCTAAAATTACATTATGAAAAGGACTTCTACAGGAAGAAGTGTTATCGGGATGGTTCCTCGATCTTTGTTTCAACATTAGCCCGAGTTGATCCTCTCCTAGAATTCAGATTCTATTCTATTGGCTCTCTCAGATCTTAAGATATGCAAAGTCCTGAACTCAAATTAAAGTCTTATTTACCAATATCCCTTGACATAAATGTGAAGTTATGGTTCCAACTTAAATTCAAATTTCTAATGAATATATAGTTATGATTTGACTTGTCTTGCGTAAGATTTTAGGCTCAATTCCTAGAACCCATTTCTCTTAGTATTTGAGGATAAATATTAAGATCTAGTAGGGCTTTTCTAGCCTAGTAATTATAGTTTGAAGGAAACTTATCCAAGGCTTGAGATATTATCTATGCCAAGTCCTAGTCTCACTGAATTCCGGAGCATCCATCCATATTTGATCCAGTTTGTAATTTCAATGTACCGCAGAGTATCTTGTCAATCAAAGAACTTGGGAAGGTGCCTAAATTTTCTGAGCATGCAAAACATGTTTATCTCCTTCAAGAAAATGTAGGGAAATCAATGACTCAAGCACTTGTGGAAGCCCTCTTATGAATATCTGCTACTTGAATCAGGTGTGTACAAGCTCAGGATTAGAGCACCCTTAATGGAGAAAGTTGGCAGCCAAAGAAAAAGGCCAAAAGATCTATGCAAAGATGAATAAGATAAAAGTGAAAAAGATATGTACACTTTTTTTCTTTTGTCAAACTGTGCATATAATTACCTCTTAAAATATTTCAATGAAATGCATCACAAAAGGTCAATGTAGAGATCCATAACATCCTCTTGCATATAATTGAAATCTCATAAGTCTTGGTATCTCTATGGTTTTGCAACTAACCTTTTAGTATGAAGAATCTGAAAGAATTTGAATAACATGATCTCTAGGGTTTGCAGTAAGAAAATAAAAAATAAGAATCTAGGGTTTATAAACCCTAGCAAGGATTTGAATTATGAAACCCTAGAAACCATGACTAATTTTTTCCTCTGTAAAAAGAAAACCAAGTTCTCAATAACAACGGAATTGACATCATGTTGACTAAGATGGAGCTGACATATTCCTAAGAGATAAGTAGTTTCTTGATTAGTTATATTATTTTCTTTTATCTTTGTATATATTGTTTGGTCTCTTGGTAAAAATTGTAGGTACATAATGAAGGTTGTCAATATTTTGGGAGAAAATGAGAAGGACGTGACAAAAAGACTCATGAGTCGTTGACTCCTTGATGATGATGTGGATAAGGTTGATGTACAAGTTGAATACAAGAATACCAAGATCGAGAAAGAAGGAAGCAATTTTAAATATGTATCAAAGAAGTCGACTAGAGAGCAAGAAGATGAAATAAGTTCTGATGTTGTTATACCAACAACTGATTCCAAAGACACATTAATTGATTATTGAATAGATTGAATCAGAATTTTGTTGCAATATAAAGATAGAACATGCAAAGGAATGTTGACCTTAGAGGAAGTAAGCAACACGAATTTGACATGAAGAATCCCACACCTTGACTAAGAATTTATTGTGATTTGGAAATTCTAATCATTATGGGATATGGTTTGGCTCCTTGAAATGACATGTTACAGAAGCATGCTAAGAGGCTAGATAGATGATAGTTGAGATAACTTGTTTGATGATATTGTACCAACAACTGTTTGATTTAATTTGGGAGTACATGGACAAAATGGAAAACATTGACGATGGCTTGGAAGAGTATGAGGGCATAATTCTGTTATGAAGAAGGCATGTGCTAGTTTTTTTGAGGACATTTGGCTCCTTGAAGATGATAGTTGAACCATTTGATGAAAAAGTTGCATGAATATTGTCAAGATCCAAGAAGGTCGAAGTTCGATATAATGTGATGTTGTTAGGAGCTGAGAAGACCTACAAACTACTACTAAGATCTCCACAAAATAATAAGTAACCAATGAAAGAAACAAGTTGAAGCTTGTGGTTATGTCTCCCTGGTTAAGAGGGAGTAAGGATCTCCTTCTTGATTGAGAGGGAGTGATGGTGGACACCGTATTCTCCATGTGTCATGCATTAGGCTAGGAATAACAAACATAAGTCTAGTGAAGGCACTGATAGGGATAATGGAGGATTGGATAAGCATTTGAGACTAATACTCCTTGAGGATTGTGAATCCAAGATAGGAGTAGTCTCGAGGACCGATACTCTTTAAGGACAGGACAAGGTATCCAAGATAAGAGTAGTCGAAGAGGACTGATATTCTTTGAGGATTGGGAATCCGGGATAAGAATAGTCCTATAAGGACATACCTGGCGAACATATAGATGGGGTATGTGCCTTGAGAGGTGGTGGTGGTGGTGTCCAAATGTAATCCTCCCAACATTGTTCTCTAATCAAGTGGAGATTTAGAGCTTGTCAGTCAAGGCCTTGCTATTTGTGAAATTGAAAATGTTGGTTATGATGTTGATGCTTGATGATGCTTATCAATCTGAACTCTTCTTATGAGAATATTTCAATTTGAGAGTATCCTTGTATCCTGTTGTGTAATTATGAATACCTCCCTAGTTAAGAGGGAGTGTTGTAAAAGTAACTAGGTTCGGTCTTCATAATTTTAGTTATACTTGTATCAATTTTTATTTCATGTAAAAGAAAAAATAAATAAATTTATTTTATTATTATTATTATTATTACTCTATTCAAAGCATGTTCTTCATGCTTCTAGGGTTTATTTGAGTCAAACCCCATTTGGGATTCTTGTGAAAGAAAGAAACATATTTTATTTTTAGTTAAAAGAGTCGTAACAAAGACCAAGTTGACCCTACAAGCATCAAGTTGGCCTGCCCAAAAGACATGACCCTTCGCATGGAAAAACAACTATATATTGGTGTGAATCATCCACAAAAAGGCAAGAAATTCGTTGATCCTTTGTAATGAGTTCTGAGGTAAAAATAAGTGTGAAGTTTCCTAAGGCTAAGTACAAAGTTTATTGAAGTTGATTCTCTGAAGAAATGTGAAATTTTAATGAGGCTAACCCAATGAAAAAGCATGAGCATCTGTGGTCGAAAATTTGTAATCAAATTTTTCTTCTATGAATAATTTTCTTTGGATTGTTTTGGCTCCCTATGATGAACGATTCATGATATCTATGACTACATTTTTGTGATATGCTAGTGATAATAATGATGAGGTTCTTTGTGATGAAACAAGCATTGGTGATGTATCATGTGGATGGATGACTTGGATCTTTATGATAATTTCTGGTCTTGGATCTTGGATATCTCACTTTGATTTGATTCTATAAGAAGAGGAAATTTTATGGGTTTCCACCCTTGTGGGGTTTTGGCCCTGGCTTGGAGAACCTACATCTTGTGTTCTTTTGTTTCTTTGTAATGTTCATCTTGGTAATTTCTTGATGAAAAGGAACATAACATAATAATAATAAGCCAATAAACACTCACAAGTAATTATCATGAAAGAGAAATCAACCCTAATCTGTTGCCCTATTGATTTCTCAACACAACTTACATAGAGGGATTGAACAAAGATATAATCCATATATTGATTCAAAATGAAAAGGGAAAATAATAAGGTTTTTCACTATAACATAGTTCCCTTCACACACAAACAGATCTCTTGTTGCACTCTTTCTAACCCTGCTCAATTCTCTATTCTTCTATTTAATTACATATGAGACTCTTTTCTAATAGAGTTCTCATTCAATTAATTTAACAAACAAAATCTAATTCCTATCATTTCTAACAAAATATTGTTATATATAAATTCCCCTTTTACATAGAACTAAATGGCATTTGTCCAACTTCCTAACAAATTCACTCCTTCTAGACTATATTAAATATTATAAAATCAAATAACTTAGGGAACCAAACTTCCCTTGGAAAATAAATTAGGGAACCAACTCCCTTAGTAAATGAGGTTTTGACCTAAGAAGGTCAAAGGTGATCTTGACTTGTAGATTTTCCTGCATCACTTGCCTTCGGGTGTTTAATGAGTGCGATTAAGGGTCCTTAACCATTACCCAAGGAATTGCAACAACATGAAAGGGTCACTAATCCAAAGGTTCTAATTTCCAATCTTGAATGTAAAGCTAACTAGGGAGTAGATGAAATGGGATATTGTTTCATGAAGATGTATGTATACATCACTTCTAAATAATATGCTTGAAATTAATCAATAGAACAACTAGAGGTGATTGGATTTCAATTAAATTGATGGTTTCTTGGTCCATATCAAACTTACAATATCAAAAACATATTAGATTGAGCAACCACTTACAACTATTCAAAATAATGCATGACATAAGTATAAGCCCCCAACTGAAAATTCAAGGAAATGATGTCATTTGAAAGGTCATATGCCAACATGGCCAAATGAGAAGTAAAGTGATGCCATTATCAAACACAATTTACAAAGGGAATGCCCTATAGGCTAATCACATGCATGCGGGTACATACAATAGAGTCCACTACAACATGGTATCCTCCTTGAAAGTGTCCACATAGAAGAAAGAGTAGTAGCAACATACCATGAACAAATTTCTTCATTGTGGCTACACTAGCTTTCTCTCCTTGAATTTCTTGACAAAATTTGGCCTTCTATCATTCTCAGTATTCACTGTTTATAATTTTTGGCATTCTTAATGAGAACATTATAAGGATGAGAGGCAAAATGAAAGTAGAGTAATATGCATAGCAGGAGTTGGAGTTTTGGGCTTGAGATGAAAAAACCACCTCAAGATATTATGAGAATCCATTGCTCGTTGGAGCTTAACATTAGTTGGATTTATTTGCAACCATTTTCTATTTGCTTTGGCACTTTTGGAATTCTCGACATTGAATGTCTTCCTTGCATTCACAATGTCCCATGCATATACAATCTTCCTTCTTCTTTTGAAAGGATTCTCACATTTACACCTAAGAGGACTTATCCTTTGTCTATGAAACATGGATTTGATGATCATTTTGTATTTTCACCTTTCTTAGTATTAATTTTAAATGTAAAATATTAATTAATAGTTTTACAGAAAATATTGAAGATACAAATATTTTCGATATTGTGATTTCTAATATTAATTAAATTTATTTATTTCATTATTCTTTTAAGTATAACTTTTATAAATATATTTTATTTTCATACAACAATATTACTAATAAGTGATGGTATGTTCTAAGGTGAAAAGTTCTAGATTTTGGTTTACAATAATCTTATTTGTGTAGCGGACATTATGAGGGAGTACCCATTGAGCTCTCTACACTCCCATTCTTAAAAATAAGGTTTATCTCCAAGTTTATTGCTTTTTTTACTTTTTTAGGATGGTAGACCCACCGAGGCATACAATGAGATTAAGAATTGCAAAGTCTCATGTGAATGGATCTCAAAGCTTGGGTTCACAAAAATATTAATGGAGCCATGGGATTAGCATAAGAATTTCAAAATAAAACCTTTTATTTAATTAGAAGGTACTAATAATTTCGTTATTTATTTTTATAACTTTAAAAAAGAACATTGACGATCATAAAATATTTTAATTGTATTTAATGAGTAAATCATCTTGTAATGAACAATTTACTCATTTCATCTGCGCATGGGAGTATCTTTCATCCTTTTATCATTGATGTGAACTCATCTTTTCTCCCTTTTGTTGGATCTTCTCGAAAACCCAAAACATTGAATAGTTAGACTATTAGACTACACCATATTCTACAACATAGTCTAAATATTCAACATTTTTAACCTTTTTCAGGGCATATTTTCTGATCATTTTACTCAAAATTGGGTAGATATTTATTGTGACCATAAGTTTGATTTGTGTAATCTCCACAATTTGTCTGTCTAGATTTTTTTGGGAGCTAAATCCATTGATGCATTCAAAAACACAATCTAGACAACAAAAAATCACAATATTGCCAAAAATTCTCTTGTGGGCATTCGACCAAAATAGCCAACACGTTGAATAGTTAGTCTACACCATATTCTAGAGCATAACCTAACTATACTACACACATTTCAACCTTTTATGGGTATATTTTTGAGTTGATTTTGCCCAAAATATAGGAGGGATTTCTTGAAATTGTTAGGTTGGGTTGTGTAACTTGCTCAATTTGAGTGCACCATAGGTTTATACATATGAGATAATTATTTGACCACATTTTTTCATTATTCCTTGATAAAACTAGCCTTCTTGTTTGACAAGTCATACGCTAACATGGCCAAATGAGAAGTAAAATGACGCCATTATCAAACACAATTTACAAAAGGAATTCCCTATAGACTAATCACTTGCATGAGAGTACAAACAGTAGAGTCCACTACAACATGATATCCTTGAAAGTGCCCACATAGAAGAAAGAGTATTAGAAACATGCTTTCATGAACATGTTTCTTCATTGTGGCTCCACTAGCTTTCTCCCCTTGAATTTATTGACAAAATACAGGCTTCTATTATTCTCAATGCAATATTAATTGTTTATAGTTTTTGACATTCTTGATGACAAGAAAATTATAAGGACAAGAGGCAAAATGAAAGTGGGAGTTAGATACATAGTAGAAGTTGGAGCTTTGGGCTTGAGATGAAAAAACCAGCTCAAGATACTATGAGAATCTATTACCCCTGGAGTTTAGCATTAGTTGGATTTCTTTGCAACCTTTTTCTATTTGCTTTGGTGCTTTTGGAAATCTTGACATTGAACAACTTCCTTGTGTTCACAATGTCCCACCCATGTCCAATCTACCTTCTTCTTTTGAATGGATTCTCACGTTTACACCTAAGAGGACTTATCCTTTGTCTATAAAACATGGATTTGATGATCATTTTGAATTTTCACCTTTCTTAGTATTGCCTTGAAATGTAAAATATTAATTAATAGTTTCAAGGAAAATATTAAAGATACAAATATTTTCGATAACGTAATTTCTAATATTAATAAAATTTATTTATTTCAATATTATTTTAAGTATTGACTTTTATAAATATATACTACTATTTATTTTATTTTCATACACCAATTTCACTAGTATGTGATGGTATATTCTAAGGTGAAAGGTTCTAGATTATGCTTTACAATAATTATATTTGTGAGTAGTCGAAATTTTGAGGGAGTGCCCATTGAGCCCTCTACACTCTCATACTTAAAATATGGTTTATCTCTAAGTTTATTGCTTTTCTGGCTTTTTTAGGTTGGGTAGACCCACTGAGGCATACAATGAGATTAAGCATTGAAAAGTCTCATGTGAATGGATGTCAAAGCTTGGGTTCATAGAAATATTAACGGAGCCATGGGAGTAGGATAAAAAATTCAAAATACAATCTTTTATTAAAATATAAGGTTTAATAATTTGGTAATTTATTTTTACAATTTAAAAAAAAAATGGATGGTCATAAAAATATTTTAAGTGTATTTAATGATTAAATCATCTTGTAATGAACAATTTGCCCATTAAATTTAATCTGTGCATGGGACTATCTTTCATCCTTCTATCATTGATGTGAACTCATCTTTTTTGTCCTTTCGTTGGATCTCCTCAGAAAGCCAAAACATTGAATAGTTAGACCATTAGACTACACCATATTCTACAGAATAATCTAACTATTCAACATTTTCATCTTTTTTCGGGGCATATTTTCCAATCATTTTATTTAAAATCCGGTAGAGATTAATTGAAATCATAAATTTGAGTTGTGTGATCTGCACAATTTGAGTGCTTGAGGTTTTTATGGGAGCTAAATCCATTCATGCATTCAAAAACACAATTTAAAAAACAAAAAATCTCAATCTTGCCAAAGTTTCTCTCATCGGATTGCAATAAAAAAAGCCAACATGTTGAATAGTTAGGTTGCACCATATTCTAGAGCATAGCCTAACTATATTGCACATGTTTTCAACCTTTTATGGGCATATCTTCTAGTTGATTTTGCCTAGAATATGGAAGCAATTTCTTGGAATTGTAAGGTTGAGTTGTGTGATTTGCACAATTTGAGTGCGCCAAACATTTATACCTGTGAAAAAATTATTTGACCACATTTCCCCATTATTCCTTATAAAACTAGCTCTCTTGTTTAAAAGGTCATATGCCAACATGGCCAAATGAGAAGTAAAGTGACGTCTTTTTCAAACACAATTTACAAAGAGAATGCCCTATAGACTAATCACTTGCATGAGAGCAAAAACAATAGAGTCCACTACAACATGGTATCCTGAGTAGTAGCAATATACCATCATGAACACATTTCTTCATTGTGGCTACAATAGCTTTCTCTCGGACAAAATATGGCCTTTTATCATTCTCAATACAATATTCATTGTTTATAATTTTTTACATTCTTGATGACAAGAACATTATAAGGATGAGAGGAAAATTGAAAGTAGAGTTAGATACATAGTAGAAGTTGGAGCTTTGGACTTATGATGAAAAAACCACCTCAAGATATTATGAGAATCCATTGCCCCTTGGAGCTTAGCATTAGTTAGATTTCTTTGCAACCATGTTCTATATGCTTTGGTTCTTTTGGAAATCTTGACATTGAAAGTCTTCCTTGTGTTTACAATATCCCATGCATGTCCAATCTGCTTTCTTCTTTTAAATGAATTCTCACATTTACATCTAAGTGGACTTATCCTTTGTTTATGAAACACGGATTTGATGATCATTTGGTACTTTCACATTTCTTAATATTAATTTTAAGTGTAAAATATTAATTAATAATTTTATGAAAAACACTGAAGATACAAATATTTTTGATAATATAATTTCTAATATTAATTAAATTTATTTCAATATTATTTTAAATATTAACTTTTATATATATATATATAACAATTTTAAGTAGGTGATATGTTATAAGGTCAAAGGTTCGAGACTATTTTATAATAATCTTATTTGTAAGTAGTGGTAATTATGAGGGAGTATCCATGGAGCCCTCTACACTCTCATACTTAAAATATGGTTTATCTCCAAAGTTTATTCATTCTATAATTCTTTAAGGTTGCTAGGCATACAATGAGATTAAGTAATGCAAAGTCTCATGTGAATAGATTTTAAAGCTTGTGTTTATAGAAATATTAATATAGCTATAGGATTTGGATAAGAATTTCAAAATAAAATAGGTTTTAATATTTTGGTTATTTATTTTTATGATTTTAATAAAGAATATTGATGGTCATAAAAATATTTTGATTGTATTTAATGAGTAAATTATCTTGTAATGAATAATTTTTTTGTCAAATTTCATTGGTACATGGAACTATTTTTCATCATTTTATCATTGACGTGAACTCATCTTTTTTGTTTTTTGTTGGATCTTCCCAAAAAACCAAAACATTGAATAATTAGAGTATTATATTACATCATATTCTAGAACACAGTCTAACTATTCGACAATTTCAATTTTTTTGGAGCATATTTTCCGATCATTTTACTTGGTGAAAATTTATTGGAATCATAAGTTTGAGCTGCACAATTTGAGTGTCCAGGTTTTTTTTTGGAGCTAAATCTGTTCATTCATTCAAAAACACAATCTAAACAACAAAAATTCACAATCTTGCTAAAAAATCGCTCATCCAATTTCAACCAAAAAAATCAAAAACCTTAAATAGTTATATTGCACCAAGGCTAGAGCATAGTCTAACTATAGTGCACATGTTTGCAACCTTTTCTGGGCATATTTTATAGTTGATTTTGCCTAAAACATGACACAGATTTCTTGGAATTGTAAGTTTGAGTTGTATAATTTGCATAGTCTAACTATAGTGCACACATTCTCAACCTTTTTTGGACATATTTTATAGTTGATTTTCCCTAAAATCTGACAAAGATTTCTTGGAATTGTAAGTTTGAGTTGTATAATTTGCACAATTTGGGTGTGCCCAAGGTTTTTCAAGGCTCTGAATCCATTTATGCATTCAAAAACTATTATCACAATCTTGCAAAAAATTCTATTGCAAAATTCCTGCCCAAAAGAGCCAAAATTTGGCATAATTAAACTGCACACATTCTAGAGTGTAGTCTAACTATTTGAAATTTTCAACCTTTTCTAGGCATATTTTTTGGTCGACGTTTCTGGTAGATCTAAATCTGTAATCTGCACAATCTGAATGCCCATAGTTTTTTTTGGGTGCTGAATCCATTTATACATTCAAAAACACATTTAAACAATGAAAAATTCACAATCTTGCCAAGAATTTTATCACCAAATTGCAAACCAAAAACCCAAAATGTCATATCATTAGACTCTGTCATATTCTAGAGCATAATCTAACTATTCAGAATTTTTATTTTTTTTGGTCAATTTTACCCGAAATATAGTAAAGATTTCTTAACTTTATAAATTTGAAGTATGTAATCCATGCCATCTAAAAATTCAAGTTTCTTTCAGCACATTAAATCTATTTATACATTCAAAAACACATTTTAAATAATGAAAAATCACATCCAATAAAACATTCTTGACAGAATTCCATGAAAAAACACCAAAAATTCACATTCATAAATTGACCCTCCCTATTTTAGTTCCTTGCTGGGTTGAGCCTCTCTTTTAATTGCCTCTCGAGGGACGCAATGCCACCAAATACTTTCACATGGATTCCTACACGTGCGGAGAGATCTCACTCCAGAAATTCAAAATCCGTGAGGACTTATACATTCCCTTACAGTGCTATCTAAGTGACCACAAAGGACTCGTCCCCATTTCAAACATTCTGCTGCTTTCTGGAATCCAAGCTCTACTGTTGACACCGAACTCATTGTACTCAGCAGATTGGAATAGCCATAATACCAAACTGTTTGCCAGGAAAGTGCCAACTATAGTAGGTCCTCTAATAGAATAAATACCCATTTCATATTGAACTTTCAAAATTGTATCTTGCCCAAAAAGGGTAACACAAATTAACCAACAAGAAGAAGATCATTTGGTTTCCATGGGTTAAGTGAGATAAAAATTGTCCTATAAAAATTTAGGATTGACCAGTTTCCCTCAATCCTAACAATATCTTTAGTCTTATTTCCTTTCCTGCTGGGAACACCTAATCTGAACATGTATCTGTTCAAGTCTCGTATAATCGCAACCTAAACTTCGAAATTTTACAGAACGCTTTCATCAACCCTCTAACAACCTAACTTGCCAAAAAGAGTTTTGCATGAATGACAGGACTGTCCTAGCATATTAACATGGTTAAATAGACTGTCGTGGATTGGTGATTGTGATAAGTCTTCAATGTCTCCTAATAAAGGAAAGGAGGAGAAGGGCAAAGGGTTGGTACCTGCTGCTGAACCACAATTAGAGAAAGTATAATGCCATCTATACTGATATTTCTCATCCTACAGGCTTAAACGATGACAAAAATGAGCACCAATTCCATGAAACTCACAAGATGAACTTGATCTGGCCTCCACGACATTACATCTCGAGAAGAAATCATGCCTGGCTGATATGCCAGTTAATGGTTAGTTGAAGGTTTGAAGTTGAAGTTGAAGGTTTGCATGCTTCAGGCTTCCTTTGTGTATTATTTAGGTCCCTGGAACTTGAGTGGCATCTAACCACTTAGTGGGTAACGGATTTCCATTGAGAAAATAGGACAATGACATGTTAAGAGGATGGTGGGTGACTGACACAGGATTTAGGAGGAACCTTTCATGTAGACATGCCATTAAAAACTTTAAAATCATTGTGGTGCATGTGACGATCTTGATTTCCAAACTTCATGGAAAAAATAATTCCACATATTTGAAAGATATTTTGCTTTAGATAGTACCAGGGATATGCTTTTAATTTGGCTAAGATTTTATTGCGAAAAAATAATAACACTATCAAGAAAGCCTTGTAGCACTAGTAAAGGCCAAAAATTTGAAATTTGAATTTTACATGACTTTATATTTGATGGATTCTACATGTAATTCAAAGATGAAATGGAAATGGATTCCCCATTATTTATTTGTCCATGTTTATTTTTAAAGAATTGTAGGAAACCATATATAAATCCATGTTCACATTACCACGTGCTTACTTTCTAGCAAAGATGTGTGAATATGACTTTAACAAACTATGCCCCATATTTTTAGAAGCAAGGAAAGTCATATTACTTATTGGTAATTAATGTTTAAACAAACATATTAGCTATATTAGAATCATTGGTACCACCGACCTTTCTCATATGTTGTCAAAATCGGTACCGAATAGGTTTATCCTCTAAGAGATAGACTACTAGACAACTCTACATGGTTTTAGTGTCATTTTCGAGAAAAAGTATAACTAGCTTACAGAAATATATGATAATGAGTGATCATATTGTCTCAATTTTCTAAGTAAAATTGGCCCCAAATCTAGTAGGAACTTTATGTTAAAAGTTAGAGTTCCACTTTTGTGGTGGAAATTTTGCTAACAAAACTTTGTACATGGCTTGTGGCCAATTTTAAGACGACATAGATCATTAATTTTTGGAAAAATAAAAAAATCAAAACATGCGGAATTTTGACTCATTAGAAAAACAAGATTCACCAAAAATGAGACAATTTTAGTATCCCATAAACACCTTAAACACCCTTTCATATTGTGATTGATCTGTATAATCTTCCAAACTTGATGGAGGCTAACGAAATAAAGGAATATCACTTTGGAAAACAAGTTTTTGGAATACTTGAATAACTAAACCTTAGGCTCATACACATGAAGTCAATTGCATATACACAAATGAACCATGCCATAATGAGGACCATAAAAAAAATGTATTGAACTATAAATAGTTTATTGAAAGAAAGGAAAAAACATTTGTAGAGGGAAAATAGCAAGTGAAGTCAATCTCAGAGATAATTCCCAAAAAAATTAGTAGTACCACTAAGAAGCAATCCTCATGCCAACAAAATGAGTAGGAAAATCTAGTTACTAACAACAACATTAACCTAGTTCCTAATATTGTAGGGAAAATCAAAGTCATGAGTTTTTTTTTCTTAACAATAATGAGTTCTTTTTCTATTAAATTTGTGCCCAGACGCAACAAATACTTGGGGGATTTACAATTCAACTACGTCAATGGGCATCAATTTTGACAATTCCATACTATCAGGCCATGCCTAGTTGTTTTTACTAACTACAAAAAGTGACAGTACTCTTGTTATTCTACTAGTGTAAACACGAAAAAACTGTGACAGAAGAAAGATGCAGTAAAAACCAATCATTACAGTTGCAGATTAAACCTCAATATCAATAGGGAAATTTAAGTGAAAGCCCAGGCTTGTTTCTTCTGAAAGGGTACTCGGATTAATCTGCATCTGGAAGTCCTCTATTATAATTCTTAGTGCCTCGACCTCATCCTCCAAACATACTATCTGTTTGCTTTGAGTTTCTATGGTATCCAAATTTTTGTAGGACAACACACTTTTCTGATGCAACAGAACTTGAAGGTCATATATTTCAATTCTCAACTCAGCATGCTATCTAACGCATTGATCACTGACCAAGGGAAATGGGGATGTAGAGTTGGGATACGTCTTGTCAATAGCCAAATTTTTGAAGTTGCTTCTCGCCACCTGACCCTAGCATGCTTGTCGACGAACCTGAGAACCAGAAGCCATGGAGAAAGGACATTGCGGAGATGAGAAGAAAACATGGAAGGAGAGGTTGAGGATCTTAATTTGTCCCCTAATAGAGACGTGGGAATTCTCTTCACTCATCGAGATTATCTTCACAAATCCAATGCTCCTGCAATGGAAGGCACCACCAAGTCCAAACTGAAGATTTGCGCTAGACTGAGATTGGACAGCAACCAACTGGATGGAAAAATTTAAATGACCCTAAGGAGATTTGGGGTATGTGAAATTGACTTCAGCCACCAAAATTCTATGAATTGAGTGAATTTTCTCTAAAGGAGAGGCACAACCAAGAACTAATAGGGAAGTATCTCTAGTTTGAGACACACTCGACTTCACCACAAAGAGAGACTAATTCCATATCCTTTCTAACTTCCGACCTGACCTTCCAACAACCAACATAATGAAATAATTTGAACGGCCTCAAGGTGATTTATGGAACTTACCATGTAGATGCCTCTTGCAGTGATGAAGACTGTAATCCAAGCCACCAAGATCCCAAGGAGGCTCCATCATCATTTTGTAGAGTGAGGGGACTTCCTCCTCGTGCAGCGTAGTTCTACATCGGTTGAGTGTTCTAATATTTTCCAGAGGGAGTAAATGCATCTTGCTAGTTGAGAGAATTCGAATTAGGATCCACTGAAGTCGCCTGGGATGAGCCTTAATCGATGAGGAAGATAAAATTTTCCCACGCTTATATGCATATTCATCTAAGAGAATGTCACATGGGGACTAATGAGAGTGCCTCACGTCATGATGAAGAGGGAGGGTATCATCATATGTTTGGGAGGAGAGGTACCATGAGTCGATGCCAATGAGATGTGGATAAAAGGGACGAAGGAGTAAGAGGAATTCATACTGGGGATAGGGGTAGCAACTTTATTATTCCTTTTAGGGATGGGTCTACAAGGGGGGTTGATAAAGAGGATCAACTTCATGAAAACTAGTTATGGGATGGGAGAGAAACCCTCAACACCATTGATTTTGTTTGACCTTCGTTCATGCGGAAAGCCTTGTTTGCTTGAAGATCGACCTTTGAATTTAGATTCCTTAGGATATGAAAGGACTGAGAGCTAGAGAATGAGAGGAGGGTACTTTGGGCTCGTTGAAACATTTGGTTTAACTTGTTATCCTGAGTAGTGGAGGTTGTACGTAAATGCATTATGACAAGAAAAGAATCTCCTAGGATTGTGATGTCTCTAATTCCCCTTTTCTAGGCTAAGAGGAGCCCCAGATAGAGACCATAAACATCTGCTTGATTATTGGACTTTCTTCCTAATCCCCAAGCATACTTGTCAACTATTATTCCTTCGAGATTGCGGAGAATCCCTCCCTGTCCTGCCACCCCTAGGTTTCTTTTTTAGGCTCCGTCAAACTAGAGAATCCAAGATTGAAAGGACCATGGCTCAAGCCATCGTAATTCTTCCAGATCAAGAAAGAAATCTATAGAGGGGGTATTAAAATCAAATAAAAAGGGGAGAGATTTAAGGGCAGTCATCCTAGTTGGAGGTCAAGAGAATGTGTAGATTACTTTATTTCTTGACAGCCAAATTTTCCAAAACTTACATATTTAGGGAGAGAAATCCAGGATTCCTTGAAAGGGCTTTTGGTATGAAGGGAGCCCATATAATGTCTGTTCTAAGAAGCGAAGAAAGGGTTAATATCGAAGGGCCAACGAGTCCTGAGGGAGAGGGTTCCCAAGGATGAGGACCAAACTGCATGTGAGTAAGGGCAAGAGAGAAAAATATGGGAGATATTTTCTTTAGATTTCTCACAGAGAGGGCACCTAGAAGACCCTGCTATACCCATTTTTTTGAGATTCTCAATAGTGAGGATTTTTTTATGGAGCATCCAACAAAATAAATTGACCTTGGGTATTGTGTTTGAATTCCAGAGTTTATTCAAGGTTGATGATTTCAGAGGTATTTTGGCATTGAAAAGAAGGAGGGTGTACCCTTCCTTTACAAAATATGAGGAGTTCTTTTGCCCCCACCGATCTGAGGCAGATTGCTTGAGAGGGGAACACCCACTCAATTTACCTTTAAGGTATCCAAAGTCGGAGCTAGGTGAGACGGGATACCTTCAAACTTCCATCCATTCTAGATGCCATGTTTATCCTTGCAAGAGATCTAATCCAGAGAAACGAATCTAACCTGTAATAGGTGATCCTTTAGAGGAATGATGGAGGAGTCCAATCCCAAAGGCAGGCGATCCAAAGTCAAGTTTGTCCATATGTTGATCAAGCATCCATTCCCTGAGATTCTACATAGATTGTCCATAATGAGGGAAGAGGATGATTGGAGGAGCTTCCAAATGGGAGATCCTTGGATTGGAGCACTAACTCTTTCTCCCCCATTGCGTTATTACATATATTTGGCCCTTAGGACTTGCACGCACCATTGGTCTAGTTGGGACTTGATATTCCAGTATAACTTGGCACCCATTGCAACACTGACCACAGAGAGATCTCGTATTTCAAGGTCCCCTTTTTTCTTTTGTGCTCTGATAGCTAGCTTTCCAATTCACGAAATGAAAAATTTTGGTTTCCTGCTTTCCTCTTTCCCACAAAAATTTCCTTATGTAGACTCCAAGTTGTTGCATAACATATTTTTGGGCCAATAGAGTAGAGCATTGATATAATGGGATAACTGATGAGATAGCTTTCACTAGGATGATCTTGTTTGCATTGTGGAGCCAAGACACTCCCCAATTCACTAATTTTGTTTTGATATTATCCAGGATGCCCTACCATTTTTTGGGAGAGGGTCTCAAGTAAATGGGGATACCCAAATACTTGAATTCCTTCTAAGCTTGGATAGCCTTGAACCCTAGAAATTCTTCAATATTCTTGGCTTTCTAATCAGATGTATTCCAGGTGAAGATGTGAATTTTATTGTCTTTTGTTTCTCCCCTAGAGGCCTTCAGAAAATTTTCCAAATTAGACTTGAATCTCTTTGTTATTAGCATTTAAGCCCCTTCTAGAAAGATGGTGTCATCAAAAAATTTCCCATGGTTTATGCTCCTTATCCTTGGTTTATACCTGATATCTGACAAGTTAGAGGATTCTCTTTCAAATTCAAGACTCCTGCATAGCGAGTCTGCCATAATAATATAAAGGAAGGGGGAGAGGGGACAACCATGTCTTAACCCTTTGGATGCCTTGAATAAGCCTGCTACTCGCTTGTTAACAAGAGGGCCAATCCAAGGGGACAAAATTCAGAATGCAATCCATTGGATAAAGGTTGCATCGAACCCAATTTTTTGCATTACCTTATCAAGAAATTCCTGCCTCACCCTTTCAAAAGCATTTTCCATATCAATCTTAATTATCATACCTTGGTCCCCTCTTCTCCAACTGGAATCAACTACTTCTTGGATCAAAAATATATTTTTGAGGATTTGCCTTCTAGGAACGAATTCACCTTGGTTACCCGAAATTATAAAGGGGGGAATTTTATTGAGCCTATAGGCCAGTAGATTTGAAATAATATTGTAAGAGACCTTGCAGAGAGATATTGAACGAAACCTGAAGGAGAAGGGGTTTGAATTTTTGGGGATTAAGGCCAAAAAAGAGGAGTTTATACCCCCTTCTAGATAGACGTTCTTGAGATAATATCCTATCATTCTGTACAGATCTTTGTTTATCAGATACCAAAATGTTGATAAAAATTGGCCGAAAAACCATCTAGTCTTGGAACCTCATCTAAGAGAAATGAGGAAACTACATTAATTATCTCCTCAATGTTTTGGGGAGAAATGGGATGAGCATTCATTTCATTAGTAACTAGGGTGGGCACATGCTCTAATATATACACCTCACTCTCATGATCTCTCAAAGAGTCATATTACTACAATGCTTTGAAGTGTTGGACAACTGCTTCTTTTATGTCTTCGAACCCTATGATGGTCTAGTCCCGAAACTGGATCTGCGAGATATTATTTTTGCTTTCTCTATACCTAGCTTACTTATAGAATATTTTAGTATTATGGTCCCCAACTTGAAGCCACATGCTCCTAGATTTCATCCTCTAGTATTCTTGTTCCCTAAGGAGTCAATGATATGTCTTAAAAGTATCAACTTCTCTTTGGAGATCCTCCTAAGAAACTGAAGCTTCCTTGATATGACCCTAAATAGAAGCTAGCTACTGCTCCATTTCCATTATTGGGTACTGTCTGGTTGACTAATTCTCTTTGAGCCATTTTTTTAATGATTTCCTTTAGCCTTTTGATTTTGATTTCCAAAATGGAGATAGGAAACCATCAACCCATTGGGGCCACGATTGTTCTACCATTTTTGAGAATCCCTAAGAGGGGAACCAAAGGTGGGATAAATGGAAGGGGATAGGACCGAAGTTTTGGGAGGGTGAGAGGAAGAGATGGATAGAGAAATGATTTGAGCCATTCCAAGGGAAAATGAGGGATTGAAGGTTCAAATTCATTGAGTGGAGACTATTAGAGGCAAGGAAGCGGTCTAGTCAAGTAGGTACGTGGCTAGGACCTCACACTTATTGTTCTAGGTACAAAGAAACCCGAAGGGTTTGACATCAAAGAGGTTAAGGGATATCATTAGATCCTCCATAGCTTCTTGAGAGGCATCCTGGACCACTGAACCCCCTCTTTTCTCATTTTGGGAAATAGTTGTGTTAAAATCCCCTCCTAGGATACAACTATGGCTATAATCAGTGTTTCTTAACTTCATTATAGACTTACAACACTCTTTCTTCTCTCATAAATTAATTGGAATATATAAATTCACGATAGTTCATACTTGATGGCTCTCTAAAATTTTGAAGGTGGTCGCGATCCAATGGACGATTTTAGTATATCTTACCAATTGTAGTTGCGCTAGATTCCACATTGTGCAAAGACCTCCCAAGGCTCCCCGAGAGCTAACTGCTATCATGTTGCTTCGATTCCAAATTTTGTTTTGTTTAGAGGAGATTTTTGTATCTCCTATTTTGTTCTCCTGGAAGAGGGCAACCGAGGGTCTTTCTTTTTGGATTAAGGATTTCGCTTCCATATTTCTATTTTATGATATGATTCCCCTGTAGTTCCAGGAGATAATATTCATTATTTACTCTTAGAGTTGGATGTTCCTTTCCAAGGACCTGTTGCATGTCCTTTATTTCCTCCCTTATTCCCAGGATCCTTTAATTAGCGAGGAATGGTGTGTTGAAACCCAATTTCTTTGTCCTTTTCTTTCTATGCCAACCTAATTTCTTTATTTGATTTGCGACCCGATCATCAAACCTTTCTATAATTCTCTTTGTCTCTCACGTTCTCTAACTTTTTGTC